>OW240917.1:256878274-257188906 GCA_933207985.1 Pelobates cultripes | reverse complement strand
GGCTGTCAGGGGTCATGGCTGGGAGCCCATTATACTGGGGGGGGTGCTGTTAGGGGTCATGGCTGGGGGAGGAAGGTCTTTCTGGTGGGCGGTGAGCTGTCCGGTTCATTCCAGCCTGTCTCTAACAATCTCTGTAATGCCCAGTGAACCCCAGACTGGCAATGTGTCTAGAAGAAAACTGTCTGTTGGATACCCCAAGTGTACACTGTGCTGTGAATTGTTGGCTATATATAGGTACAGCTGAGTAACTGAGCGCTAGGTTTAGTCTTCCAAGTCCGCGTATTTTGTTTTGCTGTTCCCATTAGTCGTTTAGTCCATCATTGGTTCTGTAAGAGAATCTCTGAAACTTTGAATTTACTTATTGTCTATTGGAAGTTTACCGTATTTATCCTGTATACTGACAGAGACGGGAAGTTTGCCGTTTTTAACCTGTATACTGACAGAGACGGGAAGTTTGCCGTTTTTAACCTCTATACTGACAGAGACGGGAAGTTTGCCGTTTTTAACCTGTATACTGACAGACGGGAAGTTTGCCGTTTTTAACCTGTATACTGACAGACGGGAAGTTTGCCGTTTTTAACCTGTATACTGACAGAGACGGGAAGTTTGCCGTTTTTAACCTGTATACTGACAGAGACGGGAAGTTTGCCGTTTTTAACCTGTATACTGACAGAGACGGGAAGTTTGCCGTTTTTAACCTGTATACTGACAGACTGGAAGTTTGCCGTTTTTAACCTGTATACTGACAGAGACTGGAAGTTTGCCGTTTTTAACCTGTATACTGACAGAGACTGGAAGTTTGCTGGTTCAGCTCTCACGTACTCTTGTCCGATTATAAGATTCCTGAGCTGCTGAAGAACCTCGTAATAACTGGATGTCAAGCTATGCTGGAAGTGAACACTGACAGCTCTGTTTGTTAGGTTTTGCTGGTTAGAGGATTTAGTATAAATATTTCTTTGCTGTGCTGTGATTACTAGCGGCAGGCCAGTAACCATATTTAAAGCAATGTTCAAGCGTAGAAATGTATAGCATTCTTTTTATCCATTGCTTGTAGCATTGTCATAGAAATGAGTGCATACTGAATAGCTAGAAATCAGCACGTTAAAAGGAATCCATCTGTTTAAAGTGATGAATGAAGAACAGTTTTAGAATATGGACGTTGGCACGGTTACAGAGACAGGATTATTGGGTGAGGGCAAAATGCTGTTAGACTCGGTTATAGCAAGGCCAAAAATAAGGGACGTCCCGAACAAAAATAAAGTATGTGAAGGGAAAAGAGGTTTGTTTATTAATCACCGAATTGTAGTAAATTGAAATCAGAATTGCACAAATGGCCGATTTGGAAAAGTTCTCAAAGTCCGCTCTAGTCACGGTTTGTTAAGGGGAGTTTTGGATTTGCTGTTAAAATCCTTGTAGAGTTAAAACAAAATTCTTGAATTCCTCTCCTCCCCCGTGGCTGACCTCGAATGTCAGAAGTGCCGAATTGCTTTGGTTATCGGAAAAGTGGCAAAACAAGAGATTGAAGGAAAATTACAGGAATGATCACAGAAATCTAACCCTACCCCTAGATATGTAAGTGGTTGTGGTGGTTAGGGGTAGGGGGTTAGGGAAGTCCTGAATTGCCAAAGTCCTGAATTTCGAAAGTCTCAAACCAAATTTCTTGCCCATACACATTCCTACTATGTAGCGCAGCACAATGGGAATATAAAACCAATAAGTGTGACCCGGGTTCAGGTGCGATGGGCCCTCCTCAATAATGAGCTGATAAATCCACGGTTTCATTCTGCTTGAAGCTTATGGATGTATCTGGTTAGTGTGAGTGGACGTTATGGGTTGTTATCTCTGATCTGAGTCAATGAATGTATCCATGTGAAGGTGCTCAGACATTAATTATCCAAGTTGGTATTTGAGCTATTAAGGGCCTGGATTTTTAAGATAATGTTTATATATCCCTATATTTAATAATACTCTGTTTAACTCTATCCTGGAGCAGAGAGCCTCCATCTTGGCTGGCTGTCAGTCATTGTTATAGGTTAGTAATGCAGTATTGATCTGCTACTGCTTGTATTAAGCATTTATACTGCAATTCTATTCACCTGTTGTATTTGCTGTTTAACATTGGAATGTTTGTTTGAGACCCACGCTTGACACAGAACTAAAACGGTTGAAACTGTTGCCGGGTTATTGTTTGGTGCCACAAATCCATTGAGAAATCAGGTTTTTCATGTGTTTAACTCATTGTTAGAAGCCTTGCTGTGTTCTGTGTGTGAGGGTGGTTTTCAAAATCTTCAGAAAATTGTCATTTTGAGAAGTTCAAGTTTGGGGGGTTTTCAGAGTCTCGCTAAGAATGCTGTGTGGGTATTGTGTGTACTCTGTCTTGTATGTAAGGGGACACTATAGAACAGAATACTTTTCTGGTTAAACAAAACATAACTATAAATGGAGCGTGCAACACAGAAAGTAATAAATAGCATCGAAAATGATCAGAATTGATCAATCTCGAAGGGGGAAAAAAAATCCCCCAAAAGACTTAGATTATCCAGCAACACATTGATAAATCTGTTACTTTTATTGATTCACTTCCTGGCAGTGCCGGATTGTGATGTCAATTACTAAATTGCATGATTTTGCCATTACATGATGAAAAGTCATGATTTTATTAAAGACACGGAGGTGAGTATTTCTTTACTGTCCACCAATAGCAGCAAAGAATACAAACAGATTTTTAAAAAAAATGAACATAGGCCCCTCCCCGCTCAGGTCCCAGTGTAATAGGCAGCACTTCCCTTCCATTTCCCTCTTTCTGAAGATGCAACCCTACAAAATAACATCAATAACCAAGAACAGCGATAATGTCCAATGAGGAGACAACGTAGAACTGTTCGCCAATAAGAGGATAACACTTCAACAGCAGGGAAGCTCAACCGGATGATCGTAGGACCAAACTCTATCAGCGGGGGGGGGGGAATCCTTACAAGCTGAGGCATGGCATTCCACCTTGTCGGATCAGGCTGTGAAAACATAAGGGAATAGGAGCCCACAGGTTAAAGTCGATACTTGCAACCAATTTCAAGGCCAGACTAAATAAAACCCCACATATCTACAGTCCCACAATTCAGAGTGATTAAACAAGTCAAGGTACATAATCAACCCTGTTACGACATGGCCCCACTTATCATACCAAACCATTCGATGTAACTTGTCTAAACATACAACAAACAGAGTGGGAAATAAAAACATAACATGAGAAAATATAACATGGGTGGGACAATACTCGCCTCCGTGTCTTTAATAAAATCATGACTTTTCGTCATGTAATGGCAAAATCATGCAATTTTATAACAAGACACGGAGGCTCATGTTGCAAGTTTAAAGCTGGTCCACTACTGCAGCAAACGTATGCGGGGCCGGTCGAAAGTAAAATTCACGGAAAGTAAATTGCCTTGACCAATCGGCCGTCCTCATGAGATCTTCCAGACGCGCACCTGCAGTCATCGAAGAGGCATAGGCCCCCGGACCGAATGGGCGCCAAAGACCGTGGTATTAATGCCCGCCTGGGACAATAACCACTTCACCCAGCGTTACAATGTGGTGCTAGATACCGGGTGGAAAGGAGGACGAAAGGATAGAAACAGCTGTGGAGAAACAGCGATACGTTGGAGTTTGGTGCAATCTTCATATTCGTGTAGGCAAGCCACTCGACACAATGCCGGAGAGGTAGGGAAACTCTGGTAGGACACTGATTTGATAGACATCTTAGTTCGTCGACTGATGTTGAACGTTACCCCATCTGGGGTGTATGACCTGGCGTTAAAGTCCAGAGCTCTGATGTCCAAGACCCTCTTTCATGAGACAAGGCAGAGCAGGCAAACTAACTTGGCTGATTGTTTTAAGGAGAGTGCGGAGTTAGCAGACCAGGATGAGAGAAAAGACAATACAACGGAGACATCCCAGATCGTGGAGTAGCGAGGCCTGGGTGGTCGGGAGAATCGAGCGCCCTTGAGGAGTCGGCACACTAAGGGGTGTTGCCCCGCCGGACATCCGTCAAATCCTTGATGAGTTGAAGAGATGGCAGACCGGTAGAGGTTGATAGGTCCGGTAAGCCTTCCACACTTCGAAGAGGGAAGTCAGAAATTGCAGGACCATGGTTACAGGAGCTGAAACGGGATCCACGTCCCTAGCCAGGCACCAGCCAGCCCAAGCTCGCCAAGCTGACCCATATGCCCGTCTAGTGCCTGGAGCCCACGCTTCTGCCAACAGTCGTCTAGTCGTTTCCGAAACTCCCTGGATCTCCCAGGGTCCCTGGAGATCCGCCACGCCAGGAGCGGAAGGGAGCCTTCCAACAGGAGGGGATGACATCAATCCCATCGGGTCCAGCAGCAGTTCGTGAAATGACGGCAGTAGTCGAGAATAGTCCATTGTTATCTTGAGTATTTGAGGGAACCATGACTGCATCTCCCAGAAGGGGGTCACCATGACCAACTCGGCCCGGTGTCTGCGGGTTTGCAGGAGTGAGCGCGGAATCATGGAGAATGGAGGGAAAGCATACAGGAGGTCTCCGCTCCAGTCTTGCAGGAAGGCGTCTGCCTCCGCTGTCGGATCCGCTCCAGCTGAAGAAACGTGACAGTTGGGTGTTGAGCCGGGATGCGAAGAGGTCGATGCTAAAGGGAACCCAGAGAGATGATATACTGGAGAACACGTCCGTGTCCAATCTCCAGTTGCTGGTGTCCGAAAGATATCGTGACCCCCAGTCCGCTTGAAGGTTGTGCAGGCCAGGTAAATATTCCGCGTAAACCATCAGGTTCTGTTCCAGGCAAAACTCCCAAAAGTCTTTTGTCAATCTGGCCAACACCGCAGACTGTGTACCCCCCAGGTGGTTGACATATCTCACTGCTGAGACATTGTCCACGTGGAGGCGGATCCAGCGCGTTGATGTGTAGCCGGGATTCTGATTCCGACTAGCGGCCTCCTGTCGAAACCCCCTCGCAATGGGCCCCCGGAGTTGATGGTGAATTCTGGCAGCGATGCCGTTCCACACGGACAGGTTGAGGATCCACCATCGTAATTCATCCTTTGTTTCGCTGTCCAGGGACACGTGTAGGATGCACCGGCCCTTAGGTGTGCTATTTTCAGGTGCTGCTGCGCTCGGTAGTGGAGCGGGCCCGGAAATAATGCCTGTATAGATGAGGCCAGTAGGCCGATGAGCCGTGCAAGCTGTCGCAAGGTGAGCTGGGGCTGGATTAGGGCTCTGTGAAGCTCTTTGAGGATGGATCAAATCTTGGTCATCGGCAGGCTCAGTGTCGCCTCCCCACGAACCCTAGGAATTCCATGCGAGTGGCGGGGGTCAGGCACGACTTTTCCCAGTTGATGATGAATCCCAAGCGAGAAAGGAGATTTATGGCCAACTGTAGGTGTGTAAGGAGAGTGGAGCGCTCCTGAGCCATGAGAAGGATGTCGTCTAGGTATATGATTAGACGAAGCCCCTGACTGCGCAACCAGGCCATCGCAGGTCGCAGCAGTTTCGTGAAGCACCACTGTGCTGAGGAGAGGCCAAAGGGCTGGCAGGTAAATCGCCAAATCTCATGCAGCCAGTGGAAGCGCAGGAGGTCTCTGGATGTCACCGCAATCGGTACAGTCAGGTATGCGTCTTTGAGATCTAGTTTTGCTAGCCAGTCTCCGTGTAGGAGAAGATCTCGTAGCTGGTGAATACTCTCCATCTTGAAATGGCGGTACCGAACCATGGCATTGATGGGGCGCAGATTTATGACTGGCCTTATTTGACCGCCCTTCTTTTCCACCAGGAAAATGTTGCTTATGACACCTGCGGAGTTGAGAGGTGCCCATTCTATAGCCCCTTTGACAAGGAGGGTGGAGAGTTCATCGTCGATCAATCTGCGATCCCGGAGTGAGAAGCAGATCGGTCGAGGAGGGGGAATGTTTACAAGGTGCCCCACTAGTTCTATCTGGAAAGCTAGAACAGTGGTCAGCACCCAAGGTCTGAGGTAATTAGTGACCAAGCTGGGAAAAAATTTTGGAGTCTGCCCCCTACACAAACATGAGAAGAAATACGAGGTATGAGGGAACTCACCGTAAGGTCGTCTGGAACTGGAGTTGCCCCGGAAACCTCTGGATCGCCACTGGCGTCCGCGTGACGGGAAGAAAGTGGGACGGGTATTAGTCTCCTGGTAGTTAGCATGTTGCTGGAAGGAGCCTCGTCCCGTGCCACGAGATTGGAAGTAGGTAGGGCCGGAAAGACTGCTCTTGAATCTGCCGCCCCTGGAATACCCGTCTCATGGAGGCCTGGGCCTTGTCAAGGGCTGTAAATGCCCCAACGGAACACTCTAAGTCATTAATAAAGGAATCGCCGAAGAATAAGCCTTGGGCGTCCTTCCTTACCAGCTTCTGTGAGGGCAAGATTGGCCAGCTTTGGTTCAATCTCATACAAGATCTATAGAGAGGGAGGTGTTAACGCTCCTGGCAATACAAATTGCTCTCTGGACCTAACCACGCAGGTCTTCAGGGTCAACCATGCGGTTCCCCGCTCTGGCGTCTTCCGCCAAGTCAAACAATTTGGCCAGAGGGCCGAAAATATCCAGGTGTTTATCCTGGCAAGATTTCAAGGCAGATTCTAGACCCTTACGGGGGTTCCAGTCCAGTTTAGTGAGGAACTGAGTCATTTTGGGGTCTACCTCAGGAGTGTCACATACTTTATTAGGCACCACAGGCCTGGGAAACTCCGCTCTCAATTTGTTACGTGACGCTTTGCTAAGAGGGCGTCGTACCCAATTCTTAAGGTACGTGGCAACGTGGTCGGCCGGGAGCCACTCTGCCGACCTCGGATGGTGTAGGTCATCCGGGTCGAAGAATGGGACACCTAACGGATCCACGAGGGCGGACCCCGGAGCAGCGGGGTGCCTAGTCCCTGTATCACCTCTGGACGTCTCTGCTTGAGCAGAGGGAAGGAGGTCAAAGCCCACATCTGCAGCATCCATATCAGTCACTGTCCGACTCAATCTTAGCCTCCTCACCTGACCCGATATCTGAGTCGGAGTCGCTATCTAAATGTGCTCTGGCACATTTCCATAGCCGCGCCCGTTCTGCCTGGCGCGGAAAGGCTCTTTTGCGTGGATGGGACACGCTTTCTGGTGCGACCGTAGGCACGCCAGTCGTAGAGTTTCTGGAGGCAGAGGGATATTTGGACTTATGGGTAGCCTTTCTGGGTGCCTCTCTCACCGGGTCCACAGCAGGACGCGATAGTGGCATCATGGAGCCCGAGAAATGCTTGTCCGAAGGACGTGGCAATAGGGCTTGAGAAATAGTATGGGAGAAGGTCTACAGGGTGGGTGGAGTGGCCGAGGTGACAGAGGTCTCACGCCAAATTAAATGGGGCATCAGTCTCCCCAGAGGGTGGGGATCCAGAAGGTAGTCTGGGTTTAGGCATAATGGAGAATAAACAGGACCTAATTAGATATAAGAATAGTATGGATTAGTCACCCAAAACTGAAAGCAATAGGTATAAGAGTGATCTCACCAGGGCCCAGACCAGTGGCACACACAAGGTAGGGAGGAAGACAGGAAGTCAGAAAATGGCCGCCGGCAATCTCGCGAGATTCGCTGCAAAATATAGTGAAAATTCGCTAAGTTAAAGAACCGAACGTTCGGTAGAAAAAGAAACAAATTTGTGGAAATAGACTAATATAAGGAAGAATGGAAAAAACAGACGAACGAGCAGTTCGTGCAAAAATTAGTTGAATGCGGCAAAATGGCGCCAAGGGACAGGGAGAGGTAACAGCAAGACGGAGATAAGGAAAAACACAAGGAAAGTCACAAGAACAGGGTGAATTGAAAAGGGGGTAATAAACAAAATATAGAACGGGAGGTCTGGACCCTGGGTACACAGAAAAAAGCACCAAACATGCAGAGAAAAAACAAATAATAAAAAATCTCTAATAAATAAAATAGAATACAATAAAAGAATCAATAACAGATAAACCTATAAAGTGTAATGCAAGGATATCCATAATAATATCAATAGAAGGTAATAAACAAGTGATCCGAGAGAAGATGTGACGTGTACTTTGTATCGGAGCAGCAAAGAAAGAGGGAAATGGAAGGGAAGTGCTGCCTGTTATACTGGGACCTGAGCGGGGAGGTCCTATGTCACTGTATCTTCATTGTTTTTATTTTTACTGTTTGTATCCTTTGCTGCTATTGGTGGACAGTAAAGAAAGGGATATGCAATACTTGCATCCGTGTCTTGTTATAAAATCTTTAATATATTTAAAAGAAAATCTAGAATGTCATGAAAAATGATCTCCATATGTTATAGGTGGTTTTCAATGTTTTAATGAATGTTATTTCTACAGAAGTGACAGTTCCCCTGGTATTCACGGCTCTGTTTTGCAGACACCCCACTAAGCACACGCCGTGAATGAGCTGAAATACAAGCTGCGTAGTAGGCGGCATTGTTACTCAATGAATGGGTTCTACGATCTACAGGAACTAGATGGGGTGTGGGGGGACGTGTTTAGTCACTGCAGGAAGCGGCTCTCAACTTGGATGCAGGAGAGAGACGTGTGTCCCAGCAGAAGGAGAAAATGAGTCAATCTGCTCTAAAAACTGGATTATTGCTCTGTGTAGGAATGATTTTTATAGTTCACACTCATCATGCTGTGTAACTAGTTCTGCTCACACCTCGCTAAACACCGTGTACACCTAACCTGCCATTGGCATTTCTGTTGCAGAGCAGGTTAATTAGTTTTATAAATCATCATGTCGGAGCGGCTGGGTGGAGGTACAGCCATAGCTTTCTTTTTATAGCTCCGGGACACGGAGGGCAAGGTACCAGCGATTACTTGCCTGCTCTCATTTGCCATTTTGTATATGAATGAAGATGGTCGGGCATGTTTCAATATAAAATAATTGAAATAATTAAAATAAGGTGACTTAGATTTTTGTAAAGTAAGACTTCCCTTAACACCACTTTGATTGAGAGAGAGGGGTAGAGGGAGCTGTATATAGCATTCATACTCTCTAAGCAGGAATTGAATTCATGAATTGGGTATCCACGCGAAACTATCTTGAAGTGTGTACCAAATAATATCATCTGTAATATGAATGCTAAAGAATGTTTAATGTATTGATAAAAGGTTGATCCAATCTGTAGCGTCCCCTAATTCAGGAATGCCATAACTAGTTATAGTAAACTACTGTCTGTTGTTTTATATGACATTTAAAGGGACACTCCAGATTTAGCTTGCTGAAGAGTGTCCTACATTGTGTAGCAGACGCGTGTAAGAATAAGGCGATTGAATGACCGATTGTACAAGTGTTGGTAACTAAAGATATTGTACCCAGAGACACAAACAAACAAATCAATTTTACGAGAGAAACCAGGCAGACCGGTCAGGTCACATTCTGTTCTTTCATTATATTTAACATCGAATGATTTCTCTCTATGCATTGTAACTCTTTAAGGACTGGGCACATCGTGATCTAATTGCCTTTTTTTTTAGGGTGTGGAATTTCCTCCTATAAATAGATTCCGTTAGGGTGTGCCATGAAAGCTTAAAGTGAACCGGGTATGAAAAAACAACTGGTCTGAAATGGCTCCCATATATTGAATACATGGCATATCGTAGAGATAAATTCAGTGTAAAATGTAAAGATCTACTCGCTTTTACTGCATTTCTGCCTCGGGTTCCCCCGAAGTCGTCTTCAATTTGCCCAGCTTGGAAGCAAGGAATTCCTAATTCCTAATGAAAGGGGAGGAAAAAATGCAGAGAGGATTTCTATATATTCTGTATTTTTTTTCACCTATTGCAGGTGACAATCTAGGTGGAGTGAGATTTAGATGAATGTATATTTAAATGTGTACTTTTCTGACCATGTAATAAACTTTTTATTTAGCAAAAATTTATTTTGTTGCTGAATATAGGATCGGTATTGGTTTTTATTCAGAGCCCCATGTTTTTATTAAATTAAATATAGCCAGACACTTGCTGCTCTGCCTCCTCTGAGATTGTCCATCCTGACCGTTTTGGTACAGTCCGTGGCCTCCCATAGAGCTGCTTTAGGGAACTACAGCACGTATTGGCCAGTCTGATGGGTCTTATAGTAAAATGAAGTGGTTTTGGTGCTCAGTATTTACATTTTAACCCCTTAAGGACCAAACTTCTGGAATAAAAGGGAATCATGACTTGTCACACATGTCATGTGTCCTTAAGGGGTTAAGAGATAGGAACTTGTTTAGGTTTGGTGATGTAACCAGAATCTCAGGGTGTATACTGCGCCCATTAAAGAAGAAATTCATTTCAAGGTTGTGCTTAAAGGAACACAGCACAATGTCTGGAGTCTGCCATATTTGTGCCAGTTTTATAAAATTGCCAATTTCAATAGAAATCTAAACTTTAATAGTCTTTGGTTTTACTCATCCAGGTAGGTTTTCTGTTGCTTCCGTTAGCTACACAGTGCCAGGCTCACTAAACTAGATCACACGTGTCCCCCCACCCCCCCACACTTCACCCTGTCAAGTAACTGTAGTGCAGCTCATTGAGAAGCATAGAGCTATGAGCATGCGCGCAAATTGCTTTTCTATCACAGAGGCTTCTCAAGGATGGGGAAGAGGGGAGAGCCACAGCTTTTGCAAGCCGTCCTTTCATATGCACCAAATGAAAAATGCATGTTTACGTTGGGGGGTTATCTACTAAATTGTTTAAAAAAAATAAAAATCAATGGAGTCTCCTTTAACGTGGAATTAAGTAAAGCTAAGGAGCTTGTAATCTATTTTCCTGTGTGATTTCAAAGATCAACCCATGTTAATCAGGTGACTGTAGAGACACAGCATGGATGGATCATCCTGTCCTAAACTTCTCCATTAATCCTCTAGCAAGTTGTGTAAGCTGATTTTACTGCTACCCAGTGCTGTGCCACAGCCCAGGCATCAACAGCCATTTTAATACTGCCCAGCTATGTCTACTATTTAAGGGGGCACTTCACGCTAGACGGGAGCAACATTATTTATATATAATAAATCCATTTGAAGTTCACAGGTAAAATGGAAACACATGCATATTTTATTTCTTGTCTTCATACTTTACAGCATTGTCAGCGTGCTTAGCTGAAGTTATAAAACACAATGTGTTGTAAGATTGGCAACAGGGACCTGCTTGCACCATAACCTTATGCAGTCACTGGAAAAAGAAAGTACACCCTCTTTGAACTGTGGTCTTACAAATCGGGGCATATCTTTTCATTAGCAGGACACATGACCTATTACACCGTGCCTTGATTTATTTAACAAATATAAAGCCAAAATGGAGATACCAGATGTGGAAACCCAAGTACACCTTATGATTGAATAGTGTGTAGGGATCGACCGATATTGTTTTATTTTTTTTAGAGCCGATACTGATAATCTGTGAACTTTCAGACCGATATCCGATAACTTGCCGATACCGATAATTTGTACATTTACCATTTTAGAAAATAAACTATTTCTACACAAATCTACCGTTAACTGAGCAGGTTTATTTATTTATTTTTTTTTTTGTGCCTATCTTTTTTTTATTTTATTAAGGTAAATGCACAAAATATTCATGCCAGTCAGATTTTTATGGTTTCAAGAATATATATGTGTGCAGTGGTTGCAGTGTGTGTATAGTGAATGCAGTGAGTGTGTGTGTGTGTGTGTGTGTGTGTGTGTGTGTGTGTATAATGAATGCAGTGTTTGTGTAGTGTGTGTGTATAATGAATGCAGTGTTTGTGTAGTGTGTGTGTGTGTGTGTATAATGAATGCAGTGTTTGTGTAATGTGTTTGTGTATATAGTGAACACAGTGTGTGTATTCATTATACACACACTGCATTCACTATGCACACAGTCTGCATTCATTATATACACACTACACACACTATAGGGTCATTAAGTCCCCACCCTCAGGGCCCCCCTCCCGATGGGCTGAATGGGTTAAAACCACTTCAGCCACTTATCTTTCTCCAGCGCCGGGCTCCCTCTGTGCTCTCCACCCCCTGCCGATGTCAGATCTGCATGCGCGGCAAGAGCTGCGTGCGCATTCAAACAGCCCATATACTCCATGCCTTCCTATGGATGTCCAGCCTCTTCTCACTGTGGGGGGGTGGAAGAACACGTGGGACAGGGTGGGGGGGAGGAAGAACACTTGGGACAGGGTGGGGGGGAGGAAGAACACTTGGGACAGGGTGGGGGGGAGGAAGAACACTTGGGACAGGGTGGGGGGAGGAAGAACACTTGGGACAGGGTGTGGGGGAGGAAGAACACTTGGGACAGGGTGTGGGGGAGGAAGAACACTTGGGACAGGGTGTGGGGGAGGAAGAATACTTGGGACAGGGTGTGGGGGAGGAAGAACACTTGGGACAGGGTGTGGGGGAGGAAGAACACTTTGGGACAGTGGGGGAGGAAGAACACTTGGGACAGGGTGGGGGGGTGGAAGAACACTATGGGACGGGGGGGAGAACACTATGGGACGGGAGGGGGAGGGAGAACATTAAGCGGGGGGGAGCACTAAAAGAGAAGGGAAGTTTTTCATATTAGATTAATTAAAAAGTCTAATATTTAATAAAATTATGGGAAAAAGTCATTTTCGGCCAAGGGCATCCTGAATTTTCGGTTTCAGCCCAGAATTTTCATTTCAGTACATCCCTGCTAAATTGTGACTTTTCTAAATACTGCTGCACATGTTCTAAATGGACGTTCTTCCTGCATTCTTGGGGTGCCGGCTGCAAGAGCAGTCTTTAATTGTGACAAATGTTTTCTGTCTGTGATCTGATTCATTCTGCCACGTAGAGAGGACCCTATTTAGTGATATTTGATTGGGTGTGTTTGCTACACTGTTTTATTGAAAGTCAGATTGTAAAGATTAGCCTAAAATGGCCAATGGCTATATCTAGATGGAGATTTTTTTTTCAAAATCGACTATTTTGGCCTTCGTGTTGCAGGTTGACATTCCTTTCACTACAATTAATGTTTTACAAACTGGAATATACACATGCCCTTGTTATGACATGTTTAAAGAAACACTCCCAGGAATAAATAGAAATGTGCTATTTAGTAAATGTACCCACAACGGAAACATGCATGCATTTAAAGGGACACTATAAGCATCCAGACCACTTCAGCTCATTGATGGTATGGGTGCACTGTCCCTATTGCACTTAGTGTACAATGTAAAACATTGCCCTAAGCCTCTAGTGGCTTAAATAACCAGGAAGTAAAAGGACCGATATTCTGATTAACAGCCAGGAGGGTGTAACAAAGTTTATTTATAAGTGTCAATTTCTGTTGAAATATACATTTTGTGTAAAATGAAAAAAATAAATAAAAATGGACACTATTGACACACAAAGCATTTCAGTAAGATAAAGTGCTCTAGGTGTTTAGAGTTGTCCCATTAAGCATTTTATATAGTTGCCAACTCTCAAACACTTAGCATGGCCTTGATGACTCCTGCAATATATTACCACATTCTGTGCTGAGATAAGTGTACTTGTTATTTGACCAAAGACTGTGAAAATGTCAGTTTCTCGGGTGAGTGTAGCGATGGCGTTGTTATAAACTAAAATTGGCAAATGTCTTATTTTGGGGCATTATAACAGTTTGACTGTTGAAATTACCCCTCAAAGGCCTATTATTTGTAAAAGTAGACATTCCGTGGCATCTCCTGTGGTGTATAGTGCTGACGTGTTTTTTTTTTTTTTGCAAAAGCGCTGGATAATGGTAAGCTGCTGAAGGTGTTTTAACCCCTTCAGCGCCACGGGAGGGGGACCCTGAGGGTGAGGGCACTATAGTGTCAGGAAACCGCTTTGTTTTGATAAAACTATAGTGATCCTTTAAGGCCCTCAAAGGGGCTACCTCTCTCCACACTGGGTCAGGATGGATACTCAGCAGGCACAGAAACTTACGAAGTCAGGGATCAAGTAAAAAAATATATCTTTAATTACGCATGCTTATTTCATTGCTGTTTATATCATATCTCTGAAGAAGTCCAATCTACTGGACGAAACGCGTTCGATGTATTTTATGCTCCTGTTTATTATATTTTTATCCAATTGTTTTATTGAAGGCATTTTTGCATAATTAAAGATATCATTTTTTACTTGATCCCTGACTCCGTAAGTTCCTATGCCTGCTGAGTATCCATCTGACCCAGTGTGGGGAGAGGACTTGTGAGTGCTACCAATAACTGCCGTGCTATACACTTGTATACTGTGCTTCACTATATGTTACTTAGCTTTTATGTTGTAGATTACAGCTGTAATAAGCTATATAAATGTTGCTGTTTCCCCTGTCCTCTGCACATACAACACTCCTTTTGGCCATATATATATATATATATATATATGTGTGTGTTGTGTTGTCAGTTTTGCAGAACGCTGTGGATCTAAGCACAGAGTTCAGAGGTCAGACATTGTAAATAATGCAGAATCCAATGTGATGTTAAAGGATGTGCTTGTTTGTACTGTCTTACATGCACTTTACATACATGGATGAGGGTGGAGATTGCCCCCCAGGGCTACGAAGTGATTACTGAACATCAAGTACCCATTTACAGGAAGGTTACTGTAAGCAATATCCTGTCTCAGAATGGTACATCTTCCGTGAAATGCAAAGAGCCGTCTAGAGCAGTCGTTACACACACACACACTGAACCACATGCAGTTGCACAGACACACGGATACAGATACACATACTGAGACGCATACAGTTGAGAATTGTTCTTCTACGGGTCTGACACCCTTCTGTGAGTTGCGGCTCCCCACTCCATCGCAGCTGTATCTGTGCTAGCTGGGAGGAAGTGTTGGGCTCTCTCTCGCTATCTCCCAGCTCTCTCTGCAGGCTAGAAGGGTTGTGCTGTTAAATGCAGTGCAGGACCTGGCTCCCTCGTGACACGTCTATCGGGTGTTCCCAAGTGCGTGGACCACCCAATTGACCCTCATACAACTGGTTAGGGACCACTGGTCTAGAGGGAGGAGTATTACTGGGATAATTATACTGTATTCAATCTCACACTCTGCCATTTTATTCTAGTGTTTTCGCTATGAAGGATTACTCTGCGGACTGATGTAAAAATGCAAATGCATAACCAATATAATGAGATTTGCACATTTACTTCCATTAAACCCATAATTTAACACGGATCCGTCATTTGGCCACTATGCTAGTTTTCACAGGTTTTGTATAGGACATTTGTGTATATTGGCATTTTATTTGGTGTCCTCCTGTCCTGAGGCCTAGAGAGACACACTAGTGCCATATACAGTCCCGCAATCCCTGTGCCCAATTTAAGACACTGCTAGCCATGTCCCCCAAGCTGGGTTTATAGGGTGCTGCCTAGTGACATATAGACTTGGCATGTATTGCAAGCAAATGTTTCACTCCACATTAAAATATGTAATTTTACATATTCCGTCCCCGTGTGAACTTTTATTACCATGCGATGATTGGAATTGGGAGCACATGCCTCACATGACGATCCACCAATAACCTAGTACACGCAGCATATACCAGGACTCCCCATTGGCTCACAATTCTGCTATGGTAATGGCCATCTAACGTGCCCAGGGAGGCTTTATACAGTAACTGTGTGTGGCTATCTTGGTGGCAGCAATCTACACTGAACATTTGCTGTCACTTTGGGTTAACGTGTCTGCTTAGCACATTCAGGACCATCAAAGCTCTAAACTAAGAGCCTTTTAAATCTTGCGACCATTAGAGGCATTGGCAGTGGGTGAAAGCCACAGACAGAAAAAAGGGAGGAATATTTCATAGATGTATCAAACAATTATGAAATTGACACAGTTTATAGAATCCGTCTTGTCTTTGCCACGGATTGTGAAAGGTAATAAGGATGGTAAAAACCTATCGTATTAATTGCTCACCTCTGGTGGTGTCCGTCAAAACCACATTGTTTTCACAGTTGATGAGGGGGGAGTGTAGGGGGAAAAAAAATAGCTGCAGAAAGTTTAGTATCACTTAAAGTCACCGTTGTTTACTACAAATAATGTATCGAGCATGCCTGTGGCTTCCTTACATATTGTGCTTCAACGGCTGTTGTCAAATTCTTCTTGTTTCACAATACAAATAATGTGACTGTTACCTCTCTGTCACAAGGTCTCATAGTTCTCCAGAAGTCAGCAAAATAATAAACAAAAAAAATACCGTCTTGTGTTTTTGGCAGTTGCTTGTAGACTCGTCGTGGCTCCCCCACAAACGGTCCATATTTTCTGTTACGCTCCTCCTTCCAAACATCAGATATATTGACCAAGTGGGGAATTGTGGAGAATTGTTAATAATTTATTGTTTACATAGGGCGGAGCCGAGCGACTGAACAAGGACGACGCATGTGAACTGAGCTCCGTGAGCGATACTGACTAAGGCTAATTTAAGATCCCCACAATTAAAGGGAAAACGCTGAAACTGACCCCAAGCTGACCATGGGCAGGAAGGCAAAGAAGCAGAAGTCGGACAAGCTCTGGCCGGGCATGACTATAGGAGAAATGTTCCGACAAGCGCAAGGTGCATGCGGACCCAAGATGGCCGCCGACCTCGGAGAACTGACTGACTCCTCTGAGGATCTGTCTCTGGATGAAAGCATCGTGGGGCTGCCTCAACCACCCCAGCCACGGCCGGGACCAATTACCTCAGCACCTGTGACGGAGGCAACTCTCAAAGCAATGCTGGGGGACCTCCAAAAAATCATCCAGGCCGACGTGGCATTACTCCGCACTGACCTTAAAGGCATGATGTGCCGCCTGGGCAAGGTGGAAACCTCGGCAGAGGCCGCAAACTGCGCCATAACCGAGCTCCAGGGCGAAATGGCTGAACTTAAAAAAACAACAGGGCCTAACGGACCAGCACTTCGCAATGCTGGAGGATGAAAGGCGCCGAAATAACCTCAAAGTAAGAGGAGTACCAGAAGAGGTGCCGACAGACGAACTACCTAATCTGCTCCGGAGGTTACTGGGGGCCCTTCTAACACCCAAAAGGGCCAAAAACGTAGTGCCAGAGGGGGTCTTCCGCATACCCAAACCCCGGAAAGCCCCAGCCACAGCGACCCGGGACCTGGTGGTGAAGTTCCGCAGCCGAGCGGACAAAGCGATGGTACTAGCGGCACTCCAGGGGAAAGGCCCCTATGCTTTTGAAAATATGACCCTCACTTTTTATGCGGATCTCACGGGAGACACCCTTCAATGGAGGGGAACGATTAGGCCATTCACCACCCTACTCCGGGAGCACGACATACGCTACCAGTGGCGCTCGCCACGAAAGCTGCACATACAGCAAGGGGATACCGTATACTGCGTGCAAGATATGCAAGAAGCAGCAGCACTCCTGCAAACCTTGGGCCTCCCAGCAGACATATTGCAACAACGTGGAAAAAGAGAACAAGGCCCCTCGATCAGCAGATGGGACCCAGCCAACGTCACCCCATTTGTGCCACAAGGTACCCAGAAAGATACTTACGCAGCAATTACCACCTGAACACTCGGGCGTGGTCACACATCACCGCTGCAACTGTCAGCGCTAGGGGAGCACATCTACCCCCAACTAGACATCGGATGACTCACCTTAAGAAGGGGACTTAATTTTAGGCACAGTGCCCAATACCTCTTTCCCTCCCATACCCCAGAGGAACTCTCATGACTGCATTTGCCCCCAGACTGGCCAGACACAGTGCATTGCTTTCCTGCACACCGGCACTGGCAGGACCCGCCAAATTGTTGATCCCAAACTGTGGCAGTGCAGCCCCAACAGCCTGGACTTTAGGGGACGTTATGCTGTGCAGATAGGGCCACTCGACCCAAACTGGGGTATTCTGGTACTCCTTTGTTAAAAGAAAGGGAGAAAAAGAGTTTCTCTTTTTTTTTTCTCTTTCATTTTTTTGTTTGGGACTCACACTCGTGTATTGTGAACCTCTATAGGGGTCTCACATGAGTCCACATAGTCTCTACCCCCACTTCAGTGCTAACATACTTATCCACCATAAGCTACCTAAAGGTTAAAGCATGTTATACTAATCCTGGTTTGCCTATCTGTAAATAGTATGACCTTTATTAATAACCACACTTGCATATCGACAGGCATTAATAGCATCAACCTGTTAACATATGGGATAGTGTAGCACAGGTGCCGTTGTCAGCAAAACTCTATCTTATATGTCACACACTCCTGCCGAAATGTCCCTATAATGCCTGTACTCCTACAAAATATACCTAGCAAGTTTCAAACCCTGTTGTCATACCTGTTTTAAAAATTGTGCATGAGTAGCATGATTTAACATGTTTCATTAATATAACTTAGACTGCCTTTTCCGTGAAATTCTGTTTAAAGCTGTTATACTAGAATTGGCATATTATACAAAACTATGACTGGGAGCAGCATATCTTTGGACAGTGGCATGTCTCTGGATCCCTAAGCATACTAATATACCCAGTAAGCAAATCTCACTCTAACTCACTCTAACCCACTCCCAATAGCAGTGTCATACAAATTAGAGGGACTACCCTGCCTTGTTACACCTGCTCATGTAGAAATGTATATATTGAACCTGCCTGACATGTACTACAAACGTAGATCTTAACATCCTTGTGATTACTTAACTCGTTAGGCAGCAATGGATGGTCGGACTAGCCGGTTAAACATATGCCGAGACACTATAAGCACATAAACATAGGCTCTGGGACCAACCTGCTAGGCAGGACCCTAATTGAGACCAACGTAATGTAACATACAATATAGCGAATCACTGAACAGTATGGTAGTGGCGCAGTGGATCCATAGCATATTACCTAAACCTGTACATAGTCTGTTAATCCTTGTAAGCTCCTGATGTTAACCAAAATGTCTATTCTACCTTTCGTAACTATCAGCCTGATTGAAACTACTGCTGTAGACATTTATATCTAGCCTGACTCCTCCTTAAAAAATTGTGCTGTCAATATTTTCGCCATGAAACTGTTTATTCCTTGTTATACCATCGGCTTGTATCTGCTGTCGTGGCGATATAAGCGTGTCTGTAACTCTAAGCACTACAAAAATCAAGAATTATAAAAAAAAAAAAAAAATTTGTTTACTATACATAGCTCAAATTCTGTGTTCACACTCGACACTCAATGTGTAAGTGCTAGGACCGTAGGTTAGTGGCTGAGCTGCGACTGAGTCCACTATTGGCCTATATTGTGCTGTTTTTACTTTTCACTAACATTAATGCTTGATGGAGCGGAGTTAGACCACACTGAACACGTCGTTAATCTTTGTTTTTTCATCCTTTCAGGGAAGCGGTTACAGGAATGGATCTCTGTTCTTCTGTGCTTCGTTTTGCTGTCCTACAACTTCTGCAGTCTCGTCCGCTATTTCACCCTGGATCACATAGCCAGCATTGTTTTTAGTATCTGTAAGTTGAACTCTTCCCATATTATTGTATTTATATTTTTAAAACCATTTTTAATTTAATTGTAACCTGACCACTTTATTCACATTTAAATTTAGTGTTGTAAAAAATGTGACTGTTGAATCCAACACAGTAATTTGCCAGGGTTCCATCTTGAAGGCAGCAGAGTTATATTGTTTAAAAAAACTTTTATTGAGTTAGGTTAAAAAAAACAAAACACAAATTGAAATACTGAAGCCGGATCCTGTATTTTTATTTGTGTCCATGGTGATATATTTTGATGCTCACATATAGCATACAGTTATCTGCACTGTTATATACGGTGCTCACAGTCTTGGAGTGCAGTGCTGGGTCTTGTGCTCCTCTGTGTAAAGGCAGCCACGTGGAGGGTCCAGCAGGTGTAGCAGGAGTCCATGTGTAAGCCGGTAGAGATCATATGGTTGGAAAGCAGTGATTGAGTAACCCCAGCACAATTGGTTCTGGAGATCCAACTCTGCTGGTGCCTTTTAGGAATTTGATAATAAACGGTATATTATATATTATAGGCTGAACCGAGTTTTATACAGGTGTTGACACTTTTTTTTTTTTATGAACAAAGGAAAACCGTATTTACTTACATTAGAGTGATTGTTAGGCAGAGGGGCAATGGGAATTACACTTGCTTAAGTTATATTCCTTTTGGCTTGCAAGGGTCGCATCAAAGCTATAGCTAACCTGCTTATCCGCAGACCACAAGATACCGTTATATAACCCCCATGCCGTGCTTGTCCTGATCACTTTCCAGCATATTACAGGCATTTCAGTATACAGGAGTGTACACACTACCTGATCTCACCAGTCCATTTACCGCATGGGTTTCGGTACTTGCACAAACATACTTTCATGTAAGCCAAGGCCACCCTTGCTGGTGTGACCATGATAGTCCTGGAACGTTTTGATCATACCTCTCTGTCCCAGATTGCTGGGAGTACAGATCTGTACAGATCTCTGTGAAACGAGAGGGCTTGGCTAATGGTTAAGGTCACTTACTGTAAAGTAGTATGTTACAACCAGTATGCAATGGCACTTCAATGTGCGCCACAAACACAGTGACTTCAGGGCTGTAAAAGCCTGAATGTAGTGTTTTAAAGGGAAACTCTAGGCACCAGAATTACTGCATCTTAATACACTGACGCTGCAGGCTCTGCAATCCAAGCACTGTCTTTTCTGAAAAAAGGCAGAGTTTATGTTGCAGTCGAAGGTCAACTCTAGAGGTTGTCCATGTACAGTCAGTCAGGCACTCCAGCAATACGTAAGCTGTAGTCCACATCACCTGGAGTGCTGAAGGTTACCTGCACTAGAGGGAAATCCTCGATGTAGTTCTGCAAAGATTGCAAAATCAAAGTTTGCTGTCTCCATGCAGAGTGTGGAGATGCATGGAGTCAATGCATCCCTATGATAAAATGCTGATTGGTATAGCAATTTCTATGCATGCGCACTAGCCTCCTCATGCTTTCCTATGAATGGGTAGGGTTCATCAATATTGATGACCTCAACCAGCAAAGCTGGGGTGACTGTTGCGAGACCGGTGTGCCAGGGGAAAAGGGCAAGTAAATCTATTTAACCTTCTTAATTAAGGAAAGCCTAATAATCTAAATTGTTCGTATTCTTCTCCACAGCACCTTCCTTGCATAGACCTCTCATTGAGCTGCTTTAGGAAGTCTGTGATTGGACAGCCACAGAAAGTCTGGGCGGAGTTAGAAGGGGAGGGCTGCAAAGGCAGCAGGCGAGATCTTTTTCAGATATAACCTCAGTGGAAAAATGCATAATTAAATGCATGAAGTTTTTCATTCGGGGTATATCTACTAAACTATTTTTATTTGTTTTTATATTTGATCCTTTTAAAGTGGCTGCTTTAAAACTTACATTTTCATATGACAATTAAAACAGCCAGTTTGGTTTGTAGAATCTTCTGGTAAGGCTTCAGATAGATGCAACGTTTATAAGTTACTGATGAAAGTTGAAGTGTAACTAGGTCCACAAAAGGTTGGAACTCTCTGTTCTAGATAACCGCAGAAATATAAGCTCTGTCACGGAAACGTATGTAAATAAATATAGCCCTGGTTGCTGTGGCAATACAACAAATAGTCTCTTATTGTAGAGTTTTTATTTGGCTTTGTAGAATTGTTAATGCAGGAGGAGGCATGTTTCCTGGTTTCTTATTTCCTGTAGCCTGCACAACGCATCCATGGCAGGCTCTCAAAGGCCCAATACGTGGTTTACGTTTATTTTGAAAAGTAGGGTTTTGCAACATGAAAAATGCAAGCTGTGTAACTATTAGCAACGCAGATAACGTGCAGGGCAGCAGAATGCAAGGAAGTTATTGCTAAATGCAAAGTTGTTATAAGTGAAAGCTGAACTGATGCATGGAGTTTGTTAAAATGTGCGTGGAATCGTTACACGATCTCTTGTTGTTGTAGTTTCATTAATGATGGACCTACAGGTCTGGAAGTGTTGGAGATATTAGATACATTCAGTCCCAAAACGACCTACATTTTGTGGTGTTTTCTTGTCCGTTTTTCAGATTGCATAATGTGGTGCATGCTGGAATAGCAAGTGTTGAAAGCACATGAGCCAGGGATTTTTTTACTGTGACTGTGCAGTGAGTATCATCATGGGGTGTGTATCTCTGAAATTCCAAGATGCCTGTTGTCATTGAAACTTGAGTCGGCTCCCTTGAGCCTGCATGCCGGGAGCAGCCTCGCGCTGGATGTGCTCTGCTGTCAGTGGTGTCCATTTCAATATCCCCTGTTTGCATATAATACATTATCTAGCAATATAATTCCATTACTAAATCCTTATAAAGCAAGCCTGAGTGCGTTATGTCCCCGTTAAACTGGAAATCGTGATTCAACTTGTATCATGTGAGATGCCGTAATGACAACATATTACTTTAACCCATTATGGCTTTCCATGCTTACACACATTTACATATTTAACTCTGATCCTATTTAAACATTCAGGGTCATTTTCAAATGAATGCTCCTAGCACCATAACTACCCCTCCGGCCTGCACACTCTGTCCACATGTCCCCACAATTTGATCATTATAATCACCATATTTTCTAAAATCCCCATATATTGCCCCATGCTATGTGCGTTTTATTTAGTTTTTGATCATAATGTGAAGGCCAGGATTGGCAGAGGGGCTGCAGCCATTTCCTGGTCTGGGGAAAGTGCAGAATATGCATAAAATACAACCTGTACTGCATGTGAGGTGTATACACAAAAAGCTGTTCACATTTTCTTGTATATATGTAGCAGTTCTGGCCAATTTAAACCCACTGAAAATAACTTGAACTGCCCCAGCCGGGACTCGACACCCCTCCGGCAGATCTAAGTCCCAGGCAGCCGCAAGATCATCTGTAGCAATAGGAAGCTCTGTCTGGTTCCAGAAATCACCCGCAGCTTTATCTACTGAGTAGGTGTTGATGCGTGATAATGTGCAGGTTCGCTGTAGTTAATGATTACCTGTTCATGTTCCTGTTGCAGGACTCGAACAAAGGGCTCATCTCTTGCAGGTGTCTGGTTAGAGAGACGTAAGTGATTGTTCTAGAGAGGCATGTAGACTAACCGCAAACCTGCACAGAATGTTCTCTGACCGACTCTTAGCGTTTTATCCTCCCTGAGACAAGGGAAAAATGTTTATCTTCAAAAGTGTATTTTTCTCTTCCTGAATCTGCTTTCTCCTACTTTCTGAACTTCTTAGATTTCTAAAATGCTTCAGTAAGTGAATAGTGTAACCCTATTAAAATTTAACATCTAAACAATATATAATGTTGCATGTGGTTATAGTGATTTATTCAAATTGCTGCCAGGCTTATACATAAGATGTTTAATGTGCAGCAATACATAGTGACTGACCTGTCTATTTAAAGGAACACTCGTAACCTATATGGCGTTCTGTAGAGATTCTGGCGGCATTTTCTGTAAGTGTTTGACACTAACTGTGCTCAGCCTGTGATCATTGTGGTCTAATTGCTGTGAAAATGTGGAAGTTCGTACAATTCTGCGTTATCACTGTCTGAAAGGGGTAACAGATTAGCTTCAGACATTGTCCCGGCTCCCTTAAAAGTATTGCAAGTAATGTATTTATTAAAAATAAGTGTGTGTGTGTGTGTGTATATATATAGTGTGTGTGTGTGTGTGTGTATATATTTATAATTAAAGAGGGGGAATTTAAAATACATTTATTGCTGCACTTGAACAGAAAACGTCAGACTCCCCTCACCTGCAAGAAACGTCATCAATTAGACTGCGCTCATTGCTGTCTATAGATTATAAACTGATCCCTAAACCTCTGTCCAGTAGGGGTTTATGGGATCATTAATTTATCCTCCACAGCTGCAAGTCAGCTCCTCCTATAGGAATAATGGAACCGCTCAATCAGCGGCTCTATAAACCTTCTCAATGATGCAGGTTGTTGTGGTGCTAAAACTGACCTTTTTAATGCTGAGGATTCTTAGCTATAAATCCAGTTACTCGCCCTAGAAGTGTCAGCTCAGGCTGTATGTGGTCTGGTCCACGTGGCACCCCATAATGTCATCCCACTTTTCAGTGGCCAGGTAAGTACATCCTATTGCTCTGTAAATCTTGAACACAGTCATGTTAACTCTGCAAGACTCAGATTGGTGTGTAGGATAGCGTTTCCAATATCTGATTACAAACTGTTAGAAAACCCTAATTAAATCTTTATCGCTTTGCAGTAATTAATCCGTCTGGACTGATTGAGAATGTCGTCACAGATCCAGTCTGCCCTCCACAACTCCCAGAGCCCTTGGCCAGCTTCTCTGGCGAGCTAATGTTTGTAGCAAATTCTGACGTTTTGAACTTTTCATAATGCGTCTGAATCAAGCAGACTAAATGAACTTGCTGCTGAAGCCAGTCCCAAGGTGTAATCCGTTTAACATATTCCCCCTGTGCGCAGATTAAGATCAGAGAAATTGTTATAGTAGGATTAAGGCTCTCCAGCCCATTGATAGCGCAGGTGCATGTAAATAAGAGAGTGTATCCATAGTTCTTATATTAAAGGGACACTCCATGTGAACAAGTGCACATAATGTATATATTATATGTATGTGTATATGTGTGTGTGTGTGTATATATGTGTATATATGTATGTGTGTGTATATATATATATATATATATATATATATATATATATATATATATTTTCTACCGTTAGGAATACTGCGCCTCCTGAAAACTGCACCATTACAGAGGGAAGTCACGTGCATTTTTGTTTTTTCACCTCTGTAAACCTAGAAGTGTTTACGGAGTCGATTTTGTGGCAGACGTGACTAAATACATAAACAATACCAGGGGAACTGCCATTTTGGGGTCCTGATTACCAGGACTTGACACACAAACACATTGATGGTTATATCTGCAAAGCATCCGATGCGCAATTACCTTTGGAATCTTCTGAAACCTTATTTGCATCCAATGCCTGACTATGCCACTTCAGACCTAGCATGTCCAAATTATAAAAATTCAGTAACAAAACGGTGTGCCTGCTGGATAATCTAAATCTGCCCTAACCTAAACCAGGACAGTCACATCTACAATAAAATCCCAGTACTTTTTTTTGATTATTTTTTTTAAACTATTTTTCTTTTATTATTTGTCTCGTTCCACTTATGAAAAAGATACACACAATAGCAAAATGCCTACAGCAGCATCAAATCATTAGGCATTTACTAGACGTGGAGTGAGGAATTTTATTATAAAAGATATATTGCCAAGCCTAGGAGTGCACACAGAATTGGTGATACGGTGTCATTATAGAAATATCCAAAGTGGCTGATTGGTAAGTCTAGCTTACACATGAGAAACGACAATCGAAAAAAATCCTAAAAAGAGCATTTGGCATAAATCATAAACCACGACACGTATTGCTCTGCAATAATGGGAACTGTAGCGGAGGATTCACCCGGGTTACCAGAAGTTGGAGATGCCCAGAGACTGTAGAAATGTGGGAGCTAGGGTCAAATTAGCGATTGTGTAGAATGTGCTGTTTGCTTCTGCTAGTAATCAGCGAGGGCCCCATGTGCAGGAGACTGTGTGTTCATGGAGAATCTTGGTAAATGGTCGGAAAGATGCCTCCACATTACGGTGTCGGGACAAGTCCCTAAAAAAAAACCAGAGCTGTGCTCCCTTGAGTACTTCTCCCTTTTCAGGCCTTCATGTTTTCTGTTTGCAGAGGTGTGATGATGTGGAAATCCTTGCTAACCAGAGACACTGCGTGTGAAGTGTTTAATGATTCTCATCTCGCCAGCATCCTTTTACTTAGTGCTTCAGAGCTTTTGCATATTTCTCTTGGCAGGAAACGCTGTGACACACGGGACATTCCTGTGTACGCAGCGCTGTTTGTTTACGGAGCGCTCAGCAAGCTGTTTACATCACTCGTCTTCTGGGTCTTCTTAATGGTCTCTCCAGGGCTTATACTGTTTTAATGGCGGAGCACAGATTGCAGCAGTTCTTACCAGTCAGTCGTTTTTCCCGATGTGAGGGGGGAGAGCGTTTTCTCTGGATATATCAGACTGTGCCGCTGTGCTTTCTAAGGTGCATACCAATCCTCTGCCTCGCATTACCGCAGGCTCTTTGGCTTCCAAACCCTAGGCGGTGGCGACGTTGTGAAATGTGTGGTTATGGATTTGATACTTAATAAGTCTGTGCCGGCAGCTCTGCTTCCTCTTTAAATTGGCTCACGCTTTGTGGTTTGAGATCTGGTTACTGAGAGGCCAATGTGCTCATACATTTATTGTAAGACATTCGGTAAACAAGAAGCCAAGATTTATTAATATCCAAGTCTGGGCAGCAGGAAAGTTAGATATCAAAAGTGTAAAACCAGTTGTAAGTGTTTGGGAGCATCTTCCTGTCAATACATGAAAACAATATTTGGTAATGTGAATTTGTGATTTGATTAAAGGTAAACGGAGCCATTAATGGACCCATTAGGCCTTAGAATTAAAGGACCACTACAGTGCCCTGAGGGTGCCCTAAACAGCACTAAACAAACCACACACATCATATACACTTACACACATTGCTATGGATCAGCGATAGTTTATCTCATTCAAACAAATCATACACCGCTCTGCGGCTGATTGACAGATGGAGCATCCTGGGAAATGTAGTGCCAAATGATAGCTGCCATGGATATATGCTCCTAATATTACTTTGCACCAGCGACTGTCACTGGTGGATGGCCCCGATTTCTCAATCTTCCCCTTTTAGTTAACACACAGAAGCTTTGTTTATTTATTCCCTTCTCTATCTCTCTTCCAATTCAGCTGATAAAATAGCCAATATACTGATAATAGTGTGTAAACAGTGGCAGATAAAGGCCAACAACCTGTGAGTCTGGAGAGGGGCAATAAATTACAAGTAACGTGTCTCCTTATCATGGAGCTACTGCGGGAAATTGATTTATTTATAATTCGCTTTGAGTCATAAATTCTGAAAAAATACTTTCTTATTTAAATGACTAAAGGACAAAACAATAATATGTACCTGCTAATGGAATAGTTTGCCTTATATTTTTATGTGAATATTTTAATCTAGTAAATAAGTGGTTTATTATGCATGAATTGTGCCATTGTACAGCGCTACGGAATATTGCTGGCGCTATATAAATAATAAAATAATATAAATTACGTGGCAGCTGATCGCAATGCCCATCAAAAGATTAGAAAAATAAAGAGCACACACACCTTCTCCTTTAATCCTGCAGTTTAATGTAACGTTTACTATTGCACCATCTCCTAGCCCCCTGTTATAAGATGTTGTTGTGTTTATATGACAATAGTCTTGCGGCAAGCCTGCAGCGCTAGCATTGCTCTACCCCTTCCACCAGCCATATGTTAGCACCGCCCAGTGCGGCTGCCTTTGGTAATATCTATTTTCTTACGGTAATGCTTCTAGAATTTGTGTTTCTCCAGAATTTGTGGGAATTGTGAAACCACTATTTATTTGTATAATATTTATTGATTGATTTTCTGTGTATTTCTTTTTTCTCGCATTATGCATGTCCATTTATATAATTTTTATCTATTTTTCTCTTAGTTGCGGGAATCATCACAGCTGACTTTGCCTCGGGGTTGGTCCACTGGGGAGCCGACACGTGGGGATCCGTGGAGCTTCCGATTGTTGGTAAAGTAAGTGATCTTAGTAAATATTTGTCTAAATATTCCCAGCTACAAAAGTACAGGTCGGTTTGCTCAATTGGCTCCAAAAAATTTTAACAAAATTGGGTTTATTGGTATGGTGGAAGGCGTCTGCTATACTATAACTAAACCCTCATTGGTTTTTTAGATATGTCATTTTTTCTTTATTTTTTTCAATTGTATATAATTATCACAAACTGTAACCTACACAGGGCACTTAGTGTGTAAAAGAAAGATTTTGACGCTAAAGCGCTTCTTAATAAAAAAAATTTTTTATTTATTTTTTATCTTTTTATATTTATATGTATTTTCTTTGTTCTATTCCAGGCATTTATCAGGCCTTTTCGGGAACATCATATTGACCCCACAGCGATTACAAGACATGATTTTATTGAAACGAATGGAGATAACTGCATGGTAACGATTCTTCCTTTGGCTAGCATGGCATACAAGTTTCTGTTCCTAACTCCAGGTGAGTGGTGCACAAACAGCCAATTATCAGAGACACTGTAAATGGATAGAGTAGAACTGAATTGCTTTGCATTTTGATCATTGTTGGATTGAATGGAAACACCATTGTTCCTCGTGGTCTCTGAAATATATTTACTTTTATTTCCACTCTGTATACATATTTTTATTTCACTAGATTTTTAATGGGTATTGTTCATTCTGCAAAGACAATGTGGTATCCATTATTTAGACTAACTAGATCATGACAAGGAAGGAAGTAGAAAGGGGAAAAGAGAGGAACTGATTAATGTAGGATTGTGACAGCTGGAGATACGATGTGAATCTTTATACTGGAAGAATGTAATAATCCGTACTGGGCCTCTTGTTAACTATGAGCAGAAGAGTTGGTTTTGTCATTTTATCTGAGTTTTCTGAAGGTTTCTGTAGCTTTCATTGTACCATTCGTTCTTTGGTTTGTGTTTGACATGTCGTTACTCTCTCCCCACATCACGACCTTCCAGATGTAATTTACAAATCGTACCCGACAGAATGTTTCATCTTCGCCCTCGCCATGTTTGTGACGCTTACAAACCAGATTCACAAGTGGTCTCACACCTATTTTGGTCTTCCTTGCTGGGTGGTCTTCCTTCAAGATTGGCATGTTATCTTGCCACGTAAACACCACCGCATCCACCACGTGTCCCCACACGAGACCTACTTCTGTATCACTACAGGTACGTTTCTATTTTGTTTTGTGAAGTAATCACAATGGTGATTGGATTATTTCTGCAGATCAGATTTTGACATTTGGCTTTGGGTGCACACTATTCCAATCTCCACAAATGCCTTAATGGGTGATTGTTGTGTTAATGATCCCATTTGTGCTAATGAAATATCTATCTGCAGTAATTGTTAAAATGTGCACACACAGGTTTAATAAGGAACGAACAAGAAATGAAGCTCTGCTTGCTGATATCACATGATTGTAGTTAGTTCAAAACAAAATTGCCGCTTCTTTCTATTTAAAGAAACACTGCATTTAATAGCTTTGGCCTAAATTAGCCATAGCTTTATTTATTTATTAAAAACCAAAGAAAAACAAGTTACCTGCACTCTCTCATTAATTCCTATGTATCTTTAAACAAATGGAGGTTTTTTAGTTACCTCCAATGGCCATGAGAGGATAAGCCCACCTGCCAACGTCAAGGCAGACACCCCCAGGTGGGTCCTAACTCTAACCATTCACCTTGCTTCCTTGAGCTTCTGGCAAAGATCTCTAATGAGACAGAATATATTATTAACCCTTAATAGGGAACCCATGGGATGGGCGGCTGCATTGTAACAAGGCTGAGTGATACAAAAAATGGATACAAATTCTGAAAGAGAAGTCATGCGCTCACTCCCAATACTTCTGGGCGGCAGCAAAGACTACAGTACACATCAGCCCCAATATATAGTTAAAACCAAAGAAAAACATCTCATGGCCATTGGAGGTAACTAAAAAAACCTCCATTTGTTTAAAAATACACAGGGATTAAGGAGAGAGCGCAGGTAACTTGCTTTTCTTTGGTTTTAACTATATATTGGGGCTGATGTGTACTGTAGTCTTTGCTGACGCCCAGAAGTGATGGGAGTGAGCGCAGGACTTATCTTTCTGCATAACTTTATTTATTGCTCACAAAATGTTAAATCATTTTTACCTGGAGGGGGGAAGGTTTGCAGCATTCTAAATTTTAACACTTTGCCCTCTTTCCCACCGCCTTTTCTTAAGTGCTTCCATTTTGCTGTATCTTTGCAATAATGGGTTTTCATATGATCACAACACACAACAAAGCTTTCTGGTACCTGTACTTCTAACCGCTTACCTGAGTGAAAACTCACAACTGGCTTAAAACAGAAACTATACTCTGCCTATTAACCCCGGCTAAAAAGGGAATTATAAAGTTATTGAAGCATCCTGGTTGGCCAATCACCTCTGTCTGGACAGCAAAACAATGTTCATTGTAAAATGTCTGACGAGACAAAAAAATGGCTTGATCTTTTTATTCTGAGATTTCCCTGCTCATAGTCCTAAAATAGCATCACCTTACAGTGAGCTAGAGGCTGAGTTTAGACTGAGGTTTTTACCGGCCTTTTTGAAAGCGCACGTAGCAGTGTCCTAAAACTGCCCGACATTTCTAATCCAACTGCAGCATGCCACGTGCCTACTACTGTAAAATCCAAGTTCTCTGCTGTTTTCATGGTTCAAATTAGAAAAACTATGGTCTCAAATGCCTGCAGTGGTTATGATAGTTAATGCCTGATCCACTTTTTGATGTTTGAATTGAGGATGGCCAGGTGCACTAAGGACAGATAAAAGTCTGATGTTTAATCCTGGTACAGTATCTTTTGTATTTATGAATTTGATTTGGTCCTAGAATAAAGGACAAGTAAAATGCGTTGAACGTTGTGCGTTAAGTCTTTGATTTTAAATATATTGTCTTTCCATTTTTAAGGTTGGCTGAATTACCCACTGGAGAAGCTTGGCTTCTGGAGACGCCTAGAAGACCTCATCCAGAGTGTGACTGGAGAGAAGCCACGATCAGATGACTTGAAATGGGCTCAAAAAGTGAAGTGAACCGACACATCTCTGACCCAACCTTGAACCAGTTTGCCAACTGTTTTAACTCAAAATAAATGAAACCTAAAGCCATTAGCCAAATGTCTAAAATGAAAATAACACAAAAACCAGACTTCTATGGAATTACTGACTTTTGAAGCGCAAACTAACTGTGCTAACACCATAAACTGTTAAGCAACTACTCACACTCCATAAAACTCGCGGGGCGTAGCCGAGCAGTGAGAGTACCCCTTGTTTCTGTGTGCCGGAGCTCTAACCGTTTAATTTGCGGATGTTCTATTTGACATTTCACCTTGCTGAGCCTCATGCCTCCATCCCATGAGCCAGATTAGATGACGATTGTACGCAAACTAACTTGCACTATGGAAATCCATCAGTGAAAATGATTTCGCATTTGTTGTATCAACATGAATCTGCTGCCCTTGATATAGCTGACATTTCATGCAAATATGAAGATTATGTGCAGAGTATTTTATTTAGAATTTTCTAATTATATTTTTTGGGTCACCTGGTATTTTAGAAGGGCTAATAGTGCATGTGTGGTTCAAAATCAATAAAATGATGGATCGGCGTTCAGATTGAGTGCACGGCACAAGTTTTAAAAAAAGGAAAAGAAATATTTTTTTTTTTTCTTTCATATATATATTTTCTCAAGACCGTAAAGGTAATGTCCTAAATTTCTGACAAGGTGGTCCTCGCCGCTTTTTTAATCTTGCGCTGATATTTTAGGAATATGTTTAAAATGTTCAGGTTGGAGAAATTCCCATGTTTCATTTGTTTGGGGTATGGAAAGGTCATATTTCTGCGCCAACTTTTAACTCTTAAGTGCCAGTGTGGTGAGCCCTGATTCACCAGTGTCCACCCACAGAGTTTAGTTCCGGCACCGACCACCAGAGTAAGCTAGGAGTGTGTAATCCACATTAACGGTTTTAGGAATAAAAAGGTCACAGAATTGTTTAACAAGCCAACACACTGCTGAGACTGTTTAAGCCATTGCTAATGTGTGTTCTCCCTTACCGGTGGAGTTGGTTGTCTGTAGGTTAGTAGGTGGTAGGAAAATGTCCCTTTTTGAAGTGCACAAAGTGAGTTTGTTGTTGTGTATAACGTTCTGTTGGTGTCGGGGAATAATCTTGACATTTGATTTTTGTTGGTGGCAGTTGACCTGTCAGTGTTTTACAGTCCAGATTAGAGCTGTTCGCTGACCACATCTATTAGGATGTGCCAGACAGTGGTGTTCGTGACTCCTTGAGTTTCCTCTTTTCACAAAGAGAAAACATTGTTTTGGACATCTGTTGAAAAGGTTTATTTTTTTTTATTTTTTATTATTAAATAATCTAAATAAACAGTTGTCTTGGAACATTTTCCTATTCCACAGATGGACAGTTTATTCCCAATAATTCATGGTACTGAATACCAATTGATCAGACATGAGCCCACTGATAAATTACAGATCCAATTACTTTGCGCGTTATGAGGCCAGCATACACGTTTGCATGTTACAATCGGTTTTGAGAATTGTTGAGCAGATTATCTGCCTAGGCTTATTTGTTAATACACCAACTGTGTAATATCTTCAAAGCTTGGGTGCAAAGCCTCAACTCCCAGCAGGGTCCAGTCTGCCTGTCATTCTGCCGAGTACAACGAGACCGTGTACAGCTGAGTTGTATAATTCCTCCTCCACTTGATTTGCACAAGAAAGTTTCTTTCCTGTTTCAATGTTTTCCTTGTTATCAATATAGTTTGTGAGAGACAAGGCACTTGCACTGTCCAATTATTAGAGTTTTTACAAACACAAGGCCATCTAAAGATTATTTTATCAAAATCCAGATGTTTTGAGTCTGTCCAGCTGGATTGTTAGAATGTCCACAGTTTTTTATTCAGCTGGCAAATATAACCAGATACAACTATGCCAAAAGAAGTCACTTCACTGAAATTGTTTAATATTTTTAACCCCTCACATAAGTTACCTAATAGATCTATTTATGTATGTTTTGGCTCGCTCTTTGCTATCTATATATTGATTCATTTATCTATGCACAGCTTTCACAACTACCTTATCAATGACAGCCTGGGAATTTCGTGAAGATTTGCTTATTTTTCTTCACAATGCTCTGGAAAAAATAAAATTCGATCTGGGTCCATTTTTCTTTCTAAGTCTGTGATTTTGTCAGCGAATTGCACTAATGGGAGAATTTGCCCAGTTTTACTATCTTGGCTCACTGCGTGCTGTTCTCTGATTAAATCATGGTTCCGACAACTACGTTTTCTTGCTGAGAATTTCATGAATCTGAGCAAAATGTCCCCACTGACGCTCTCTATGGTTCCTGGACCAATAGTGTTTTTTTAAAGATTACTGACCACGGAAGATTTAAACGTCTCTTGTTTAACTCTTGAAGGTGTCGTTTTCAAAATAAACTAAAACTCTGTTACTTTTCATGTATTTAATGATTGTGCACGGAAACAGACAAAGGTTATAGGAGGAGCATTATTATCCGAGTTGGCTGCCCAAACCTGGAAATGTAACATCATGGTCAGTTTATTCCGAACAGATTTGGTGAAATGTGCAACTGATTAAAGATTGTTTATTGCTCGGTTAAACAGCATGTGACGGACATTTACACAACTACTGCAATCAGAGAAATGTAAACTGAAAATCAGATATTGGGCTGCAATATTTGGGGGTTTTGTTGTTGTTAGTCTGTTTCAGCCTTAAATTTGGAATCTTATTGTGAATTCCTGACAGTTTGCCCTGCCTGTTGTAAATTAAAACTGATTTGCCGGATTAAGACCATAGTTGAGCTAGAAAAACAAATCAGCTAGACCAGTCAGCACTTGGCTATTCTAGCCCAGAGTTAGCAATTTGTTTTTCAATTCACTTTTTAACTTAATGAAATCGCCAATAATATGTTTTATTGGTCCAAAAAAAAAAAAAAAGTTTAGAGTCTTTTGATGGGAACTCCATGTTTTGGTATTTCGAATGGAACGAAACCAGTAGCACAATAGTTATTCTTTACAGTATCTTTAATCCTTATCTTCCAGCTCTCTCCATCTATGCTGTTAAGAAATAATCACCGTAGTAAATATTGCCCTAAACATCTGGATTTTCCCCTGATTGCACCCAGTACGAATGGTATCACAGGGCTGTTTGTGTTGGTTTATATAATCTGTATTCAGGAGCTGCTGTATCAAAGTGTATGAAGGAATACGAATAAGCCTGATGGTATTTTTTATTTTTAAGGTGCTCGGATTTTTGTTTCCCTGTACATTATATGAAGCCTTAAAATATAAAGTTTTTTCTTGTGTAATAGGGAATATTTTAATTTCATGTTCTAAATGTGAATATATTTATAACAAAAAAATTAGACATTACTAATCGATTGTGAAAAAACCTGTCTGACTGTATTTTTTTCCCCCTCGTAAACAAACACGTACAATCGTAACATAACAAACGGTCTGTATCTGCAGAGTGCAGGATATATCCACCTTGGTAACAAGATGGCAGATCTGTTCTCCTAAGAACATTCTGACACCTTCCACTACCCACATGACTGGAAGCGTGTATTTAAAGGAACACACCAGTTTTTTTTTTTTTAGTTTTTTTTATTATTATATATTTATTTATTTTAGGGCCATCATTATTTTTGCAGTGCTTTCTGTTCAAAACAAGCAAAAAATGACAATCTGAAAGGTTAACCACAGATGACAGTGGGTTATCAGTGTATGTTGAGGATTGAGCACCTTTCAACCAAGCTGAGAATGCCACAGTACGAGCAGTAGATATAACAATACAAACAATAGTGATACGGTAAATGGCATGACATAATTCTAAGTTATAGTATCTGGATAAGCTGTCGTGTCCAATCTGTTAATAGACTAAGCGAAGTCCAGTCAGGAGTCACAAGCGTTGCCCATAAATGCAAAAAGTCTGACGTATGGGTGCTACACAAATGTCACCCTGCACTGGCTTGTCATTATTCAACCTATTCCCAGACATAGTTGGAGCAAGACAAGGCATTCTTCCAGCCCGAGGTCCAAATGGAGGCCAGGATCTGCATGCCATGGACTTGTCTCTGAAAGTCCATGTCCTTGCCACATTGTGGGAAACAAGGCTTTGGTGGTCTTGTACTGCCTATGAGGTTAGCCAGCTGTCCATGAGAGTGATGTCCTTAGTGGCTCTCGGAGGCCCTTGGCCCGGGTGGGCTAGCAGTTCAGTAAACCGCCGTCAAAAGAGCTATACATGAAGGAGTACCACTCGCCCACAGGCTCTCTCCCTCCCATAATCTCACACCTGAGGCTTCTGCAAAGTTCTTGCTGTGCGATTCTCAAATAATGCCCAGAAGCATGTGAAGGTTTCGTCCAACTGGCGCAGAGACTGCTCTATCGAGCTGTGAAGAGCCCTCCCGGACTGTACAGGAGAGTCCACTTGAGAAAACGGTGCGTCTGCCATCTTGGGAGGAGCTGCTGTGTTCTGGTTCATACTGTAGCTGATTTCAGGAGACTGGGTGGGGAGCAACTCAGGGTTACCAAGTGTTATAGCGTGGACCAGGATAACCCCCACCGGCGCAGGAGGGGGAATATGGGACTCTGACACAAAGCAGCCTGTAGGGTCCCAAGCGAGAAGTCGGCCGCTGTTCCCAGCGTGCCCCACACTATGCTGCGACAAACTGGAGAAGACTTCACTGGAGCGTTCAGCAACTCCCAGACACCTTCAGGTTCCGGGTCAGCGCAATTCTGCAATGGTGACCGCTTTATTGCCAGAGATTAAAGCGAGAGTTCGTGGAGCTTGTGTCTGATGCCTCCGCTTGACCAAACTCCCCCCCCCTTTTTATATTTATTTATAATGTTCCCCTCTTTTAGTTTAGATTACTGACCCAACAAAAAAAAATCTAAATCTATATAGATTGAACATTTTAATTCTCCTCACAGCAGCCTAAATGTAATCATTTATAGTCCTCAATCTTGACAAATTGGCACAAGACAGCAGATGGATTCATAACTAAATCTACCTGTGTCAGAACCTCTTCGTGGCTGTCAGTAGATCTACAAGTATACGCGGGATTGCAATATGTAAACAGTGCCTTCATTTTTAAGGCTGCAGGGGGGTCTTCTTTGCTCCAAAAATACTTCATTAAGATGAATTGATTTTGGAGCTTAAAGGACCACTATAGGCACCCTGACCACTTCAGCTTAATGAAGTGGTCTGGGAACCAGGTCCAGCTAGGATTAACCCTTTCTTCTAAAAACATAGCAGTTTCAGAGAAACTGCTATGTTTACCTATGGGTTAATCCAGCCTCTAGTGGCTGTCTCATTGACAGCCGCTAGAGACGCTTCCGCTTCACAGTGAGAAGACGCCAGCGTCCATAGGAAAGCATTGAGAATGCTTTCCTATGGACTGGCTGAATGCGCGCGCAGCTTGGGCCGCGCATGCGCATTCAGCCGATGACGGCGAGGAGAAGCATCCCACGCCCGGCGCTCAAAAAAGAGGTAAATTTAACTCCTTCCGCCCCCTAGAGCCCTTTTAGAGCCAGGAAAATGAGTATGTTTTCCTGGCACTATAGTGGTCCTTTAAATAGTTTTACTGGGTGAGTTTATATTATTAAAGGGACACTCCAGGCTCCCACACGCGTTAGGTGCACTGTGTAGGTTAGGTTACAGTTAGTTATACTGGGTGGGTTTATATTATTAAAGGGACACTCCAGGCTCCCACACGCATTAGGTGCACTGTGTAGGTTAGGTTACAGTTAGTTATACTGAGTGGGTTTATATTATATTATTATGGACATTACAATCTAACCACGGTCTGTAGAATACTCAGGGAACTCAGCTGCTCACACTGGAGAATCTTTTAAACCTAGAATGCTTTATTGGTCATTTCTATTAGGTCTCACAACTTAAAAACCTGCAAAATAAATCAATTATTTACCTAAAAAGGGTCGGGCAAAGGTGTCCTCACTGGTTTCAACTCCCTGTCCAACGTCACCCCTCCCTTATGAGCTCCAATTAAATGCTTGTAAAAAAAAATAACTAAATAAATAAACAGAGGGATTGTTAGAAATCATGGGAGTTGGAGATGGCAAAGTGGGCCTTAAATGAGAGAGGGATGGGAGATAGAAGTGCATTACATGCTAGGGGGAAATCTGATAACGTCCGTCTCCAGCGCACAGTGGATGTTAACGATAGATGTGCTTTATGCACATATTTACATGCGCACACACAGAGACCTTCCACCATAACCACTTCTAAAAGCAAACGTGGTCATGGTGGTTGGAGTAACCCTTTAACTGCTTTCTGTAAAAAACCTGGGGGACACCTCCGCTCACACTGCAGGGAGAGCTATGTGTGCAGCTGTGATTGGCATTCAGCCAAGTGCACATTACTGGTATGAATCGGTATGGCTAGAAGGAAGTGTGTAATATCTACCTTAGCCATAGCCACATCCAAGTGCTAAACTGCTCCAAAATGTTTAAAACAGTAAATGGAGGGCAAGAGCCAGGGAACTCCAGGCATTATAACCAATTCAGTGGTTATAGTGCCTGCTTAAAAAGTATCTGATTAAAAGTATGTATTTTAAAAATGGCACTAAACATATTGCCACTTCCTTTCTAATAAGGTATAACATCCTTTATGACACACGGACGACTTGTATGAAAAAAAAGTAATGATTCATTCAAATCGAGGTAAATCCTGCGCGCGTGTTTCTGAGCAGATACGCTCAAACCTTAGACAGGAGGCTGCAATATGACACCTTGTCTCCAGGGTGTGAATACTGAGCCCAAGTCTGGGTATTTAACAAGAAATGAGATACAGTTTGTAGCTGTCGGATAAATACTTTGCACTCACAGACAGCCTCAGCTAATGGCAGATTAAAATGTATAGTTAGATAATCACACAGGCTTGGTGAATACGCCCCTTATTTTCCTTCTGCACAGTGACTAACTGTGATCAGACCTGAAAGAAATGTTTAGTGACCTCCTTGCTGACTTGTCCTTTGTTAGCTGACATTTGGAAAGTGTCCTGGATAAACCGTCTCAATCAGATACGTACAATATATAAACTCGGCCAAAACTTAACTTAAAATGTCCAAGATTAACCCAAACAATCCAGAACAAGGGTACTGGCAGGCTATCACCCTCTATAAACAAAGAAAATCCTAGTGGTGACACGTGCGATCGAAATCTCCATTCTGGCTGGGATTTAGAGATTGTGGTGAATATTATTTGTCTTGTTGCGTGTTCGTACATTTCCTATTATGTTATTCGTTTGTTCACTGCAGAAGTTAACGTGATTCGCTTTGTCATGACTCATGTTTGTGGCATTGTGTCATTAGATCAAAAGTTCACAGGGACTTACTTGTTACTACAACAAACCACTTTGCCAGTGAATTCACACAAGTAGCTAATACAGTGCGTTTTGCAGCCAGGGACAGCTTGAGGCCCTCAGACACCCAGTACAAAACATGTCCCCCTGGAAGAGCCTTAATGGCGAAACGCGCGTCGGGACGTTAGATAGTATGGTGTTGGTCTAGGAGATAAGGGACGACATGTATTAATACCGTTATGATATTACCACCCATACTTTATCTCTTTATTTATTCATTCGATTTTTTTTATTTCTGGTTACTATCTATCATAGCCGATTATTTCCATGAGATACCTTTACAACCACTTCGTTTTACATAGACCATTAGGCTGTATACCAAATTGGAGGTGGGGGGACTAGCATTTTTTAAGGGGTGCCCTCAAAGGCACAACAGAATACGGAAGTTAGCCTTCAATTTAGATTTACCTGCAGGACTTTCTCCCAGCTCTATTTACCACATGTGCTATCTTGTTACATCTCTCCCCTCCTGGCTAATTGGTTATGCTACAAATGTAACCTTTATCTTTTTGGTACTTTATCCTTTGTTAAGAATTTTTTTTCACGCATTGCAACGCATGGTGTGATCACTAAGCCATTACCTATTTAATTATCAATTGTTTCAAGCTTTTTGTTATATATATATATTTTTTAATTCTTTATTTTTTCTGTGCAAGGTAAGTACATGTATATGTGAAGTGCCACAACAGCACTCATAGAGCAAGCAACAAACTTCAAACTTCACTTGGCGTCTGCACATTTTTGTTGCTGTTATTATTATGTTGGATCAAGCTAGACACAATTTTAAGGTATATAGCAAATAGATGCTACGTTAAAGGGACACTATAGTCACCTGAACAACTTTAGATTAATGAAGCTGTTTTGGTGTATAGAACATGCCCCTGCAGCCTCACTGCTCAATCCTCTGCCATTTAGGAGTTAAATCCCTTTTTTTATGAACCCTAGTCACACCTCCCTGCATGTGACTTGCACAGCCAGGGCCGGCGCTACCTGTAAGGCGGACTAGGCAGCCGCCTAGGGCGCCCCTTGGGAAGGGGCGCCGCCAGGAGCGCCGCCCCCCCCATGCTGCAGCCGCCCGAGCGCTCTGTAGAGAGCCCGGGCGCAGCCTGAGGAGAGGGGCTGACAGGAGGGAAGCGCTCAGCGCTCCCTCCTGTCACTCCCTCTGTAGTAGCGTGGCCGAGCCCTGTATAGTCGGCGGGTACAGGGAGCTTTTGTTTCCTGTACCCGGCTGGACTAACAGGAAGTGCACACTGAGTGTTCACTTCCTGTTAGTCCGGCCGGGTACAGGAAACAAAAGCTCCCTGTACCCGCGGACCATACAGGGCTCGGCCACGCTACAACACAGGTAGGGGAGGAGGGGGAAGAAAGAGGGAGGGAGGGGGAAGAAAGAGGGAGGGAGGGGGGGAGAAGGAAACGGAGGGAGGGGGGAAGAAGGAAGAGGGAGGGAAGGAGGAGGAAGAAAGAGGGAGGGAAGGAGGGGGAAGAAAGAGGGAGGGGAGGGGGAGAAGGAAACAGGGAGGAGGGGGAAGAAAGAGGGAGGAGGGGAGAAGGAAAGAAACAGGAGGGAGGGGGGGAGAAGGAAACAGGGGAGGAGGGGAAAAGAAAGAAACAGGGAGGGGAGGGAGGGGAAGAAAGAAACTGGGAGGGAGGGAGGGAGGGGGGAAGAAAGAGGGAGGAGGGGGGGAGAAGGAAACAGGGAGGGAGGGGGGAGAAGGAAACAGGGAGGGAGGGGGAGAAGGAAACAGGGAAGGAGGGTGAAGAAAGAAACAGGGAGGGGAGGGGGGAAGAAAGAAACTAACAGGGAGGTGGGGGGAAAGAAACTAACAGGGAGGTGGGGGGAAAGAAAGTAACAGAGAGGTGGGGGGTAAGAAACTAACAGGGAGGTGGGGGTAAGAAACTAACGGGGGGAAGAAACTAACAGGGAGGGGGGAAAGAAACTAACGGAGGTGGGGGGAAGAAACTAACAGGGGGGAACTAACAGGGAGGGGGGAGACATTGACAGGGAGGGGAATTGACGGGGAGAGAGAAATTGACAGGGAGGGGGGAGTGACAGGGGAGGGAGGGGGAATGAGAGTAACAAGGGAGGGGGGGAGAAGAGAGTGACAAGGGAGGGGGGAGAGATTGACATCCATCACACACACACACACAATCACACACAATGCACCCCTTACACACAAAGACAATGAACCCCTTGCACACAGAAAAACACACAATGCATTACACACACACACACACGCAATGCAACCCTTACACACAATGCATCCCTTACACACACAGAAACACACAATGCATTCCTTACACACCTCAATGCACCCCTTAAACACACTCAAAGCACCCCTTACAGACTCACACACTTCATCCCTTACATACACAGAAACACACCTTGCAGCCCTTACACATACAAACACAGATTCACACAATGCATTCCTTACACACAAATCAGGACATCCCCTACACACTCCACCCCCTGTGAACAAACTCATTGGTGGAACATGAAGGTGGACCCTGGGACCCAGACCTTGAGCTGTGTAAAGGGCCCCCAAAAAATGGAGCTGCTTCCCGTTCTCCCAGAACATTGATTTTTGTGACCACAGTTACAAACCGCCTCCAGAGAGCCTGTTCTACACCAGACCAGTGGAGCCAGACTGCAGCTAGAGCCCATCATCATCCTCATCTTGTTGTAAGTAGGTAATCTAGTATATTATTCGTGGCACTAAGCTCTAATTTACCTCACATTAAAGAAACACTATAGTCCCCAGAACCACAGCAGCTTAATGTAGTGGTCCTGGTGTCTATAGTCTGTCCTTGCAGGCCTTTTAATGTAAACACGGCGGCACTGCAGCACTGGCGTTAGTTAACATGGCAGGTCATATGGGTGGGGCATTGTGATGTCACGGGGGGGAGGAGGGGGGGCGGCAAACTTTACTTTTGCCTAGGGCGGCAAAAATCCTGTGCACAGCCTTCCATAAACATTTCCTGTAAAGAGAGCCCTATTTAGGCTTTCTTTATTGCAAGTTCTGTTTAATTAAGATTTTCTTATCCCCTGCTATGTTAATAGCTTGCTAGACCCTGCAAGAGCCTCCTGTATGTGATTAAATTCAATTTAGAGATTGAGATACAATTATTTAAGGTAAATTACATCTGTTTGAAAGTGAAACCAGTTTTCTTTTCATGCAGGCTCTGTCAATCATAGTCAGGGGAGGTGTGGCTAGGGCTGCATAAACAGAAACAAAAGTGATTTAATTACTAAATGGCAGAAAATTGAGCAGTGACATTGCAGGGGCATGTTCTATACACCAAAACTGCTTTATTTAGCTAAAGTAATTTAGGGGACTATAGTGTTCCTTTAAAACTATGTCAGTAAGCAATAATTTGACAATAGACTAAGCTCTAGGAACTTTAACTGACAGCATGGGGTTGTTTAGCCAGAGTGAGAATCTAGGAGAAGTATGCCTGTTAAGGCATAGTAGATAAATGTTAGCTTAAACAAGAGTTTAATGTTAGTACACTCGTTTTATAGTTGGGTTCCAGGCTATACATGTATGTCTGATTATGTGAAGCTATGGATTCTGCATTCGGTATAGGTTAGCTATACATGTGGATGGTTAAGTAAAAACAGAGTTAGCTACATAAAACCTATTCTGGTAAGCAGGTAATTGCTAGGCAAGTAGGCAGGCGCTTTTACCTCCCCATAGCTGCGGCCATGTGCCACATGGAGGCTGCTACAAAGCATCATAGGTCTATGTATAAGAGACAAACCAATAAAAACAAAAAAAACTTGGTCATCCGTTGATGTGAAGCATTGTCCTTGTTGGGCTTTACGTTGGGGCTTTCAGCCTATGCCCAGTGTCGGGAAGTCCCGGCCGCCGCCTCTACAAGTGTCTCTCTTGGAAACTCTGGGCAAGGTGCCTCCGTATCTGGATCCAGCTTTGATGGCATCCTGAGGGGTACGCTGTCGCTCTTTCTCCCGATTTGCAGCGCTGGTGGCGGGAGGTCATGTTGTGCCGCGCCAGGCACTGAGAGGCTGGGTTGGTGAGAGCTTCGTAGGTGTCGCTTGTGAGGGGGTCTCGCTGTTGTGTAGCTGCGAGTGGGAACTTGCATCTGGGAAGCGTGGCTTCTTTACGCGCCTTGAGGGCGGCAGGAATCCGCGCTGGGGCGTGGGAACGTGAACTCCGGCTCCCAGGAGACAAGGCGCTGTTTCCATCCATGCTGTATTTCTGCTCCGATGAGTACACATTGTGTTGTGGATCTTGTCCGTGTCGCCATCTTAGGCGGACCTTGGCGAAGTCCGCTTTGCTTTAGGTATTGTCGCTTGTTCAGGCTGTATTGCAGGGGCATTCCTCCCCCGCAAGGACCGGGATATCCCCCGCCAGTCCAGGGGGAGGGGGGGGGTAGCAGAGCTGCCGTGGGTTCTCGTTTGGGCGCGTGGCACGTGTCGGGAGGTTGGCCACCTCCTCCGGACCTCAGGCCCCGCTCCATTTTAGGCCGCATGGCCGGCGCTGGTTTTTCCGCCACGTATCGTTCCGGGCCGGTATCATTTTGTGCCTCGTGTTCTGCTGAGTTGGTTCCCTCGGTACTTGCGTGAATTTGCTCTTTATTGCAGGAGCTCATGAGATGTGCAGCCGGCCATCTTGGCTGCCAGGCCCCACCCCCGTTTTTCGTTATATTTTATTATTTATACTTAGATCACTCATTTATTATTCTCAAGATTTTCTTTAATATTATTTTCATTACAATCCTTTTTTGGTAAAATATGTTTGGTAGGATTTTTTCCTATTATAGACATCAATTATATCTGCGATTAAAGGACCACTATAGTGCCAGGAAAACAAACCCCCTTTCTCCTGGCACTATAGTGCCCTGAGGGTGCCCCCACCCTCAGGGACCCCCTCCCACCGGGCTGGATGGCGAGGGTTAAATCTTACCTCTCCTCCTCCTCTCCGCCTCTTCGGCTGAATGCGCATGCGCGGCAGGAGCTGCGCGCGCATTCAGCCAGTCTCAGAGGAAAGCATTCATAATGCTTTCCTGTGGACGTTGGCGTCTTCTCACTGTGATTTTCACAGTGGGAAGCACGCAAGCGCCTCTAGCGGCTGTCAATGAGACAGCCACTAGAGGCTGGATTAACCCTAACATAAACATAGCAGTTTCTCTGAAACTGCTATGTTTATAAAAAGAATGGGTTAATCCTAGAGGGACCTGGCACCCAGACCACTTCATTAAGCTGAAGTGGTCTGGGTGCCTAGAGTGGTCCTTTAAGCATTTTAAATGAAATATTTTAAACAATTATATTAAAAGTGACGTTTTATTTGGGTTACTCCTTGCACAAAATGGTTTACTGTTGTGTTTCTTTTGTTTCACAGTAAATTCTACCTGGGGTCTACCATTACTTAGTACTTCGATGTTCTCAGCTTCCCACCTCTTTTCTGGTCATGCCTTCTCTTGGTCACGCCCTTATTAAACCTCCCTGTCATATGAACCCCCAACTATCATACATCTTGATTGAAATATTCTTTGTACTTACATATATGCCTGTTTGCACTTACAATTGTAATGGTTATTGGGAAGCAAGATGTTTAGGGGTCACTGTGAGGCGAAAGATGGGGAAACTGTATAGGTCCCATTGTGAGGAGCAGGATGGTGAAATTGAGCTTACTGTGAAGAGAAAGTTTGGGATGTGGGTAGGAGATAGTGTGAGGAGCAGGATGGTGCGGGTGGGTAGGAGTCACTGTGACAAGATAGTTGGGAAGGGTGGGTAGATGTCACCGTGGGGAGCAGCATAAAAAGGTTGTGTAGAGCTCACTGTGGGGAGCAAGATGAGGTGGGTGAGTAGGGGTCACTGTGACAAGAAAGTTGGGGATAGTGGGTAGGGGCCATTGTGAGGAGCAGGATAGAGAGGTTGGACTCACTGTGAGGAGAAAGTTGGGGATGTGTATATGACCCCTTTTGAGGAGCAAGAAGGGGCAGGTGGATAGTAAAAACTGATGAGAATGTTGTGGACGGTGAGATGACGTTAATGTGGGGAGCAGTATGGGGCAGGTGGGTAGGGGTCTCTGTGACGAGAAAGTTGGGGAGGGTGGGGCAGATGTGTAGGGGTGACTGTGACAAGAATGTTGTGGACGGCAGGTTGACGTTAATGTAGGGAGCGGCTTGGGGAGATTGGGTAGAGGTCACTGTGGGGAGCAGGATGGGGCAGGTGGGTAGGGACACTGACGAGAATGTTGTGGACAGTGGGTTGACGTTAATGTGGGTAGCAGCATGGAGAGATTGGGTAGAGGTCACTGTGGGGTGCAGGATGGGGCAGGTGGGTAGGGGTCACTGTGAGAAGAAAGTTGGGGACGTGTGTATGAGCCATTGTGAGGAGCAGGAAGGGGCGGGTGGATAGTAGACACTGACAAGAATGTTGTGGACGGTGGGTTGACGTTAATGTGGGGAGATTGGGTAGAGGTCACTGTGGGGAGCAGGATGGGGCAGGTGGGTAGGGGTCACTGTGACGAGAAAGTTGGAGAGGATGGGGCAGGTGGGGTCACTGTGACATGAATGTTGTGGACAGTGGGTTGACGTTAATGTGGGGAGATTGGGTAGAGGTCACTGTGGGGAGCAGGATGGGGCAGGTGGGTAGGGGTCACTGTGACGAGAAAGTTGTGGACGGTGGGTTGACGTTAATATATAAAGCGGCATGGGGATATTGGGTAGAGGTCACTGTGGGGAGCAGGATGGGGAAGTTGAGTAGAGATCACTGTTGGGAACAGGACGGGGTGGGCAGGGCCCACTGTGTGGAGCAGGATAAGATGGCTTAGGTAGGGGGTCACTTTAGGGAACAGGATGGGGAGTGAGGGAGAGTGGGTGGGAGCCACTGTGGGGTGCAGAATGGGAAGGGTTCCTAAATGTCATACTGGAGGGCCGGGGTGGACATGGGTCACTGTGGGGCTAACTAGGCAATAGATGGAGAGGACACTCTGGATAATAAGACTGAGGGTAGGTTTGGTAATAAAATGGTGGATGGGGTGGATTAGCTCCATAGTGAATGGGTGGAAATCACTGGGCACCACACAGCTCCCCCACCCACATTCTGTCCCTCCTAGAGTGCTACTCTCAACCACCAGGCAAACTAACTTCTGTCATTTTATGTGACATTGTCCGGACTTTATTTAATAAACGTGAAATTATGGAGAACTGACAAGCAGAGCTCAGTATGGGGAATTCTACGTCAGCTTTTAAATGTGCCATTTCCTCTTATTAATATTCCGGAATTGTCATTATTTTAGAACTCATTGGGTCACTAGAAGGAGCTTGTATAACCTTGGCGCCCTCTTGTGGTACATTTATGGAATAATATATAGTACATCTCTGTACTGAAAACGAAAGCTTTATGTTTGGAGTCTGTCGTTTTTTGACAGGTTATAAAAGTAGAAATTAGCACTTTTAAAAAACATTGCTGAAACACCTCCCCAGTTGAAAATCAGACAGCCGGGAACGGTTTCTTCGTCTTTAATTATCTCCACTCAATGAGAAGGATAGGAAAACCACAAACAGAAGCACAGACTGTGAAGAGTCTCCACCAATCAGGACCTTCTCATTCTGGGTCATTGTGTCTGAGCTTATCTCAGCAACCCAGGTGGGGCAGAGTTTTCTGGGATTTTTAATTCAAACCTCACAATTTTATTTATTTTACTATTTATATAGCGCCATCAGATTCCGTAGCGTGGTACAATGTACAATCCGTTTCATTCATCGGATCCAATGAATGGAATGGCTGAGTAAAAAAATGGCAGCCCTACTGTTGCTGCTATCAGCTTAATGACAGCCCCATTCACAAACCCGTGAGGGTTGTGTGCAGCTCTTTGTTGAGACGTTAACACATTTCTGCACCTTGAGCTCTTTCCGACAACTGGTCCTGGAGGAAGGGACTTGACGCATGCTCCAAGGGCTGTACTGATACTTGTACAGCCAAGGAAGAAATATAGATTCTTCCTGTGATGTAATAGGGTATTGGGGCAGGCCTGATGCTATATGGGCTATGCAAATTGCTGCAGTTATAAACAAAGGCACAGAGACAGGAGACCTACTTTCACCATCGTTTATGCAACATGTATGGCTTGCAGGGCCGGACTGGCCCACCGGGATACCGGGAAATATCCCGGTGGGCCATCGGCACATAGGGCCGGACAGGGAGCTGGCTGTTCCGGCGGCTGCAGGGGGGAGCTGGCTCCTGGCTGTTCCAGCAGCTGCGAGCTCCTTAATGAGACTGGGGCCGGAATATCCAGTCTCATTAAGCTGCGCGCTGGGGAGCAGAGCCAGCACAGCCAGCTCCCCCCTGCGGCCGCCGGAATAGCTAGCTCCCCCTGCGGACGCCGGAATTGCCAGCACCCCCTGCGGCCGCCGGCACACCTGACCCAGCTGTCTGCCCTACAAGACTCCTGTCCGGTCGCCCACAGGTAGCTATATTATGTGTCAGTCTGTCATTTTGTGTGTGTGTGTGTGTCTGTATCTGTCTGTGTCATGGCGTATGTGTCATTGTCTGTGTCACTGTCTGTATCATGGTGTATGTGTCTGTGTCATGGTGTGTGCCTGTCAAGGTGTGTGTGTGTACCTGTCATGGTGTGTGCCTGTAAAGGTGTGTGTCTGTCATCTGTTGTGGTATATGTGTGTGTCTGTCATGGTGTATGTGTGTGTCTGTGTTTGTTTAAAAATAGTGGTTTTACTTACCTTTTTTTTTCCCACGTCGTGCTGCGGGGCTGGCATAGATTTTTTTCCAGGGCTGCTTTGTATCCCCAGTCCGGCCCTGATGGCTTGTTAGAGTGCTTGGAGTTTCATTTTAATTCTGTCTGGCAACCAAAACTTGAAACAGAATATTATAATTGCAGAATACTTTGCTCAAACTTTGTACATAGCACCATCTAGTGACTGATGGTGGGAATTCCCTAAAACATCCAGTCACCCATTCGGGAGGATTTATTCTTAATATTTTAGGGCTATTTACTAAAGTGACAATTCAGAGTGAATTTCAAATTGATGGTAAAAAATATCTAACCTGATAAATTCCCTAAGCTATGCTTTCAGTTCGGTTACCGTGGGCTTAGATTTGAAATTCACCTTGAATAATCACATTATTAATTAACGATGATATTGTGTAGAGCAGCTCACAGCAGGCAAAACATGATTATATTATTTATCTATTTCCCTCAAGCTGAGAATTCTAATATTCGTGATCAGTTCTACTTATCAATCAGTTTGTCTCTTCCTTAAGCCTAAATCAGAAACAAAAATGAATTGAATCTACTTTAGCTGTGCATGGCTATCCCAGAAAGAATATCAATGGAAAGTTATAAAAACTAGATAACTTAACAATACATAACAAACATGAACGCAAAGCAAACAGCAATATAATGTGTACAATACATTTTTCATTTTATTTTGGAATGTACATTACAGGGACACTATAGGCACCAAATCAACTTTAGATTAATGAAGCAGTTTTGGTGTGTAGATCACACCTGCATTCTCACTGCTCAATTCTCTGCCATTTAGGAGTTAAATCAATTATGTTTCTGTTTATGCAGCCCTAGCCACACCTCTCCTGGCTGTGACTGACACAGCCTGCATGAAAAAAATGGTTTCGATTTCAATCAGATGTTAACTTGCTTTATACGTTTGTATTTCCTGCTCTGTAAATTGAACTTGAATCCCACACAGGAGGCTCCTACAGAAGAGAAGAAATTCTAAACGAAACAGAATGTGTAATAAAGGAAGTTTAAACATTAGATGACACTTTACAAGAAGTGTTTAGGAAGGCGGTGTAAGTCACATGCAGGGAGGTGTGCCTAAGGCTGTATAAACAAAATGATTTAATTCCTAAACGTCAAATTCAACTGTGGGACTGCAGGGGCATGATTTATAAACCAAAGCTGCTTCATGAAGCTAAAGTTGCTTTTGTGTCTGTAGTGTTCCTTTAAGAAATATAAAAAGTAGTAAATAAGGTCTTAAAAAATGTAACAAGTTTTTTGTTTTTAAAGAGAATTTGTTTTATTTTCAAACATTTATAACCCTAGCTACTCTCTAAGGCTGATATTTCCAAACAGCCACAACAATAAAACCACTGACAGGTGAATGAATAACATTGCAAAAAACAGAAGATAAGTCACCAATAGAGGTGTATGGGTAAGTTAGGAGCTTATATGGTGAACCTCACAACTAAAATAGATAAAGCATACACTTATACAAGGTAAAAGAAAAAGGGCAAGCTCCACACTTAGAGAAGATAAATACCACCTGATATCATATCTAGAGAAAACAAAAATGGTACATAGCGTTATACAGTACAGAAAGAGGGGCAAAACAGGGAGGGGGGAAGTGAGTACTCTTGTGAGAACTCACAAGAATTCGGTAAATTCAAGCTTGTCTCCCCAAAGAAGGGGTAAAATACGTCTGATGGTGCTTCAACTGTAGGTTATAAAAAGGAGGAGAGCCAATAGCGTAATAAAATTAAAACAACACTTTTAATGATTAAAAATGCACTTACAAGACGGCAATATGTTCAGTCATCTCTCCACCCAAAGTGGATCGGGAACAGAACACACTGCAAAGGGTTTGATGGAACAGGAACAAAAACCAGAAAGTGAACAATAATAATACAAAGAACCAAATAAAAGTCCCAACAAACATCCAAGGCGTTCCTCAGGGATCTGGGACACTGTAACCACTTCTCACTTTATATATGCCTCCTGATTTCAGACCTTCGATCAGCTGGCACTAAAGTGCGTTCCACCGTGAAACGCAATTCGCTTCCTGTAGACTGATGTCATTTCCGGCTTTCGGCTGTATCCATCTGACGTACGGAATGAAACTTGCACATGCTATTAGACTAGGAACAGTTGGTTCATTTAACCAGGATCCTGAGCTCTGGCAACTAATATGTATCTGTGTGATACATTTATCTAACAAGCATCTATCTAAGCGCCAAGTGGCTCTCGGTGATCCTGGTAGATAGTTAAATCTAAGTATTCATTATTAGACCAGGAATGATTAGTTTATTTAACCAGGATTCTGAGCTTTGGCAACATTTCACTCATTTATGCCACTAATTATTATTATGAGAGGGGGGATGTAACTATAAATAGGACAATTACAAGAAAACTTGCAGAAACGATAGGTTGAAAAGGACCCTGCTCAAACGAGCTTACAGTCTATAAGAGGTGGGGTATAAGACACATTAGGACAGGAAATATCAATCAAATAAGGTGGGAGTGAATCAGAGCTGCCCTATAGGAGAGAGCAAGAGACAGGTGTGTAAGGTAGAGGTTAAGCTTCCCTAAAGAGATGAGTTTTAAGGCACTTCTTAAAGGATTGAAGACTGGGGGAGAGTCTGATGGGGGTAGGCAGGCTATTCCCTTGGAAGGGAGCCGCCCGTGAGGTGTCCTGCAAGCGCGAGTTGGCTATACGGGTGCAAGCAGCGGTCAGGAGGTGGTCACGGACAGAGCGGAGGGAACGAGGAGGGGCATACCTATGGATCTGTGAAGAGCTATAAAAGAGGGGCTAGAATTGTTCAGTGCTTTATAAGTACGGGTTAGCACTTTGAATTGACTCCTATAGGATACAGGAAGCCAATGTAAGGACTGACAGAGGGGTGAGATGTGAGAGGACCGACTAGAGAGGAAAATCAGTCTGGCGGCAGCATTCATTACAGACTGTAGCGGGGCAATACGGCTTTTGGGAAGACCAATTAGGAGAGGGTTACAATAATCCATGCGGGATAATACTAGAGCATGGACAAGCTCCTTGAAAGCATCTTGCGTAAGAAAGGGGCGGATGCGGGCTATGTTTTTAAGTTGGAATCTACAGCATATGGCAACAAACGGAATGTGAGGCTCAAAGCTGAGGCCAGAGTCAAGTATGAAGCCAAGACAGCGTGCTTGCAAGGATGGACTTATGTGGATATCACTGACTTGAAGGGAGATTGAGAGAGGAGGATCAGTATTAGGAGAAGGAAAGACAAGTTCAGTTTTAGCGAGATTGAGTTTCAGAAAGCGGGAGGACATGGAAGAAAGGCAAGCAGTGACACGTTGCCGGACGGCAGGGGAGAGGTCTTGGGAGGGGAGATATATTTGGGTGTCATCAGCGTACAGGTGGTAGTGGAATCCAAAAGAGGCAATAAGTTTGCCAAGAGAGGCAGTATAAAGAGAAAATAGAAGGGGACCAAGGACAGAGCCTTGGGGAACTCCAACCGAGACAGGATGAGGGTAGGAGGTATCCTTGGAAAAGGAGACACTGAATGAACATTGGGAGAGATAAGAGGAAAACCACAAAAGGACAGAGTCACAGAGACCAAGTGACTGAAGAGTTTGAAGGAGGAGAGCATGATCAACGGTGTCAAAGGCAGCAGAGATCTGTGCGATACATTTATCTAACAAGCGTTGATCTGTGCGCCAGCAATTTACAAGGGGCTTTTGGTGATCCTGGTAGATAGCTAAGTCTAAAATTCTATTATTAGACTAGGAACAGTTGGTTCATTTTAAATTTTTTTAAATAAATCTTTAATTTTGCAGTGCATAAAGATATCACAAGCAGGCATGAGGTGCCCCAAAAGCAGTCCTCTGGCAAATTCCTCGCTAAACATGCGGGACAAGAGATTAACAGGCACATTTTTATATTATATGCAGTTTAGGTTCGATTTTTAAGAGTAGGTTTGCATGGTAATAAAGCTTGGTCAGTGTTTAAGCTAGTCTATGGTCAACACAGATTATGCATATATACAACGTTAGCTATATAGACAGGCTAGTACAGTTTAATTATGAGTGGTATTCAGGCTAGATTTAGATAAGTCGCTTTAATACTATTATCACCCAGGCCGACCGGGACCACCGGAACTGCCTCTGCGGGGAGCCGTCGTCATGGCGGTCCTGAGACCTCACACACAGGGGGAGTGCCACTACTATCTGATACCTGCTCTGTCCGTTTTGTGTAGCAGGGGGCGAGTGTATGCCAGAGCAGGCATCAGAACACAGTCCAGCCGTGCCGCATCGTAAGTTTCTCGCTGGTGTCTCTGGGGCTGCAGCTGCGTTCCAGTGTGCTTGTCCCTCTTGGTCCACTGAGGGTCGGAGTCAGCCATGGTGGGGAGCTCGGTGTCGTTTGCATGTGGTCGTCGGTTTGTGGGTCGTTTTGTTACACGCTGGGTGGGAGGTGAGTAAGAGTTCTGTCTCCGCACAGTGTTGTCCCGCTTGTCGACAGGCTCGGTCTGTTCAGGCGGGAAAGGTTGGTGCGCTGGGTAGTCCCAACCCCCTGTGCAGCCGTCGTTGTTGCTGGTTTAGATGGCTGCGGGGGTAGGTAGCAGTTATCACGCTTCCCGGTATAGCAGGGTCTGGAGTTAGGGACCGCAGTGTAATCCGTGGGCTCAGAGAGGGTGCCGGTCCTCCCTTCGTCTCCTGCGCACATGGTGCCCGCCATCTTGGACGTAGCGGTCGGACCCCCGGCTTTGGCCGCGTTATCGGGGGGGAGGGGGAGGGGGAGCTAGGTCCACCTGGATTAGAGCCCCATGCTGGGTTCTGTGTTGCAGGATAGTGGGGCAGCGGCCGTCCGCCCCACTCACCGCCGGAGAAGGCCTCAGTTGTGGTAATGAAAGTTTCTCCTCTTGGGGACTGAAGCTCGATGAGCCAGCCTCTCCCTGGTTCCAGCAGTCCCTTATTGCTAAATTATAGGCAATTAGCAAGACACCCCCAATAAAGGAGTGGTTCTGCAGGTGGTGACCACAGACCACTTCTCCGTTCCTATGCTTCCTGGCTGATGTTTTGGTCACTTTTGAATGCTGGCGGTGCTTTCACTCTAGTGGTAGCATGAGACGGAGTCTACAACCCACACAAGTGGCTCAGGTAGTGCAGCTCATCCAGGATGGCACATCAATGCAATCAAGACACAGCAAGAAGGTTTGCTGTGTCTGTCAGCATAGTGTCCAGAGCATGGAGGCGCTACCAGGAGACAGGCCAGTACATCAGGAGACGTGGAGGAAGCCGTAGGAGGGCAACAACCCAGCAGCAGGACCGCTATCTCTGCCTTTGTGCAAGGAGCAACAGGAGGAGCACTGCCAGAGACCTGCAAAATGACCTCCAGCAGGCCACAAATGTGCATGTGTCTGCTCAAACGGTCAGGAACAGACTCCATGAGGGCCCGACGTCCACAGGTGGGGGACGTTCTGCTGCCTGCAACATCCTCCAGCATGACCGGTTTGGCAGTGGGTCAGTAATGGTGTGGGGTTGCATTTCTTTGGGGGGTCGCACTGCCTCCATGTGCTCGCCAGAGGTAGCCTGACTGCCATTAGGTACCAAGATGAGATCCTCCGATCCCTTGTGAGACCATATGCTGATGCGGTTGGCCCTGGGTTCCTCCTAATGCAAGACAATGCTAGACCTCATGTGGCTGGAGTGTGTCAGTAGTTCCTGCAAGACGAAGGCATTGATGCTATGGACTGGCTTGTCCGTTCCTCAGACCTGAATCCAATTGAGCACATCTGGGACATCATGTCTCGCTCCATCCACCAACTTCACATTGCACCACAGACTGTCCAGGAGTTGGCAGATGCTTTGGTCCAGGTCTGGGAGGAGATTCCATCCGTCACCTCATCATGAGCATGCACAGGCATTGTAGGGAGGTCATACAGGCCCTTGGAGGCCACACACACTACTGAGCCTCATTTTGACTTGTTTTAAGGACATTACATCAAAGTTGGATCAGCCTGTAGTGTGTTTTTCCACTTTAATTTTGAGTGTGACTCCAAATCCAGACCTCCATGGGTTGAAAAATTTGATTTCCATTTTTTAATTTTTAGGTGATTTTCTTGTCAGCACATTCATCTATGTAAAGTATTTCAGAATAATATTTAATTCATTCAGATCTAGGATGTGTATTTTTTGTGTTCCATTTATTATTTTGAGCAGTGTATTTTTAGTGTAAAATAATAAAATGTAGTCCATGTTTAGTATAATATAATGTAATATAATATATGTTCAGTATAATATAATATATGTTGAGTATAATATAATATGTTAAGTATAATATATGTTCTGTATTAGGCCCAGCCCCCCCTCTCTCTCTCACACACACTAGACTAGACCCAATACACTCACTCTCTCAATTTCTCCCTTACTCTCTCCCTCCTCACACTCACTCTCTCCCACATACTCTCCCTCTCACACACACACACTCTCTCTCTCACACACTCTCTCACTCTCTCTCACACACACACACACACTCTCACTCTCTCTTTCTCTCTCACACACACACACACTCTCTCTCTCAGTCTCTCCCCCCTGTCTCTCTCTCTCTCTCATTCACTCTCTCCCCTGTCTCTCTCTCACACACTCTCTCTCTCATTCACTCTCTCTCTCACACTCTCTCAGTCTCTCTCCCCCTGTCTCTCTCTCTCTGTCTCTCACTCACTTTCTCTCACACTCTCTCTCCCCCGTCTCTCTCTCTCAGTCTCTCTCACACACTCTCTCTTTCTCTCACACACACACTCTCTCTCAGTCTCTCCCCCCTGTCTCTCTCTCTCATTCACTCTCTCCCCTGTCTCTCTCTCTCACACACTCTCTCACACACTCTCTCTGTCTCTCTCTCTCATTCACTCTCTCTCTCACACTCTCTCAGTCTCTCTCTCTCTGTCTCTCACTCACTTTCTCTCACACTCTCTCTCCCCCGTCTCTCACACTCTCTCAGTCTCTCTCCCCCTGTCTCTCTCTCTCTGTCTGTCACTCACTTTCTCTCACACTCTCTCCCCCTGTCTCTCTCTCTCTCCCCCATCTCACTCTCTCACACACTCTCTCCCCCTGTCTCTCTCTCACTCACTCTCTCTCCCCCCTGTCTCTCTCTCACTCACTCTCTCTCCCCCCTGTCTCTCTCTTTCTCTTTCTCTCACTCTCTCTCACACTCACTCTCTCACACACACACACACACACTCTCTCTCTCAGTCTCTCCCCCTGTCTCTCTCTCTCACACTCTCTCTCAGTCTCTCTCTCTCAGTCTCTCACACTCTCTCTCTCTCCCACAGTCTCTCTCTCTCTCACACACACTCTCTCACTCTCAGTCTCTCTCCCCTGTCTCTCTCTCTCAGTCTCTCTCCCCTGTCTCTCTCTCTGTCTCTCTCTCACACACTCTCTCTCAGTCTCTCTCTCTCAGTCTCTCACACTCTCTCTCTCTCCCACAGTCTCTCTCTCTCTCACACACACTCTCTCACTCTCAGTCTCTCTCCCCTGTCTCTCTCTCTCAGTCTCTCTCCCCTGTCTCTCTCTCACACACTCTCTCTCAGTCTCCCTCTCTCTCTCTCTCTCTCACTCTCTCAGTTTCTCTCACACTCTCTGTCTCTCTCACTCAGTCTCTCTCTCTCAGTCTCTCTCTCTCACACTCTCTCAGTCTCTCTCTCTCAGTCTCTCTCTCTCACACTCTCTCAGTCTCTCTCTCTCTCTCTCTCAGTCTCTCCCCCTCCCTCCCCCCGGCTGTTGTGTTACCGGTTCCCGCACTGGGCCCGCGGTGATTGTCGGACTCGGTGGTTTATTTTGGGTTCTGAGCTGGCTGCCAGTTTCCAAGATGGCCGCCGCGCAGTGGGTTCCTGGCCGCTCTATCCGCCCGCCCCCCGCAGTCTCTATGGTTCTCCCCCAGTGACAGCCGGGAGAGGTTCCCGCCTTCTCTGACGTCACCGAGAGGCCGGCTCCGGAGCTCAGCGAACGCAAGATGGCGGCCACCACGGGCTCGGGTGAGCTGGGAGCCGGGGGGAGAGCGGGGGGGGAGCCCATGGTGACCGCAGGCCGAGTGTGGGGGCCGGGGGCCGAGTCAGGGGCCACAAACCGAGCGGAGCCTGAGAGTCCGGCCTTCCCACCACCCTCAGCCAGCAACCTGCCCTGTCACTCCCACCACCCTCAGCCAGCAACCTGCCCTGTCACTCCCACCACCCTCAGCCAGCAACCTGCCCTGTCACTCCCACCACCCTCAGCCAGCAACCTGCCCTGTCACTCCCACCACCCTCAGCCAGCAACCTGCCCTGTCACACTCACACCACCCTCAGCCAGCAGCAACCTGCCCTGTCACTCCCACCACCCTCAGCCAGCAACCTGCCCTGTCACTCCCACCACCCTCAGCCAGCAACCTGCCCTGTCACTCCCACCACCCTCAGCCAGCAACCTGCCCTGTCACTCCCACCACCCTCAGCCAGCAACCTGCCCTGTCACTCCACCACCCTCAGCCAGCAACCTGCCCTGTCACTCCCACCACCCTCAGCCAGCAACCTGCCATGTCACTCCCACCACCCTCAGCCAGCAACCTGCCCTGTCACTCCCACCACCCTCAGCCAGCAACCTGCCCTGTCACTCCCACCACCCTCAGCCAGCAACCTGCCCTGTCACTCCCACCACCCTCAGCCAGCAATCTGCCCTGTCACTCCCACTCCCATCATCCCAGACACCACCCTCAGCCAGCATTCTACCCTGTCAGTCCCATCATCCCATACACCACTCTCAGCCAGCAATCTGCCCTGTCAGGGCCCGAGACTACCATCACCTCACACTCCCATCATCCCAGACACCACCCTCAGCCAGCAATCTGCCCTGTGAGGCTTCCTGACTTCAATCACACCCATCAATCCCTAGCACTCTGAATCCCATCATCCCAGACTCCACAGTCGGCCAGCAATCTATCCTGTCAGGGGCCAGAGACTCCCATCATCCTAGGTCCCTCACTGTAATCACCCATGGTTCACACATCGGCCAGCAATCTGTCTTGTCTAGGGGCCTGAGATTCCCACCACCCCTCTCCCATCATCCCAGACCCCCATCAATCTCTGGTCCCATGACTCCTCTCATCCCTCACTCCCATCATCCCAGACACCACCCTCAGCCAGAAATCTGCCTTGTGAGAGTCCTAGACTCCCATCATCCCAGGACCCTTGACTCCTATCATCCCTCACTTCAATCAATCACAGGTCTTCAGATAGTGGTCCCTGTGGGCTCCCTCTCCTGCCTGCTATTTAGTAGAGTTGCCACCATGTTTTTATAGACTTGTCAATTATATGTATTGATGGGCAGCACAGCAAAATGTTTACTCTGCCAGAGTGAAATTAAAATATCAGTCATTATAGATGTATAGACCAATGAGATTTGAAGGAAATGCACTAATTCAATTGAGCAATTATTGGGTGAACCAGACCAGTACAATCCCCACCAGGTTGAATCCAAAGCAGAAAAAAAGGCCCAGGCACTCCAAAGCTCAGAAAGGCAAATTTATTCAAAGTTTTTCAGCAACATTTCGAAACCTCAGTGGACCTTGCTGGGGTCAAAATGTTGCTGAAAAACTTGATAAATTTGCCTTGCTGAGTTTCGGAGTGCCTGGACCGGTCTTCACTGTTGAATACATTGTTAAAGGGACACTATAGTCACCTGAACAACTTTAGCTTAATGAAGCAGTTTTGGTGTATAGAACATGCCCCTGCAGCCTCACTGCTCAATCCTCTGCCATTTAGGAGTTAAATCCCTTTGTTTATGAACCCTAGTCACACCTCCCTGCATGTGACTTGCACAGCCTTCCATAAACACTTCCTGTAAAGAGAGCCCTATTTAGGCTTTCTTTATTGCAAGTTCTGTTTAATTAAGATTTTCTTATCCCCTGCTATGTTAATAGCTTGCTAGACCCTGCAAGAGCCTCCTGTATGTGATTAAAGTTCAATTTAGAGATTGAGATACAATTATTTAAGGTAAATTACATCTGTTTGAAAGTGAAACCAGTTTTTTTTTCATGCAGGCTCTGTCAATCATAGCCAGGGGAGGTGTGGCTAGGGCTGCATAAACAGAAACAAAGTGATTTAACTCCTAAATGACAGTGAATTGAGCAGTGAAATTGCAGGGGAATGATCTATACACTAAAACTGCTTTATTTAGCTAAAGTAATTTAGGTGACTATAGTGTTCCTTTAAGAGGTTCCAGCAGGGCAAAACGGGCTACCTATAAACATAACTGTGCAACAATACTGCTTGTATTTTAGGTTTCCCGTTCACATAAGAGAATCCAGTATTTTAAATTCATTAAAGGGACACTATAATCACCCAGACCACTTAAAGCTCAATAAAGTGGTATGGGTGCCAGGTCCCCCAGGTTTCAACCCTTCAGATGTAAACATAGTGGTTTCAGAGAAACTATGTTTATATCGCAGGGTTAATCCATCCTCTAGTGGCTGTCTTCCTGACAGCCGCTAGAGGCGAATCTGCGACGCTGGGTGTGGACTTTTTCAATGCGCGCGCATGCGCATTCCGCTTCACTCGGGAGTTGACGTCGACAGGGGAGGAGAGGTCACCGGTGCTTGATATGGGTAAGTAACTGAAGGGGTTTTATCCTCTTCAGCGTGAAGGGAGGGGGACCCTGAGGATGGGGTCCTAAGGTAATATAGTGTCAGGAAAACGAGTTTGTTTTCCTGACACTATAGTAATCCTTTAAGACAATACATCCCTAATTAAATGCACAATCGTGCTGCTAATCTATAAAAGGGATGATACATTTTACATTTCCTGCTTGGAGAATGATTGCTCTGTAGTTTCGTGCCTAGAGGTGTGTTTAAATGGATTCTATAATGTTAGGAGTGTTTATTTGTATTTCTTACACTATAGTTCCTTCTGGCTCCCATCTCATTCGCACTCCCCCCTCCCAGCATGTAAAGAGTTGGGATACTATAGTGCTTGGAATAAAAAATTGTATTCCTAGCATTACAGCTGCCTGGCGGCCCCCCACTGCAATGCTTTCCTATGGGGAATTGATGGTGAATGGATGCCCTTGTTCAGAGTGTGAGGACGTCAGGCGACCAAAAGTTGACTAGGAAGCAGGAAGTGCCTCTAATAGCTGCCTGATTGACAGCCTCTTGAGGCAGTCTTAGTCCTACAATGTCATCATTGCAGTTTCTCTAAAACTGCAATGATTTACATTGCAGGACTAAGGGGGATGGGGCTGAGTGATCCTATAGTGCCAGGAAAACAAACCCGTTTTCCTGGCACTACAGGTTTAATAGGTCCTCCCCCTTCAGCCACTTACCTGAATCCAGTGCCGATGTCTCTCGGTGCTGGGTCAGGCTCCTCCCCCACCGATGTCAGCCGGCGGGGAACCTAATGCACATGTACAGTAATGGGAGCGCGCGTGCATTAGACCTCCACATAGGAAAGCATTATTCAATAACGGACCAAAAGTCTGTTTGGATTCCGGAGGCCCTCTAGTGGCTGTCTGTTAGACAGACACTGTGGAAAGACTTAGAGCTGCAATGCAAACATTACAGTATCTCTGGAACGGCAATGTTTTACATGGCAGCACTAAGTGCAAAAGGGTAACAGCACCCAGACTACTTCAATGAGCTGAAGTGGCCTAGGTGCCTACAGTGTCCCTTTCCCTTCAATCTAAGCATTGCAATTTTCACAAAACGGAGAAGTGGTCTTTTAAGTAAATTGTATTCAGTCTCACATAGCTACAGTAAGGAGTAACTCATTAAACTGTGCACTGGGCGATAGAGTGAATGCTAAATTACAAAACAGATAAAAATCAAGAAAAATTTATCCAATGGAGTTATTAGTAAATCATCATGGTCTATGTATGAAAGGGTTAAAAATGAAGTACGTGACTACTGTAAATGGACAAGACTATATTATTAGAAATAACAATTGTTAAATGTCGGCTTAAATGTAAAACCTGTTGCAGATCATCAAAGATATAACCCTTTAACCTCTGGTTACAGAAATACATGTTGTTGGTTGCTGAATAAGCAATATCGTATTTAGCTGGTGTAAACTTGTCGTGTTACTTTTGCTGTAACTTCTGTCTATAAATATGTTTGCCTGACTCTTAATACACTGGTAGTAGCCTGCATTGAAACACGTTGTCTGTGTATCACTGAAAGGCTCTCCCCGAACGTTCATTCCAAAAGTGAGGTGCATGGAACGCTTTGCCCAGCAGTGTAAAATGATCCCTACAATTTGGTGGCAGTGGTGGGATTCGAACCCACGCCTCCAGTGTATTAACCGTTACACCATACACAGATTTTATAGCGAGCAGAGTTGTCAAGTGTTTTAACAGTATTTCGTTTATCTATTAAAATACTTTAGAACAGTAACAGAGATTATTGGAATTAAAGTGTTACGTCATAGAACGCGGTTCTTCTTGAATAAATGATCATTAGGGCCAGGTAACCGTGGCTGCTGCAGAAGTTGTACTTCTCAATCATTTAGAAAATCCACCCCAGCTTCTAAATATTATTGCGACTCTGTCACCCCAAGCTTACCTTTCTTCCATTGTTTTTACTTTTCTTCCTCTTTCACAATCTGTTCTTTTCTTTATTTCTGACCTGATTTAGGGACTATTTTGCCTTGTGTATTCTTTCTACACTTGGCAATTTTGACAAATGGAGCTTAAAGCAAGCTTTGCCCTTTGTTGGCTTGACAGAGGAAGTGGAGCCGTAAAGGGACACTCCACTGGCCAAACACAAAATAAATAACTGCTTAGTTGATATACTATAAATGAAAACTTACATGCATTTTATTATTGCGGGTATGTCTAAAAACAACTTGCACACAGTGTAGATCTCTTGTCTGCAGCTTTTGCAAGCCCTCCCCTTCTAACCCCGCTCAGACTTTCTGTGGCTGTCCAATCACAAACTCCCCAATGCAGCTCAATGAGAAGTCTTTGCAAGGCAGGTGCTCTGGGCAATTGCTGCCTTTTGAGTTTCTCCACTGAGCTAACCAAACCAGGAAGTAACAGGACCGGTTGTATGATTGACAGTTAGGAGAGGTGCAACTAGGTTCATTTATAAATGTGACAATTCTATTGAGATCCGCACTGTTTGCAAAATGAATAAAGAGGGGTCTGGAGGGATCCTTTAAGCCCCACCCTTTAGTCACATTTCTCAGGCGTAGGTATATTTAGTTCCTCTGTCCCCCAGTCTGTGCAGTGAAAAGGTGAGTTTACTCTGGTTTTGCTGCGGCCGGTTCCACTCCATGACTCCATCAATCTTGATAATCTCAGCCATTTCCCATAGGAAATCATTGGAAGGCTTGTGTGCGTGTGTGGGAAAACTCTGCGCTGCACCAATCAACATCTCATCATAGAGATGCATTGAATCAATACATATCTATGGGGAACATTAAGCTTCTCCATGCAGAGTGTGGAGACACTGAACGCCAGTGTTACACACTGTGCAGCACTGACACGGAATTACTCTAGTGACAGCAACTTGAAGTGTAACTAGCCAGCAATGTAAACACTACCTTTTCTCTAAAAAAAAAAATGTATTGCTTATAGTTCTACGGCTGTAGGACATACTTTAGACACCAGAAGCACTATATTAAACTGTAGTGGTTCTGGGTCTTTTTAATATTAAAAATATACACACACAAAATTGTGTGTGTGTATTTATGTCAGATTTTTACATAATTTTTTTTTAAATTAAATTATATTTTGTGGGACCTACCTGACAATCCAGGGACAAAGTTCAGAGAATTAACTGATCAAAATAATATGTGCTGGTACACTTAATATGAAAGAGGTAAATTGTGGTTGAACAGACACATTGCTCAAATTACTGATATTATTTTGGTTCAGAACTTTTACAATTGTCTCCATCCTTAAAGGGATACTATAGGGCCCCAGACATTTCATTGAAGTGGTCAGGGTGCTGTGTCCCTGTTCCCTTTAGCCTGCAATGTAAAACGGTTTATATTGCAGCACAAAGACTTCCTCTAGAGGCCCTTCCTAGCGTTTGACTCCTCACGCGCTAGATGAGGACATTAGCGTCAAAGAATACCCCACAGGAAAGCATTGAGAAGGCCTAATGCGTGTGTGGCTGGTGTCGGAGGAGGTTGGCTGGTGTCGGAGGAGGTTGTGTTATTTAACCCTTTACATTGATTGGCAGATGAAAATTTTTGTGTTAGTAAAATGTCTTTTTATTCCTAACACTACAGTGTTCCTTTAAGTGGTTAGGTTAATATGCTGTTTTTCATTGTTGTTGTATTTGGTGTTTTTGTTTGCACGTTTAAATCTTTATAGTTTTTGCCCAAACAATAAATGTCTTGGAGAATGCTACACTATAAACCTGCCTCCTTGGCCACAACCCCTCGTGCCAGAAAGACTTTATCATCAAAGGTATGTCCACAATAGGTCCACGTTCATTTTCATTTAGGGCCCCCACCCGCCACTCAAGGGGGGGAGGACAATAGGTCCACGTTCATTTTCATTTAGGGCCCCCGCCCGCTGCTCATGTGTGGGGGCCGGGGAGAGGACAATAAGTTCACCACCCCCACCCGCCGCTCATCGGTGGGGGCCGGGGGGAGGACAATAGGTCCACCCCTTATTGTAATTTAGGGCCCCCATCCGCCGCTCATGCAGGTCGTCGTCGTTGTCCCCTCCCCCGAATTTTCATTCATGGTGGGGGTAGGGAGGGGGAAGTTAGGTCCCCCCTTCAGTTAAATAGCCCCCACTCACGCGGCAAGGGTGGGGGGACACTAAGGTTTTTAGTGAGAGTGAGTGAGGGAGGACATGGGGGCTTAGGAGGTGGCGGGGAGCACTGCTTTCTGACCAATAGATGAAATTCCTGTTCGCATGCCCAGGTGTTTAACTGGCCATGTGTGGGAATCTCACAGCACCATCTAGTGTTGGCAGATGACCTTAAAAGAAGTGAGGGGGAGACAATAAAACTAAATACATGTAAATAAAAATACTTACCATTTGATGTCTTCATTTTTCACCCCCAAAAAAGGCCAAATATATATCCATAATACCCGTCATACCTTTCAAATAAAATAAAAAACCAGAGCGCCCCAAAAAATCAGACGGAAAAAGAAATCCTGAAGCTGAAAAAGTAATCCATTTTCACTCAGCGAGGGCATGGTGCAGACTTAGCTCCGCAGGGCAGGGAAAGGCCTCTAAAGCCTTCCCACGACCTGCAATTTGACTTATAGCACTCTGATTGGTTGATTTAAGCCAACCAATCAGAGTGCTCTGACAGGTAAGTCTCTACATTTACCTGTCACAGCACTCTGGTTGGTTGGCATGAAATCCAACTAATCATAGTGCTCTGAGTAATTTTACAAAGCGTGGGAAAGTTCTTTGGATATTCGGTGTGTGTGTTTGTCTAACATTTCTATTCATTCCTTCGTCTTTCAGACGATTGAATTGATGAAATTCCCGTAGCGAATGCCCAAGTGTTTAACAAAAAATTTCACAGCGCTATCTAGGGTGGGCAGATGACGTGTCCCACAGGGACTTCATCTACCCACACAAAGATGGCGGTGCCCAGGACTTAGGTCTTAGGTAATATGGGGGCTTAGGGGAATTTGGGCGTGTCTAGGGAGACAATTAGATGTAGTGGAGTCGGGAGGGGGGTTAAAATAAAATGGGATTCGGCCATGACAATGCAGCTTTAATACAGCCCTAGCCATGCCTCTAGGATGTGTAAACAAAGTGATATAAACCCCAAATGGCAGAGAGTTGAGCAGTGAGACTATAGACCAAAACTGTTTCATTAAAGGGACACTATGGAAACCAAAACAACCTTATCTTAATGAAGCAGTTTTAGTGTACACACATTCCTATGAAGTTTCACTGCTCAATTCATTGCCATTTAGAAGTGAAATCACTTTTGTTTCTGTTTATGTAGCCCTGGCCACACCTCTCCTGGCTGTGACTGACACAGCCTGCATGAAATAAAAATGTTTTAATTTTCAATCAGATGTTACTTAATGTAAACTTTTTTTATCTCCTGCTCTGTGCATTTTTTGTAATTACACACAGGAGACTCCTGCAAGGTCTAGCAAGTTATAAACAGAGCAGGAGGTAAGAAATTATAAATTAAATAGAATTTGCAATAAAGGAAGTTCAAACATTAGATAACTCTTTACAGGAAGTGTTTAGGAAGGCTGTGTAAGTCACATGCAGGGAGGTGTGACTAGAGCTGTATAAACAAAGTGATTTAACTCCTAAATGGAAGGGAATTGAGCAGTGAGACTGCAGGGTCATGGTCTATACAGTGAAACTGCTTCATTAAGCCGGAGTTGTTTTGGTGACTGTAGTGTTCCTTTAAAGAACACTTTGATTAAACTGACACAATCTTGAATCTTTATTTAGGACAGTGAGAATGCTTGTGAAACTGTTTAGGTCACTCTACGTGTCAGAGTTTTGTAAGAACTGTAGTATTTTCTTAAAATATTTAAATATTTGTTGTGTGGCTTGCTTTGCGGTCTTTAAATGTAAATTCAGACCAAGAGTTCCAAGCTTAGAGCAATGTTTCTCCGAGCACATCTCTTTGGAATTCCAGATTTCCTGTCTCTCCTCTGATAATCTCGATTGGTTCGTCTGCAAAGTTGAATTTAGATGTTGTTACTGTGTATAAAAAATTGCACATAAAACAGAACCTTAGATTTTCTTAGTCAAGGAGTTGCCAGCACTGTAGGCATATCCTTATATGGATCATGGATTCCAGAAAATAAACATTTTTTGTTTTTAGAGTATATTTTCCCTATTATCGCTACTTAAAATGAAAGTTTATTGCAGATTATTTACCTTGTATCCTCTGCAACTGCCTGCAACACCTTCATATAAATAGATGTTGGCATGCCTGCTGGTGTATTCTGCAAACTCTCTCAAAATCAGATGCTTCTTTTATAGAATCAGTGGATTGGATCAACACATGCACAGCCATCCAATCACATGCTATGAGCAGCATTTAATTTCAGGACCAAGTTTGACTCGTTTCTGGAGGAGGAAGCGCCTCTAGTGGCTCTCGGGAAGATGGCCACTAGAGGTGTATTTTTAACACTACAATGTAAACAACTAAAATTTGTTTAAATGACACGACTACTGCACTCAGACTTCATTGTGATGAAGTGGTCCAAGGTTACCTTTAGTTGTCCTTAAAGCCATTTTTGTAGCTGGAGAGCTGTGTGTACAATGCTGCCAGGATGCCCTCAACGGACAGTGGTATGATCGCCGACTGTCTAAAATCAGGCGCTTTTGGCTACTCACCCACTTCACTGACCATGTGTTACTGCAAGGTTGCAGCACTCAGATTAATGCCAACTCTGCAGACAATTCTCTTATTCTATGTACTTTCCATCCAGAAATATAGATATGTACAAATGCAAGGTAACAGCAATGAAATCCTGGCCTTTACTATCCTGTTGCTGTTTTATACAGCTGATCTCACCGCTCAGTGGATCCCGTTATTTTGTTGCCTTATTACCGTATCCCCTGGTAGAACACCAAACTATCACGCTGGCTCCTAGACCTTTCCCATGCTTGTGCAGTGCCGGCTGATTTATTCAAAATATGTTGTTTGCATGATAGCTGGAGGTGAGACGCGCTGCTGACCCAGGCTGAATCTGTCCTCGGGCACTAGGTGGAACCTGTGTGACTACGTGGGATAAAATGTCTCCTCGCTGCTGCCTTTTGATTTGCAGACAGGTGAGCAATGCTTTACTCACCTTGCTACACAAAGGATCAGTGTGTACTGAACCTGTCTAACCCATTCCAATCAAATGACCTGCCTCTGAGTTTACAACCTGCACCATCGTCGTTCAGTTATTTTTTTACAAACGCCATGAACTTTGTAAAGTGTGTGTAACTATATATACACACACGTACGTCTAGCACTCCAACTTACTGGTGTTAATGCCCGGTGCTTGTCAGCATTCACAGATTCCATGTAGTGTAGATGGCACTCCAAGGACTTCCAAGTGATAGAGTAAAACTTAACCTTTATTGCTGAATACAAAAAGATTAACGTTTCAGTTTGTAATCCAAACTTTCATCAGGATATATATAAACCTTTGTATCAGTAGGAAGTTATGCTCTCTCTATCGTTTTCATTTCTAGTTCTCCTAATCTTGCTTATCGCACAATGATAACTTTCACTCCTGTCCCAAGGAAATGTCTGACCATATAGAAACCTGGTCACGTGATCAATTTCTGCATTTACCTGGTGCCCATCCTTATACATTCTACACTCATTGGATTAGCACTCAGTCTCTGTGAGCTGCTGCCCATTTATTATCCACTTTGCTTCCTGGCTTCTGTAGATATTATGTGTTTAAATACCACTGTGCCACGTTTTGCAGCAGTTTCTGTATAGATCTTTAACCAGGACATTGCTGGGATCTTTCAGCCATTCCTGGAGCTTTCTAGGTTTCTGTGAGAGAGCTGGATATTCCCCACATCGCAGCGTAGTGAGATGGACTCGTCTCATTCATTGATCACACAAACACTACTTACCCAAGTCTATGGATCATTCCTTACTGTCTCTTATAACATGTCTCCTGGCTCCTTCAAACGTACTCTAATCACATCGTTTCTGGAGGGACTCTGCTTCACTCTCTCGGTGCATTTCCCTCTCACCTTAAATTCAGTTGAAGGCTTTTTTTACGACTTGCTAGTTTTCCTTGTCTCACTCTACTTGACCCAGTTTTCACTTCCGTCCTCAGCACTCCCTAGAGCTTGAAATGACTGTCACAACAGATACGAAGGGCCACTTCCTCTTACTCCCCATGGCCTGGTTTCTTCTTCCTCCTTTGATGACATTTAGCAAACTCTGCTGCAAAGTTTATAGAGTCAGGTCTCAGCTGAAATCATATCTCAGGATGTGCTCTATTAGGGGACCATTCAATACAGTTTCTATTATAGTAAATTCTAAAATAGTCCACCAGTGTCTATAGCTGAGTGGTAGAATTTTTCCAGATCCACTATTTTGTCTTCAAGGACCACTATAGACACCCAGACCACTTCAGCTCAATAAGGTGATCTGGGTGCCAGGTGCCCCTAGTTTTAACCCTGCAGCTGAAAACATAGCAGTTTCAGAGAATGTTTACATTGCAGGCTTAATCCAGGCCGCTTCTGCGTTTCTTAATGAGTAAATCGCACTGAAATGACGCTGGACGTCCTCACGGATTCTGGCGTGAAAAAAGATCTTCATAGGAAAGCATTGAGTAATGCTTTTTCAATGGGCGGGTTTGAATGTGCATTCGGCTCCACTCGAAAGCTGACGTTGGCAGGTGAGGAGAGGTCACCAGCGCCGAGGGATTCCGGAGCTGGAATAAGGTAAGGCATTAATCTGAGTGCTGCAACCTTGCAGTAACACATGGTCAGTGAAGTGGGTGAGTAGCCAAAAGCGCCTGATTTTAGACAGTCGGCGATCATACCACTGTCTGTTGAGGGCATCCTGGCAGCATTGTACATACAGCTCTCCAGCTACAAAAATGGCTTAAAGGACAACTAAAGGTAACCGTGGACCACTTCATCACAATGAAGTCTGAGTGCAGTAGTTGTGTCATTTTAACAAATTTTAGTTGTTTACATTGTAGTGTTAAAAATACACCTCTAGTGGCCATCTTCCTGAGAGCCACTAGAGGCGCTTCCTCCTCCAGAAACGAGTCAAACTTGGTCCTGAAATTAAATGCTGCTCATAGCATGTGATTGGATGGCTGTGCATGTGTTGATCCCATCCACTGATTCTATAAAAGAAGCATTTGATTGGAAGAGATCGCGGAATACACCAGCACTTACCTCCCAGTAGGAGGGGGACTCATTAACTCTATAGTGCCAGGAAAACAGGTTTGTTTTCCTGGCACTATAGGATCCCTTTAAATGTGGCATTACAATTCTCAGTTTAGTGTGTCCGGCTCTGTTGCCAACGTTTGTGTGTTTTCGTTTCTATATGAGCTTAAAGCTGAACACATCTAGTCTGCCTTTCCTTCCCAGACCTTACCCATTATCTGATACTAGTATAAATACAGAATTTCTTCCTGGATGATGTTTTATTTGAAGCTTAAATTTCCACAAAAGGCAACCAAACCAGATCATCTCAATGACGTGGTCTGGGTGCCATGCTCCTTTTAACCTGGTCATGTAAAATATCGCAGTTTAGTAGATATCTGGTTCAATATTCCACTAGTAGCTGTCGGCCTTCAATGGGAGCACTGTTAGTCCCCAGGACCTCTATTGGCTATTTAGAAGCGTCAACATAATGTGGCTGCAGGGACTGCTTCTCTGCACTGGGCAAAAAATGGTAAATAAAACCTTTATCTTCCATTTATTGTTTAGAGTTCAGTGGGGCTCTGAAGCTATAAAACAGAATATATTATAGCGTTGGGAATAGAGGTTTGTATTGCTAATGCTATAGTGTTCCTTTAAATCCTTTTCTGCAAAGTGGTTTGGGGTTTTTTCCCCTGAAAAATAGTTTTTCAACACAAATATTGTGGAAAACAATTTTAAGAAATTATACCGGATCAGTTTCTGTCTACGTTTAACATATTCTCGTGGAAAGCAGTGTGAGTGTCACGGACAGTCAGAAATACTAATCTCCTGCTTTCTGGTATGTGGACATAATTCAGACATATGGTAAGTACAGTTACACTAAACTTGACTATATAAGGTACTATTTCTCAAATTCTGGGTTGGTCCATTGAATTGAGTCTTAGTGAAATACTCACATTGATTGTGTTGGAATTTCCCAGAATTCCAACGTAGTCCTATGATAGACATTATATACCGGTATGATGTCCATAGACACCAGTGCTGTGCTCTCGCGTTCTCTTGGCAGATGACGTCCCAGGAGTTTAATAGGATCCCCTGGATAGAGATGGCTGCGGCCAGCGAGGGTGCCTTCCACTGCAGCTCCAGGCCACCGCACACCAAGCAACGATGCCATCATCAAGGGTCTTTGCAAAATATACAGAGACCCCAGAAAGTGAAAGGTCTCTTGTTGAAAGTGAAAGGTCTCTTGTATTGTTTTTCTCTCCCCCCTGTTGCATGTCTACAGAATTGTGTTTGAGGAGAAGGGTCAGGGAGAGATAATTACCTGAATCACTCCAGTTTCTGGCTAATGGTGTGAATAGATGCTGTCATTCATTGCAATAATGAGAGCTGCTTGAAAAGTGACCAGCAGCTCTGCCATCGTCTCATTCATTGTTTCCTTTTTCATTGAACAGGGGTTTGTGAAGGGCTGTGCACCATATAACTCACTTTATAGGGGACAAAGTGACCCGTCTCACATTTTATGATTTTATTTATTCATTTTTAATGCTGCTGCTTTAAAAATTAGGAAAATGCTTTCAGATGTCCTGATGCTTTATCTAATACACTGCAAGGAAAAACCAGACCAGGAAGAGGCTCATCCAATCAGGAACCTCTATTCTGGTGTGCGAGCGTTTTCCTATGCCGCAGGGCTGTATGGGACCTGTAGTTCAGTTGTACCCGTCACACCGCTATAGCGATCGCATGAGACGCAGACTGCACATGTGTATAACTGCTTCTCCTGGTGTAGTAGGTAACCCAACACAAGAAGTAAAAACTCCATGTTTAGATCTACAGAGCAATCAATAGCTGTGTGATGGTTCAAATACAAATCCATGTAGTTATAAACCAAGAAGCACCATATCGTAATAATGCAGAGCAGAAGGCTTTATTTTTTTTTTTTTAAGGACTTATTGAGCAAAACTAATTTAACAAAAACACCCGTGCTAACCTAACGTACACCGTGCACTATGTCATGTCCTTTTTAAATCCATAGTTTCATTTATTGCACGAGAATAATATCTGTTGAACTCTGATCTCCCCGCTTTGCCGTGCCTCGTTTTTCTCTGTATGCTAAGCAGTTCTGCGGCCCTCGTAACAAATTTAAGCAGAACTCAAACATGTAAATATCAGAAACGGGATGTATTGAGGACAAAGCAGTTACTGTATGTAACAAGCTCATTAAAATGTGTATTTAACGCTGACGTTAGTTATTAGTCTAATTCGCCTTCTATCCTTTCAGTCTTTCAATGGCCACCGCTTTTCCCCTGTTGAGACCGTCATTACAGATGATCTCTGTTAATCCAACGTTTCCTTGTGGGCGTCAGTTAGCGTTGTCTCGTAGAGATGACTTGGTTCAGTGCTTTTCTATAAGGAGCGATTGCAGAACCCTCCAGGAAGCTCCTCTAGTGGCTGTTTAAGTGACTAAGTGAGTGACAGCCACTAGAGGTGGCCTTTAGCAAGCGATGTAGGAACAGTCTCCCCACATTAGGCTTTGGTGGTTTTGAGATATCTGTATAATATCGATGCTAAACACAACTACAAAATCGCTGCAAATATTCACATTTTATCCGAGGCTCTTTACTGTTAGAGAGTAGAAAGTAAAGTATGTTTCCATGTGGCACTGCCACGTTTTTGGAAGATAATTCTTTCTCTCAGCCCACCCCCACTCACTCGCCCCGCTATTGAACCTCTTTCAGGGTGTGGGGGCTGTCCTGCGTGGAGGTAAGTTAGGAAAAAAAAGTGTACTCACGGCACTTTCTCGTTCAAAGCAGCATCATTGGCTGTTTATTAACGGATGCCGTATTTGCTCGTCCTACGTGCGGTACGAGACACGAGGTTTACATTGATGTGAAATGAGATTGCAATAAAAAGATACATACTTCTCTTTGCTTTGTCGGATTTGCTGTGAGCTCAGATCAGTAAGTGGCGCGGCCAATCAGTACGTTCACATTATTTCCATGTTCTAGCAGCAGACGTTAGTGTGACCTGTAATGACACCTTCGTTAGATAGGGTGACGGCTCACCGGCGGCCCATTCAGGTTTTAATAGTGCCACTGTCAGAGGTGTTCACAGCTTCACAATAACATATTACCAGTAAGCCTGCCTGACGAAGTAGCCATTGATATAATATTTGGATGGGCGCAGGGGGCGATGCTATAGCTGAGGATACTGTATAGTCTCTTCTCTAACATACACCATGAGATGCTGGAATTGGCACACACAAAAACTACGTTTCAACGTCGTTTGAATGTATTCCAATTTCCATGGACTCACAATTAGTGTGGCTACCGGGGTTTAGCTTCCTTGTGTAAAGCAGGTTCTGCCAAAGTCACGCTTGGTGACTGAATTTATTGATCTATCGATTACTGATACAGTCATGTATTTCGTTTGTGTCTGGTGCTTTAGAAACGCGTTGATGGCTGGGTTTACACATTGTTTGAATGTTGGCGTGCAATGTTTTGGGTACTCGGTATGTGTTAAGTGAATGATGTGCAGATAGACTATCACACTGCACGTGCTTGTCTAGTGCAAGACCTTATTTCCAATGCTGTAAATCAGCGTAGTCCTTGTAACACTGTGTCCGTCAAGCCTTCTCTCAGCTTCCCTAAACATCTATAGTGATTTAAAGAGGTTGTTTAAAACTTTACTTGGTGCTGTTCGGTGTTAAGCATGTTTCTAAGGGGGCAGAACATCCCATTGCATGTGGCAAAGTCCTGATCAAAGTCAATAGGAAACACAGCAGGCTTGCTGGCTCTCCGTTTCCGGTAGAGCGTGCATGCACACAGGTGGAGCTCACTGCACAGAGCAATCTATTAATGTTTGCACCTTGGGATTGGCTGCAGTTCCAGCCATGTCTGTCAGTCACAAAATCTTATAATAGACAAACTTAACCACAAAGTATTTTTAAAAAATTTTTTTTTTACAAAACTGAAACGCCTGAACAACTGAAAACGAGTGGTAAACTGATATTTAATAGGCGCCAGCATGTTCAGTAGCGCATCCTAGTTCTGGCTAGAATACACCAATCTGACATTATGGTGGTATCGGACTTTCTCGTTTTGAGTACACCCGGAAGTGATGTATAAGAAGTAATGTACAAAGCCTTAGTATAAAACAAGCAAGATCCACTGAGTGTTGCTTAGTATCTGGAAGTGTTATTTCTGAAAGGTTGTAGCAGGGTTAATCTTCCCCATAGAGCGTAATCACACACCTTTTACATGCAATACCGCAACTCCAAATAGAGGCCTTATTTATCACGGGGTCCCAGCATGGAAGGTATGTGGCTCTTGGGGAATAAAACCCTCTCTACTCAGAGACTGGCCTGTTTAAAACAACCCTCCCCAGTTTTCTGTTTTGGAATGTGTTACTTAAATGATCACATTGTGACAGCAGGTTTGCTGTTCGTGGTCCGTTTACCTGTAGTGTAACGATGATTCCCCATATACCTACAGGGACAGAGCTTGTAGGCTGGTCCTAGATTATTTATAAAGCCACAATGTGTTGAATTTTGTTTACATCAAAGCAAGTTTATTTAATCAGACAGAATTGTTAGAACTTTAAACATTAAAAATCTACATGGTTTTTCGTTTTACATTTGTGGAAATGTCCTGATTTAGTGTTTTTTTTTGAAGAATACATTCATCTATCTCGTGTCAAACATGAGTAGTTCTGTTTTGTGGAACGTTTAACCCCTTAAGGACCAAACTTCTGGAATAAAAGGGAATCAAGACATGTCACACATGCCATGTGTCCTTAAGGGAACCCCTTATTTTCCAGAGAGCGTGATATGGAGATTGGAGGGAAATATTAAACAGACCCTCGGCAAGGTGATTCCCCCCTTTTAACCCTACAGGTGCTTCTCCGTCAAATACATTCCAGTGTCTATTATTAATTAGTGATTTTCGGGATCTTATTGGCTAATATTATAATGAAAATTAATAAGAAAGATATGACGCAGGATACTGAGCGTTGGACCAAGGCACCTCTTCAATAGAGAATAGTATTATTCCTGTATTATGACTGTGTATGTACCGGATCTGTCACTCATTGACTTGATGTGCATCCTCCTAATTTCTCTCTCTCTCTCTCCGTATAATGTTTTAAGGTTGTAAAGTTCCTCGTAATTTTCGTCTTTTGGAGGAGCTGGAGGAAGGTCAGAAGGGTGTGGGCGATGGGACGGTTAGCTGGGGGCTGGAAGACGATGAGGACATGACACTCACAAGATGGACCGGTATGATAATTGGACCTCCTAGGGTGAGTATGGAAAGGACTGTGTGTGTCGTTCATTTCTTAAATAAGTCAAACCATAAATCTGCTGGCTAGGATTCACTTACACAAGCTGTGCAATAAACAAGGCACCCGGTAACAGGATGGTGCTCACTACTCCTAGCACCAAAACGTTATATTCAGTTAAGTGCCCCTTTAATTTCTTTTAATCAATGAAACTGAGCATGCAACTTTTGTACATAACACAGCCCTATTAGAGCGTGTTAAACTTGCCATTAGGGTTAATAAACATGTATTCCTGATCCTATAGCATTGAAACCTCCATCTGGCCCCCACACCTCCCCTTGCCTCACTAAATGTAGTAAATAATGTAAAATCTTACCTTTATTCCAGAGTGCTGCTGCTGACTCTGCCCCGATCTGCCTGCTTGGCTGACATCATCAGAAGTTATGATCTGAGCCAATCACAGTGCTTTCCCATAGGAAAGCATTGGATTGGCTTGGACTTTCAAGAAGGAAGATCAGGGGCAGATCACAGCCCTGGCCAATAAGCATCTCCTCACAGATACATTGAATCAATGCATCTCTATGAGGAAAGTTCAGTGTCTCCATGCAGAGGGTGGAGACACTGATTGTCAGTCACACTGTGCAGCACTGCCCCAATAAGCACCTCTAGTAGCCATCTGAGGAGTGGCCAGTGGGGGTATCCCTAGGCTGTAAAGTAAAAATGACAGTGTTTACAGCAAAAAGCCTGAAGGTAATGATTCTACTCACCATAACAATTACAATAAGCTGTGGTTGCTCTGGTGACTATAGTGTCCCTTTAAAGTATTTAGCAGCGGGAATTTAATGGCAAGTTTATCCCTTGGTATTCTGTAAGCGTTTAGTGAATTATGTCCCCTTTGTTAATGTGGATGTTCCTGTAGCCTAAACTGGCGCCCCTCACACAGAGCGGTAATGTCACAATTCCAGTCAGACGTAGGAGACTGGTGATGCTAGGTTGTAGGTCTTTGTGCATCTGGCTACCTGCATGTTCTCTATCAGACACATTTTTTCACCTTGGTTATATGAATGGGTCCCTATTTATTTGTTTATTATTTTTAAAGCATTTCTCCTACCACATAGAAAGCTTGTCATACCCTCCAGCTCTCAACTAACGTGTGATCTGTACACACGAAAATAAGCAAGGCTATGTAATTGTGAATGTTTACTACTGCATCTGTACACCCCAAATAACTGTTTGACATCTCACCCTTCATTCCCTTCTGTAAACCCCCCCTTTTACTTGTCAAAATTGAAAAACTGAATGAATAAATAAAGATTGTTGTAGTTCAGCAACATTTGGAGGTCCAGAGTTTGGAGAAGCCTGTCTTAGTGTGATCTTGGGTTGGCTTCGGCTAGGTTTACACATCAAATAATGTGTGGGCTACAGTTCCAGCAGATGTATAGTTTGAGGATAAACATGCTTCCTCCAAGATCGATGGCTGCCCCAAACTATGTAAATACTTTAAGGCTTCCATTTCCAGCCGCCATCTTTGGGATTTCCTAATCAAAAAGCACAGCTATTACCATGAGTGCAGTGACGAATATCCTTTAGCTTGATGATCTCCCACTTGGCTAGTTTGTGCCGGCTGTAATACAGCAATGGTTACAAAAGCCTGCCTCTACGTTCTTTAGTCTGCCTTATCAAACACCATCGTAAACCATGCATTTGTTTCTGTTTTTCCTGCAGACAATTTATGAAAACCGAATATACAGCCTTAAAATAGAGTGTGGGCCTAAATATCCAGAATCCCCTCCGTTTGTTAGATTTGTAACAAAAATAAATATGAATGGAGTGAATAATTCAAATGGAGTGGTGAGTATTTCTCATTTTCTTTGTGTGTGGATTTAGCGGTAGGTCTTGATACTGGTGAATAGAGCATTCTGAGGCACAGTACTGTGTTCTAGGACTCGGCAGCTACCTAAACAACTTCAGTAAGCTGATCTACTGTTAAGTTCCCGGTAGCCCATCCACGTATCCCCAATTCTCCTCCGCCAGGTAACAAATAAGGAATTGCTGATTTGCTGTGTGTCAGCTCACAGTCTAATTGCAATAAAAGTACATACCAGTAATAAAAACGGTTCAACATAGGAAAGCATTGACTCAATGAGTTACATCGGTCTGTGAAGTGGACGTGTGTCTAGTGGCTGTCAGGAAGATGGGTTATAAAGGTGGACTTAACTACGCAGGGTTAAACACTAAAGGACCACGGCACCCAGTCCACTTCATTAAGATGAAGTAGCTTGGGTGACTAGTGACGCTTTAAGGTTAGACTAGAACTCAAATAAACTTTTGATATAAAGGGTTTTTTTTTTTTCCTGAATTTCTGAGTCTCTTTTGATGAATTTATCTTGCCACTCGAAGAAAAACAACAACTTTGCAAAGGTTATGTTGCAGAGATCACCCATATTAAAATGCCACAATAAAGCAAGCCTTTGGAGCTTAGATGTCAGAGGAAGAAATATTAATGTTTTAGGGAATTTTTTTATTTTTGTTTAAGATTTTTGTTTTAATGTTCTCTTGAGTTAGTTGTTGACACACACACGCAAAACCCACAAACCTACACAATACCACACAGCCGTATATATACTGCCATTCTGCGGTCAAGACGGAATTTTTTTCCTAGTATATTATTAATAATAATCTAGACGTGAAAACTGATCAATAGAAAGTGTTGGCTTATAACTGCAGCAATTTTAACAAATACATCTCACAGCTATAATGCCGCCCTTTGAGGCTGTCAGGCTGTATGGAACGAGAGATCTGGGTTGTCTGTATTAATTTAGTTCGTGAGCTGAACTCTTCCAGATCGAGGGAGAGTTCTGCTGATTGTTGTGCCGTGCCTGGCTCACTAAACAACGAACTGGGATATGTGTAAACTGATTTCAGCTATGGCTAATGATTCTTGAATCATTGTACATGATGAGTTACTTCATGTAGATTTAATGAAAGCAATTTTATATGCCAGTAGTGTGTATCTTCAGAGTGTGCACTTGGCAGCCAATCATCTCTCTGCAATACTTTGCAAAAGGATCACCTCTTCTCTTCCCAGGGGCAGATCTGCCTCCATTGTCCGAGGGAAGGCTGGCCACTAAAGTGACCTGTCATCTAGTGTGCATGCCAAGTGTAATGTTCTAGGCTTTGGGAGATATAACCCAGCACTTTTATTAATGAATGTTTCCCTGTCTCTCTCTCTTTTTATTGTAGGTGGATCCCAGAGCCATATCAGTTCTAGCAAAATGGCAGAATTCTTATTGCATCAAAGTTATTCTGCAAGAACTACGGCGTCTAATGATGTCTAAAGAAAATATGAAACTTCCTCAGCCGCCTGAAGGACAATGTTACAGCAATTAAAAAAACAAACAAACAAAAAAGGAAAAAAAAAACACAAAAAAATTCATGCCCAATTTACATTGAATTTAAGCGGTCTTCATTTTTCACAGTAGTAAATTTTCTAGATACATCTTGTAGACTTCAGAGTACTGGAAAGGAAGTTCCCAAGATAAAACCAGTTTATCTTGCGTGACTGTGAATTGATACGAATATATATATACATACATACATATATGTGTGTGTGTGTATATTATTTTTCCTCTTGTTCCCTATTCAAGCTCTCTTTAAGTTGTGCTATTACATAATCCCATCACGTCTAACCACTGTCTGCCTAGTTTGAACTTCTGTTCTCAAGAAAAATCTATTTACATTTATTACTGTTCAAAAGGAGTGTGGTAAATACCTCGACTGTGAAACGTATCACACAATCACATTGCTGCAAATTTCATTTTAGGTAATTTTTTTGTTTGCCTGATTTTATTCTATTTGCTTTAGACTTATAGTCCCAAGCTATCTCTAAAATGTCCTACAAAAGCGTCCCCCCCATCTCTCCATTTTTTTTATTTTTTTTTCCTTTTAATTTTTTTTTTGTGTGTGTGTGTTTTCCCGGCTGCACACCGGGTTTCATGGACTACTAATGGAATGCGTGCTAACCTGGGTCATCCTTTACCTCCCCTCTGTGTCGTCTTTAATAAATGCTGAATGTGGCAGATTGTGGGTTGTATTTATTCTTTAATTTTTTTATATTTAAAGGGATGATCTGAACACCTAACCCTACAGCTCACTCTCTTGTGGTTATGGTTTCAGGAGTCACCTAGCGCTGTCAAAAAATTGATTAATGGTTAGAAAGTGTCGGGTGCCTGTGATACTTCCAGTCTGCACCGATATGCTAAAGTGGAAGACCAGCGGACTAACTTTGCAGATGATAAATTTGTTGAATGTCAGCTGTCTTAAACTGATTCACAGTTTACTATGGGATGGCGCACGACACTCCTGGCACCATAAACACGATGGAAAGCTGTAGTGGTTATGGTGCTTAGTGTAACCTTTAAGATTGTCAAACCTTCAACACTTCTGCTGTCCTATGATTATTGCTGTACCCATTCTAAAAAGACTACAAGAAATGTTTGTTTTTTGAGGAGTCTATTTTAATTTTTTTTTTTTACTAATTTTGCTTTGTAACAGCTTGCAAGTTATGACGTAGTGATTTTTTACATGACGCAAGATGTTTTATAATGTACATTTTGATCTAAAGTAAGTTTACGTGTACTTGGACAGAGGAACTGTTCATAAAGGTTCAAAACTAACCACTAACGGCTGTACTCACGCAGACCAGGTGAGCTTTGGTTATCACCGCTAGTAAGCGGTTACCGAGCGCCTCCTGTCGGAGGGGCCCTCCCCGAGCGCCTCCTGTCGGAGGGGCCCTCCCCGAGCGCCTCCTGTCGGAGGGGCCCTCCCCGAGCGCCTCCTGTCTGACAGCCGGTAACATCTGTAAAGTAATCTGCTTTGTCTCATTCAAATAGAAGAACCCTATTCACTAAAGTAAGAATTTCAAATTTAAGCCCATGATACCTGATCTATAAAAATCCTCTATGCTATACTTTTAGCCTTGTAATTTTGCCTTAAATTTGAAATTTACTTTGAATTCTTACATTAGTAAATAATCTTATGAGTGCAGATAACTGGGTTTTTAACCACTAAACTGACAATAGGTAGAAAAAACTGATCCGTAAAACTAGAATCTCCTCACTCTGCCTCCGTTACGGTCTGGTTATTGTAGCCTAAATGCTGTTGTTTAGATTTTAATTTCCTACCATTTGGAGTTTAGTGAATAAACCCAGTGATGAAACCAGTTTAGCCTTTTTTAATCCAAGAAAACCAATCAGCTTATTGTGTTTCTTGTTACATTATAAACATTTGTCATGTTTGTACGGAGTAATGCAGAACACATTCACACGTATTAAATATGACAAAACGTTACGCACAGGTAAAGCTTTTATTGACAAATTCCGTTAAAGTGTAAGCTCCCCGACCAACATAAGGGGAACATACTGAGTTAAAACCAATTATTTAAATGTTCATAGGGATTTGAGATGTTATGGAGGGATTAATCCTAGAGTTGTAGCTGGTACCTGAAAGTCGTGTTAGATTGGGTGCAGGACCAGGGCCGGATTAACAAAGGGGCTGATGGAGCTGCAGGCCCAGGCCCATGGAAAAGGCCCATTTAAAAAAAAAAAAAAAAAATTTTTTTTTTTTTTTTTTTTTTACACTTCTCTTAGGTTTGCCACCTGACTGGTATTTTAATGGTACAGGCTGCCTGACCGTGCCGGTATTGCAGTAATACCAGCAATACAAATGCAGGTAATTTTCTCAGAATAAATGGAAATTACTCTGCAATACCAGCACTGGCCAGTAGGGGTCACTGTGTGTGGCGAGAGGCAGGGATAGGACGTTACCAAATATCCCTACCTCTCTCTACTACTCACTGATCCGTGGGGGAGCAGCAACACCGCACAGAGTCCAGACAGCAGCTCTACAGCTTAGGTAAGTGAGGGATGGGGGGAAAGGCAGTAGGGACACAGACACTGGGAGACCTGGGAACACTGAGACACTTGGGGACAATGAGACACGGAGACACTATGTCCCCCAGCCATTGTCCCCAGTGTCTGTGTCCCCCATGTCTCCCGAAGTGTCTGTCTCCCAGCCAGTGTCCCCTAGTCTCCGAGTGTCTTAGTGTCCCCAAATGTTTCAGTGTCTCCATGTCTCCCAGTGTCTCAGTGTGCCTGGTGTCCCAGTGTCCACATGTCTATGTCCACAACTGTCCCCAAGTGTCTGTCTCCCAGCCAGTGTCCCCTAGTCTCCCAGTGTCTGTGTTCCCATGTCTGTGTCCCCAAATGTTTCAGTGTCCCTAGTGTCTGTGTCCCCATTTCTCCCAGTTTCCCTAAATGTCTGTGTCCCCAGTATCCTAGTGACATGGGGACACACTGGGAGAAATGGGGGACACAGACACTGGGAGACTAGGGGACTGGGTGACATGGGGACACTGACACTGTGATATATTGAGACACTGGGTTACTTGTGAGACAGACACTGGGAGCAATCCATCTATACAGCAGATGGATTGTGAGTAGTTTGTTGGTGATTTTACAGAATTTTCTCTGTCACTCCTTGTGGTTTACATCATGTGCTGTCACGCATAACTAATTATACAAATGATTAAGGCTGGTATTTTTTTTCCAAGAAAGGTGGCAACCTTAACTACTCTTCACATACTCTTGCTTAAAGGAGCACTATAGGGTCAGGAACACAATCATGTATTTCTGACCCTATTATGTTAAAACCACCACCCTGGCCCCTTCTTGCCTAAATATAGTAAAATATAACTTGTATTCAAGTCTGCAGCTGCTGGCTCTGCCTCTGAATTGACTGTCTGCTGACATCATCAAATTACAATACTTCCCCATAGGATTGGCTGAGACTGTCAACTAGGGAGATCAGGGGCAGAGCCAGCACAAGTCCAACATAGCCCTGGCCAATCAGCATCTCCTCATAAAGATAAATTGAATTAATGCATCTCTATGAGGAAAGTTCAGTGTCTGCATGCAGAGGGTGGAGACACTGAATGGCAGTGCTGCACACTAGGCAGTACTGCCCCAGGAAGCACCTCTAGCAGCCATCTAAGGAGCGGCCAGTGGAGTTATTTTCTCTGAAAAGACAGTGTTTACTGCAAAAAGCCTGAATGGAATGATTCCACTTACCAGAATAAATACAATAAGTATTGTATGGGAACAAAACGTGTGTGCACTGGCTGACATTAAAGTTAGTTTAGGTAATGCTGAGTTTGGTCTCTCTAACACTGTGGCATGTTCCCTTTCTTCTACACTCACTACAGACACCTTTTCTCTGTCCCAGACTATATACCAGGAGCTTCTGCCTGCTAGTAAGAAGGTAAGGAGACAAATGGACCAGCGAGTGCTATGGGACAGTCCTTAGAAAGAATGGAGTGAGCGCATCATTAGACGCATTTATGCAAAGCTCAGGGTGCTGTCTGCATAGTATGCCCTTAGTCGGACAGCCTGCAGGATTGGCAGGCAGCCTGACATGCATTCACGCCAGGCTGACCTTCCAATTCTTTGGAAAGACATGCCCCCTTTTTGGGCATGTTCTCCCCTTTTGGCAGGTCGGTCACGTGATTCGCGCCTTTTACCCCGCCCATTGACTTCCTGCTTCGCTGGACACTGCTGTTAGGGGGTATGGATTTACTTGAAAGATGAAAACATAAATTGGAGAGAAATTGTGTTTTTGTTTAGCTGCATCCTTTGAGTTTCCCTCCAACACCATCTCCATCAGATACATGATGCTTGGGAGCTATGACGGTTTTAGTGTTTTTGGTCGATAAGATTCCGTCATTAGGCCCATCATAATTGTCAGCACCAGGCCCACTGTGATCTTAATCCGGCCCTGTGCAGGACATATATCTAATGATAACAATCAGAGCCATGATCTAAAAAGTCTTGAAGAAACATTTCTGTTTCAGTGTGACTTACTTTTTTTTTTGTGTGTATGTATAGACCGATAATTCAGAATGAAATGTTTTCTACTGACCAAAGATTCCGTTAATGACCGTGCGCAGGGAGAGAACGCTGGGAGTCTTTTAAACAGGCAGCGTTCAATTCACGGATTTCGATATTCTACTGATTGATTTCTTTTTTTATGTGGACTGTTACTTTTATAATATTATACATATAGGCTTTGTTGGCTGCAGTGTGAATTTTTGGGAATTGTAACTCCAATGTTAGTCCAAAAACCAGCAGCCATAGAATTTGTCCAGTTCTGCTGTTTTGGTGTAAATTCCCACTTTAATGAGTGAACGCTCCCTTGGTATAAGTTTGATTGATGCACAGCGTTATTTTGTATTAATGTATGCACTATTTTTAGTGGATAAACTCCTAGCTCTCGCTAACTAACCAGCATGTCGTCTCCTCTCCGCAATCAGATCCCTGATAGAGAACTATGGAATGGGAGGGAACTACCATTTCCAAGGTATCCAGCACAATGAACATTGTAGCACATAAATTGCTGCAGTGCCAGTGATGGCAAGCTCTCTCTTTTGCTGTAGTGGTTATGGTGCCCTGACAGCCCCTCTTTTAAGTAGTCACACAGTTTTTACACCGGTTTGACTTTGTATTTGGGGTCTGCTGGGTCGCAATACCCACCTCTAGTTCAGACATTGCGTCGTACCTTTCTATCTGATCTGAAGCCTGGCAGTGATCAGAAGCCTCTCGGGCAACAAGCTAGCACGGCGGCGGAAGCTTCTGGTTGGGGGCTTCCAGTTCGCCACCTGAAGTAGTGGTGGTGTGAAGTGGTGCTCATTGAATTCCAGGTAAGATGTCTGGTTGTTCTAAAAGTACAATTTATGTAGCACCAATATATACCATGGTGCTGTACAATTGGTAAAATGGTGTGAGTGCTTACAATGTGGGGGAGCCACCAACGCACTTCTGGCACCATAACTACAGCGAGCTACAGTAGTTATGGTGCTTGCAGTGTTCTTGACAGGAACATTCTGACATAAAAACAAAAAACATTTATTTTTATTGTTGAGGGTTTTTTTAAACGTATGTTATATAAAACATTTTTACTTCTCATTATTCCAGGGCCAGGCAGTCTACACCGAGCAGCCGCTCCTCTGTTTCTGAGTTCATGGCCGGAAGATCTCTGGTCCATTTGAAAGCTTCTCATAGAGAAGCATAGGGGGCCTAGTGGGCATACGTCACAGTCGCTGCATTCCTCCTGTTACATACTACTCATATCTAAACATTAAATCCAAAGCAATGTCGCTACTGTTGTTATATAGACAGAGCTCTATAAATATCATAATAATAATCTATTCCTATATGTTACTGTATCACAGCTTAGAGAAATCATTGCACATACAGGCGATTCCCCTTCAGGTGTAAATTGGTATTTAACTATTTTGCATGTAGGCTGTTGGAACTATGCTACTGTCTATAGCACTACACACTGCTACTACCAACAGCGGGTAGATATGTGTTTAAAACCACAGAACAAGTGGTGGAACCACCGACCAGTGTTTACCAATACCATGTGACACTATGTAACTGCCAGGACACTTTAAATGTCTTAATTCAACTATACGTAAACTGGAAAGCATGTTTAGCAATTACAAACTCTCAATACACCCAGAACAACATTTCTAATATGTTTTAGCATATTTGAATGTACCCTGTATGCACCCCGGTCGTCTGATACCAAACAGCCACTAGAGGCAATTCCTGCTAAACTCTGTAGCAACACTGGACATCGCAAATCCTAAAAGGATAGCATGGAGTCAGGGCTTGTGCTAATATTAGGTCCCCGCCATTGCTGGCATCGGAGAAGGCAGAGAGCAGTATAGCACTGAAAAACCTTGGTGTTAGAAACAGGTAAGTCAAAGAAAGTTTTAACCCATTCATGGTCATGGGAGGGAGTGGAGGCAGAGGGACACAATAGTGTTAGGAATACAGTTATATATGTAATGGAATAGTTTTGGAATATAGATTATACCCCTGCAGTCTCACTCAATTCTCTGGCATTTAGGCAGCCCTAGCCACACCTCCCCTGCCTGTGACTGACACAGCCTGCATTGAAAAAAAAAAAGGTTTGTCAACCAGATGTTAATTTTCTTTAGAAGTTTTTATCTCGTGCTCAGTAAATTTAACTTTATTCACACACACGAAGAAGGTGGCTATTAACAGAGCAGGGGATAAATTCTAGATTAAGCAGAATGTGCCACAAGGGAATCTAAGCTATCTAGGTTACTTTTCAGGAAGTTTTTAAAAAGACTGCCAGTTACATGCAAAAGGTATGTAGGGAGGTGTGCCTAGCGCTGTACTAACAAAGTCATTTAGCTCCTAAATGGCAGAGAATTGGGCAGTGAGACTGGTGGGACATGGTTTATACACCAAAACTGCTTCATTAAGCTAAAATTGTTTTGGTAACTATAAAATCCCTTTAATTAAAGGGAATCTTTTTGAGAGAGTATCCAGGTAGAGTTACTCTAGCAACACCAATATGAGGAGATGTGCAGAATTATTTACTAACATCAGTAATATTGTGAATTTCAAATTTAAAGCAAAGTACCTGAACTGAAGCATGGCTGACTTGGAGACATCTTCCCGTTTAGCTACTTTGAACGTAAATTAAAAGTCACATTGAATACACAACAATTCTCACTTTACAGCGACTTACCCTGTTAATCACCAGAACCACTGCAGTTTAACATAGTGCCTCTGGGGCATATAGCCGGTCCTGACTGTAGGACCAGCATTGTAAACTCTGCCTCAGTACCTTTAATGGCCACTAGAGGGATGTCCTGGGTTCGGTCTTGCAAAGATTGCAGGATCAAGGCTCAGCATGGAGATACTGATTGGGACTCTCTGGGGGGTCCTTCCTGGCCTCCTCTACTAACGCCATAGAGATGCATTGATTCAATACTCAATCTCACATCCAGGATACCACAAAATAAATTGTCCATTTAATGAAACAAAATGTGAGTGATGATCAATTTCACTTAGGCAAACAGATTTTACTGTAGTTGTTATAGTGCCCTAGCAACACCCCTTTCCTGGGATCCTCCGGGTGTCCCTCCCTTACTAACGCCGGAGAGGCAGTAACCTCCATTAAGTAAGCCTCCGACAATGAATGCAGGAGAGCTATCGGATGTTCTGATGGCTTTCTGGCGTTTGTGTTGGAGAGTGAAATCGTGTGGACCAAAAACAGTTTAACTACTTATAATGTGGTGGGGCTGCAGGGCATTCCTGGAACCATAACCACTACAGTGAGGTGTAGTATTCCTTTAAGAAACACAGAGCACAAGCAAGATATCTGTTAAATATGTAGATTAAAGCCGGACTCCTCAAAAGATAGAGCCCCAGATGTTTTAAAACTTCAACTTCCATGATGCCTTGTCATTGTGCGTGCGAAGAATCACATGCAAATCCCTCCCACAGCGGCTAGATTTAGATTTCAGCCTCACATTTGGGTTACGTGGCAGTTGTGCCGGTACAGATCAAAATGGGTTAAACATGAAATAATTCTGTTCTCCACTCATAAAAACTGTGTAAACCAGACGGGATTTGTATATTGTAGGCCAACGACGCTCTCACTAGCAAAATAGTTAAATTGGAGAGGAGGAGGTTTTTTTTCCGGCTAATTTGCCATTGCTGTATAAGCAGGACTGTTCGATTCTCCCCTTATAGAACATTCAACAAAACATTGTTAATGAAAATTCAAATTCCTAAAGTAACGAAATCAATTATTACAATAATTTCCAACCATAACTTTATTTTTTTGGGTTTAATATTTGTCGTTCTCTGTGAAAACAAGAAGGTTTGTTTTACAGACAAGAAATACAATCTACTAAAAGATCCCAATTTTTTTCTTAATTTCCACATGATCCATTCGAAGACGTCCTACGTTTGATGACAATAATAGACTGAGTACGAAACTATCCCATCCCAGAGCGCTTGCAGCTCATCACTGGCGTCCAAGACTGGAGGACTCTGGGTAGTGAATCAGAAATTAATGTTATGAATTGTATGAGCAGCTATGGTGGGAGTGAGCCATGGGTGCAGAGAAAGCTCTGGTTTTGTGAAACTGCTCTAAGACAGACAGACAGACAACCAGGAGATGGCGCATACAGACTCATAGCACCATAACCACTTCCCTGAACTGTAACAACACAATGAACTGTAGGGGTTAGTGCTTAGAATGCCCAGCTCATTGTGCACTTAGGAACAGTGACCACTAGAGGGTGCCTCAGGCTTCCAAATTGATATCTTGAGTCTATTGAGGCTCTGCAGCGATTACAGTTTTTATACAGGAAACAGATTTATTTTCGCACGGAGTAAGATTTCATGACGGGCCAGGATTTGATCTGCGTGAATGCTGCGGATCATGGGAGATGTAGTCCTCCAGCAGTTTTGTGCCGACCAGTACAAACAAAATCATCATGGTAGCACCAGGCTCCAAGGACGTGCCTGGCTAATGTGTGAACAAATATTGTTAATAAATATCCGTTAGCAAGAAAGGCGACTGTACAAACATTTAAAGGCACACTCCCACCACCATAACAACTTATCTCATTTAATCGGCTGCTGGTGATGGATTGTATAGGCTCGCCACTGGCCACCTGGCTTAACCTTCCTCATTATTATTATTATTTTATTATTTATATAGCACCATCAGATTCCGTAGCACTGTACAATAGGCAACGCAGAGAGGAACGGGAGACGGGTGCCGAGCCCCAACTTCAGGGTTAAACCGTTGTAAAATGGTTACACGCTGAGGGTAAGATGGCGCCCAGACTTTCCGGCCTCATGATAAATTAAAAAAGTTTAAGTTTTTAATGAGGGTGCGAGTTTAAATGAAAAGTCGCATGCAGCTAAACAGCCAGACCTGTTCTGTGAATTCACCGACACAGGGTTAGAGGAGACACTAGATCTGCAGCTACTGCAAGCTTAATTTTCATATAATATTCCCCACCCCCCTCCCCCAAAAAAACAATGAAAAAGGAAAAACGGGTATGTTTTCACTGGAGATATATCTACTAACTTGTAAAATAATTTGCCAAGGCGTGTCCCTTTAAAGGCACTTTATTGTGTTGAGTGGGAGTATTAAAATAGAAAGGGTAGTAGATACCTGGACTGGCCTTCCAGCAGAAGCAGTAACAGTAATATAGAAAGGGAAGTCGATACCTGGAAGGGCCTTCCAGCGGAAGCAGTAAGCATTAACTCGGGAAAGGAAGAAGGCTTGGGATATTAAGAAACTTTCCCACAATCTGCTTGAGGCTGGGCAGGCTAGAGGGGCTAATTACATCTGATTAACTCGCGCAATCTAGGTTTCCAGGTTCCTAAAACCTTTACAGTTTAAGATCTGAATTCTTTTCTGTTCTCCATTTTAATATAAATAAAATCAGTTTTGGTTTTCTGCGAACGCACACGGCAAATATCCGCTTGTTGAGGAAGTGGATGCAGCAGGCTTCTCTAGAGATCTGGAATGCTGACAGATCGCGATAAGATTTTAGCCAAGTCGCATTCCTCGGAGGATGCTCTGAGATTCCCTGGGACCGCTGGATTTTACTTTTGTCTAAAATAAAGCAAGCAGATGTTGCTCAGCTGCCCCATCGACTTCCAGCTGAGAGAAACTGAAAAAAGCCACTCGGCGTGTAAGCAATAATATAAACATTATGAAGTCGTACCCTTAAGCAAGTCATTAAAAACTTCCCACGATGCTCTGTGCAATGCGAGCTTCCGCAGAGCGCATCAGTATTTCTGCATTAAAGCCTGTATATCCTGCACGGGTCAGTGTTGGGCTGACACCTGTTAGCTCAGTTCCACAAACACGTCTCCCTGCTCTCCTCGGTGGCGCCAGAGAACTGCGGTCCTCTGCCATGTGATTATTTGTCTTAGCAGATCATTTAGGCTAAGGGGGAACATTGGGGAAGAAGAGGGGGGGATAAGGGCAAGTGGATTTGCCATTTGCAGCCACGTATAAACACACATATACAAATTATTTTAATGGTGTTCTGTCCCACGCTGAAATAAGAGCATTTAAAGGGGTGCAATTAACGGTGGAACTGAGAGGGCTCGGAAGGGGACACAGGGGGGCGATGCAATTAGATGTGTTCGCTAACTAAAATAAATATGGATTTTGGGGTTTATTTGCTAAACAGCGAAGTTGACAAATGATCTCTGCACTGGAAAACGTTGGAGATATATCGCTACATTGGAAATGTTTCTATGCTCTGCTAATTTGGTGTTAATTTTGCAATCAGCAAAATTTACTGTTTAAATAATCGTTTTCTCTCTGTCATAACTTAATGCGTCCTGTCCTGAAGAGCTAGCAATCTAAATCCTGGATAGAGTGTTTGTTTATTCCTTCTCAGGGTCTTACATGATAAATATGAATTTATTTAATCAGAGAGGAAGGCAGTCAGAAAATCGTATGAAACCTTTCAATACTGTAAATAGACAGAAGGGGGGGTTTATTGTTTTGGGGTGTCTGGCTAATAAATCACAATTTTTGTTTATTATATAGTCCTTTTCTCATGGAATTTACCCAGACCAGCTAGTGGTTAATGATAACATGAGCTTTGTTAAGTTGGGTTTTAGCAATGACCTCAAAAGCTTGAAAGAATGTGGAATTCAGGATAAAATAGCCACAATGTGACTCTAGTTAGTCAAAGCAGCTAGTTTAGTTTATATATTTTTTTTTCTAATTCTCTGCAATTTAGTATTTTGAACAGAAACCTTAGACTTAAAGTGCTGTGTGCCCTGACCATGGACCTGTTAGTCTTCCATCTGTCCATTAGGGGGTGCTGTCATGATATACCCCAGTAACAACCTGTGGGGCACGTAGGTGCTTAACATGCCACTATTCTACTGCCACGATATATATGGACACGTGATACATCGCACTCTGCCCATTTCAACCAGTGTGACATTTAAATAACTTATTAAGTCTCAGCATCCCTAATTATTATTATTGTCAGATTACAGATTCCGTAGCGCTTTACAATATTATGAGAGGGGGGATTTAATTATAAATAGGACCATGACAAGAAAACGTACAGGAACAATAGGTTGGAGAGGACCCTGCTCAAACGAGCTTACAGACTATAGGAGGTGGGGTATAAAACACATTAGGACAGGATAAACTCTTTTAAACCAGAATGCTTGAGCAGAACCACTTATTGGGGAGGAGAATTTATCTTTGCTCAGTAAGACCCAAGATCTTTTGAGACCATCAGGGAAATTTTGGTAGACAAAAATAAAAATGTTGAGATTCGTCATTGTGACAATTTTTTGGCAATCTCTAGATTATCTATCTGAGGCCTTTTTCTTTGGCTAACAATAACAGCCATATTGCACATATGTGTGATTCAATTTATCAATTGAAATCAATTTATATTTACTTTGCATTTTGTAATTATTTATTTTATTTGTTTAAAATGCCTCTGGGAGTAAAGTTGCCAGTAAACAGTGAGATTTATTTGAAGATTATCCTTGGTCTCCGAGGGTGGAGGATGCTGAAGTGCTGTAGATTTAACTGAATGTTTTAATGGAGAATGTCATGTTTTACAAATACCTACATCTGGTAGTACTTTTTAACTCTGTAGATAAGAGGCGGTGGGGTGGGGGCTGGAGGGGGGCACAAGACGCCCTTTTTTTTCTTGCAGTTTAGTTTTCTCTGATCTTTATGTCATTGTTAATCTCTCAGGAGCCGCCGCTGTTCCCTTGCTGTGTCAATACATTGCTTCACGTATTGTCCAATAATTACATTACTGGTCATTTTTAGGCAACGGATCGAGCCGGTTATAGATCTATGTCATCTAAAGCTAGATCTTTCTCAGTGTGACACAACAACGACCCACTCAGCCAGGGCACGTCTACTGCTACCAGCGCCCAGTCATTGCTGGTTATATTGCCAAAATAATACAGCAATTTAACTGCCCAACAGGGTAGAACAGCTCATAGGAAAATCAAAGAAACTGGGCACAGATTCAAATATGCCGGGTTTACTGTGGAGAATTGATAATGATATTGCTATAGAGCCGAGCTACAAGGAGAGAAAAAAAATGTATTATTTATTCTGACCTAAATTTGCGATATCTTAGCAATTTCTCGGTTTAGTGAATAACCCCCAACTATTATTCCCAAATTACAAGCAATAAAATCTTACATTTCCAACTAATGGACAAATAAGAAAATAAGTGGTATGATGAAACAACCAATCACCTTACTGTGTGAGCTAGTGTATGAACTACAGCCCTCCTTACTGTGTGAGCTACTGTATGAACTACAGCCCTCCTTACTGTGTGAGCTAGTGTATGAACTACAGCCCTCCTTACTGTGTGAGCTAGTGTATGAACTACAGCCCTCCTTACTGTGTGAGCTAGTGTATGAACTACAGCCCTCCTTACTGTGTGAGCTAGTGTATGAACTACAGCCCTCCTTACTGTGTGAGCTAGTGTATGAACTACAGCCCTCCGTACTGTGTGAGCTAGTGTATGAACTACAGCCCTCCTTACTCTTTGAGCTAGTGTATGAACTACAGCCCTCCTTACTGTGTGAGCAAGTGTATGAACTACAACCCTCCTTACTCTGTGAGCTAGTGTATGAACTACAGCCCTCCTTACTGTGTGAGCTACTGTATGAACTACAGCCCTCCTTACTGTGTGAGCTAGTGTATGAACTAAATACCTCCTTATTCTGTGAGCTAGTGTATAAACTACAAACCTCCTTACTGTGTGAGCTAGTTTATGCTAAACAGAAACCCTTCAAATTCATCGAAACAAACCTCGGGTAACACTCGAAGGAGACCCCCTAACACCCTCACGGACACCGGCCTCCGAGCATCAGGAACCCTACGTGACCTCAGATACCCCTTAAGCGCCTGGCGAATCACAAAGGTCTTTGTAAGATCTTCCCACCCGTGTAACTTGAACCAAAATGCTAGCGCCGCCATATTTCTATCCACCAGCGCCGGGAAGGGGCCCCCACTAATAACCTGAATGTAAACCAATGAGGGGGCTCTGGCACCAAAGTGGCCACCAAAGACCACCAAAGTAAGGCCCGAAGATCATGCTATCCAACGCGTCAGTGAAGAGCTCAAGATCCGTGACCGAAACCCCTGCCTGCCGAAAGAACACTCTACCATTGAAATCCCACGAAAACGCATCCCACAACACCAGATCAGCCCGCATTGGCGACAACACCCAGATGAAATGGTGTGGCGACTGCACACACGCCATAGCCACAGACAGGTTCCGGCTGGAAATCCGTCCAATTGGAATCACCATGCAAGCAAAATTGAGCTTCCCAAGGAGCGATTGCAGTTGACAAAGAGTCACCTTCTGTGCCCAAAGAATCTCAGCTACCCGCAGCCCCACCAGTTTATCCTGCGGCAGCCAACATTCACCTAGCTCCGAATCTATCTCCAGGCCCAGGAAACTGAGAAACTCCATAAGACCCTCCGTCTTACCCGCCACAAGTGGCACTCCATACTGCCTCTCTACCCATTCGATGGTCCGCAGACAACTTGAGGAGTTCGCCAGCCTCACGCAGAAGGAATCATCCAGGTAGTGCACGCCTCCTTATGAACCACCCACTCCACAAAGGAACTGAATTTCTCGAAGTAAGAGCAAGAAATCGAACAGCCCACCGGGAGACATAAGTCGACAAAATACCCCCGTCAAAGAAGCAACCCAGCAAGTTATGACAATCCAGTTGAACCAGAAGCAAGCGAAAAGCAGCTTCCACATCAACCTTAGCCATCAAGGCCCGATGCCCAGCTTTCTTAACCAACTCAACCACATGGTCGAATGATGCATAAGAGACCGAGCATAGGTCCTTATCGATGTCGTCATTCACCGACGCCCCCTGCAGGTAGAGCGGTGGTGAATGAGTAGAAACTTCCCAGGGTCCTTCTTGGGAGCCACCTCAAGAGGAGACACCTGCAAATTAGCTAGAGGAGATGCCACGAAAGGGCCACCCCATCCTCCCCAACTGCACCTCTTTCGCCAGCTTCTCCAGCATCACCCCTGGAAACTCCACCACCGACTGCAAATTACACAACACCCTGTGACTCACCCCCTGTTAATTCCGCTCTCTCGCTCACGACTTCCGCCGGCCCTTCCGCCGGCCCTGCGTCTCCACCCGGGCTGCACCCCACTGCGCCACCCACACCTGACCCCGAGATTGCCACGAACCCCACCCCGGGCGCCCACAAGCGTGCACCTTTCTTGGTTCATATATATATATATATTTATAAAATAGCTTTTTTACTCTTTAGCTATAGGTTTGTAAAAAAAAATTAGTAGGGAGCTAAAACAAGACAGACGGACTCTACATGTTCCTCTTGGAAGAAAGTTTTTGAGATGTGCGAGTCTCACAAACACGGACGAATGATTGGTCGGTAGGTGGTTGTGGACACACAAGTTGCATCATTTAGACACGCTGTGATTTGTTTATCCTGTAAGTGGATACCCTCCTACAAATAGTCACATGTTCAAAAAATCTTTCACTAACTGGAGAGTGAAAAAAAAATAAAAAAAAAAATGAAAAAAAGCTAAAATCTCTAAGCTGACATAAAAAATAAAAATAAAAGTTTGTCACTTGTTTATTTTTATTTTTCAAGTTTCTTTCATTTCACTGTTTTTCTTGAATTAATCATCATTCATTCTCAGGCGAAATGGAACCTTTGTCCAAAATGCTGCTGGGATCATTACTTAGTGAGGAATATTTTTTGGTTTCACAGGGGCTGTGTTTTTTTTATACTGTAATTAATCATTTTGAATTCTTTGGATTTTTTTTTAAAACCCATTCAGAAAACATTTAATGAATGTTGAATTTAATCAAAATGAGCTGTTTTGGTACAGTCACACATTTTGCAATTCAGTTTTCAGTTCATAAAGCTGAATTCTAGTGACCAATTTAACCCTACACTTTCCCGTGCCCACTGGGCAAGTTCTGTCTATTTACCTCTAGGTATAAGGCAGTGTTAACTCCTTCTAGCGGTTCCATAACTCTCAGCGAGCCTTGAGAGCCAGTTAAACCTAGCTGAGAGTTATAGGGTTTGCAGTTAGTCAGAACCTGGTGTTACAGTGATGTTGACTGTAATTGCTATACCGTGCTATATCATTGAAAGAGTACTGAGTATTTAAAGGAACACTATAGTCACTATAGTGTATAGATCATTCCCCTGCAATTTCACTGCTCAATTCACTGTTATTTAGGAGTTAAATCACTTTGTTTCTGTTTATGCAGCCCTAGCCACACCTCCCCTGGCTATGATTGACAGAGCCTGTATGAAAAAAAAACTGGTTTCACTTTCAAACAGATGTAATTTACCTTAAATAATTGTATCTCAATCTCTAAATTGAACTTTAATCACATACAGGAGGCTCTTGCAGGGTCTAGCAAGCTATTAACATAGCAGGGGATAAGAAAATCTTAATTAAACAGAACTTGCAATAAAGAAAGCCTAAATAGGGCTCTCTTTACAGGAAGTGTTTATGGAAGGCTGTGCAAGTCACATGCAGGGAGGTGTGACTAGGGTTCATAAACAAAGGGATTTAACTCCTAAATGGCAGAGGATTGAGCAGTGAGGCTGCAGGGGCATGTTCTATACACCAAAACTGCTTCATTAAGCTAAAGTTGTTCAGGTGACTATAGGGTCCCTTTAAAATATGCCATTTCTACGGTGTTGTTTAAAAATGACAGTAATTTCTGTGTAGATCAGCAAATATTACCTTTCCTGGAGTAAGAGCAGAGCGTTCTTTGCCGTTAACCTGTGTTCCATTCTGGGGTTGTGGCCTAATTAGCACTCCGAGTGCTCTAGCTAGGTTATGCAAATATATATATTTTAAACGATGTCATTAATCTAGAGTGATTTGACAGGTTTTATTTACCATTCCAATACACACATTGTGATTTGCTTGTTTGTGTATTGGGAATCTAATTACATCTTCCAGATGCAAAACATATGTAATTGTAAGATTTTTTTAATTTCATTTGTTTTTTCTCCTTTGTCGTTCTATGGAAGAGTTTGGGATTGAAAGCCTCAAGAACCAGCAATGTGAGATATTTCTCCGCACAGTATCACATTTAGGGAGCGTTAAGAAATATGTTTTAAATTCTAAATACAATGAAAAAGCATTTTGCTATTTTATCCACGAGATGCTTCCATAAAATTATTGAAATATGAATTCCCCCCAAATAAAAGTTTTTATTAAGCAGCTATTAATGTGTTGCACCTGCTGTAACCTGCCAAGTACCAGTTAAGGGTCCCGTATAAATGATCTCTCCATGTTAAGCCTTTTACTTTGTTTCTTTACGTAAATAGTTCACAATGACAGCGCTTTCACAATGGTTGGGCTCGGCACAATGCTGTTTAGTAAATAGGTTTCCTAATGACTTGAAATCCTTCCTTTTTAAGGTATTTAAGAAGGGTCAAGAGAATCGAACGCCCAGCGTGAGTTTTTCTGCCGGTCTATAGACGGACTGAACTCACATTAAGCAGCTCGTAACCCTTACAAAGTCATTACGCTTAGCCCTCCACCCGTTCAAATATTTGCATTGTTTGTTTTGTTCTGACATTTGGCTGAAAAGTTCCTAAACTCTCTATAGCTTATCCAATTGGTTAACACCTTGCTAAACCTATGATCTAGTGTTACCCTTCTTGTAGCAAGGCCTGACCAGCCATACTTTGCAGAAACCATGTCTATGTGTAAAGAAACCAGTTCATTAACCATGGAGGAATCCTAGAGGAACCAACCGCTTTGATTGTTTTGCGGATTTGCTTCCTGGAGCGTATGAATATGTATATGGTTACCAGGACATTTACACTGGGACAAAGTCAAGGTGGGCAAGTAAGCCAAGTGTCCATCACTGAGGACTTCAGGAGGTGCCGTAAGACTGCTAGAACCCATGGTCTAACCAGAATTAGGTCAAATACGTGGATTCGACTCGTTTCTTTTAGCGTTTATTATATGCGTACAATGTGGGTCAAACGTCGTGCATAAAGTCAATCGTCACTAAATAAGTAAATTACTTGCACAATGCTCAGCCAAAGTGCGAACAAGTCTATAGAAGATATTTAATTGTTTTTTTAATGTCCTTCGTTGACTAAAGTGGGTCATATAAAGATGGAAGCCAGCAGATACCGAATGGTAATGTTCCGGGGCAGCACCTTTCATACTCTGACCACGTGCATGAAGACAAACATGGAACATACCGAAAGTTACTAAGTTGCATCAATAGTTAAGCCCCTCTCCATAGATCTATCCTGGAACATTTTGCTTAAATATAAATTGTATTCTCCAACACCAGGAGGGAATAAAGTGAATATTTTACATAATAAAATTAATATGATTATATTGTTGCAGAGTAACTTCGAATAATATCTAAAATGAACTCAATCTGGATCTGATAAGGAATCCACAGAAATAATGGCAGCATTTTAACTCTTGCGAAATCCCCAAAAAATCACTATGTAAGTGTGTAAGTATACAGCCACGTTACCATGCCAACAGCTACCTTTAACTTTCTTCCAAACCAGCATGGGATTTGTGTTGTGTGAATCCTGAATTATCTCTAATTGATCACAGGTTTATTTTGGAATTTCAATCTTTCTGCCACATTCTTGCTAATCTTGTACCCCTTAGTGATGATTAGTACAGCCCCTGGCTCAGAGCCAACCCCATGCAGAGAACGGGAGGGGGCACAAGTAAAATTCATGGCCTGCTACTGTCATTGCTAGAATTGGCCAGTGGTGTTAACCCTTGTGTTACCAAGATTTCAGTCGGAGTCCTTTCAGTAATGTAAAGTAATTAAGAGGGGCGATAGGTTTCACCTACGTGTCAAATGCCCTTTCCTATAATCTTGTTATGTGTGTTGACTATTTAAACGTGCAAATTGATCAGTCGTCCTACTTAATTTTTTTTTTCCGTTTGGGATAATGGAATCTGCCACAGGGCTTTTGAAAAGATTAGTTAAAATCCAATAAAAGATTAAAAAAATCAATAAGAGAAAAAATCTCCCCCAAAGCAGTGAAATCATGTCTTTATTTATTCCAAAGTCACTAGCCCTAGATCATGCAGAACAAACATTATTTGTATATTTCTCATTTTCAAATTTTAACAATTATTTTTGATACCATAACAACAGTACTTAATCTCTGTGTTCTATCCGGCTTGGTGTATGTGGCGGCAATAAATGACCTGTAGATGGTAGCCCATTATGGTAAATTGAATGGATATCATGCATGTTCCAGGCCTCAACAGGTCAATAAGCCCCATACGTTTCCACTTGCTGGCCTAATGGCAGTAATGATAGGTATCTCCTTTAATAAATTATGCAGTCCTATCCAACATGTCCACTCTGTAAAATTACTACCACTCACCAATAAAACAAACCTCCCAACTGTCTCGATTCCAGAGAAACAGTCATGATCTATGTCCGGGAAACTTACAAATAATGGCTAACATGAGCACATAACATGCTGCTTTGGCTATTATGATCATATGCAGACATATACAAAAATGTCTGATACCTATAGCAACAGGCCACACCCCCTGCGCCAGCCAGGATAAAGTCTCTCTAAACCACAAAATACAAGGTGTTAGATTAGATGAGACAGGCCAACATAACAGCCAATCAGGAGCAGAAGGGATGTGAGGGTGGATAGTTAGGAGTGGGACCATGTGAGTTACTTAACGGATGGGAAGGGGTGCTGAACTCAGGGACACGTTATCATTTTTTTAGGTATTGATCCCTGATAATATTGTATCACTTTTCTATGAACAATGTGAGATGTGTGTAGTATACAAATCTCACTCTACAATAGAAACATTATAAAATCAGTCTGTAGTGTAAACAGATACATGTATATTATAGCCCTTCCTACTGTGTTTTTATAATCTGTAACATTTTGTAAATGTCTCATTTATTGTTAAATTTCCCCCTCTCATAATATTGTAAAGCGCTGCGGAATAGGTTGGCGCTATATAAATACCAATAATAATAATAATAAAATTAATTGGTATTCAGACATTTTTAGGGTCCCTTTAAGTGTCAGAGTGTAAAGAAATATCTGCGATTTTACTAGTCAGAAGTCAGTATAATCCAAACACTTCCCCATCGTGCTCACGTCATCCATCAAGGGCGCTTGTTATGTCGATCCTGCCTCACAGTGGGGGTAATCCCTGCAGATGTGAGCTTTCAGCAGGACGGAGGACACGCTCGGAGTCCATGCTAACTCCCAGGGCTGGAGAAAGTTTCAATAGAGAATTAAACAGGCAGTAAATGTACAGAATATCGAATCTGACACCTTCTGTCTTCCAGTTGTGCTCTGTTCCCTAATCACAGCACTTCCTCTACAGTCTGCTCCTAATCGCGGTTTAAAGTGCAGTTCTTACTGTGGTTTTATTCCTATATAGGGTTTGTGTCTCCCAAATCATACTGTCAATGGATTCAATTTATTTTATTTATTTATTACCGGCATTTATAAAGCGCCAACATATTCCGCAGCGCTGTACAATTGGGAAAAAGACAAACACAATAAGAACAGACCGATACAACAGGTAGAGGACCCTGCCCATGAGCTTACATCTAAAGCTAATTTAATACTGCTACAGGTTTATTCCCCAAACCCCAAAACATCCAGCATATCTCTCTGTATCGTTAACCAAACCACAGCGTGACAATCTGCACTTATTTATTGTTAATATATATTTGTTGTAAACGTTTCTAGATTAGACCAAGACGCCTATTGTTTAATCATTTGTTAGTTACTTGTGGTCCTATTTACTATTTGAAAAATGGCAAAGCTCTACGGTATACGTTGGCGCTATATAACTGATAGTAATAATAATATTTGCCCATTAGGGGATAATTTTTTTGTTCTCAATGCATTCTTCCTGGTAAAATATATAAAGTAAAGGTAGGCTGTGGTGGAATTGCAATATGCAGAAAACAGTGAAAAGAAAGGACGGAGAGGCAGAATAAATAAACACCTCTACCCAGCGTGATTTATAGAGGGGAAGACGCCCTTTACCCTTGTGCAGTAATTCAAGACAAAAGGTGGATTGCCCTGGGATTTAAGCAACCTGCTCTCACTGTTTGTTTGTAGAACCCCCAGATACATGTCAGATGGTAGAGATAAGACCCAATTTGCCTTCTTCCCCTACTGAGCATTTCAAATTCCTGACCCCACTGTAGGATATATCTGTTATTTGGAGCAGCTTAAACCCCAGGTGGGCTTTCCCTGAACAGATAAGATATAGGTCCAGATTTATTAAGTGACAAAAAAAATCTCTCTCTCTGTGGTAAGCGGATTTATCAGTGTCTGTTATCCTTCCCTGTTCTGGAGATAAGTTAGCTCCCTGGAATAACAAAAGAAATGCAGGGGACATCCTGTTTGATATTAATACTGTGCTACTACAACTGTTGGATTGCAAGCTCTTCAGATGAGTCGCTCATCAACTCCAGTATTTCTACACTTGTAACGTTGCCATTAAAAGGAAATGTAGTCATATTATCATCCTGCAATTACTCTGGATTGTTAATTCATTGGAGCATGGTCCTCATCGCCTTAACTTTATATAAAGTCCTGTGGAATAGGTTTGCACTTTATACATATTATTATTATTATTAATAATAACAATATAATAATCTTACTAGTAAAATAGTTCCAACAAATCCCTCAGCACTGGGACCTGGGGTAAAGAGGACTCCCAACTGTCCTAGTTTTAGCACGGCAGTCCCTATCTTAGGGTCCTGTCCTCCGCCTCGAGTTGACTTTGTTCCCTTGTGGCCCACTTTTGGCCTAGTCTTCAAGCTTACAATCTAAAAGGGGAAGGCGAGTTCTAAGGCGCCCAGAGGGTGCGGACTGACACAGCAGACAGAGCTGGGCAGATTTATATGATTTACAAACACTTTTATGCCTATTTTTAGTGTTTTTTTTCTATCCAACACAGTTTTTGTAACATTTTGCTTCTGCTTTTTGGCAGAGTTATGGATTTATTTTCTGTCACTTTCCCATCATGCAATTTGACTGTTTTTGTTTTATGCCTTTTAACGTTCGGCGCTTGCTTTGTAAACCAACATATTGTTTATGTCAGATTATTTGGGGAGAATTCCCTGGACTTGTTCTGGTTACATTGTCTGACTGCGGACTGTGTCACAGAATGTACAGATTACTTACATACAAAATGTGGTCATTATAAAATGAAATCAACGTTTTTATTACATTAATGGTTAATACTAACAAGACGACCTTTCCCACACCAATCGCAATCGCAGAATCAATTTGAAATAACTTAAGAAAACTTAATTAGATAAATAATAAAGCAAAGCGGGGGGGGGATTTAACACACACAGCTCCCCCCCTCTTCCCCATACACACCATACACAACATACGTCCTGTCTTGCCCGGCCCTCTCCAATGAAACTTCAGTGATGTACAGTAGTCATGGTGCCTGGAGTCTGTATGTGCAGCGTCATACAACTTTCCTTGTACAGATTTGCATTGATTGGCTAAGAGTGGTCAAAAGACATTCTCAGCCAATGAAGCACAATGTCCGGAGCTGTACGGATTATAATGCTTGGTGTTACCCTTTGAAGGAAAACACCACACACGTAAATCACTTTAGCTTGCTGAAATGTTTGTGTCCTCTATTTGTATTTTACAAAAAGTGCAGATTTTAATAGAAATTTTCACGTTTAAATGAACCTGGTTACACCCCCTGGGCTGTCAATCAGACAGCTGGTCCTGTTACTTCCTGCTTTGTTTAGTTCAGTGGAGCTAAAATCAAGAGGCAGCAATTGCCCAGAGCACCTGACTTGTAAAGACTTCTCATTGAGCTGCATTGGGAAGCCTGTGATTGGACGGACACAGAAAGTCTGGGTGGGGTTAAAAGGGGAGGGCTTGTAAAAGCTGCAGACAAGAGATCTGCTCTGTTTGCAAGATGTTTTGAGATATAGCCCCAAAATGTATAAATAAATGCATGCATGTTTTCCTTGGGGGTATATCTACCAAACAGTGATTTTTATTCATTTATTGAGCAGCGAAGTGTCACTTTAACCGTTAATAAAGCGGTGGTCGTTGCCCTTTTCATTTGAGCCTCTATTTTGTCTTTTAGTATTTTGATCGTGTCAGAATTTCAGTGAAATTCAATAGCAATAAATGTGAGCATTTTATAAAGATTTTATGTTTCTGAAATACTCACAGGTAACAGAACTCCATAGAATGGATAATATCGCACCTTGAACTATGACTCTTATATTACATTCACTTTGTTCACCCGGGTAATCTCGCAATCAGCCATGTTCAGATTCTTGTGCAGCTAATGGGTTACAAATTCTGGACTCTCCCCCACCCCAAACTTCATAAATGGGCTTTTTAATACACTTTCAGAGAGAGACAGTTATTGACAGCTTTGGCTATCCTGACTTCAACATTTGAAGGTTTATTCCAAATCCTATCAACTGCTCCCTTTATCCTCCCCGCTCTGGCAGCGGCTCAGGTATTGCACACAGTTCCATCCAACGCCAGCTTGTTGCTCTGGGCTTTGCCGCGCACGGTGAAATAGACCTCTATAATTGGAGCAGAGTCAGTCTTCATTATCCCCTCGCTGTCTGCAAATCTTATTTTCCAAACCGTAGGGCACGCAGGGATAGATTTAAACAATCGTTCCTATAGAACGCTTTGTTAAATCACAGGAAACAAATTACTGAAAACCATTAAAAACATTTCAGCTGGATTGATTGGCGACAGCGGGGGATTGCTGGGGCATTCTGGGAAATTTTAGCACGGCCACAGCAGGACACAGAGAATTCTGGGAAGTGTAGTCAAACAACATCTGTAGGGCAAACGTTAGAATTCTAACAAATATGTCATAGCTAAAGGCTTTTACTTTTTTGCTTTTTGATGGGAGGGAGAGAGCAGCCAGATTTCGGCAGGAAAATGTAAAAACCTTTTTTGTCTATTTCTCAGTATCGCAAATCACTTCTTTCTCCCAGTGGGCGTTTCACCTATTCGCAGTCTCTACGCGCAGTGTTTGACGTCAGACTGGAAAGCGCGGCAGTAAGAGTTTTAAAGAATTTGAATTGGAGATAAACGTAAAAACAGTTGAAGGAGTAACAGCAGTAATGCACTCGTGTAGCGGCCATTAATGGAATATTTCTTAGTAAGTCCGGTTAAATAATGCTAACAGAGAGTTATCTTTTCTATGTTAATATTATTATTATTTTATTATTTATATAGCGCCATCAGATTCCGTAACGCTGGATGAATCATTATGTTAAAGGAACACTCAGTTTTTCTTTTTTATGAATGTGGAACTACTGATAGGATTAGAGCGTCAGATAACCACTGTAACCAATCCGTGGCTTCCCTGCCCAGCGGCACTCCGTTCTTTTTGAAGGTCAATTTCAGAAGCCAGTTGCCACTGAGGGAACTGGAGATCAGCCTTTGGGAACAGTTTAACTCCTCAATGTAAGAAATCTTGGCACCATTACAACTTTATTTCAATGAGGTTGTTATGGTGCCTGGAGTATTTCTCAATGGGATATCTCATTGTGCACACGTAGTGGCCAGGGCTAGGCAACCTTCATCACTCCAGATGTTATAGACTACATCTCCCATAATGCCCTCATAGCTATACGACTGCCAATCCATCAGGGGAGATGGAGATGTTCATAACTCCTGCCCTAGTCATATCTGAGAGATTGTTAGTTATGGCTGATAGGAATTGGTCTCATACAGGAAGTGGAATCTGATAAAAATTTAAACTTGTGCCACAATTTACTAAAAAACTCTCCCGACTGTGTATTCAATAATGTTAAAAATAGTGTAACTTGTTTAAACGCCGTTCTGCGTTAATCAGAGATCGTTACATTGACATGCATGCACATCATTTGCTGTAGTTCACAATTCTATGTACCAAGGTCCAAGGTAGCGATTCCGCATTCTACCCTGCTATCTCTGATCCCGAAAGCCCAGCAGCCGTACGTCAATGAGCCAATCTCGAAGCACAGTCACCTTTTAATTTGTTACCCTGCTTGCTACATATTACTGGCCTTAGTTACATGTTGCAGCATTTGGGAATCGTTTACACAAATGGGAATACTTAGCATCATTATAGCGTACAGCAGGAGGGAATATTTCTGCGCGCTAACACGGCTCATGGCTTTGAATGATTGAATACCCCATGGACAGATATCTCGCTATCCCATCTGTATCCAGAAGCTATCTGAAGCCAGCCACTGACCTCGAATTAAATGGAGAGGCTGCTTAGTTTGAAACACATGTACTGCCAAGCGTCTGCTTTCGTTAGGGATAGAAACATATTGAAAGGGCACATCTTGTAATAAGCAACAGATTTCATGTCTTATCAGCAAACGACAGCGTCTAATTAATATCCTTTCCCATTTTATGGGTACTGTATGATTTATGACGTGTGAAGTAAAACAGAAGTTGATACAATAAGGGGAGGGATAATACATCAATATAGTTTATATTAAAACACGGTGCAGTTTATTCAGTTAACGGAAAGTTGTAAAGAATTAACAAGAAAACCCAAATTATTGGCCCAGATAGCAGAACTGCAAACATTATTCAGCTCTTTTCTGCAGCTGAGCTTCTTTGTATTGAAAACTACAAATTCTCTGTCAGTTTTCACCAAAATACACTTTCCTTCAGTGAATAATGTATATTACCACGCAGGGTTAATACCAACAATTAAAGAGAAACTTTGCAAACTTGTCACAAACAGCACCACACGACCTTTATACAGATACGCAATCTAACAGTTTCTCAAACACAAAGTATGTAAGATTCATTGTCTCTGAATATCCAATTTCTATCATTGTAAAGCACTGCGGAATATATAGAAACATAGAATGTGACGGCAGATAAGAACCATTCGGCCCATCTAGTCTGCCCAATTTTCTAAATACTTTCATTAGTCCCTGGCCTTATCTTATAGTTAGGATAGCCTTATGCCTATCCCACGCATGCTTAAACTCCTTTACTGTGTTAACCTCTACCACTTCAGCTGGAAGGCTATTCCATGCATCCACTACCCTCTCAGTAAAGTAATACTTCCTGATATTATTTTTAAACCTTTGTCCCTCTAATTTAAGACTATGTCCTCTTGTTGTGGTAGTTTTTCTTCTTTACTGTGTTGATTCCCTTTATATATTTAAATGTTTCTATCATATCCCCCCTGTCTCGTCTTTCCTCCAAGCTATACATGTTAAGATCCTTTAACCTTTCCTGGTAAATTTTATCCTGTAATCCATGAACCAGTTTAGTAGCCCTTCTCTGAACTCTCTCTAAAGTAGACATGTGCAATTCGGTTCGGTCCAAATGGAAATTCGGACAAATTTCTGACATTCGGATGCTTCCGAATGTCCAAATGACCGAAGTACCGAATTTGGGAAGTGCCGAAACGAATTGCTGAAGTGCCAAATTGCCGAATTTCGGAAGTGCCGAACCGAACAGAATTGCAGAGGTGCCGAATTTCAGAAGTGCCGAAGTGCTTTGGACTTCTGAAAAGTGGCAAAACAGGTAGGGTTGGGGTAGGGTTAAGAGTAGTGTTAGGGGTAGGGTTAGGTTAGGAGTAGGGTTAGGGTAAGGTTAGGGTAAGGTTAGGAGTAAGGTTAGGGTTAGGAGTAGGGTTAGGATAGGCTTAGGAGTAGGGTTAGGGTAGGGTTAGGAGTAGGGGTAGAGTTAGGGTAGTGTTAGGGGTAGGGTTTGGGTTAGGGTTGGGTAAGGAGTAGGGTTAGGGTAGGGATAGGGTTGGGGTAGGAGTAGGCTTAGGGGTAGGGTTAGGAGTAGGGTTATGGTTAGGGTAGGTTACTCTTTCTACTGCTATAGAGATAGAGGGCAGTACAATCAAACAGAGAGTGAGAGAGAGTGCAGCACAGTCAGATAGAGTGTAATATGGTGTGATAGACAGAGAGAAAGAGTGCAGTATAGTCAGTCAGAGAGAGAGTGCAGTGCAGTCAGATAGAGTGCAGTACAGTCTAAAAGAGTGCAGTACAGTCAGAGAGAAAGGGTGCAGCAGAGAGAGAATGCAGTACAGTCAGATACATAAATAGACAAATTTATACACTCATGCACATATACATTGCCAGATACACACACACACACACACACACAACTTGACATAGAGAGAGAGTGCAGTACAGTCAGTGAGAGAGAGTGCAGTGCAGTCTGATAGAGTGCCGTACAGTCAATCAGAGAGAAAGTGCAGTACAGTCAGAGATAGAGTGTTGTACAGTCAGTCAGAGAGAATGCAGTACAGTGTGATAGAGAGAGTGCAGTATAGTCAGGGAGAGTGCAGTACAGTCAGTCAGAGAGAGTGCAGTATAGTCAGAGAGAGAGTGCAGTACAGTCAGAGAGAGAGAGTGCAGTACAGTCAGTCAGAGAGAGTGCAGTACAGTCTGATAGAGAGAGAGTGCAGTCAGAGAGAAAATTGTGCAGCACAGTTTGATAGAGAGAGTGCAGTATAGTCTGATAGAGAGAGTGCAGTACAGTCAGAGAGAGTGCAGTACTGTCAGAGAGAGTGCAGTGTAGTCAGAGAGAGTGCAGTACAGTCAGAGAGAGTGCAGTATAGTCAGTCAGAGATAGAGTGTTGTACAGTCAGTCAGAGAGACCCTGCAGCCAGTTACTGTAATGGTTTCCATTGGCTAACGCTGGGCAGACAGTTAGTCTCTGTGTAAAACGAGCTTTGTGTTGGTTTAGGGATTCCTTAAATATTCCACTCTGCAAGCTTGTTTTTTCTTCTCCATCAAATGCTTTTTTAATGATACAGCATTAGTGGCCCCGGTGCCCCTTATTGGTCGGGAGAGCCCCTGCCCCCCACAGTCCTAAAACATAATGGCTTCACTGTTCGCCTGCGTCCCCTCACATGGCGGCATTTATAGATATCATAGAGACGTCCTCAGCCTGAGAGGCTGACAAACTAGCTCATAGACTTGGCTCGGGCCTGGATTTCAGAAATTCCCTGCCAACATAACCGAAATAATAAAATGTACATATCTGTGTGAAGCTAAAGTGTGGCAGGAGACGGCAAGCAATAATCTGAGGGGCGGACTTCACTGGGAGAAGGGGAAACAGGGACAATTTACTAAATGAAACATATATTGCCGTAAACAGGTTCTTGTATGAAAGAGGATTTGTAACCTAAATACAGATGTAAATACCGTGTATAGACGTATATACAGCCGCCCAGAGCACACACAGCAACATGGCCGCCAATCTCCTGGTGGTTTAACCCCTTAAGGACACATGACATGTGTGACATGTCGTGATTCCCTTTTATTCCAGAAGTTTGGTCCTTAAGGGGTTAATGCTGCCTTCGATACGCAATCCCTTCATTCATACATTCCTTACAGACGTCATCCTCCGGACCAGAACCAGCGCCATTGCTGATGAGAAAGGTTAAAACTGCAGTTGACATGACGTCGCATCCTTGAGTACTGCAGCGCAGGAGACAGATGGGGCGATGGGTGCAGTCAGATAATGCTCCCACTCCATCGCAAATATACATTACAGTCTAGTTTAGGGGTATTTACCTCTTCCGAACTCCCAGAGCGTTACAGTGCTTACTGGGCCCCTTACCAGAATACTGAGTGCACCCCATACACGGCCTATAATAAATTATGACATAGTCTATCGCCTGGATACCCCAACCTTCCATGGCATTTAACAATGGTTTCTTTTAGGTGTTACTAAAGGTTCCTATTGTGCGCCTCTTACTTGACATCAAAGACTACCCACTCAATGACCAACACTTGACAATCTTGTCGTTACAGACAAAAATGGGGCCTGTGGACAGACTCAAGTGAATGGCTTGAACAAGTTCCTAATTGCTGATCTGTCTGTCAGCATGTCTGATGTTGGAAGGTTAACAGAGGACCAGCAAGAGCTTCTGATGAGAGCCCAGGCAAGGGTCAAACCGTGACCGACCTGTCCCCATGTAGGCCTGCAAGAGATAAGGCTTCAGGGGTCATTCTGCCTCAGCGCCTCCGTGGAAGGAACTGACCTCTTGTGACCAAACAAAATGCACCATTGTTGAACTTTGGTTTAAAACATGCATGAAGGAAAAAATGGCCTTTATCGTCATAGTTAAAAGAACAACGAAAGGATGTTAATTGTTGGATGTTAATCTCCAACTTATTATTGTCCAGATCAGCTTTTTTAGCATCAAATTTGCAGTTCTATCAATTTAGCCAGTTCTAAACCCAAAGCTGTGAGTGATGGCAGTGGTGTATGTTTCAGTGAGACTTTCTCTCCGAACGCGTACAGCAAACCTGTACAAATGAAAAAGAGTTAACATTTCCACCAAAAATACATGAATTTTGGGGTGAAATGCACACTTTTTTTCATTGTTCAATTTTCAGCCTTTTTTCTTTCCCTCCGATTAACTATTCAGGAACCAGGTTTAGTAAATCCTGATATAATATGGTTTTATGTCTCTTTTCCTGACGTAGTAAAATGCGTGGTTTATTGTCTGCAAATAATTGTCTACAATATTTATCCTTTAAAAAAGAATTCTACACTGCAAATCCTCCTCTTAAAATATGTTCTAGCTATATTGAGTTTGTAATATCCTTTAAGCTCTGCGTAAAATTTCATAATCACTTAATAATCCGATATATTTTGTTATTTAAATTGTGCGTTATCTCCCCAAAAAACAGGTTTTCGATTTATTGACATGCAGAACTCTCTCTGTTTTCAAGGTACAGACAGAGATCAGACAGCATAATGGAACGCTTGCTGACTGCTATTTGTTTGATACACAGGAAAATGTATTGTTGTTTTTTTATTATAATATTTTTTTCTATAGCACCAACACTTTCTGTAGCGCTGTACAATAGGTACTCCATTGTTTGATGTGTCAGGGTCCAGGCAGTTGATGTTGTAGAATGCAACTCCCATCACCCCAGCCGTAGGGTGCACTGAGCATCGCTGGAGGAACAGGTATTTCTAGAGCAGCAGGTACTAAGCAGCTTGCCTACATCAAAGCGTGGCAGTGTTGTTTTTCCTGACCTGTTGCTGGAGCCAGGAGTCTGCTCACTGTGTTTATCTCCCATCTGTTGGCTGACCCGCTGACCCAAGGATGGAGGTGTGAGGGCTCCCGTCATCCAGTTTAGCACCAGCAGGAGCTGCAGACACACACACTACAGGAGGACAAGGGCACAATTTGTCATCTATTCAATTCTGGCATCCCAGCCTGCTTTCATTAATTCCAAATACTGGCAACCTTGTTTCTAGCAGAAATAGCCCGACAGAGAAATAATTGAAATAATTAGATCAGCTAATTTCTCCCTTTCTGTAATGAAGATTAGTTAAACATGTCCTCACCCCAAGAGTGAACTTTCCTCTCCCCGGCCAAGCCAGAAAATCATCATCGATGGGTCGGTTTTATTTATCCCCCAGATCCGCAGTGAGTTTCTAGGCTTGGGATCAGGGAGGGAGAAATGAGATGACAAACCTCCAATGGTCTTCATTTATCGACCTTGGAATAATGACAACTCAAGTGTACACTGCTGGATATCAGTCCTGTGGCCGTGAGGTTTGATTAAGTCACTATGATAACACACACACACACACACACGTGTTATTGTTACAGACATTTGGGGGGGAGCGAATTAAGACATTAATTGGAACGTTGCAAATTTTGGGTGAAAATAGCCCAATGAGAATTTTGAGGTTCTCTTGTCAATCAATACACCACACTTCCCAGAATGCAGTGCGTTAGTTTATTGAATAAGCCTGATTGACATGATAAACTTCCAAACATGACCAATATCTGTTTAGGTTTTATAATTGGGTTTTACAAACAGGAACGCAGGAGAGATTAGTGGAGGGGGCACACTATTCTCAGTTCCAGTTTGAAACATTTCCATTTATATATAGCATGGCGGCCAAAAGCTGCTGATCGCAACGTAGGACCAGCCAATCAGCACCGATTAATCTCCACATTGGTGTCTGCTTGATAGATAGATCGAGATAGGGCTGTACGTCCACTTGTACATTTGGCGATTTGTTTCCCCAAAATATTGCTCATGGATTGCATGTGGCTCCGATGGCAGAGTGTCCTTTAATGTGATGTTGTGAGATGACCTGCAGCAGGAGACCTGGAAGCTGGACACTCGCAATCATTGTGCAGTCAGCACGCGAGGGGTTAAAGGAAACATGTTCGTCTTAAAATGGCAAACAGCAAAAGGAAGATCTGGAAACTCATTAACAAAGGGAGGACGTGAGCCAGGAAGCGGGCCACTAGATATTCAGTGAATGGAGATAGTGAAGTGATGTCTGGGCACAGGATGTACGAAGCGACCGAGGTAGAGGAATTCTTTATGGTATTTTTGCATTTTCGCTGCCGTGATTTTCTGATCATCCAATGCTAAGTGATCCCAACCGTCCAACTCTTCTAGGACATCAGCCACACTCTGCCACATAGCTGGGATGAAGTCCACGTTAGTGCAGCTCGCATGCTGGAGGATGATGTAGCGTCAGGAAAGCTAGTTTTGCAGAGAGTGAATGCGTCTCCTCATGCGCTCAATCTGCACTTTACAGGAATTTTCTCGGATCTCCCAAAAGGACGGGAACTAGAAACAAACCCTACGTAGCAGAACATGGGCCCAAAATGAATACTGTCTCACTAAATTCAGGACAGTTGGGGAGTATCGCTGCAAACTGTCTTAAGTGTACCGAAAATACTTTATCAAGAATTCCGTATGGAATTCATTGAGATGGCTACATGGCTGTGACCTGTAACATGTCCCCACCTGCAGCCGCCGAGCCAGAATGTCAGAGATTTTTCTTCTATAAACTTTTTTTTGGATACGAATTAAATAAAGTATTGTTTTTTTGTTTTTTTTAACAAAAGACTCATTGTCGATGATTAGCAAACCCCAAATGGAGCACAAAGCAAAGCATCGTGGGGTGATAACCCACCCAAAAAATTCAATACCCTTTACTGGGGCGAGGCAACAAGGAAATTCTCTTTTAAGGTCAATCCTCATAAATTGTCTGTTTTCTACCAATAAAGTGCAAGTTTTCACTTCTTGACATAGAATTGTCGCATGCATTTGGAGTAATTTGGGTTTAAATCCCCTACGGAGGCATAAGTGCAATAAAATGTATCTACTCTAAGAGGTTAAAAAGCCAGTGACCCTATTGGCACGTGAAAAGAAAAAAAACACATCGTCCTACAAGCTCTTAAAAGTATATAGTCCGTTTAATACATCCCTCTAGATCAGCAGAATGTGCAGGAGGTTATGGGAATCATATGCGGGGGGGAGGGGGAAATATTCTATACGTCCCATAGGTGTCAATAAATCACAGGAGCAGAGATACCCAGTGTCACACTTACAGACAAACCGTTATTACCAAAATAGCTGGAATGACCCCAAATTGGTCTCTCCTTTCCCCGAATATGAGATTTATTTACTTAGAGGAAAAAGTGAAGGCGGTAGCGTGAGATTCTGACCCAAATTATGTTTTATTTTGCATCAGAGAGGATTTCTCCCTCTTCAAGTTTTTTTCTACTTTCTTTAGAAAAAAAAAAGACAAAGAACAATTTTAAAGAATTACTTTATAATCCAGTCTTAAAGGAGTTAATTCCGAGTTTCCGCTGCTACATAGTCTTTGTTATTAAGTAATATTTAGGGGGTAAGAACAACAACAGAGAGAAAAAGAAAGAGAAGGACTTTATGGGTAGAAATAGGCTACAAATATACAGTGGAATGTGGGATAAACAGAGTATTCGTTGTTAACCCTTTCTGGTGGAAGGGAAGCCCATTTATAGCAATATTGTATATGGATTACGAGAGGGCAGATCATGGTCCCCTCTGATAATATGGAAATCCTGGAATCCTCCTATTGTCCCCTGTGTGGGCTGCAGATTAACACAGTAAAGGTGCGTTGGGATGTCCGTTATCGCAGTCCTGAGGGACGGTGGCTGCAGGTGGAGGGGCATGGGGCCTCTGATAGCCCAGTTAGTCCAGATTGCTGTGAATACTCATACTGACAGACCGTGCAGAGACATATGATGTGACACCTTGCGAATCCGCCTGTGAAACCCACATATACTGTGTGCTCCTCATAGATTGACTCCAGGTCTGAAATCAGATTTCAGAAATCGTGTATTCAGTCTTGTTGCATCGTGTTGGCTTTCTGATTCCATATCACACATCGCTAATCCTGAAACGCATCCACAGATTCCATTCTCACTGCTTCATTCATTAAAAACTATTTAACGAGAAGTGTTTGGAGGATGACGTCACCAGTAGCTTACATTAACTTTAAGTAGTGCCAGATTGCGGCCCCCTCGTAGTCATAGAACCCTGAGCTCTATTTCTATTGTGTGTAGGGTGACTGAGTGGGAGAGTGTGTGTCATGGCTGACTGTTGTGTGTGTAGAGGAGGTTGAGTGTGCCCGTGGCTGAATGTGAGTCCCTGGTGGTCGAATGTGTGCCCCTGGTGGTCGAATGTGTGCCTCTGGTGGTCGAATGTGTATCCTTGGTGGTTGAATGTGTGCCTCTGGTGGTCGAATGTGTGTCCCTGGGGGTCAAATGTGTGTCCCTGGGGGTCGAATGTGTGTCCCTGGTGGTTGAATGTGTGCCTCTGGTGGTCGAATGTGTGTCCCTGGGGGTCGAATGTGTGTCCCTGGTGGTTGAATGTGTGCCCCTGGTGGCTGAATGTGTGTTACTGGGGGTCGAATGTGTGTCCCTGGTGGTTGAATGTGTGCCTCTGGTGGTTGAATGTGTGTCCCTGGTGGCTGAATGTGTGTCCCTGGGGGTCGAATATGTGTCCCTGGTGGTTGAATGTGTGCCCCTGGTGGTTGAATGTGTGCCCCTGGTGGTCATAAGGAGAGCATTCCATGGTGGTTCAGTTAGACAGCATTGCGGTCTGCACCAATATTAGGTGCAGACCACGTTAAAGGACCACTCTAGGCACCCAGACCACTTCAGCTTAATGAAGTGGTCTGGGTGCCAGGTCCTTCTAGGGTCCTTCTAGGGTTAACCCATTCTTTCATAATTATAGCAGTTTCAGAGAAACTGCTATAATTATGAATGGGTTAAGCCTTCCCCCTAATCCTCTAGTGGCTGTCTCATTGACAGCCACTAGAGGCGCTTGCGTGCTTCTCACTGTGATTTTCACAGTGAGAGCACGCTAGCGTCCATAGGAAAGCATTGTAAATGCTTTCCTATGCGACGGGCTGAATGCGCGCGCAGCTCTTGCCGCGCATGCGCATTCATCCGGCGGGGCGGATCGGAGGCGGAGAGGAGGAGGAGAGCTCTCCGCCCAGCGCTGGAAAAAGGTAAGTTATTACCCCTTCCCCCCTTCCAGAGCCGGGCGGGAGGGGGTCCCTGAGGGTGGGGGCACCCTCAGGGCACTATAGTGCCAGGAAAACAAGTATGTTTTCCTGGCACTATAGTGGTCCTTTAAGAGCTTCCTCGTGATCCTTAACTTTCAGGAGTAATTGCCAACTAAGATTTTGTTCAAACATTTGCAGTAGCATATCATAAAAAGTACAACTATTATGGCAGTGCCTTTGTTGGGTGAACTCAGGAACTGCTGTTTTAATTCTTAAAGGGACACTATAGGCATCTAGACCACTTCAACTCATTGAAGTGGTCTGGGTGCAGTGACCCAGTCTCCTTAACACTTCAATTGTAATTATAGCAGTTATTGAGAATCTGCAATAATTACCCTGCATGGTTAACTACAGCTCTACCAGACAGCCACTAAAGGAGCTTCCGGTGACGGTGAGGCTCTGCATGAGGACATCCCGCGTTAGCTAAAACCCCATAGGAAAGCATTGATTCAAGGCTTTTCTATGGGGAAGTTCTAATGTGATTGTTTCGATCGCCGAACATGCGCATTAGGTCCCCTCGCCGGCTGACGTCAGAGGAGTAGGAGCAGAGGTGGAGCCTGACCCAGGTAAGTGACAAGGTAAGGGAATCAGGTAAGTGACAAAAGGGATTTTAACCCTTTCAGCGCTGGAGGGGAGTGGGGTGCAAGATGGGGGAGGGGGAAAGCGGAAAAAGGGAGAAGATAGTACTATAGTGTAAGGAATACAACTTTGTGTTTCGAGCACTATAACTTCCCTTTAACAATTTAAAGGCCATTATGCCTATCAATTTAATCTAAGTATTTTTGCTTCACTCGTATAACGGACTCCTTATATCTCTTACATACTTTATCCTTTATGAGAAGCAACGTGGAGAGAGAATGACTTTATCCCTATAGCAATATTTATATAATTATTATTTTATTAACTCGTTCAATGCCACTTCAATGCAGCAGATCGGACAGAGTCCACCCGATATCTCATTGCTGATCCATCTACAATACAAATACAACCATCAAAAGATTTGTATGTGTCCCCTCTCGCCTAAAACAACCCTGCGGGTTTGTCCTATGACATCATAATCAAAATAATTTCGAGGTTCCGAATGATGTACATCTGCGTTCCTCTAACTCTTCCTAGATCTCCCTTTTTCCATTCCGCTTGTTCAAATACAAAAAAAAAAACTAAACCTGCTGAAGAAGAAGAAAAAAAAAAAGGGGAAAGTAATCGTATTATGGACGGGAGGTAAACAGAAAAGGTTTGCACGATTTAGTCCTTGGAAAAGCTTGATTTTTTTTGTCCAAGCTTTTGATAGAACGCTCTGTCAAACAAGAGGCTGAATAAATCATGATGTGTTGCGGAGAAGGATTACAGATTTTTGGGGATTTTTTTTTTTTTTTTAACCAGACACCGTGCCATTTTACCCCACGGATTGATGTATTCAGAGATGCCAGTTCAATAAGACTCAACAGCCACTCTGGAGCCAGCACACATCTGGATTGCAGTAAAATTACCCAGGAGCAAAAAAGCCGTTGTGTAAGGGGTCAGGAATACACGGAAGAGCTGCTGACATCAGGCGCCACTAGGAACCCACATGTATTTCCTTGTGTAAACACATGTGGCCAGAAGGCGTCCGTGGTCACTTTGCTCCCTCCAGAGCTGGTCTCTATGAAACAGCCGGCAGAAGCAGCAAACAATACGACTATTATTATTTGGAGGACAGGAGCAAAACTCTGCAAAAAGAAAAGGTTTTTTGAGAGGCGAACAATTGAAGCCATGATTGTGGGACACTCGCTCGGCTATTAAACCATCAACAACTGTATTGCGCCCGCGTTAAAATGTTAGATAAAAATAATACAATACTAATTATTATTTTGTGTTTTCTTTGTGCGTTCCAACTGTCCAATCTCGGGGCCTTATGGTGTCAGAGGGATCGGACTGGGCTGGCAATGTGCTCATATTGTTAATTGATGCAATCATGACCCTTTAAATCAAGGTGAAGCGGGGAGAGAGGGGTCAGGGGATGTATTGCAATCCCCCCTCCCCCTACCTCCCTACAGTTACTACATCAGAAAACACAAGTGGCCGCAGGGAGTGCGCTGCCAGGTAATACGATATCCAACCTCTCCAACGCTTATCCCACGGGCGATATTCACTAAGCAGTCATGGCAAGCTGACAGCGTTTGCTAAGTAGATGTTGAAATAGCAGAGACTCAGCCAAGAGAGAAGGCTTTCTTATTTTATTTGTATTAATACTCGGCTGTTTTAGTCTAAATCATACAATTCAGCAGCTTATTAAACACAATTCACTGTTTAGTGAACAAACCTCTTATCACTGAAATGCTAAAACGGCGCCATATTTAATTCACTTTCCTATCCAGAATATGTCACGGAGAATCACGTCATCACTCAAAGAGCCATCTCCACTGCAGCTTATTGTATGATTACAGCTTATTGTGTTATTACAGCTTATTGTATTATTACACTTATTATATGATAACAGCTTATTGTGTTATTACAGCTTATTGTATGATTACAGCTTATTGTATTATTACAGCTTATTGCGTCATTACAGTTTATTGTATGATTACAGCTTATTGTACTAATACAGCTTATTGTATGATTGAAGCTTATTGTGTTATTACAGCTTATTGTATTATTACAGCTTATTGTATGACCAACACAGTAAAGGAGGAGACTATATTTAAAAGAAGAAAAACTACCACAACAAGAGGACATAGTCTTAAATTAGAGGGACAAAGGTTTAAAAATAATATCAGGAAGTATTACTTTACTGAGAGGGTAGTGGATGCATGGAATAGCCTTCCAGCTGAAGTGGTAGAGGTTAACACAGTAAAGGAGTTTAAGCATGCATGGGATAGGTATAAGGCTATCCTAACTATAAGATAAGGCTAGGGACTAATGAAAGTTTTTAGAAAATTGGGCAGACTAGATGGGCCGAATGGTTCTTATCTGCCGTCACATTCTATGTTTCTATGTTTCTATGTTTCTATGATTACAGCTTATTGTATTAATACATCTTATTGTATGATTGCAGCTTATTGTATGATTACAGTTTATTGTATTATTACAGCTTATTGTATTATTACAGTTTATTGTATTATTACAGCGTATTGGATTAATACAGTTTATTGGATTAATACAGCTTGTTGTATTATTACAGCTTGTTGCATGATTACAGCTTATTGTATTAATACAGCTTATTGCATGATTACAGTTTATTGTATTATTACAGCTTATTGGATCAATACAGCTTATTGTATGATTACAGCTTATTGTATTAATGCAACTTATTGTATTATTACAGTTTATTGTATTATTACAGTTTATTGTATTATTACAGCGTATTGGATTAATACAGTTTATTGGATTAATACACCTTGTTGTATTATTACAGCTTGTTGCATGATTACAGCTTATTGTATTAATACAGCTTATTGCATGATTACAGTTTATTGTATTATTACAGCTTATTGGATCAATACAGCTTATTGTATGATTACAGCTTATTGTATTAATGCAACTTATTGTGTTATTACAGCTTATTTTATTAATTCCGCTTATTGTATGATTACAGCTTATTTTATTAATACAGCTTATTGTATTATTACAGCTTATTGTATCATTACAGCTTATTGTATGATTACAGCTTATTGTATTAATACAGCTCATTGCATTATTACAGCTTATTTTATTAATACAGCTTATTGTATGATTACAGCGTATTGTATTAATACAGCTTATTGTATTATTACAGCTTATTGTATTATTACAGTTTATTGTGTCAGTACAGAGTATTATATTAATATAGCTTATTAATACATCTTATTGTCATCACTCAAAGTGCCATCTCCACTGCAGCTTATTGTATTATTACAGCTTATTGTATGATTACATCTTATTGGATCAATACAGCTTATTGTATTATTACAGCTTATTGCATGACTACAGCTTATTGTGTTATTACAGCTTATTGTGTCAGTACAGCTTATTGTATTGTTACAGTTTATTGTGTCCGTACAGCTTATTGTGTCAGCATACTTTATTGTATTATTACAGTTTATTATATTAATGCATATTATCACAGTTTACTGTAATATTTACACCAATTTTCAATAGATACCTGGGAGGGGCGCACATTTCCGGGTAGCTTTTGTCCCTTTGAGCCCAATGGTTTTTAGCGAGGGGGAAAGTATGTGTTATTTTCGGGACTCCAGCTTTCTTACGCTTTAAGGAGGGAAAGTAGACTGGAAAAAAATCTAGGTTTGTCTATCAAAGAACAGATGAATCATGCTGATATATATTTCCGTTTTTTAGGATGGGCTTGACGGAGCTGGGTTTGGATCCCATGCAGTTTGGGACCCATTCCTTCTGGATTGAGGCGGCGATAGAGGTGTCCCGCTTGGGTCTAGGTGAGGAACTGGTGGAATATAAAGGTAGGTGGAAGTCAGTACGGTTTAAGTCCTACTTACACCTTGGAGTGTAGCGGTGTCTTGGTACACCCCTACAATTTAATCTGGTGGAAATGTGGTCATATTGGGTGGCCAGTTTCTGTGTTAATATGTTAATTAGATTATTTATTGTCATTATTGTGGGATCATTGCCAGGGGTATGTTATGTATATGGGGGGGATGTTGGCTTTAATAATATTTGTTGGCAATGACCCTATTTGGTATTCCTTAATTAATTAATTAATAATAAAGCTGTAGATTAATATTTCCAACAGTATAACCCGTGTCCCTGTCTTAATGGGGTTCAGGGTATGGTTAGCGCATATGCCGGTAAATCCGACTGTGCGCCTGTCAAGGAAAACGTAATTCAGGAGTTACGTTAATGTTAATGGAAGTGAAAATACTTGGGATTTTCAGCAGAAGGGGAAAGAATTTATTTTTTGCACCTGCTCCTCTGAGCACCCCCTGTCCAGATAGAATTACGTACTTCCACTGGGTCATGTGACGCAATCTAATTTAAAATCTCTGATATCATAAATATGACGTATCTATTTGTGAATATTAACGTTTATTATTGTGTGCCAGGCTCTCACTAAAAGATATTAATCTTAGTGTATATCCTGCTCCTTAGGGCTCCTGGAATTAACAGGACAAGCGTTAGGCCACAGTTCAGCAGTGAGGGGAAGGATTATGAGCGAGTCTCATTAAAACACAGATTCTCCGAAAAATGGAGTCAACTGCTTGAAACAAACTGACAAGTTGAATACACCTCTAGATATTGTCTTCCTGACAGCCACTAGGGGCGCTTTCTGCTCTAGAACAGAGTCAAACTCGCTCCTGCAATCAAACGGCTTCTGATGGCAGTATGTGATTGGAGGAGCGCCACATGTGGCCACGCATGCCTAGTTCAAATCTATTGCTTCATTATGGGAAGCATTGGAGTGGAGGAGATCGGGGACGACACACTACTGTAGGCATGTTGACCTGTTCATAGAAGAAATTGCTGCTGCAGCAGAGGAGACCAGTGGACCGAAGGGAACGTATATTGTACCTTTAAGGATACAAAACAGTAATATTGGTTTCAACAATTAAATCCACTTAGTTATTGTTATCCTTTTAGTAGTTTTAGGACTTTTTGATTTTAATTTGATTTTTTTAAATCAATTATATATAATTGTAAAGATCGAATGTTATAAACTTTGTGTTTTTTCTCAATCTACTGTAACTAGGGCTGCCAAGGCCCAGAGGAGGCGGGCTGAAAGCTAGCCGGATAGGAGGCATGTGTGGGTGTGGTGGGTGTGTTAGAGATATGGGGGTGTGATTTAGCTTAGGAGTAGGGTGGGGTCATATAAATAGGTGACATTTTGTCTGTTACCTCAGCCATCTTAAATCTAACGGCGAGGTAACTAGTCCCCTCCCTCCCTCCCCTTTTTTTCCGTTTTGTATTGTTTGTCTGTTTGTCATTAATGAATTTTTCTTGTCACAGCCGGCGGGTATGGTCCTTGCCGAACCTATTGGGAAGAGGAGTACAGGGAAAGAAAGATGCTGGGTCGGGTCCCTCCCCTGACCTCGGAAAATGTTTAGGTATTTGGGCGTGCCCTCCGTGCCAGGAAAGGTGGCCAGGGGTTGGCATGTGGAATTGGAAGGCCAAAGTGAAGGCCAGGTATCTTGGACGAGGGGGGAGGGCCGATGCCTTGGTGGTGGGGTGTACCCTAGAGGTTTGGTGGTACGGTTGGAAAGGACTAGGCATACTACACCTGGAAGTTATTTATGTTTGGTTTATTTACATTTGTTCGTTAATTTATAAATAAAGCTGTGGCCTTTTTTATACCACATATACGTTTCCTAGTTTGATTGGGGGGTGGGTGAATGGATTTGGGGAATTGGTATGGTTCACGACACACGGTAACCGCTACCTACACACATGAGGGGGGTACAACAACAGATGTTACGGGAACGGGGGCCCAGGCTAGCCCCGGCTCTATATCTACCATATGCATATATCGAGTGATAATATATTAAATAAATAATATTTAAAAATAAAATTAAAAAGCTGCTCACTTCTGTCACAAAACTCAGGCCCTTGATCTGTGTAATTTCTGATGCCAGCCCAGTATGTGACTATAGAGTTCTGGAGGGATTAAGGTGGTGAGGAAGAAGAGACACGGGGAAGTTGTGTTGGCGCATGTTTGTGGCCTGGGTGTAATATATGGTATATCCTGCTGTAATAGGATTGTGGGAAATTCTAGCCTGGGGCCAGTAATGAAATTCAATGAAACCTGATGGTCTTCTTAATGTTTTTCTGTCTTTTAAAATATTTTTGGCTAAAATGTTAACAGGAATGTGTGTGCTGAGCATCAGATAGCCTGGGAGAACGGAGATCTTCTCCCCTTCTGTCCAGATGAATAGAAAGCGACGTGGAACGAAAAACGCCAACATAGTTCACACCTACCGAGCAGCCATTAAAATGAACACACCAAACAATATTCGCTTCCAAAACCTGGCGTTTATACTACCTCAGATCACAAGGGGTTAGATGGTTTGGACAAGGGACTAAAGGAGAGATAGGGAGAGAGAGAGAATCAGCTTTGGGGTGGAATTTCCTGTCCGTGGTCATGCTGAGTTATAGGGTGGGATGATTCAACTCCTACAGCATTAGGAAATGCCCTGCGCATCGGACACGGGGGGAAACGCTCTCTGGTCAAAATTACAGGATTTTTATTAACACCCTGATGAGGCTGACAATATGTTCCAACCAATTTTTATGATTAAATATGGGATTTTTCATATTTTATTTTAAATTACACACACAATTCTCTTACAGAGACAGTACCATAAAAAGGACTCATGCACCTTAATCTCATATATCTAGCCAGGGTCTGTAAATCGTCTGTCTGTGATCGGTGATTGTCATGGTCACCGTCTAGCGCTGTGTGAATGCGAACATGCTGATGATGTCGTTGTCCATCTTGTGGGAGATTATGGTGATTCAGCGCTGCCAACGATCGCGGCGGTCGGGAGCCTTGGGGAGAAGATGGCAGCATTGAGCGTTCAGTACTTCCACCTACTACAATTGATAAACATATCTTTTTTGAGAGTTACGTTCACAGCCATGTCTGTTAGTCCACCAGTTGTACAGCGCTTCAGAATCTGCTGGCGCTATATAAATATTAAAATAATAATGTCTCCAAGGGTTCTACGTCTAGAGCGCTTTAAGACCTCATTATCAAACCCATACAAGCACACAGGCAAAAAGTCTGACCAAACGGACTGTCGCGTGAAAATGGAGTCGCTCATTTGTACATCACCCCCTGTGATTCACATTGCAGAACTGGGATTGAAATCACTGGTAACCATTGGGAGAGCCTTTAACTTCAGATTGTTTCTCCCAGATTACTTCCCATGTCATTATGTCACCATCTGGGTGCATTCCAACAAAAACATTGCCATTCACTTTTAGAAAAGTAAGACAGCAAAAGGCTTAAAAATAGATAAATATTAGGAAATACAATTATTCATATATATATACATAAGCTGCATACCACGAACAATTGTATAATTAATATAATTAATCTCTCATCACTGACGTTATCCACTGAGAAAAAAATCAGATCTCTGCAAAATGACTTCATTAATTGAGAATTGGAGTCAGCTCCAACATTGCACGGTCTGTGAAAGACAAAACTGGGTTCTGCTTTAAAAAACAAAACAAGGGTCAATGAACTTAGTTTTAGGCGGCCTCGGAGCCCTTTCTTACTGAATGTTTAATTGTGACCAGGTGCAGCCTGTTGGTGATTCTCTGTGGACGCCATGGGAGCCTGACTCAGTAAGATATTACAGGAAGGCCACTTCCTGCCAAAATCAAACTTTCTTTTGTATTTTACTTTTGTCTTTTTTATCCAAATTGCTGAACACGGTTCCTGGATCTGATATACCCCCCCCCCCCACTCCCTGTAAGCCCGATTCAACCAGGTCTGTTTACTCTCTTCTTGAAACAAGTGGACCTAGAGTCCACCTCCCCTAAAGCGGAGAGATGTCCGTTGAGCTAAGACAGGATCTTCTGCTAAGGATGTAGTCATGAACATGCCGAGATTGTTACACTGGGGGACCTGTTCTAGATATTTCATTCTTTAACTCATATGTTTTGTTGACATGATTTCGAGTGTTGTCGTACAAAAGATGTTCTGTTTGCTTTTTTTCCCTTAGAAATCATATGTTTGGCTTTGGCCTCGAATTTAACAAAAAACAATAGTTATTGCCAAAAAACAAAATGGCAGCATGGGATCTGTGCACAGAAATAAAGAAGTTGAGATGGATAATATAAGTTTCATTGTTGCTACAAAAGTGAACAGAATAGGTGGAATGGTCTTTAAATGACATGGCGAACGGTCAAGGAAAGTTCAGGGGAACTCGAAGAACAATGACCACCCTGTAGCAGCTCTTTCAGTGGAAGAGAATTGGATATTATGCCATTAAGAAAAAATGTTAAAAATCATATTTGCCCCGATTCCTGCGGGATTCATTTCTCAAACTATCATAGCAATCAAGATTTAAATTCACCCACCTTTAGGCAAAAATTTAAAATGTAGCAAAATCACCATGGAAACCAATGTTCCTGCTGATTTTTAGAACTTTGCTCTAGATCTGATCGTTCTGCTGATGGCCCAGTGACTCACAATGTATATTTCACTGTGGCAGCATATTAATTGTCTATATTCTCTGTGTTGTGATATTTGGCTCCCAGAAAGCGGTCAGTATTAGAAAAACACAAGACAAGACGTGACTGATGAATTCTCTCTGTACTTTAACTGATGTCATTCCATTAGTATTTATAGTAACTGTGTATTATTCGGGGTTAGGATACAAATCCCCGGCAGAACGCTAATTACAGTGTATGCAGAGATACTGCAGAGACAGGCGTTTTGTGCACTGGAACATTTAATCACGCTGGCTGCCATTGGCACTGAGAGCTCCTCTGTCAGCTGGTAGATAGCGGTGTGCGCTACGACTATGCTGGCAGCACAGAAAGGATATTTATGTCTCTGCATAGCTAAAGGGTGGCCAAAACATAGACCAACTGCTGCAGAACTGCAACTCCAACAATGCTCTGCCAGAAGTGATTAAAAGATAAAACATAACTGTGGATGACAGTTGGGATTTGGGGTTCTACCACAGCTGGCGCTCTTACGTTAAGGACACCCACAGGATCAAAAACATCTGATACATAAGAATGACCAAGTTGTGATGTTGGCGCGTAATATCGTAATCTCTGGATAACATGTAAAGCCACCAGTGTTTGTCAAATTACTCCCAAACAGTTTGTCAAAAAGGAAAGCTCCCAAAAATGAGAGACGGAGCCTGGAGACTCTATACACCATAACCACTACACTTAAGTGTAAAAATACGCTGAGCTGCAGTGGTTTCAATGGCGAATTATGGGGGTGACACTGTGTATTCATTTAGTTTTCGATACATACGATCAAACATTAGAAGTGGGAAGCTGTGGGATCTAAGTGACGTTGAGCGCCAGTTCATGCAGCGACGTGGAAATGGCAGAGCGAGAATCTGGTGTAATAAACATGGATCAATCCGTGCGTCGTGTGAATGATCAAGAACGGTGGCTATGGTGGCGTGGTTAAAGGGAATGTTTTATTCGCCAGCGAACACACTAATACAAACCGAACATCATCTGAGCATCTCTCCTAATCATCCCTTCATTGGATCGTCTAATTGTTCTCAATTATTCTTCCAGCACGAAAAGGTATTACGTTACAAAGTATCTAATGATAAATCCATGATCGGATTCATGGCTCCCCAGATCTCTATTCAACAGAGCAGATATAAAACATGATGAGAATGCAGGAAAACAGAATGACTTGCGCCTAAATAACTAGAAACTGTGTGATGACATCGGGGCACCATTAACAGGCCCCGCTCCCTGCTGAGGCAGTGCAGCCAATAAGGCAGCTTGTTCTGGAGAAAAATGGGGGTGCAATCCAGTACTGGGTGGATGTACTTAATGAAATGACCACTTACTGTGAGTGTATATATCTCAGCTAGAAAGTGTATATAGTGTCAGAAGTAACTCATTTCCATTCTTTTAGAAATTGCAGTAGAAGGTTCTCTCCATAGGCTTTGCAGAATTTACACTTTCCAGGCATTCAACACACTGCAGAATTTAGACTCGAGGGGGGAAAAAAAATAGGAAAAAGAAAAATGAACATTTCCAAACAGCAAGAATAAGTTAATCTTAATTTCTGTTTCCTGATACACACACAGCATTCTACAATTAGGTTTACCGTAGCGGCAAGAAGAGAATTTTGCAAGTTTCGCACAAAAAATAAATAAATTTAGACTGAAGAGAAAGCTTTTAGTTTAGTGTCAGTGGGGCTTTTGAAAACAGTCAGGAAATATTTCTTTCACGCAAACCGCTGGCTAAAGAGAACGTCTCGTGGGACAAGCTGGCATGTGCAGCAGGAACGTTCTGTGGGATTGCGTACCATTTGACACACTAGTGAACAATTTCATGCTCCCTTATATGGAAGCATCTGTGTCTGCAAGTGTATTTTACAGATTTTAAGGGGGGAAGCAGTTTTCATTAATCACAGTGCAACAAATTAAACCGAAACGTTAAATCACAACTTTTACACAAATTACACAAATAACATAACAGCAAGAAACATACACACTACGCATTCTGACCCTAACACGTTTTCTGTATTTGCCCCTAATAGGGGTACACAGACATGTTGATTTTATATTTATAGAGACAGTACTGTTTGCGGCAGTAAGTTTCGTTAGGATATTTTTGTTTGAGAAACGAGTTTTAGAATGTTTTTAGCATGTTAAAAAAGGACATACACCTTTTCCTTTTCTCTCTGGATCTCGTGCCTAGTAACCACACCAGTTGTTGGCACAGGATGACATTATCAAAGCTCACTTTTAACCAATCAGCAGGTACAAGACTGCGCAGATTTCATTCACGACTCACACAGAGAAAGACGCACAATTACAAGGCATTGGTTGTGCGTCCAAAGATTTTCCTTGGAAAATAAGAGAAATGTCACTGTATTTTTTTTCCTGGGTAAATCTAACCAATTTAGTGCAGTTTAGATTTTAAGTTAAAGGACCACTATAGTGCCAGGAAAACATACTCGTTTTCCTGGCACTATAGTGCCCTGAGGGTGCCCCCACCCTCCGGGCCCCCCTCCCACCTGGCTCTAGGGTGAGGAAGGGGTTAAAATCTTACCTTTTTCCAGCGCCGGGCTCCCTGGGCGCTGGGGAATCTCCTCCTCCTTCTGCCGTCATCGGCTGAATGCGCATGCGCGGCAGAAAATCACAGTGAGAACCGCAGAAGCGCCTCTAACGGCTGTCACTGACACAGCCACTAGAGGCTGGATTAACCCATTGGTAAACATAGCAGTTTCTATGAAACTGATATGTTTACAGCAGAAAGGGTTAATCCTAGAGGGACCTGGCACCCAGACCACTTCATTAAGCTGAAGTGGTCTGGGTGCCTATAGTGGTCCTTTAAGGTTTTTTTTAAAATTTAGGGATACCTACATTCTTGTGCTATGTACTGTAACTTCTTTCATTGATCAGTAATGTGAGTTATAATCTATGGCATCCCTACGTCATGAGCGGTTAGGGGGTACATCATTAAAACAAGGCAAGGGGATCTTTTAATGGCGCTACACAGCGACTGTTTTAAGCCAATATGGCTTAAAATGATTCCTGAGCAAATAATATAATAACTTTTAAATGCACATCAGAGTTCAATAATCATTTCTTTAGTAAATACTTATTGTGTTTCAGAGACATTTTTTTTTATAATCCCCCTTTTTTCAAAGTGAGACAAAGTGAGATTTTTTCATGGAGACAACGTTCTCATTCTTTTATTCAACATCTATCTGCGTTACGGTGCTTACATTTATTACACAACATGATCACCTTCTTGATTTTAGGCTAAAACGTAAGTTGAAAGTTTTAGGAAATAATAGCGAATGCAGCGAGGGAGTCTGACACATCCTGAAATGGCGAGAGCCGTCTCAGTGTTACAGCGCATAATGAATTGTTGAGTCTATTTTGGCTACAAACTACTTTTCACAGGGTTTAATATCGTCAAGGTGTACTTTTGCGCTCTCCGACACGGACTTTACAAGCTAACTGTTTTCTCAAAAAAGAAAAATCATTTGTGGCCTAGATGCAAAATACAGATAGCGTCAGCGTGTCCGTAGTCTGTTCTCCACCTGTTGTTATTTTGGTTAAGTCCAATCAACCTGCTAGCCAGTCTGGAGCCAGAGACCATCTGGAAAACTTGCAGTGCTTATGAAACTGACATGGGGAGCTACTTCTGGGGCCTGACCTCCCACACAAATCTGGAAACGATTAAAACTGCCCTGCCTGTTTGCACTGCTCTGAGCCGAGCTGGGAGAGGAGAGTCTTCGACACATTTGGAGATCTCATTAAGAGTCCCGGAGAAATGTAGCTAGTTTGTCCCTAATTGTCTGTTTTTGTTAGTTTTACAGCAGACAGGAGCTTACACTTCTTTCTTTTTTTTGTTTGTTTTTTTGGAGCCCAACCAGTAAACACCAACAAAATAAATCTTTTTTAGAGGAAAAAAAAATGTGAAAGATCTCTCTAGGTTGTTTTGGGGGTTTTTTTTGTTTGTTTGTAAATGTCTTTTTTAAATATGTTTTTTAAACACTATTGAAAACATTCCAAAACATTTTTTTGTGAGAATTCTTTTTTCTGCTTTCTTTAGCCATGAAAAAGTTAATTGCCGTTTTAGCGGAAGTGGTTAATACAGAAAACACACGTTTCTTAGTTACATTCCCAAAAGAAAGATACGTCGGGGATACAGTGCATCATGTTGGACTGTCTCGTTAGATTTTTTCACTATGAATGTTAAACTTACACCATTTGGTAACGAGTCATAATTGTAGCAATAGACTCTCATTTTTCAAAGATTCCCCAACGACCTCTTACGGGTGGAAAAATGCCCCGGTTCTGTTGTAATCTGTTGTAATAATTCAATGATTTAGCAGAATTTGAAGCTAAGGGTATGAATCAGTCCACCCCATCAATACGTTGGACAGTGCTATCAGAATCCAGTAAAAAGAGCTAAACGTTGAATACCCTCCTAGACTACTGTAACCTGTCTCTAATGGTCTCTGAGCTCTGTAGGGCAGTGGTTCTTAACACTGGACAGAATTATTTCAAAGTTGCAACTCTGGAAAATGGAGTCCAACAATTGCTGGCCAGCAGATGTTGGAAATCCCTGTTCTGGCAACTTGTTTATATATCGACCTTATGGTTTTATGTTTTTCCCTTTTCAGCAACTGCTGCTGCTTTTGTGTATATATACGTATATATATATAAATGATTAAGGCAAATTTTGTGTTTTAGGTCTGACAACATAACCCTTTGAATATCAGAACCTAAAAGGGACAATGCAGGCCTGCAGAAACTTACATTTTTTGAAAGTATTATATGGATATTATATGGATAAAGTATTTTGTAATATATAAATATTAGTAAATACATCTTTTCAATGTAGCTCAGCTATTGACAAAGGCGTATACTTACGCCGAAACGCGCGTCCGGCGAGTTTAGTTTGCTGATGCACCTTCTTTGATTTTATTTGTGTGTGCTGGGGGACTGGTCGATATCTGGGAACGAACTTGTCTATTTTCAGTTGAGATTAGATGGGCTTTGCTTAACTAGGCTGCCACGAAGCAGCAGAGGTTAGTTGCTTTTAGTAGACTCAATTTAGGAGTGGTACATTGGATTAGTCTCTCCGATCCTTAGGTAGGAAGGTTCTTTTTTTCCTTAGCTGTATCCTGGCTAAGGGGGTTGAGCACTATACACGTGGCCATTGATACATCCGTTTACCCTTATACTTTGCATTGGGCTCCAGATACTAGCTATCGCTCATCCTCCTAACTGTTACAGTGTGAGTCTAGATACGGTCTGCACACTTATATAGCAGCTTACAAGACGTCCAGTTTTTGGTACCATATATATATAGCAGTTCATAAGACGTACACTAATTGGAACTCTCTCTATATATAGCAGCTCGTATGATACTCACCTTTTGGAATTAAATATACAGCAGCCTATAGGACATCCACTAATTGGAACTACTTACCTTTTGATTCACAAGGACATCTTTTTGTGATTTTATGTATTAGAAACTTAGTGTATTTGTCTAGTCTGAACAACAGTGTAGTCTCCGTGTCTCCCAGACCAAACCTCCATGTTTATTAACCTTTAAGGGTCCTGCTTTGACCTATGATCCATTTCTGGATCCATATTTATACTTTTGGTACATAAGTTCCTCAACCATAGGAGGTTAATACCTGTGACCTATCTCCCCAGTATTTTAATCTATACCACTATGGTTACTCGGACTTATTTATATCACTTTAGATTTTTTCATGTTTATTTATATATTTTTTACTTTCTGTTCGGCTCATTAATAATAAAGGTTAAAACCACTTAAGTTTGGCCTAAAAAAATGTTGATGAGTGAGTAGTTTCACTTAGTCCATTATTTCCTTTCGTTTTTCTGCCATATATTTAGGGTTCAGTCCCTCGAGTACCTCTGTAACCTTGACTAAGGTTAGCAGTGCTGACCAGTTCAACACTATTACCTTTTTCATTTTTATCTTTTCAATATATATCTTTAATAAATAGCTTCAACTTTCTGCTAAACAGGGTATAAGGCCGTCCCATTGACCTAGGGTAAGCCATGAGATGCACGCATTAGGGCTATTTACATATACACATATCACAAAATGATACACAGAGAGGCAATAGTACATGTAATCGTGTATTGTTTTTTTTTTATAATTCTTTATTTTGCAACGGTATGGAGCAGGCAATGTACAATGTGTGGCTCGTGCAAGAGCCCATTCGTTTTCCAGGTGTTAATTTTTCAAGCATAAATACATTACAAGATATATTCCGGGTTTGATATGTTTTAACTACATTGCTACTTTCATCCATTGTCTTTTTACAAACGAAGAACAAATAAGTATTATACAACAAGGAATGGAAACAAAATTAAAAAAATGAGAAAAAAAAAAAAATGGAAAGAACTGAAGGCCGGGATACCGGTCGTCTCGGCCTAACTATGGTGGTTGAGGGGGGAGGATGGGTGTAGAGGAGGGGGGGGGGGGGTTTACTTCGGTCTGTCGGTTGTATTTGTAAGTTCCGTCGGCTATCCCGTCGTCATTGGTCACTATACGTTTCCCAGGGCTCCCATGTCTTGAAGAAGGCCTTGGAGGAGCCTCGGATTTGGGCCGTGAGTTTGTCCATGAGATGGCATTCTTTGATCTTGTTGATCACTATTGCCACTGAAGGGGTGTCTTGCTGTAGCCAAGTTTGGGCTACTGCTCTCCTGGCCGCTAGCGTTATTTTATTGAGGAGTTGTTGGTTTGGTTTGGGCCAGTCCTTTTGGGGTCTGTCTAGTAGGAAAGACCATGGGTTCAATGAGACAGGTCTGTCTATGATTTGGGTTGATAGTGTTTGTATGGCTTTCCAAAATGATTGAATCTTGGGGCAGTGCCACCACATGTGGGCATACGTCCCTTTCTCTCCGCAGTTACGCCAGCAGAGGTCTGTGGGTGTTTTTTCATGTGGTACAATTGGTAATCGTGTATTTTAAATAACAAGAAACGTTGGCACATTTTCGTTGAACGTTGGACCCTTAACATCGATCACTAATACATTATGTGCTAGGAAGATCTCCGATATATAGTGTGGGACGCGGCCTACCATCAGCTTATTACATCTGCCAACGCAAAGTTAGAGAATTAGATCAAGCCATTGGACAGAGCAATAAGGAGGTGCTTACAATCCCCAACTTACTGTAGGAGAAAAAAAAATTATAAACATTACACCAAACGCTTTTAAAAAAAACACTAAACTACACTAACAGCTTTCCAATCAATACAAACTAGCTTCTTCTTGTCAGCGTCCCTTTTAAGCGGTGTTAGAAATATTTGTGTTGCTGTCCCTTTAATTTCACCCTCAAAGTATGAAATCGTTCAGACTTTGAACAAAAAGACAGTGTTATCTCACATGCACGGGCTATTTTTATTTGAGATTTGTCCTTTCCGGGAGCAGGTGCCCAGGAGAATCAAGCTAAATGAAGTATTCTTTACAAAACCCACTTCACCTTTCCCCTCTGAGATTGAAAACAAACTGGCTCCCATCTGCCCGCGATATGGCTCATATCTTCAGACGGAATTCCTGAGACAAGTGTGCCACTCACACTGGGCCTTTCTGTCATGACCACAAAACATCTGGGGCAAGTTGGGCCTTGTCGGCCGGCCCCTGGTAGCGATTGCTGCAGTATTTTTTCACGAGAGGTGCGTAGCTAATGAATTTTCTCTGGCCTTAAACCCACCATGAATAATCAAAATCTTCTGTGTGAATGGTGGCCTGTTTGAAGGAAGAGAATCATTTAGGATGAAAAATAGGGATATTGTGTCAGCATCTCTCCTCCGAATCAAACCAGAGTGATTCTTTAGGGGTGTATTTGCTAAATGGTGAATTATGACGCTTGTCATCAATATTGAACCCAATGAACATTTCCCATGTTTGACCCCTGTCCCACTGCCCCGATATTTTTTTTTTCCCTGGTGACTTTATACTAAAACACTGTTAGATTTAACACAAGGTGCAGTACCACTTTCATCCAGAACGTGTGCAGAGGCACCGTTAGCCAGTTTTTAGTGAGTAGTACCTTGAAATTAGGTGCTCCTTCTTACCTACCTTGCAAAGAGATTTCATAGACTCTCATTTTGTAGGGTGAAATAAATGTTTTGGACAAAGGGGCTCAAGTCCTCATTTATTTAGACTTGTTTTTTCCCTGTATACTGCAGGAGCTAAGCTTAGTAGAACCCTAGAGAGTAATTTTGCAATCTTTGAAAATTCTGAGGAAATGGTAAAGAAAGGCCAAGAGGACTGAACGTTTTAGGCCAAAGCCGCCGCTTTTGTTAATAAATCCCTTACGATTTGATCAGACTGGCAAAGAATGATGGTAAATGTATTCCCCATCATGCCAACATTTTGCCTTCACATCACTAAGCCCAGTAAATACATTGTGGTTTATAAAACTTAAAAAGTTACAGATTAGATTGCTTAAAAATGGAGCAGTTTCCATGGTGATTGCTGCAGTTCCAAAACGTTCCCCCGCACTCGTTCTTTATAAACAGCTCCCATAGAGCTGGGCGACTCATGCTCTAATGGGAAAGCAGAGCCTGAGATGTTTACATATTCAATATTTCTCAAACATGTGTCAATCATACCAAGACGAGGGGTTTGGAGAAGATAGCTGGCCGCAGTCTGTGAACGATCACAGGGGGTTCTTGGAAGCTCTCTGGCATTTGCAGAATGAATGCATCCCACAAACACATGCACTGTAGGCTGGCAGGACTACAGAGACCCGTGCGAGCCTTCTGTTGCAACAAAGTCCACTTCATTATGACATCTCATGGAAGCTCACATATGTTGTCCAGATCCGACACCAGCAGCAGTGCACGTGAGAGTGAAAAAGCTTCTACCCCACACTGAGAATCAGAGACAGGAAATACAAGATGTCTGTTCCTTAACATTAACACTTTACGCACTAAAATTAGGAAAATCCCAACTCTTCCCCAAACTGACAAAACTCACGTTTTCTTACCCAGGCACCACCTGAAATCTAAGACATATGTTATTGTTTATTCTCTTTATGGATTCCATGATTTTAACTGATGATTGTATTATGGTTTTATTAGACTTTTGCATTTGATTTGAAACGAATAACGATTGGGCAATCTGCAGCTCTCTCGAATTCTGTAACTAGGAAACGCTACATGGACGAACCATGAAACAAATGAAATGGACAAACAGTTTTGTTAGTTTGGTGATTCTAAACTCCATCCGTGTCACCGTAAACAGAGATGATTGATGGGTTGGATGGCTCAGGGACAGTCACTTATTTTATTCACAGATCCAATGAAAAGTTACCAATAGTGGGAGAGAAATGAGGAGCGGTGAAAATAAAATCTATAATTATAATATGTATTATATGTTTAATAAGTTTAATATATATATATAGAGCTCTTCCATTTCTGTCTTTATTAATCACTTTTTCTCACTTGATTTTTGAACCCAATGGTGGGGCAATGCACCTATCAGAGTACTGTAAAATATATATGTAATATTTATTATACGTAATATTTATTACATGTATATATTTTGCTATACACTGATTGGCCCATTTTCATGCCTTTTTATTTGTTCGAATCCTGAAATGAGTTAGCGAGCGAAGCTTTGTGTACCGAAGAGCCAAATAGACAAATCTCATATCGAAAGACATCATTTGGTTTTCAGAAGATTCTATTCGGCTGAACCAAATTCTTTTGCCATGTACATGTCTAGTTTGTATGATGTTTTTATATGTAAAGTTAAAACACACCCATCAGCAAGTGTTGTATAATTTAATCCCAATCTGTTTCCATCTGATTATTCGATACATCGTAGATGGTTAATATCGTCACCCTGATTGTATAAACAGTTCTCCCTATTACGTTATCTGTAAGTCCCAACTCTCCATAAATTATATTAAAGAATGTTATTTTTTCTCATTTCTCATTTTCTTTGGGGCAGATGAATTCCAGCCTGTAGGAAATCTACAAAGACGAATGTTGCCTATATTGTTGCCAATGCAGATGAAAAGGTTTGAGAAAAATGTCACTGTTATTATTGCTTATCTAAAACTGTAAAAAGAATAATAGATCTGCTCATTTTATTTTGCCTAGCACAGTATATATCACTCTGGTGGCTGTTTGTCTGGGCCATGAATCTCATATGAGTAGAGTTTAGTATGGTTTAAAATCCACAGCTCCCAGGATTCTATTCCTGCCAACAGCATTACGGCAGCTTTAGTTAAGTCGCTACATTCTGTCCCCCTCTGGTTTAGGTGAAACAGCAACTTCATTTTCCTTCATTTTACTAACCTTTGGAAATATATAGATCTAAAAAAAATGAAGTAAAATAAAGGAAATACTCATTTTTGAACTTTGTGCATTTTCTGGATGTCCCCTGGTACTGCAGTTCCACGCAGTGCGCTCTGCTCACCTTTCAATCAGTCTTAGCCTTTACACTCGTTCTAGTGGGAGTGCAGAGGATTTCCCATAAACCCTCTCTTCCCAGGACACAGAATAGAAGTTCAGCTCATGCTGATAGCAGCAGGGCTGGGGCAAGGATATTGGGGTACACAGGTAAAGGTGCAGTTTGCTGCCCTCCACCCAACATGCGTCTTCATCTGTATTTCTCTTAACTCCCTTTTGAATGTCTTATTCGCGTTATCCCAAATTGGGTTTCTTATCCCCTTTTTGGAATGTTGTATACCCTTTTGTGTCTTACGCCCTCTATAGTGTATCTTATTCCCCTTTTGGTGTCTTACACCTCCTTTAGTATATCTTAACCCCTCCCCCCCTTTGTGTGTCTTACACCCCCCTTGTTTGTCTCTTAGCTCCCCCCAGCCTCTTTGTGTCTCCTACTCCCCACCTGCACCGCCTTATAATTGTACCTGTCCTGGATAGCAGACATAATGTGAATGAACGCAATATATAGGGTTCGTCCAGCTAGGGGAGACAGGAATGACAAAACATAGTGTAACACTGTGTAACCCAATATGGTGTATAATTAGGTGCCAATTGGCCACTCACACTTTGGAGCCAAATAAAGAGCCTTCAGAAATCTTTGGATATATGTCTTCTCAATTCCTGGATTTTATTGATGTAGGTCTAATTCATGTAAAATAAATAAACTATATGAATAAAGGGCACAATGCAAAATGTATTTACTTAGAATTAAATGACAACTGGCGAGAGATTCACAAGATAAAATCAAGTCCTACGCGTTTCATCCCTCTCAGGGACTGTTTCTCAATTGATGATAGGTACAAAGTGCATACACCCCTCCTACATACATACACCCCACAATTAGTCCAAATCTTCTTCCTGTAGGTTCCTTCGATCTTCGTCTAATATGAATTAATAGCTTGTCATCCTTTTTATAAATGGAGCTATCGTACATTCATGGCGTAGATGCCTGTCCTGGTACACACACTCCATACATAGATTTGTATGGACAGGGGAGCATTGCTTCCCCTCTGTGATTCCTGTAAACGAGAGGGAGGGCTGACAGATGTGGGGAGCTTTGCAAATTGCTGCAGTTATTTGGCAATGAATGCAGGGTGACCTACACAATTAATATACATTGTGCTGATTGAGATGTCGCTTTAAGTGACAACTCTCAGCTCAAAACTATTTTTTTTGTCAGGTTTCATCAGGTTTTCTAAAGGAAATAGATTTTTTAAAATGAAGTAAATGTAAAAAAAAATTGACATGCACTTTGGATCAGACAGTGTTTGAAAACTCAGTTAGTCTCTATGGTCTTTACACTTCACTTCCTGCACAGAAGCTGGAAAGACCATAGAGACTAACCTTTCTGGAGTTATAGAAGGTATTACGCAAGCTAACAATGTGTGTGTGTGTGTGTGTAACACGGTGCACTGCTCGTCTCCCCACCGGCCTCCAAAGAGTTAAATGCTCTCATTTCTATCGAACAGGTGCCTCTGCATGGACAACTCAAACATTTAGACAGCTGACAAAGTATCTCTGATCCTGCGCTTCATCACCTGTCAGTCTCAAACCCACCAAAGTCGACAATTGTGTTTAAACACATTTGTTCTCAAGCCTTTTTATGCTGCTAATGGCCACCTATCACTTTCACTGAGGCTGTAAAAGGCAACTGCAATGCAAATCAAAGGGATTGATTCACTAAACAGCAGACCGGGGAGCACACAGCAGACCGGGGAGAGCAGGCATCAGACCAGGGAGAGCAGGCAGCAGATCGTGGAGAGCAGAAAGCAGGCCGGGGAGAGCAGACAGCAGACCGGGGAGAGCAGACAGCAGGCCGGGGAGAGCAGACAGCAGACCGGGGAGAGCAGACAGCAGGCCGGGGAGAGCAGACAGCAGGCTGGGAAAGGCGAACAGCAGACTGGGGAGAGCAGGAAGCAGAATGGGGAGAGCAGGCAGCAGGCTGGGAAAGGCGAACAGCAGACCGGGGAGAGCAGGCAGCAGAACGGGGAGAGCAGGCAGCAGGCTGGGAAAGGCGAACAGCAGACCGGGGAGAGCAGGCAGCAGGCAGCAGACCGGGAAAAGCAGGCAGCAGGCTGGGAAGAGCAGACAGCAGGTCAGGAAGAGCAGGCAGCAGACCGGGGAGAGCAGGCAGCAGACCAGGGAGAGCATACAGCAGACCGGGGAGGGTAGACAGCAGACCGGGGAGAGCAGGCAGCAGACCGGGGAGAGCAGGAAGCAGACTGGGGAGAGCAGGCAGCAGACTGGACAAATTGAATCAAATTCTGTCAATTGAATTGTGGAGAATTGAGAAAGAAAATATACATCTTAAGACAAAATAGTCAAAATAATCAAATATGGAAAATATTCCTACTGAAACTTTTTTTTTTATAGTTCAACTGTATTAGCCTTTAACCTGCAATTTACAGTTTATTAAAATAAAACCCAATGTTAATTGTTTTACAAGGTCTGAATTAAGGAAATCCTCAGATCCCAGTGGGATTATACCCACTCAGAACATAAACAACATCACTGCTCCTGTTCCACTAAATACGAACTCAAGAAGGGGGTTCTACCGGGGAACCCAGGGGTTTATTAACTAAACAGTCAGCTGGAGAAATTTATACAGGATTATTCACTTGTGACAATTGCCAGTAGTTCAAAACGAACTCTGAGTGAATTTCAAATTTAAGGCCAAAATAGTCAAACTGTGAAAATTCTCCAAGTCAGCTCTGCTTCCTGTTTAACTACTTTGACCTGAATTTAGAAATCATTTTGAATTCCCAACAATTGTCATCTTGGTGAATCTCCCTGACCTTGTAGCTGCACGGAGATTAATAACGTTTTACAATGCCGATGGCAAAGTCTCTGAAAGCTATTGGGCTGCTTACTGGGGTCAGTACCAAAGCTGGGGTAAATAAAAAAACAAAACATTATCGTCCCATGATGCTTTGGGTGCACCTATACGCGGATGTGCAACCGAATATCTTCAAAGAAACGGCTTACGCAGCATGACATCATCATTGCTCGGATAATAATGCCACAAGGGTGCAATGCCCACACATGCAGCAATGCAGGGCTTACACTTAAATAATATGCTCTGGCTTTGCCGGGATGCTCAGGTGCACAATATAAATTCAATATTTAAAATGCTGAGAAGAAAAATGTAAACATTTTTAAATAAAATGAAAAATGGGAGAGCAAAAAAAACGTAAAAAATTCCAACCCCCTTTCTCTTGGCTGTCATGTAAAAATCTCACAAGTGACAGTTCCGCCTTAATGCCTAACGCAGGCATTTTTTTTTTTCACAGTCCCCCTGTGTGTAAGCCAAAAATTACAGGCATTTAGGGTTAGTAAAAAGAATGAGAGAGGCAGTGGGGTGCAACTTGCCCTGAGCACAAGTGAGCAATTCACCCCTGTAATGCACCTTTTCATTCCACTGTTTTTGTGATGTTCAAAGTTTCAGCCTTGCAGCTAGATGCAGAGTTTATATCCTTAAAGGGCTAAGCAGGGGATCTGGCCTTCCTCAGTCATGCAAACCTTTGCTTTCCAGTGAGAGAGACTCTTAAACGTAGGGTTAGGATTTCAGTTAATTAAGTGTAGAATGTCCAGTGCTAATCCTGTCAGGTTAAAACGCTTTTGGAAGATCTGTCTGTGACGGCTGTGTTTATTTTTCATGATTTATGGATTTAAATGCTTTATTGCAACCAAGATCTGTTTCTTTCCCAGCCTGCTGAGAATTGCAAGGATTGGATATTAGGGAGAGGGCGCAGTTTCAAGCACTTTCTATTATACGATAGGGAGGTTCTGTTACACAGGACTTTAAAATGGCTGATAAAAACTATTTAGGATTGTTTGTGACTGTAGTAGTTGTGTGGAAACAGGTTTTCATGCTCGAATCGGTGGGGATGCAGATTTTATCTAAACATCGCGGTTTATTAAACAAAACTGCAAAGTGTAAAACGTCCCAAGCTATAAGGACAACTAAAGTGGATTCGGATCATTTTTTTTTACCAATTATTACTTTCTGCCTCCATTTTGCAGTTTGGTTTCTAATTCACTACATTGTGATGACTGGTGGCAAAATGTCTAGCAGATGTATAGATCAAAAATATATTTACTAGGGATAATGATTTATTCTTATAGCCATGTATAAGTATATGACATGGCGTGACATCCCCTATGCGCGCAGCCCAGATCACAGACAGCACTGTGCAAAGTCATGCATGGGTTGGACGGCAGCAATATTTATAGACACCCCCACCCGACACCTCCATAGGACTGGCACTGCTGGTGCTGGCATATGGATAAGGAACAAAAGGCTCAGATAAATATAAATATAAATGGCTTCAGATAAGTAAGTAATCTTTAAGGGACAGCACAAGCAAGCACCATAACCACTACTGCATGCTGGAGTGGTCACGGTGCCATGACTGCGCCTCCCTAAATGTATGTAGTCAAACCATTTTGTAATGGCATAACTTCTTATCTGGGGTCCGGCGAGCGCTGCTCCTTGCCCCCTCTCAGCCCACAGTGCAGAGTTAGCTCATTGGCTGAGAGCATCATCTGATCACCAAGTCAATGAGCTAAGCCCCGCACTGCATAGAGCAGGTAAGAAGAAGTCAGACTGTTCTAAAACGGTTTGTCTGCTTACATTGGAGGGGCACCAGGTAACCCAGATTCCAAAACTGCAGCGAACTTTACTGAGAAATTTGTGCTGCTTTATTTACCTCGTTATGGAGATTCTCCATCTTAACGCCCTGTCAATCATTATAGTAAGCTCTTCGCACCTGTCAGTCAGCTTAGGGAGAGCATAGAGAGAGGAGGAGAGACAGAAAAGGTTTACACCCCTAGCGCAATTTATTCCTGGCTGCTCAAGGACGGAACTGGTTTGTGATGGCAACTGCTAAATCTTTCATTTACATTTAAAAAACAACTCAATATCACAGAACAGAAAGGTTCACACAAGCTATAGGTGACTCTCAGTGTTTTATTAAATGCTGCCATTTTGTCCCCCTCATCCCAGCCTCCTGTATGGTGATCCTAGTGAACGTACACTTTCAGCCACATTTAAGCAATCGTTGACTAATATGATCGCTGCGTCTCAGCCCAAAATCATACCGAGAGAGTTCTGATATCAAACGCCAGACAGGACCATATGAGACTCATCTTTACTCACAGCCCCTCCAAGACAGGTCTCCCTGACCGGGAATCCTTATCTCGAAATTCTAAAATAAACAGGAAACGTGACTTTTCTGAAGAGTAAACTTTCATACAGGGTTACCATAATTTAGCCCATTTTGGGAGGAGGATAAAAGGAATGGACTAAGCTAAGCAACTCTGGAAGTCACAACCAGCTCTAAACTTTAATTAAAATCTGCTTGACGCAGCAAACGTTTTAAAAGATCCTGTTATTTTAATTATTTATGGCTATAAATTTTATATCTTTAATTACTTCATTTCATATCTTGCAGAAGACAAAATGCATGAACGAACAGAGAGTCAAGGACAAAGCAGAGAGGGTGCTATAGAAACAGAATCATCCTGAGTTTGAGTCTGCAGTAAAAAGTACGGCTTGTGTAAAAAAAAAAGTCCAAATGCTGAGTGCATGGGTCTGTAGACATATGGTATTTACATTTAGTCCATTTTTCTATGTCACTGAATAATCTTCTAAAATGTGTACGGGACTTTTTTTTCCTTTTTTAAAATTGGGGTTCCATTTAAAAACAGCTTTCAAAAGCTGCAGATCTCCTGTCTGCAGCCTTTGCAAGCCCTCCCCTTCTAACCCCGCCCAGACTTTCTGTGGCTGTCCAATCACAGACTCCCCAATGCAGCTCAATGAGAAGTCTTTGCAAGGCAGGTGCTCTGAACAATTGCTGCCTCTTGAGTTTTCTCGGGAGTATTTTAAGGTTGTAGGATAAAATTCCCTTTATGCATTATTTATTAATATGCTATGTACAGACTGTGACTGTAACTCTTTCTGTAACTGTTTCACTGCCAGACTGCTAACAAAAGTACCTAGAAACAACGCTAGATTGTTGGTCTCTTGTGTTTTTTTCTGGCCACATTAGACTTACTTTGTTCTGGTAAAGGAAGAAATGATTATCTAAAATGTTCGTTACGATAGGGAAAAAAGAAAACCCTGAAACAAACCAGTAAGAATGACATCAACGTTGTCTCCATTTCAGTTTTTGGCACGAGTTTAATAATCGTGGTGCGGCAGACAGAGCCCGGCTTGGCCGGCAGGCTGAGAATGCCTGTGTTCTCTGATAGACCTGGTGGTGTACTTGTACCTTTTGGTGGATAACTTCATCAGTTTTTCCAGTTTTCCAGCAAATTACAGCTTCCTTTCCTCCAAGAGATTATTAAAGCAATCGTTCTGACAATCACTTCAGCAGCCTGGCTCAGAGCACGCTTACAGGGCTGCCGGCAAAGTCATCGAGTGAAGGGTGTAAATATGGAGCAGAATACTTTAAACCAATGGAAAATTAGTCTTACGTGGCGTTCACCCGGCTGCCTTTATCCCCAGACCTCAGATTGGAGTCACTTAAGGGCAAATATGTTCTACAAAAAAATTTAAGATGCCACAATATGTATTGTTTATTTTTACATGTCATTTGGGGGTTATTTTACTTGGATAAAGATATTTTATTTTAGGATAGGTTTGATGATACAATATACCACATTTGTTCACAGCAATAAGGCAAAGTACGGCCTGCATGATGAACACACACAGATACTAAGTTACAGTGCGCACACAGAGAATATATTTCATTTATGGAAGTAACCTCCACTCCCATCCCATGGACACTCCTTCATCATATTAGTTGGAATAAAGCACAAAGATTTTGATGAGGAAGAAAAAAAAAATACACTTTAAGGGCAGGTGCGATGAAATGGACACATTCATAGAAATATATCATTTGACTGATACAGTTAGTCTACACCTAGCCAAGTCTTTTCTGTAATTTTCAACGTTCAGGAATGTTTGCAAACTGGAGAATGTTCTGCACTTTCTACAACTTTCAGTTAATTTTTACAGAATAAAATGTTTAATGCAGGTGTAATGCAGGTGTAAAGCTCCTATGAATTAGATTTTGATAAGTTCTTTGTCTTGAAAAGTACCCTCAACTGCCCAAATAAAAAACAATATATATATATAATGTTGACTATTTAGTAGATTTACTCCCGAAGAAAACAAGTGCATTTTATTATGAATTATTCATTGGGGAATATCTATAAACAGCTTATAAATGCTGCAGATCTCTTGTCTGCAGTCTACAAGCCCTCCCCTTCTAACCCCGCTCAGACTTTCTGTAGCTGTCCAATCACAGACTTCCCAATGCAGCTCAATGAGAAGTCTTTACAAGGCAGGTGCTCTGGGCAATTGCTGCCTCTTGAGTTTAGCTCCACTGAAATAAACAAACCAGGAAGTAACAGGACAGGTGTCTGATTGACAGCCAAGGGGGGTGTAACAAGGTTCATTTATAAATGTGCCAATTTCTATTGAAATCTGTACTTATTGTAAAATGAAAAAAAGAGGACACATTTTTCACACATAAAGCACTACAGCAAGATAAAGTTCTTTAGGAATCTGCAGTGTGTTTTTAATCCTGTATCAGTTACTGGTAGGAAGCATCATCGAACAAAAATATATATTTTTCTGACTTTGTCTTTTTGTATCAAATCCACCCAATGAGAAGAAGACTTCATTGGGACTTTTTCATTGGGAGACATTGAGAAGTGAGTACCTGTACCCCCCATGATGCCAGATAGACATTGCAGAAAAGAAAGTTTGGACCATACCATTTCCAGATGATGGTGAAGCCCTTGGAGAAGGCAGGTCTTCACTACCACAGAGATTCAACATCAGCATTACGGTATATAAAAAAGATGGTTGGGGTCACCATTAATTTCACTTTAGAAACATGCTAGTATGCATTACTAATCTGTTGCTAAATACGCAGTTTTTATTATTCTACGTTTTATTATAGTAGAGTATTTGTATAATTCACAAAGTCTGACAACATAAATGGACTCCGATCAATATTAGCCATCACACTGAGGGCCAAGGCAAGATCTTTACGCCTTGTGGGGGCGGTTGTGGGGGGGAATCTGCAGAAGGTCTCCACGTCATGAAGGACATTCTTAAACCGAAAACCTGGTCACAAGGAGACACCATCTCAAACCCTTACTGAGATTCACTTTTTAACCGTACTAGACACAACATTAAACATTGGGGGAAAAAAAACACTCTTTATTACTGAAGGAGAATTACTGAGGGAGAATGTTTCAAGATGGAAAAGATCAAGGTTCCTCTGAGAATAGACACTTCCTGTGTAATGAAGAGATTGCTATAGGGTCCAATTTTAATAATTAGGGTTGATGGTCTTTTCCTGAGCTGGGAGTTTGTAGATCTATCTCCCTGTTTAATCTCGAGTCTTTCCACGAACCTCTGATGTCTCTTTTGCTCCGGACCGTCCTGGTTTCTTTGAGGACTAATCAAACTGTTTATTGTAGACTTTCATTTCATGTGTTTCAGCGGCCATGCCTGACTGATATTCAAAATTATTTGGGTATAAAGCTGGTGCCATTTTACTGCGAAGGGATACAATTAATCACAGTGTATACAAGACTAGAAAATAGCGTGACCTTATGGTAAGGATTTATAGATTACTGGATATTTAATTAACCACATGTTTCCGGTTTTGTAAACCAAGTAAGAAAGTATCATCGCGTTAATGCTGACAAACCTCCTGTCCTACGTCAAACATTAAAAGCACCGACAGCTAACGTTGGCAGATGTTTGGGAACATTTTAGTCTATGCTGCATTAACGTCCCAGGAAATACAGTCCACGAACATCTGCACTGTCAAAGTTAGACTGTTTTACAAGGGAATGATCATGAATTTATTTATTTTTTTACAAAAATGAGCTTTTGTCAAACATTTTAACTATGTCAAAGCCAGGTTTATAAAATTCCTTTGATATGTTTAATAAATCACTTCCCATAGTTACTGGATGATAAATGCAGATTGAGTTATTGAGCAGATGCCTCTTTTTACGAATACAATATGAAAAACACAAAGTTGGACAAAAATACGTCAGCTGTTAACATACAGAATGGGCATTGTACGATTCTAGATGGTAAATCCAGGATCTCTGAGAATCCATCCTAACACACACTTCATACCAGCAGTCACACAATAAGTTGAGGTTATATTTTCAGCCTTTAGATACCGGTCGGGGTATGTCACTGATTGGGTGCTCTGACTGCTTCTGTCGGGGTTGAGGTGCTGATGGGGGTATGGACCTCCAGTTTGAGAAACTACGGCTCTTGCTGTCTGAACACCCAACCAGTTCATGTTTATTGTAAAATTGTTCTTTGTACAACAGCTTCCCCATGAATATTGTACACAGCTTACTTGATTTAAAAATTTTTTTCATTTGTTACTTTCATTTGTTTTACCGAAAACTGAAGAAAGACCCACATCAGATGGTAAGTGTACCAAACAATAAATGTATTAAATGACCGTTTATTTAACAACCCATTACTACCTTTGGGACAGGGTTCAGAGACACCGCAAGAAGATAGTATTTTAACACAAGCACATTACTCAAGGTCTATACAAGATGTGGCCCTTGGCTGATGCCTATAGTGCTTCATTAGAATCTAACAGGGCAGATGTATGAATTCAGGTCATGCATGAGCATTTAAGCTAACAAACTCGGTCCCACTGCAGAATTAACAGTAAGGCGACCATAGGCAGCCACCTTGGACCCTGGGCCTAGAATTTGCTTAGCCCCATTCACCATCCCTATGTAAAGAATGAAGAGGCAATCCCAAATTAGTAACCTGCCGGTTTGGAACCCCTCTGTATGACCAGAATCTTTCTCTCAATGAATGTTGTCCACCCCAGGGTCCCCCGGTGCTAGGCCGGGTGCCACATTGAATTCTGTATAAACTCCTCACACAAGTTTCACAGTCGTTCACCCAGTGAAGACTTTACAAGTCCCAGGCGGACATGTGATTGGTTCTATGCAGATCGAGTGACCCAAAATAAACCAGAGCTGGAATTTTCCAACCTCCAAATTACACTTAATGGACAAATTATGACTCAAAAGCTTAGAAATGTTTGACAAGGATTAGACACTATCACACAGCGTGCTGAACTCCAGCCAAACTAAAGTCTGACAGAATGCAGATGGTCCAGGACAGGAGGCTGCCTACTAGCGGGTAAAAATGCACAATTCGTGATCCTCAACTACAAATTAATAAGGCCTTTCTGGGTTACACACATTGAATGTACTTTGCAAGAATGATTGGCCACAAAAATTAATTTGTTCGAAAACTAGAATATCTGGCTCCAAAATTTCCATGGAGATATTTGAAATAGTCATTGAGATATCTTAAAAAGTCTTTAGTTCTGCTGTAGCCAAAAATTGACTTTAAAGGAACACTCCACACGCCTAAAGCATTTTTCCTTGCTTTTACAAAAAGTATTTCAATAGAAATTGGCACCTGCAAAAACTTCTCATTGAGCTACATTGGAAGTCTGTGATTGGACAGCCACAGAAGGTCTGGGCGGGATTAGAAGGGGAGGGCTTGTAAAGGCTGCAGACAAGAGATCTGCAACTTTTTCAAGCTGTTTTTAGATATACATGAGTGAAAAAATGCACAATTAAATGCGTGCATGTTTTCATTGGGCGACCATCTCTTTGAAATCTATTTAATTTTATTTTTTGTGTGTGTGTTTGAGCAGTGGAGTGCCCCTTTAACTCCTTAAGAACAATATTTCGTCATGATTCCCTTTTATTTCAGAAGTTGTGTCCATAAGGGGTTAAAAAAAATCTGAAAAAAATGAATCTCATTGTATCTCACATTTAGGTTTTAAAGAAACATGTTACAATTTTGGACCCTCAAGCTTGACCAGGACTATTTAGGATTATTATCGGAGCATACAATGAATCCAGAGGATAACACGCAGGCTTTGGGTCTATAGGAACAGGTTCCTGACAGCACACGCTAAATATACAACTTAAATCAATCTCTATTTTCAGCCACCAAGTGCCAAAATGTGTACAATACGATCTAAATGGTTATACATTCAAAGGAATCAATGGATCTTATATAAAAAGATGAAAGATTGTTTTGTTTCAATGCTCCACGTGAGACGCTTCCTTTTCTTTTATTTCCCCTAAAACAGACTCATATCATTCCCCATCCCACTGCCTCCAGTAATGATATTTCTCCGGATTCAAGGAAATGTGTTGGTAACTTAATAGCCAAGTTCCCCCCAGCCTGCGTTTTGATCTCTGTGATATTAAATGATCGCCCATCGGATGGACAGGATGAAAGCTGGATGATCAACGGAGAATGTGAACAGAATATAGAACGTCTTAATAAGCCAACAAACGTAACCGACCCCCACGAAGATAAACCTGGTGTCAAGTTTTCCACAAAATGTTTTTGATCCATGTAGATGTAATATTCTGATAATTAAGGTTGGTTGAAGCCAGCTTGATTTATTACACGTTTATTTATGGTTTGATCCCATTTTTGCACACCATTCTCTCTCCATTTCACAGCACACGTACACGTACGTGCACACTAAATAGCATTTGACCCCAATGAATAAACAGAAGAAATAAGAATAGTTACTTGCCCACTATCCCAAACTTTTAAATAATACGGTTTTTAGTATCACCATATGGTCATAAAGTGTAAGCTCATCTGCCAACAAGTTCTACTATGAAAAAAACAACATGCCTTGTGCTGCCAAAACAGATGCATCGAAGCCTAGACTCCACAGGACCTCTAAACGTGTCTTTTGGTATCTGGCACAAAGACACGAGCAGCAGATCATTCAAGTCCTGAAAGTTGCGAGGTGGGGCCTCCATGGATCGGATTTGTTGTTCCTGCACATCCCACAGATGCTCAATCGGATTGAGATCTGGGGGATATGGAGGCCAAGGCAACACCTTAAACTCTTTGTCATGTTCCTCAAACCATTCCTGAACAATTGTTGCAGTGTGGTAGGGTGCATTATCCTGCTGAAAGAGGCTCTGTTTGATAAATATTTGCACCAATTACCATTGTATATAACCATTCTGCATGTAGACGGGCTAAAGTCTGGTCTACAATACTGATTCTGGGACTGTATTAGAAAGTCAGACATTGATACATTTCGATAACAAAGTGCATTTTGCAGTCTGAATTTCCTGTAGTGCATAACCCGAAGAGATTTCACAGAAATCCCTAGATGTAACGCGGTTAGTCATTAAATAACAGGAAAAGTGAGCCGTGAACCTTCGATTTGTTCATAATCTGAGAAATATGCAGTCTCTCTCTCTCCCCAGATTATCTGTTTGTGTCAGAATAAAGCTCGCCACATTGGGACAGCTTGTGGTGAATACGAACCCATCAACTCCTGCAGATTTCAGAGTTTAGTCACAATGAAATAATGACGCATCGGCCTTGTCTAAGCAAGGAATTGTACAAATTGCCAAATTCAGGCAACAATCGCATTGGGAAATATATTCATCTCAGTCACAGTTTAGTTATATTAACCTGAATTTTGGCATTAACAAACAAACCACAGATAGTGACAAATAAATCACAGAGGAAGCCGCAAAACACACCTAACAAATAACCCCCCACATCCTGACCAATGCAGGCAATACCCTTCTCTGTAAATAGTTACAGTCTCTGTTTCCTGCACGGATTGCTATCTTTGTCCTGCTTTTGGCAGCAATTCTTACTGATGCAGGTTTTTGATCGGATACAAACAGGATGCAGAGTGACTGCTTACAGTATTGTCTTAAAGCTGCAGGCTCATCGCCGCGTCTTGTAAACACGCAAGTCTGATTACCCATTCTAAAAACACCACTGGGAGCGGGAGACATGTATTTATTTAATTTTTTACTGGATTAGGACACTTTCGTTTAAAGTTTGTAGCGTCAGCAGGAAATGTTTTTTGCATTTCTGGTTGTTAATCTTGACACGATTCAATCTTTTTAGTAAACATCTGTGACTAGATTTCTAGAGGAAATATCAGTTTAATTCTTCGAGTAAAATAGGAGACGGCTCACCAGAACATCTCATTTGTTTGCAGGCTATGTGGATTTTCATGGTACACAGCCTGGGAGAATACCCATCTTACATTCAATCATTTCTCCTTAAATAACTCTACCTACAATGATGTGTGTTACATTTATTCACACAATTAATAAGGGGAATGGATGATTTATGGTCAGAAAACATAATAGATAGTGTAGTCAAATCCTTACAGCCTTGCTAGGAATAGGAGTATCACAAAACAAAATGAATATTTTTGTGGCTACCACCAATAAGTGTCCCCATGCCATGACTTTGCCCTTTACCGCTTATGCTGTATGAAATAAAAAAAGATTTTGGATATGATGTCATATACCACAATGCTCGACATAGAATAGCAGAATTTCCACTCCCCACGTTAGATCTACAAAGAAATGCAAGGACAAGCATTTTTCTCTAAAAAACAGATAAGCCTTATTTAGTTATTTAATTTACAATTACATGCTTGAAATATTCCACTGGGGCAATGGCTAGTGGACTTGACACCTAAATCAGAACGTTCCATTCATTTAAACAATTCAGAAGAAAAGACTTTGTAACCAATTTTGATCTATGGAATTTAGAATCCTCGCTGCACAGATTATGGAATGAGTTTTAATCTCCTCTGGTCCCCTGAGTCTAGTAAGGGTTTTAAGACAAATTAGAAAGATTCTAAAATGCTCCAAAATGAACTCAAAACCAGGAACAGCTGGCCGGGCACATGTTGGGAAATAAAGTTTAGGTGACAGGCAAAGCACATGACTAAGGAAACGTACTGTCAGGATTAAATATCAGTAAGAATATCAGAGGAAAGCAGGATAGTATTGTATCGTTTTACGGGACCTGACTGTGGTCTGGTTAATGCAGAATCTAGTGAGGCAAAACAAGGCTGAAAATTGGCAAAGAAAATAGAGGAATGTGCCGAAATTAAGGGATATGAAACAGCAAAGTTTGATGGTACTGAAAACAGAATAGTAAAAATATAAGACAAGTCAGTGCAAAAAAAACCAAAAAATCACTAGAAAAACGCACTTGCATGTATCATAAAACCACAACCGACAACTTGAACTACACATTTGTGTTCAGGGCTTAAATAGTGCAGAGCAGTCACTCATTGGCTGAAACCAGAGGTGCCGTGTCAAAATGTCTGTGAGATATTTTTGTGGCCTACATTTGGCCAGTTGTTTGCCAGCGGAATAAATCTCACCGTTTGGGGTTTACATTTGTATTTCTTTTTTAAAAAAAAACTAACTTTAGATTAAAAAGCCAGATTTTTTTTAAAAGGGTTATTCACTAAACCACAAGGTGTAGGGAACTGAAAACCAAATGGGAAGATTTAGACTAAAAAGAGGTAATTACAATTGTTCTCAAGAAAAGAACTTTGATATATTGTAAAGCGCTACGGAATCTGTTGGCGCTATATAAATGGCAATAATAATAATAATAATAATCTGAATGCCGTATGGATTTTCTTTTCTCCTCAGATCCATTTGTCAACACGTAAGTGTCACAGAAAAAAATATGTATTTATTGGTTTCTCCACAATCATTTATTGAATATATTTCAATCAGACATTTTCTGAGAGGAGTTACAGTAAAATCTCGTGGATGTGATCCTGCACCATCTGACAGGATTTCTGCTTTCACCTCTATTTATTTGTTTTTTCCCCTGATAAATGATTTACACTCATGCTGATCTAGTATTTAAAAAAATAAAATGTTTTTCTTTAAAACTTAAAAATAATAATGATTTGATGATTTTTTATTAAGATTTACTTTCCTTTTTGCCCATAGAGTGGATTGAGCAACCGTCAATAGAGCTATAAAGGCTAACACTAGCAGATCTCTGATGTATCAAACATATTGATGTGATACCCCCAGATTTTCACAGGCTGACGTATCGCAGAGCACACCTCAGAGTGTAGGAGAAAGGATACTTCAATAAACTGAGTGTTCCGAGGTATACAAGTCTCTATTTGTGGCTGAGCAAATGGTATTGTAAGGTTGGCAGCAGGGAAGTTCATAAACAGGAGTAAGATCCCTTTGGCACTCCAGATGTTGTGGACTACACCTCCGATAATGCTATTATCACCATAATGCTGGCAAATCATCAGGTGTGATGTAGTCCACAACATCTGAAGTGTCGTAGGTTGCCTAACTCTTGGTCCAAAACAAGAAGGTTAACATGGAATGCCCTTATAAATAAAGTTGAGTAAAATATAAATTTCTTCCTGATATAGTATTGAATGCACAGAGAATATGTTAAAGTGATATTTGTAACATTATTGATTTGTTTAGTCACTGTCATGTTTTGGAATTTGCGCTAGTTGACAGACGATTGGTGCAATATCAGATAAATGGCTCATCCGTTAAAGGGACACTCCAGACACATAAATCAGTTTATCTGGCTGGAATGCTTTATGTGTGAAGAGTGTGTCCTCTTTTTTTACGAAAAGTGCAGATTTCAATAGAAATTGTCACTTTTATAAATTAAGCTGGTTACACCCCCTTGGCTGTCAATCAGACACTAGTCCTGTTACTTCCTGGTTTGGTTAGATCAGTGGAGATTAACTCAAGAGGTAGCAATTGTCCAGAGCACCTGCCTTGCAAACACTTCTCATTGAGCTGCATTGGGAAGTCTGTGATTGGACAGCCACGGAAAGTCTGGGTGGGGTTGGAAGTGGAGGGCTTGCAAAGGCTGCAGGCAAGAGATCCGCAGCATTTTCATTGGAGTACATCTACTAAACAGTGATTTATTTATTGTATTTTGGCAGTGGAGTGTCCCTTTAATAATAAAAATGAAATCATAGCACTGTTGTAAGGTACATCTACTTTAACGTGGTACAGCATTGATTGAGCCACAGACGCTAAGTGGACTAGAGTATTTTGTCCCTGGAGGCACAATGAAGTTCAAGGTGCTCTGTGTTGATTCTAAGAGTTTGACGATAAGAAAATGCAAGCATTGGCTTTGAAGAATTCAGCTATAAAGGGAATGATATTGTCAGAAAACCGTACATATGGATTCAGTAGTAACTTTGTTTGTTTCATTCTATTCAACTCTTCTGTGGCCGGTCGATGTTCAGCATCTTTGCTAGACCTTCTTAACACTTTATTAATTTAGGGATCCCTAACTTTTTATATTATTATTAACATTTTAACAAAAGCAAGATTCCAGGATCTTTGGTCAGCCTTTCAATGATGTTCAATCCTTACTATCAGCCACAGACGAAATCTGGTTATACATTTTCATGGCCAACAGGACCAAGAATATAATTCCCTGTGGATAAAATACAGACTTCTGAAAACTCCAGACATTTCTAATTAACATTTCTTCCACCTGTCTTTCAAGAGTTTCAGAGTTTTTCTACGTGTCCTTGGAGATACATCACATACTACAAACAATTCCGCAATCTGTAGATCATGCAGTGACAGGAGTTTTAAAAAGGTAGAGCGACCTTCAAAAACGAAAAACAATATGTTAAAAGTTCTATTTTTTTCTAGGAAAATTCATGAAAATCATTTATCTAGGAAATGTCTTCTGAGTTATTTATCTTTGAAGCACGCACCTTTTCCCAGCTTACCCAGGTGGGCGCCTTTCTGAGCTGAACTCTGGGAAAGTTAAGTCAAGTTTCCAGATCGTGACTCCCACCGCTCAGCCAGCTTAATCCCTGTTCATGACACACAACACGGTGATCCTAAAACCACCCGATCTGCTAAGACGATCTTGCATATTTCTGTGGGGACAGAGAATTACTTAAAAAGCTGTTTTTATGGAAATAACTTTCTGTCCGATAACCATTCCAAATGGAACAGTCGCCACCGCTCCTTAGGAATATGAGAAATACATGATCATAGGATTAGGCTTTAAAATAGATGCTCTAGGACATGATAATCATCGGAATCAGCAATAATGCACAATGCCAGTCAGCAGCGGCAAACTAAATATGAAACATGGGCAGGCTGTGCCGCCTTGGTACATATATTACGAAGTTTATTGTCAAAGAATACGCGAGAAAACAGTAGAATCCATCTAGTTATTTACAAATTGAAATGCAAATTGCAAAATTTAGACTAAAATAAGTTTTAAAAAAAACTACATCTGGCCACAGATGAGTTTGAGAAATTTCCCCACTTTTTTCAGCACTTTTTACCAAAATGTTGTCATTCAGATTTAAATTCAATACATTTTTTAATGTAGTGAATAAACTCATGTGTGTCTTTTGTGCTGACATCGGTCAAATTATTTTAATTGCTGTCGAATTACATTTCTATAAAATTAATATTCATAAAGTGCGGCTCCAGTGAAAAATTCTAAAAGTGGAGCAATCTGTAACAATATTTCCTTGTTTCCATGGTGATTGCACCACTTTTAGAACTTTTTCCAGAATCCTTCTTCATGGAGACCCTCCAGTGCGTTAAGACAGCGCACAACCATGACAGGTGTTGGTTTCTTCCTGAACAAAAACAAAAAGACTGCTCTCAGCAAATCTACACAATTTGTGTTATCCTTTAACCTCTTTTTTCCCCTTAATTCCGGCCGTGTTTACCGTGAGTGACAGAGGACAAGGAAGCGGCCTTTTGTGATGAGAGGAAACAGCTCTGAAATATTCTGGATCCAGCCCAGACCATTGTTTGCACATCACTAACTCCAGTGCTAAAGCCGGGAGATTGGATTAAACATAGGGCTTCACCACGAATACACAACGGGCAGAAGAGGAGTTTTAAGTTAATAAAAAATATAGTTTATAAACATCTGGGGTACCATGTAGCCTCTTACTAGTATAAACGCTCAAAAACTATATCTCCATCCATCCAGCCCCACATCCATCCACCTGTCCATCCATCCATCTATTCACCTAACCACCCATCCGCCTATCCATCCATCTAACCACCCATCTATCCACCCATCTATTCATCCACTCACCTAATCACCAATCTGCCCATCCATCCATCCACCCATGCACCTAACCATCCATCCACCTAACCATCCATCCATCCACCCATCCACCTAACCATCCATCCATCCATCCACCCATCCACCTAACCATCCATCCATCCACCACCCATCCATCTATCCACCTAACCACCCATCCATCTATTATCCATCTACCTGTCCATCCATCCATCCATCCATCCATCCACCTAACCACCCATCCACCCATCCACCTATCCATCCATCTATCCACCTGTCCATCCATTTATCTATTCTCCTAACCACCCATCCGTCTATCCATCCATCTAACCACCCATCCATCCACCCATCTATTCATCCACTCACCTAATCACCAATCTGCCCATCCATCCACCCATCTATCCATCCACCTTACCACCCATCCACCCATCTATCCATCCATCCACCTGTCCATCCATCCATCCACCTAACCACCCATCCACCTATCCATCCATCCATCCATCCACCTGTCCATCCATTTATCTATTCACCTAACTACCTATCCGTCTATCCATCCATCCACCTATTCATCCACTCACCTAATCACCCATCTGCCCACCCATCCATCTATCCACCTAACCACCCATCCACCTGTCCATCCATCCATCTATTCACCCATCCACCCATCCATCCATCTATCCATCCATCCATTCATCTATTCACCTAACCACCAATCTGTCTGACATCCATCCATCTAACCTCCCATCCACCCATCTATTTATCCACTCACCTAACCACCCATCTATCCATCTATCCATCCATCCACCTAACCACCCATCCATCCATTCATCCATCCATCCATCCACCTAACCACCCATTCATCCATTCATCCATCCATCCATCTATCCATCCACCTAACCACCCATCCATCCATCAATTCACCTAACCATCCATCCATCCATCCATCCATCAATTCACATGTCCATCCACCCATCCATCCATCTATCCATTCACCTAACTACAAATCCATCCACCCACTTATATATCTATTCAATTGCCCACCCATCCATCCATCCACCAATCCATATGTCCATTAATCCATCCATCCTTCCTTCGTTCCACCCCAAAAAGAGTTAGTTACAGATATATCCTCCCCTCGTATTAACGCTATGAAAAAGCACAGTAACCATCTACAAATGGGTAGTCATTTCAGTTTTAGATAAAAAAAACTCTCAGCAAGACATCAATGTCCGGATGAAAGTTTTTAATGTCAAACTGAAACATCAACAGTGAAAGTTATGTTTTACATTTGTTTTCTTTTTTCTAAATCTTTGAGTAACTATCCTTTTGGCTTTTTGCATAGTTGCCTCAAGTATTTTTACAACCCAAGAGTGCAGGTCTTTATATGATTATATATATAAATATTTATTATTATTTAAAAATATATAATTTTTTAATCTCTAAATAAATTGTTCTTCTTTTCGGTAAGCTGATTGGTTGCATGTTTTACTAGACAAACAGAATAAAGAGTGTGAAGGCACATAGCTAAGATCTTACACATGGACCACAGGAATATTAATGGTCAGTACATGTCTGCTTCAAGTCCAGCATGTGGTCGTAGAAAACTAAAACCAGATTTCTCCACTTCTTCAAACCTAGCAACGACTCAAGTTCAAAGGCACCTGATCCTCTTCTGTTTGGTATGCGGAGCGTGCACATGTGGGACAGTCTATGGAAATGATAATGTATGTAAGAAATACACTGAAACAGTGAACATTTCAATTCACACTTTGTTTATACATAACGTTATTATTATTATATAGCGCCAACGCATACTGCCGCACTAGACAATGGCAGAGAGGGGATTGTATGACAAATGGCTAAATGCAAAATAATATCGACAGATACAATCCACGAATACACCTTATATTTAAGGTACACCTGAGATATACAGCCAGCTGGTACATCGCGCCTTTAAATGTTAAATGCAGCTCTTTATAAATATGGCCCTTTGTGCTAGACTCGATCACTATTATAAAGAAAGATTAATTTAATCAAGAGAGAAAATAGAGATTATAGATAAACGTCATGTATGCGGCACTGATCCAAAAAATTAGTAATCGCCACAGAAACCCACAGGCTGTTGATGCTGATTGCCCCAGATATAGAACTTTGTCCCAGGATTTCTATTGCTACAGAACCTTCAATGACTCAAACACAGACCGGTTATTCAAAACGGAGAATTCAAAGTGAATTCCTTATTGTACAGCGCTACAGAATTTGTTGGTGCTTTATAAATATTAATAATTCCTAGTCAATTTCAAATTTAAGGTTGATAGCTGAACCGGGGAAAAAAATCTCTAATTCAGCTGTGCTTTCAGTTCGACTACTCTGGCTTTAAATGTGAAATTCTCTGTGACAGAACCATCTGTCTGCTGGATTTTTGCCCGTTCGTCTGTTTGTCCCCGTTCGTATGAATGGCTGGTTTCTATAGCCCAGCCATTCGAATGACTCTTTTTCCCGAACAAAACCGCCGAACGAACGGCCACCCAAGTGAGGAGTGTGCTGCAGGTTAACGAAGTGATCACCATTATAACGTTGTGGTTAACCGCAGACACTTCTCAATTAAACCGAACTCAGGGTGGTCGTCGTTCGTATGTCGACCACGAGGCAGCGGCCATTTTAAATCATGCGAACGCTCAGCGGTGTTTGGCTCTATTTCTATGGAACGGAAAACGGACACTTTTTCTGTCGAACACCGCTGAAACAAGGGAACGCCTGGCTGCCTCCACGAAAGCATGCGAACACCGGCCGTTCGGGAGATTGAGAGCATACGAAAGACTTAACCCAGATAGCCCTCCCATGGAGTCATTCGTATACCGAAAGACTGTAAGAACTTTGACTCCATGGCGATTGAACTATGTGTGTGGGATCTGAGCGCTATTCGCTAATAATATGCACTCAGATCCAGGCTATCTGGGGACATGTAATACGAATGGGAAATGTTCAGTTTTCATGTAGTTATGCATTTTTATGTCTTTTATTATTTTATGTTTAAAATGGCGACTGTCCTTGTCCTGGAGTTAATTGAGTTACTTGGTAATTAACTCCAGGACAGAGGGGAGGGAATCAGAATGCACTGTGGGTAAAATATGTGACTGTGTGTCAGAAATGTCCTTCTATCTGTCTGTACTTTAAGTCTTCCATTTGGTCCCCTAGGGGAGTGTCCACCAGGTGGGAGACCTGCATAAATACGGGCAGGTAGCCCACAGTAAAGCCAGATCTTATTTGACCCTCAATGCGGAGCTTCTGTCTCGTTATTGGGGGGATTTCTTCTTCACGGTTAGAGACTGCTGGATGGAACGAAAGCCGCTTTGGGGATATTATTGTTCAACGGTTCCTAGCAGTTCGTATATTGCCGTTCGGGAGTTTGGAGCCGTTCGTGGATTTCGATCGGGAGATTGCCGCTTCCCCTGCATTTGGTTCGCGGGTTACAGAGTAAGCGAACAGAGACTGTACTGCAGCCGGGGAAGGTTTACTAAACGGCGGTTTGGCTTAAAGACACGGGAGGTGTCTTAACATTCTCTTTGAATTCTCTCGTCAGTAAATAAATCTGGTAGCATTTCAAGAATACAGACATAACACTGTTTAGGTGACAGACAGACAGACTGATAGACAGGCTTAGAAAAGGCTCCTCTTGACCTTCCTTGTAAAAGAAAAAAAAATCCCATTGCTTCACTAACACGTAGGCTATTTTTTCCTAAGAGTTAAAAAAATAAACGTACATATATTTCAAGATTTTAACGTTGCTCTTAACCCGTTGAGTTAGACTTGTGCATAAAATGCCTTACTCTCCCCCCCTGGCCAGCACTTAGAGTGAGGGGAGAGATTGTATAAAGATACAGTGTATATCCTGCGCGGCACCGACTGATTCTCTAAGTCATACTAACAGGTGTCCAATATTGCCTAAACAAATTCTGCCATTCTTAATTGTGTTGAACAGCTGTGGAGATGTCTGTCTGTAGGGATTCGGTAACATGTAGTCAGGATCAAGACCTATCAAACACAGGACAAGCAGATTCTTAGAAAGAAGGGAAAAAATAGAGAAAAAGAAAGATGGGAATCAGGGGAGAGGGAATATTTTGGTTTAGTTCCAGTAATATACGGTTATGTCACACAGCGTCCAACCCAAAACCATCTCGGAGCCAGTCCTTCGCAATCTATAATCCGGTGTTGGAAGAGAATGTTATGTTCCAATGGAAAGAGCCACCTGCAGTTAAATATTAAGTCACTTTTCTCGATTTCACAAACTGCAGAATAATAATATGGGACCATAGTGGCGTCCAGACAAGTAGGTCTGTTTTACGAGAAGAGGAGGCAGCTAACGTTACAGGACCTTTTAGCCAATTTTGCATTTTTTTTCTAAGACAATAAAACAGACAATTAGACTAATTTTTAGACCACAACGAATGTTTTGAAGTGGGTCTCTCGTACCCCAACGAGTCGACGGCCACATGTTGCATGCAGTTGTTTTTATAACGCAATCTATGCAGGCGGTTACTGGCCGAACTGGGAATGGTCATGAATACAAGATGAATTTCACACTTTAGTCAAAATAACTTAATTAGCATTCCGCTATGATTTCAGTTTGGGAATTTGACATTCACTTTGAATTCCTGAAAACTCTGACAGTGATCAAATCTATATAAACCACTATCTGTAAAGATTGTACCGCCAAAATTTGGGAACTACATTTACCATGATGCTCACCTAGCCGGCATAGCTATTATTGGCCAATGGCCATTCTGTACACACTGTGCCCTACCTGAGCTCATAACGCTAACAGCGAGAGCTGACAAACTGCGCAAATCATGGAAATCTGTCAATAGCTCAGTAAAAAGATATCTATATTTATAGAGTGACTGCTGGTCATTTAACTTACTATATCATTGCTGAGCTTGTATCATATGCAGTGCTTCATGATCATGGCAGGGACTTCTGGGAGTTGTAGTTCAATTGCTAATGGGTAAAAAGCTACAAGCTGAAGAACACCCCCTGGAGTCCCCAACATAAGCCGTTACGTCAAATACAGGAGGATTATTGAAACAAAAGGGGAATCATTGCAGGTTGGGAGAAAGAGGAAGGAAGGCTGGATTATTGAGAAAAACGAATTATTTAAACAAACCAATAAAATTGCAGGTTTGTATCGCAATTTGGGCAACTCAGCCTTCCATCCTTCCAGTGTCAATAAAACGAGTAATATCACATACCACATTGTATTTCAAATGGACACTTTCATTTTAGGGGTGTGACCAGGGTTCGGAGTGTGAGTAGGGGTGTAGACAAGGGCCGGGCTGTTCTGAGAAATGTTTGGTGACTTACTGATAACAATTTATCAACTAAAATGTAATTTATAACAAAAACAATGTGTCTTATTTACACAGACTGATTTCTAAACACGTTTATTGTAGTTTAAAGACACATTACTGGGAGTGTTATTGCTGTGGAGCTCTGTTATACACTCAGACACATTACTGGGAGTGTTATTGCTGTGGAGCTCTGTTATACACTCAGACACATTACTGGGAGTATTATTGCTGTGGAGCTCTGTTATACACTCAGTCACATTACTGGGAGTATTATTGCTGTGGAGCTCTGTTATACACTCAGACACATTACTGGGAGTATTATTGCTGTGGAGCTCTGTTATACACTCAGACACATTACTGGGAGTATTATTGCTGTGGAGCTCTGTTATACACTCAGACACATTACTGGGAGTATTATTGCTGTGGAGCTCTGTTATACACTCAGACACATTACTGGGAGTATTATTGCTGTGGAGCTCTGTTATACACTCAGACACATTACTGGGAGTATTATTGCTGTGGAGCTCTGTTATACACTCAGACACATTACTGGGAGTATTATTGCTGTGGAGCTCTGTTATACACTCAGACACATTACTGGGAGTATTATTGCTGTGGAGCTCTGTTATACACTCAGACACATTACTGGGATTATTGCTGTGGGCTCTGTTATACACTCAGACACATTACTGGGAGTATTATTGATGTGGAGCTCTGTTATACACTCAGACACATTACTGGGAGTATTATTGCTGTGGAGCTCTGTTATACTCAGACACATTACTGGGAGTATTATTGCTGTGGAGCTCTGTTATACACTCAGACACATTACTGGGAGTATTATTGCTGTGGAGCTCTGTTATACACTCAGACACATTACTGGGAATATTATTGCTGTGGAGCTCTGTCATACACTCAGACACATTACTGGGAGTATTATTGCTGTGGAGCTCTGTTATACACTCAGACACATTACTGGGAGTATTATTGCTGTGGAGCTCTGTTATACACTCAGACACATTACTGGGAGTATTATTGCTGTGGAGCTCTGTCATACACTCAGACACATTACTGGGAGTATTATTGCTGTGGAGCTCTGTTATACACTCAGACACATTACTGGGAGTATTATTGCTGTGGAGCTCTGTCATATACCCAGACACATTACTGGGAGTGTTATTGCTGTGGAGATCTGTCATACACCCAGACACATTACTGGGAGTGTTATTGCTGTGGAGCTCTGTTATACACGCAGGCACATTACTGGGAGTGTTATTGCTGTGGAGCCCTGTTATACACGCAGACACATTACTGGGAGTATTATTGCTGTGGAGCTCTGTTATACACCCAGACACATTACTGGGAGTATTATTGATGTGGAGCTCTGTTATACACTCAGACACATTACTGGGAGTATTATTGCTGTGGAGCTCTGTTATACACTCAGACACATTACTGGGAGTATTATTACTGTGGAGCTCTGTTATAAACTCAGACACATTACTGGGAGTATTATTGCTGTGGAGCTCTGTTATACACTCAGACACATTACTGGGAGTATTATTGCTGTGGAGCTCTGTCATACACTCAGACACATTACTGGGAGTATTATTGCTGTGGAGCTCTGTCATACACTCAGACACATTACTGGGAGTATTATTGCTGTGGAGCTCTGTCATACACTCAGACACATTACTGGGAGTATTATTGCTGTGGAGCTCTGTCATACACCCAGACACATTACTGGGAGTATTATTGCTGTGGAGCTCTGTTATACACTCAGACACATTACTGGGAGTATTATTGCTGTGGAGCTCTGTTATACACTCAGACACATTACTGGGAGTATTATTGCCGTGTAGCTCTGTTGTCACTCAGCCAAATTGCTGCAGAGCTCTGTTATACACTCAGACACATTACTGTGAGTATTATTGCTGTGGAGCTCTGTTATACACTCAGACACATTACTGGGGGTATTATTACTGTGGGGCTCTGTTATACACTCAGACACATTACTGGGAGTATTATTGCTGTGGAGCTCTGTTATACACTCACACAGTACTGGGAGTATTATTGCTGTGGAGCTCTGTTATACACTCAGACACATTACTGGGAGTATTATTGCTGTGGAGCTCTGTTATACACTCAGACACATTACTGGGAGTATTATTGCTGTGGAGCTCTGTTATACACTCAGACACATTACTGGGAGTATTATTGCTGTGGAGCTCTGTTATACACTCAGACACATTACTGGGAGTATTATTGCTGTGGAGCTCTGTTATACACTCAGACAAATTACTGGGAGTATTATTGCTGTGGAGCTCTGTTATACACTCAGACACACCAACAATATGGAGCTCCTAGAAAAGAGGGACATTAGGAGAGAAAATAGGGACAAAATAGGGACTGTCCTTCCTAAATAGGGACACTTGGGAGACATGGTATTAAACTGTGTAATAATAACTAGACTCCATGATGCAGTTGGAATGGAAACTACTGAAAGCTAAATTTAAATGTGCCACATGTTTTATGTTAAGGGTTACGGGGGGAATAAAGTTCTGGAGACATTAACCCCTAAGCCCCCTGAACCCGAACACACCAAATTTCTCTAACACTACACCCCAACCGTAACATTTGAAATGTGTTTCCCTTTTATTCAGCTTTTCCTATCCTCACTGGCCTGTTTAATATTACATCATCGGAGCACAGGAAGTGATGTCACAGTTACGGCGCAGGTCAATCTTTCCAAAAATATAACCCATCAAAAAGTGAAATATGTGCCCTTTGTAATTCTGCTAACATGTTGTGCAATGTGAGTGCACCGCACAGCAGGCGATACAGGATTCTAATGAATGAGTTGCAGGAAACAGATGCTCTAGTCTAAATAGTTTCAATTGGAATCTCTACTTGGGAAATAGTTCAGTTTCATCTGGATACAGACAGTAAATCAAAACACTAACAGGTGTTTTCTTAAGTGCTTAGCTGGGGATTTAACAGAGAGAATAGAACAAGCTCACATTTTGGGACAGAAAGCAGTCAGATTAAATCGTTTTGCTTTAAAATGAGAGACCGTCGAGGGCCACCCAGGTCATTTTCACATAGATATAGGGCTGTCTATTAAATGGTGCCTGATTAAAGCTGCCGGAAATCTAGGAATCATGGCTTGGCGAAAATCTGAGAGGAGATTTTAAAGAAAAAAAATAAAGAAAAAAAAAGTTTAAAAAGAAATATATTTTAATTCCATTTAAATTAAAATGGTTTAGGGCACAGCGCAGATATGAAACATTTCCATTTCTTTTTAATATCTTTTATATATATTTATAAATCGTATTGATTATTTAATAAAAAAGCAATAATTAATAAACAATTAATAAAGGTACATGTATTCATTTAAAGTATGTATTTTTATTTTCACCATGTTGCAGGAAAGCCTAAAAAGCAGATTCAGGAGCTGCTGTAAATTAAAAGTAATTTATTGTGTGACACAACAGTAAATTTATAAAATTAAAGTAAAATTATTGTGAAAATGTGAAATTGTGCAGGAAGGGAGTGATGGGAGAGGAGTATACCGATATCGCTACACCGGACTAAGACAGAAACAGCAGAACTCCTTAATATTTAATGGCTACTCCATCGACCATAACCACTGCATACTGCTGTTGTGATTGTGATGGTTGGAGTACTCTGGCACTGTTCCACGGTAATGGACGCCAGGTCCCCTCCTGTAGAGCTGCAGTATCCGGATGCCAATCCTGATGGCCTTTTTATTGGCTGAGAATGTCAGATGACAGCTTTCAGCCAACGAATGACAGTCTGAGTATTGAAATATGCACAGTGCCGAATGTCAATGTTTACAATCAGGACGGAGCTTGGAAAAACTAGAACCAGGTTAACATGTTGTTATGGTTAGAGGAGAGGTATAACCAGGCACAGGATGGTATTGGCGTGTAGAATTCCTCACTCACCTGTATAAAAGACACTTACATTTTTAGGGTACCCCTGACGATGCCTCTTGGTCTAAAAATGAAATGAGGTTACCATTGACCTCCCCTGGGTCAATTGTCACATTTAAAGGGACACTCCACTGCCCAAATATAAAAATAAAAAAACAGCACATTGTTTAGTAGATATGCTTTTATTAAAACATGCATGCATTCAATTAGGTTATATCTAAAACCTCTCTTGTCTGCTACTTTTGTATAAAGAGAAATGCTGGTCCAAGTTATAACAGCCTGCAGTCCTCCCCTTCTAACTCCGCCCAGAGTTTTAGTGGCTGTCCAATCACAGACTTCCCAGTGCAGCTTAATGAGAAGTCTTTGTAAGCTAGATGCAGTTGCTGCCTCTTGAGTCCGTCTTCACTGAGCTAAACAACCAGGAAGTAGCAGGAACAGGTTGTCTGACTGACAGTCAGTGAGGTATACCAAGATTTATTTATAGAAGTTTCAATTTCTACTGAAATAAACATTTTTGTAAAATGTAAAAAGAGGACATACTCCTCACACATAAAGCACTTCAGCGATATAAACTGCTTTAGGGGTCTGGAGTGTCCCTTTAACAGGGTCACAGTGAGGGTGTTAGATTCACCCTACCCATGAACATAGACTGAGACAAACTTGCCTTTTAAAATAAAACAAAATGTGAAAAATAGTGAGTAAAGGGAACTAACAGACTTGCTGAGAGTAAATGTCAGTCTTTTGTCCACTGTAAAAGATCCATTAAAGGGACACTGTAGTCACTATAAGCATTTCATCTCTTTGAATTGGGTATAGTACCTGGAGTACCCTGGCGTTGTCCCTCCATTCAGTGTTGAACCATGTTCGTGCAGTATGCCACAAAATAAGAGTCCCTGGCCACCCACAGTCCGGCCCCTTCAGTATGTGTAGCTAAGGCAGAGATTACACACTTCCTTGTTGTCATACCCATTCATACCGTCAGTTGGAACTCTGACAGGCTAAAAGCAGTCAGCTGACACTCTCAGCCAATCACAGCTGCCTGTTGCTGCTCAGGGTAATACTTCCTTATTAGCCAAAGCAGCACAGAGAGGATGGATTGCCGGGGACTCTTGTTTAGCATTAAAACATTAAAACTTTAAAAACGGTTTAATGCTGATAGAAATGATGGGACCAGTGGACTCCTGACACTATAACCAGTTTAATGAGATGAAGCAGATACAGTGCCTACGGTGTACCTTTAAGACTTAAGTCTGAATATAGAATAACATTGTGGGCTACGATGGGGCTTTATCAAAGGCAGAGGTAATTTTTTAATTTGCACAACTGGATTTCAGTCTAAATGGGGACCCACACTCCAGGCTGTCTTTACTACATCTCTTGTCCTTGTCAATGTGGGACGGCATATTGTGATACAGAGTTCACGTCTGGTGACGTCCTACACATTGTCTGGCAATCGAAAGATTGAGGCCAAAATGGTAATTCTATGCATTAAGGATGATATTCAGCATATTGCACACAGACATTATGGGAAGCAGTGAATTAGGGAACTCCTGCACTGTATTGGATCATTAATAATTGGCATCATCTGATTATATATCGCTAAACCCTAAGGCCCAAGCTTTGCCTTTTCATGTAAATGGTATACAGTCAGTTACAGAGTCAAAACAGCAAAATAATATACTACAAATAATAATAATAATAATACGGATAATAAGAGAGCGTGATACAATCTGCACATTCCCTCTGTGACCGCAAGCCTGGATACCTTACAAGGTTTTGTTTATTCAGATGTGAAAATATTTAAAATAAATAAAAATCTAAACATAATACATGTAAACAATATATATAAATAAAAAAGAATGCATCCGAGAAATTGTTTTAATAATTAATTATACAGATATTAACAAGCTGTAACAATTCTTCTGGTATTAAAACTAACTGAGCTTTTAAAAGGTAGAACTCTCCTGTGCTGGGATCCTTTGAGAATTCACAAGGAAACTGCACATTTTAGGGGAAAATTGTTTAAGTGGAAAAATTGTCCAATTGTTGCAATTCCACCAAGTCCTAAGTTTTCAGTTTAGTGAAGAAGGCGAATTGGTGTGAATATGATCTATCTACTGTCATCGTTGGTTTTTTTATGCTAGATACAACCTGCAGAGAAAAAGGATAAAAATTGCAGCAAATGACAGAATAGCTTGACGACATAATGTCCAACCCGCTGTCTGACCCTCAAAATACTTAAAGACACGAAATTGATGTCTTTAGCCATAAAACCTCCGTTCCTTCAATAAAATAACAAAATATCCATTGTAAAGCGAACAAGTAAAAGGCCAAACTTTGAACAGGAACGTTTTGTACTTTGGCCCGTCCACAATAAACGTTCTACCCACTACTTATCAATTAGTACCCCTGTACAGATACTGGAAGAAGGAAAAAAATACCCCGAAACTACAGCTCTCCAGCTGCGTGACTGAGGAGCCTTAGGTCGGACGTACAATGAAATAATTGTAGCCGCAACTAAGAGCATGCTGGGCACTTGTTATAAGAGGTCACGTATTTATTGGCAGAGAGAACCTCAGGGCTATATCTGTCCTTAATCAATAGCATCCCTCGGTCCCTGGGCTGTAATTGCAAAGTTTCCCTCTGTTGTTCTAAGCACTCCTGGGGAGCGAAGGGAATCGGCGACACAGAGGTAACATTTACCTCTAGGCTTTTAATACAGTGATGGAATCCATTCACTCGATTACCATCCATCAGCCATTGGCCCCTTCTCTCTCACCGTTACGTGATGCAGAATATAGTGACATTTTGTACTAAATAATAACCATTCTATTTCCTACGGATTCCAGAAGTCACAGACACTTTGCTATGATGGTGCTGGGCACACTTGGTCATTCTAGAATTTTCCTAGGATGAATAGTTTGGCCTAGGAGATTGGACACTTCCTGGACCCATTTAATTATTACTGAAAACCAGATTAATTTGGGCTAGCAAGGACCTATTTGTCCACCCTAGCCTGGCGAAGAAAGGGCAGATACATTCGCTACTGTTCATCTACTATATTAATTATCAGGCCACTCACATTGGTAGTGAGGGGACACTTCATCAGTCCGCTCTAATTTCTTTGCTTTGCCGCACTCACCTAGACTTCTTGGAACCATTATTCGTTTGACAGTCATACTCTATTTATAGGGTGGGGGATAAATTATAGATATGATGTGCTTTGTTCTAATCTAAGGCAGTGATATTGTTCATTAGATGGGACCTTTGGACAGGTACAATGAAGGTGTAAATTGTGTGACCGCCCAAATTAAGAGAATCTCCTTTAAACTGGTCTAAATGTATCATTTAAAATGTACAGTTCTAGCCAGTTGTTGGTGACCGTTAATGCAGGGAGAGGGTGTAAATATTTTTAGAAATTAAATAGACTTTTCTGCGGCGATGTGTTTCCTGGTAATTCCATTTTATCTCTACTGAAAACAGCTCCAAAACAGCCATTAATTAATCAATTTCATTATATTTTATTTCTTATCACTGCCAACTGCACAACGTGTCGGATTCATCTATGGACATACAATATCATTGTTGCACGGTCAACTCAGAGAGAAGATATTAGACCTCCGGGAATCAAGCAGAAATATCCATTACTCCGAGAAATACCCCACGATCATGGCTATTGTTGATAAAATCTATCGAGGATGGATTTAAAAAAAAATAAACATGAAAACTAAATATTCAAAGTTCTAATGGACAGGTATGTGGAGGTATAGAGTCAAGAAAGATTATTTTCCCCCCAGTGTTTTTTTTCAATCAAGATTACAATGTAACTCTGTACAAATCACTATTCAATATGAGCCAATTTGTGCAGTCAGACACAAAATAATAGGATACTCGTAGAAAGGAATATTTGCATAAACAAATCAGGGGGTTTATACATATCGAGGGTCCTACACAGATTACAAACTTGTATTGATTGTTACCATCGAGGACGCTGCTCCCATCTACCTGAAACCTTTTTTAAAAAGCTGACGCCCCTATACCAGATGGACAAGCTAAGTATTTCATTGCGTTACTCATGCCTTTGGCACTGGCTAAAATAATGAAATTATAAACCCAAACGCAGGATGAGCGCAAAGTTCCTGCCAATATAATCTGTTTTCTGGTGGAACAGTCGGCAAACACCCTGCGTCAATGTTTCCCCAACAAAGGGTTATTACAGCAATAGAACGCGGAGCCCATAGGGATTCTCCCGTATGAATGAACAAAAGGAGCAGCTATCCAGTTCAACTATTTAATAAGAAAGCAAACTTTCAGCTCTTAAATCATTGTCAGTGCGTCCCCGCCAGAGCATGTCCCTCATGGCACGAGCATCTTACAAGAGCCATGAAAATGATGTCTTTCACAATGTAACACTTCATCTGGGTATCTGATCGGTAGGGGTCCAAACCAGAGCCCCTGGCTCACAGTGAGGGGCTGGCACCGTCTATACACCGTGTAACCTCTTCACTACCAGCACCATGCCGGGCAGAGCAGTATGGGGCGATATCCATAGGAAATACTGAATGGTATTCATCTGTAAGAAAGCAGAGAATAAACCGCATGATAATATCAGGAAATATTACTTTACAGAAAGATTAGTAGATACCTGGATAAGCCATTAAGTGGGAATAGTAATGGCTAAGAGTAAAGAGGAATTGAACAGTGCTGGGATGTGAGGAAGACTAACGCAATAAACAAAACTAATTACAAATGCAATTATTCATATAGCACCAATATATTTCACATTGCTGTACAAAGGGTAAACAAGACTAACATTTAATACTAGGCTAACACGTAAGATATATATGAACAGTAAGAGTGTCCTGCCCAAACAAGCTTACAATTTAAAGGAAGAACGTTCTGATGTGTATAAGGCTAACACAGTAATGGAATTGAAGAATGCTCAGGATGTGTATAAGGCTAACACAGTAAAGGAATTGAAGAATGCTCAGGATGTGTATAAGGCTAACGCAGTAAAGGAATTGAAGAATGTTCAGGATGTGTATAAGGCTAACACAGTAAAGGAATTGAAGAATGCTCAGGATGTGTATAAGGCTAACACAGTAAAGGAATTAAAGAATGCTCAGGATGTGTATAAGGCTAACACAGAAAATTAATTGAAGAATGCTCAGGATGTGTATAAGGCTAACACAATAATGGAATTGAAGAATGCTCAGGATGTGTATAAGGCTAACACAGTAAAGGAATTGAAGAATGCTCAGGATGTGTATAAGGCTAACACAGTAAAGGAATTGAAGAATGCTCAGGATGTGTATAAGGCTAACACAGTAAAGGAATTGAAGAATACTCAGGATGTGTATAAGGCTAACACAGTAAAGGAATTGAAGAATGCTCGGGATGTGTATAAGGCTAACACAGTAAAGGAATTGAAGAATGCTCAGGATGTGTATAAGGCTAACACAGTAAAGGAATTGAAGAATGCTCAGGATGTGTATAAGGCTAACACAGTAAAGGAATTGAAGATTGATCAGGATGTGTATAAGGCTAACACAGTAAAGGAATTGAAGAATGCTCAGGATGTGTGTAAGGCTAACACAGTAAAGGAATTGAAGAATGCTCAGGATGTGTATAAGGCTAACACAGTAATGGAATTGAAGAATGCTCAGGATGTGTATACGGCTAACACGGTAAAGGAATTGAAGAATGCTCAGGATGTGTATAAGGTAACACAGTAAAGGAATTGAAGAATGATCAGGATGTGTATAAGGCTAACACAGTAAAGGAATTGAAGAATGCTCAGGATGTGTGTAAGGCTAACACAGTAATGGAATTGAAGAATGCTCAGGATGTGTATAAGGCTAACACAGTAAAGGAATTGAAGAATGCTCAGGATGTGTATAAGGCTAACGCAGTAAAGGCTAACTAACACAGTAAAGGAATTGAAGAATGCTCAGGATGTGTATACGGCTAACACGGTAAAGGAATTGAAGAATGCTCAGGATGTGTATAAGGTAACACAGTAAAGGAATTGAAGAATGATCAGGATGTGTATAAGGCTAACACAGTAAAGGAATTGAAGAATGCTCGGGATGTGTATAAGGCTAACACAGTAATGGAATTGAAGAATGCTCAGGATGTGTATAAGGCTAACACAGTAAAGGAATTGAAGACTGCTCAGGATGTGTATAAGGCTAACGCAATAAAGGAATTGAAGAATGCTCAGGATGTGTATACGGCTAACGCAGTAAAGGAATTGAAGAATGCTCAGGATGTGTATAAGGCTAACAAAGTAAAGGAATTGAAGAATGCTCAGGCCCCAAAATCGGGGGCGCTGAGAGGAGCAGGCCAATGGCCTGTCACAGGGGGCTCAGAAGGTGCCGGTGGCTAAGCATGTGCTTATTCAATAAGGCAGAGTAGGCACCTGTTTTCCCCATCCAGCAAGTGCCTACTCTTCTGAAATATATTGGGAATAGAGAGGAGGCAGGCAGCAGCAGCAGCAGCAGCAGCAGCAAAGAAACGCTGAAGGTAGGGAGGCTGGATAGGCCTAAAAATAAAACAAAAAGAAATAAAATGAATTGTGTCTGTCAGTGTGTGTGTCTGTCTATCAGTGTCTGTCTGTCAGTGACTGTGTGTCTGTCATTGAGAATGTGTGTCAATTTGTGCATCTGTCAGTAAGTTTGTCACTCACTGTATGTGTGGCTATCAGTGACTGTGTGTATGTCATTGAGAGTGTTTTTCTGTGTGTATGTGTGTGTGTCAGTTTGTGTATCTGTCAGTAGGTTTGTCTGTCACTCACTGTATGTGTGACTGTCAGTGTCTCTCAGTGTGTCTGTCAGTCACTGTATGTGTGTTTGTCTGTCAGTGAGTGTTTCAAATCAGTAAGAGTGTGTCTGTCATTAAGAGTGTGTGTCAGTAAGACTGTCAGTGAGTGTGTCTGTCAGTGTGTCCGTCTGTCAGTGAGTGTGAGATCTGTGCCTGTCAACGAGAGTGTGTGTATGTGTCAAAATGTGTGTCTGTCAGTGAGTGTGTCTGTAACTGTATGTGTGTGTGTCTGTCATTGTGTTTGTCAGTGAGTGTGTCTGTTAGTGAGTGTTTCAAATTAGTAAGAGGGTGTGTCAGTAGGTCTGTCAGTGATTGTGTCTGTCAATGTGTGTGTCTGTCAATGAGTGTATTTCAAATCAGTGAGATTGTGTGTTTGTCATTGAGAGTGTGTCTGTCAGTGTGCATATGTGTTTCTGTATGAGTAGTGTGTATCTGTGTGTTTCAGTGTGTGTATCTGTGTGTGTATGAGTCAGTGTGTATCTGTGTGTGCCAGTCTGTGTATCTGTTTGTGTTTCAGTGTGTATGTGCGGGGCAGTGTATGTGCACCCAGCAATCAAACACCAACTCTACATTCAAACACTGAACACAAGTACACCACTGTTTTCAAATAGGAACAGTACATACAAACAAACGGCTGCATTCAAATGCCAACACTACACAAAAATACATACATTCAAACACACAAAACATGACTAAAATCCATCACCAGCTACTATTTCTATTGCATAAAGAAGTGTTTATTCGTAAAAAATCATAATGCACTTTATCAACAAATACTAGTCTTTACGTGTGTTGAATTAGCCTTACCACCAGAGGAACAGGATGGATGGGGGCGGTCAGGGCCGGATTAACATAGGGGCTGATGGAGCTGCAGCTCCAGGCCCAGGCCCATGGAATAGGCCCATTGATTTAAAAAAAAAAAAAAAAATTTTTTTTTTTTCACACACTACTCTTAGGGATTCCACCTGGCTTTTATTTTATTGGCACAGCCAGTATTTGAGGCTGCCTGGCTGGTGCCAATATTGCAGTGATACTGGCAATACAAATGCTGGTATTTTTCTCAGTATAAACAAGAGATTACTATGCAATACCAGCACTGGCCAGTAGGGGTCACTGTGTGTGGAGACAGGCAGGGATAGGAAGTTCCAGCATATCCCTCCCTGCCTATCTATACTCACTGATCTGCAGGGGTGCAGCTACAGAGAGTCCAGACAGCAACTCCCACCCTGCAGAGACAGCCTACAGCTCAGGGAAGTAAGGGATGGGGGGAAAGGCTGCAAGGAGACATACACTGAGACACTAATGGACATTGAGAGACATTATGGCAGACACTGAGACACTAAGGGACATTGGGAGACATTATGGCACATACACATGGGGACACAGTGTCCCCATGTCTCCCAGCCAGTGTCCCTGGTGTCTCAGTGCCCCCTAGTCTCCCAGTGACCCCTAGTCTCCCAGTGACCCCTAGTCTCCCACTGTCCCCATGTCTCCTAGTGCCTCCATGTCTCTCAGTGCCTCAAGTGTCATAATGTCCCCAAGCTAGTGTCCCTAGTGTCTGTGGCCCTGGTGTCTCAGTGTCCCCATGTCTCCCAGTGCCCCCATGTCTCAATGTCCCCATATCCCCAAGCCAGTGTCTCTAGTATTTTTGTCCCTGGTGTCTGTGTCCCCATGTCTTCAAGTGTCCCCTATTTTCCCATTGTCCCCATGTGCCCCAGCCATAGTCCCCTAGTCTCCCAGTGTCACTGGTGTCTCCGTGTCCCTAGGTCTCCCCGTGTCCCCAGGTCTCCCTGTCTTCCTAGTGTCATAGTGACATGGGGACCCTGGGATACATGGGGACACAGGGAGACATAGGGCATTAAGACACTGATACATAGGATCACTGGGCGACCTGGGGACACAACACTAGGGGACACTGGGAGACATGGGGCACTGAGACACTGATACATAGGAACACTGAGACCTGGAGTAATCGAAACATGGGGCACTGACTCATGAGGGCACAGGGAGGAATCCATCTATACAGCAGATTTAAACTAAGTAGTTTTTTGGTGATTTTATGGCATTTTCTCTTATGTCACTCCTTGTGATTTACATCATGTGATGTCACCCACACATATTTAATTATGCAAATTAGTAAGGCCGGTATGTTTTTCCAAGAAAGGTGGCAACCCTAACTACTTTTCACATACTCTTACTTAAGTATGGAAACTTAAGAGGGATGTATGGGAACAAAACGTGTGTGGACTGGCTGACAATGAATATAGTTAAAGGGACACTATAGTCACCAGAACAACTACAGCTTATTGAATTTGTTCTGGTGAGTAGAATCATTACTGTCAGGCTTTTTGCTGTAAACACTGTCTTTTCAGAGAAAATGCAGTCTTTACATTACAGCCTAGTGATAACTTCACTGGCCACTCCTTAGATGACTGTTAGAGATCCTTCCTGGGTCATGGCTGCCTAAAATGCATCCAAACATTCAGTGTCTCCTCCCTCTGCATGCAGACACTGAACTTTCCTCATAGAGATTCATTAAATTCATCTAAATAAGGAGATGCTGATTGGCCAGGGCTGTGTTTGAATCATGCTGGCTCTGACCCTGATCTGCCTCTTTGTCAGTCTCAGCCAATCCTATGAGGAAGCACTGTGATTGGATCAGGCCACCACTTCTAATGATGTCAGCAGACTGCTTGTTTTTATAAGTCTAACAGCATGCAGAGTTACAGCTTCAGGCTTGAATATAGTAGGATTTTGCTGTATTTATGGAGGCATGAGGGGCCCAGGGGGCTAGATGGTGGTGTTAACACTATAGGGTCATGAATTCATGTTTGTGTTCCTGACCCTATAGTGATCCTTTAAGGTAATGCTGACTTTGGTCTCTCTAACACTGTGGCGTGTTCCCTTTCTTCTACACTCACTACATACAGCTTTTCTCTGTCCCAGACCATATACCAGGAGCTTCTGCCTGCTAGTAAGAAGGTAAGGAGACAAGTGGCCAGCGAATGCTAGGGGACAGTCCTTAGTAAGCATTGAGTGAGCGCATCATTAGATGCATTTATGCCAAGCTCAGGGTGCTGTCTGCATAGTATGCCCCTAGTTGGCCAGCTGCATGATTGGCAGGCAGCCTGACATGCATTCATGCCAGGCTGGCCTTCTAATTCTTTGATCAGACATGTCCTCTTTTTGGGCATGTTCGCCCCTTTTGGCAGGTTACGTGATTTGTGTCAGTGGCACACCCTTTTACCATGCCCATTGACTTCCTGCTTGACTGGACACTGTTGTTAGGGGTTATGGATTTACTTGAAAGATAAAAACATAAATTAGAGAGAGATTAGCCTAGGGTATGAGTTTTCTTATAGCTGCTGTTTTCTTTCTCTCCAGCACCATCTCCATCAGATACATGATACTTGGGAGTGTTTTACTGTTTTTGGTCGATATGATTCTGTAATTAGGCCCGTCATAATTGTCAGCACCAGGCCCACTGGGCTCTTAATCTGGCCCTGGGGGCGGTACATGGGGGGAGCCAAGATAATACAGGATAACTTTATTAACAAATACATAAAATACATTGCAACTGAAATATCAAAAATAGTGAAACAGAGAAACAGATGTGCACCTCGCCTCTTCCTCTAATCTTCCTTCTTCTCCTTCCGAGTCTCTTCCTCTCCTCTTCCTCTAATCTTCCTAGTCTCTTCCTTCTCCTCCTTCCTAGACTCTTCTCACTTCCTCTCCTCTTCCTCTAATCTTCCTAGTCTCTTCCTTCTCCTCCTTCCTAGACTCTTCTCACTTCCTCTCCTCTTCCTCTAATCTTCCTAGTCTCTTCCTTCTCCTCCTTCCTAGACTCTTCTCACTTCCTCTAATCTTCCTAGTCTCTTCCTTCTCCTCCTTCCTGGACTCTTCTCACTTCCTCTCCTCTTCCTAGTCTCTTCCTCACCTCTCCTCTTCCTCTCCTCTCCTCTCCCTAGTCTCTTCCTTCCTAGACTCTTCTCACTTCCTTTCCTTTTCACACTCGCCTCTTGGTCCCGAATTCCCTATTGGCAGATCTCAGTGCTGACTGCTTCAAATCTTATTCAACACAGATATGAACCTGGTTACATAGAGACTTAATGCCTCTCCTCAACATTTAAGGTGCTTTCTACAGCGCCACTGAACATGTTGGTGACTCTAATGCTAATGTAACCATTTGCTCAACACAATAACAAATTGATTTGCTTTTATTTAAAATAAATTAATAAGAATGACTTACTTAGGTAAAAGTGTCCATTCATTAAAAAGGAATTTATAGAAGCAAAAAAATCAGCTTTCGAAATTCAGGCCAAAAAAGGCAAACATGATGAAAATGAGTTGTTTTGGATGCGTTGGTAAATGGTTTCAAACTTTGCCATAGATTTTTCATTTTGGAAGTTGATTTGTTAACGTTACAGAACTCATTGTTTACTGACCAATCCCTAAACTGATACAAGAACGGTTACCCCGGGGAGAAAGTGTTATGCACCCAGTACTTTGGGATGGAACAGGCACTCAGTAACATTTTAAATTTCAAATAAAAACCATACAGATCGAGAAGAATCGGAAAATCCATGGACGCTCAGCAACATACAGGAATGGCTGAGGCTGTGGCTAGACTTGATGGGAGTTCTACTTCCACAAACATTGGAAAGCTACTTTTGAAGCTGTTATTGTGATTAGTTTTTACCTACATGGCACCAACATATTCTGCCGCACTGTACAACAGGTCATTGGTGGAGTATTTTAATTTAATACTTATTAATATTATCTATACCGCTTTAATCTCACAGTCCCCATGTTTTCCATTTGCTACATGACAGATTTCAGTTCCCCCAACAGGACTTGTGTCTTGGCTGCTTAAAATCTCAATCTTTGGCAACAGCATCTGAACAAGTCATTCCAAATTTATTTTGTGAAGTTGAAGAAAAAAAAAAAGAAAGAAAAGGAAGAAAGAATGAAAGAATGAACGAAGGGGAAAAAAAATAAAAACTTGGGTTTCAAATGCCAGACCACGTAACTAAAATTACAAATGCATTTCACAGCAATTCTCCGCTTTCTCCAAGGACGATGGCAGCGGTTGGGTTTTGCGCGGCGCCACAGATTATTTTACTTGGTCTTAAACTAATTTGCAGTAAATAGTTCCTTTACAGTGCTGCCCGGGGGGGATTTCTGATCCTCTATCCCAGCGATTTCCACATCCAGATTCGAATTTAAACGTCTCTGAATAGGGTACTTTGCTCAAGGATTGAGCTTCATTTCGACATGAAACGAGGTGAGAGTGAATTATAAACGCTCAGCATTTCGTCCGAGTTGCGGTGAATGAGATTGTCAGGTTAAATTTAGCTTGGGGGGAAAAAAACTCGTAATTGAACTATTAGCTTTTGTTTTTTAAACGTATTGTGTTGCAAACAGGATTTCAGTATTTGAATACTTTTAAATGCCAGTCTTGGTTATTTTAAAGGTTCGGATTAGGGGTGTCAAACTGAGAACCACAGAGGCTCCTTATCCTTATGGTTGTGGCCCACACTCTTAATGTATTGTCTAGTCTGGAATAAATAATGTCAGTTTAGGTCCTGAGACAGATCGATCGTCCCAGTCTTACGTCAGATGCAGCGGGAAACTGGAAACATTGTAACCATCTCTGTATTCTGATTGGCTGCCTTATATTTGAGCCAATCAGATTAAAGATACACTTAAAATCACGGTCAGTGATGGCTGCCTCCTGCAGGCTATAAAATGTATATTTCCTGGGGGCAATATTAGGCACAGACAGATTGCAGCCATTATAGATGAATCAGAATTAATCTGAATTAGCTTTTTGTATCAGCTAATCTTTATCTGACACATTACTTGGTGTAACCATTAAAGTGCCCGAGGGGTGAGTAAGTAATGATTAATGTGTTAAAGGGAATGATGGGACAGGAAATCAGGTGCCCCAGTGTTTAGATTTTACAGGTATACAGGTCAGCTTATTTGGACCTTCCCATTTCCCACAATAAAAGAGGCCGTATCAAGGTAAATGCAGCTTACAGACTGCCTCTGTATTAACACTGATCTCATACTGTGCGATCCCCAATCAGTGACACAGTAAGACCATTAACTACAAAGCTTGGCTGGTCCCGGCCTGCTGGGTCCCCTGCCCTCCCAGGCTCGGCTAAAATCCATTCCTCAGGGAACTTTTAAAAGTCCATCACAACCTGTTTTTCTTCTTTATAGATTCTCCTGTTTATACCTTTTGTCATTCTTCTTCCTAATCACATTGTTTCTATCTCCCAGGATAAATTACTCTGCTATTAACAGGCCAAGGAGCCCCAGGGCGTATCTTTTACACCTGCTGGATCATTGCTATCCAACCTCATTGTATCAGGGGCCAAAATGGAATTCTGCTGTGAGTGATAAACGTAGAAAGAGACACACACTAACACACACATTGACACACTGATAGACTAAGACACACACACTAACACACACACATTGACACACTGATAGACTGAGACACACAGACACACACTAACACACACATTGACAAACTGATAGACTAAGACACACACACTAACACACACACATTGACACACTGATAGACTGAGACACACAGACATACACTAACACACACATTGACAAACTGATAGACTAAGACACACACACACACTAATACACATACTGACACACTGATAGACTAACACACACACACTAACACACATACTGACACACTGATAGACTAAGACACACACACACTGATAGACTAAGACACAAACTGACATACTGACAGACTAAGACTAAGACACACACACTGATAGACTAAGACACACAAACACACACACACTAACACACTGATGGACTACCAGACACACAATGAAACACAGACACACACACACACACACTGATAAACTAAGACACACACACTGATAGACTACCACACACACAATGACACACACACACTGATAGACTATGAGACACACACACCAACGCACTGATAGACTACCACACACACATACACACACTGATAGACTAAGATACACACACACACACACACACAGATAGACTAAGACACACACACTGATAGACTAAGACACACACACAGACAGATAGACTAACACACACACACACACACACACACTGATAGACTAAGACACACACACACACTGATAGACTAAGACACACCCATACACAAACTGACATACTGATAGACTAAGACTAAGACACATACACTGATAGACTAAGACACACAAACACACACACACACACACACAGATAGACTAAGACACACACACTGATAGACTAAGACACACACATACACACACACACACACACACAGATAGACTAAGACACAAACACACATACACAGATAGACTAAGACACACACACTGATAGACTAAGACACACACACACACACACAGATAGACTAAGACACACACACACACACACACTGATAGACTAAGACACACCCATACACACACTAACACACTGATAGACTACCACACACACAATTACACACACACACACTGATAGACTAAGACACACACACACTAACACACTGATAGACTACCACACACACACACAAACACACACTGATAGACTAAGATACACACACACATACACTGATAGACTAAGATACACCCATACACACACTAATACACTGATAGACTACCACCCATACAATGACACACACACACACTGATAGACTAAGACACACACACACAATGACACACAAGCACAGACACCAACAGATGTACACACTAAAATAATATTTACAGACAGATGTGCACAGGGTTATTCAGAAAGTGTGAATTTGTAGGGTGTTTGAAACAAAAAAACAAACAAAAAAACAGCTGCCTGTAGAATTTTGCTATTTTAGTCAAAAATGTTACAATTGCTTTGAATTCCCAACAATTAATAGTTTGAAAAACACACAGACTGCATATCAGCAATACACAGTGTGTATCAAAGTATCACAGAGCTCCACAGTCATAAAACTCACAGTGTATCACAGAGCTCCTCAGCAATAAAACTCACAGCAATGTGCAAAGTGTATCACAGAGCTCCAAAGCAATAAAACTCACAGTGTATCAGAGTTCCACAGCAATACAACTCACAGCAATATGCAGTGTATCACAGAGCCCCACAGCAATAATACTCACAGCAATGTGCAGAGTGTATCACAGAGCTCCACAGTAATAATACTCCCAGTAATGTGTCTGAGTGTATAACAGAGCTCCACAGCAATAATACTCACAGCAATGTGCAGAGTGTATCACAGAGCTCTACAGCAATAAAACTCACAGTGTTTCACAGAGCTCCACAGCAATAAAACTCACAGATAGTGCAGAGTGTTTTACAGAGCTCCATGGAAATAAAACTCACATCAATGTGCAGAGTGTATCACAGTGCTCCATGGAAATAAAACTCACATCAATGTGCAGAGTGTATCAAAGAGCTCCATGGAAATAAAACTCACATCAATGTGCAGAGTGTATCACAGAGCTCCATGGAAATAAAACTCACATCAATGTGCAGAGTGTATCACAGAGCTCCATGGAAATAAAACTCACATCAATGTGCAGAGTGTATCACAGAGCTCCTCAGCAATAAAACTCACAGCAACAAGTCTCCTTTGGTACATTAAACCACCATCCTGCTCATTTTTCCTGCTCCCCCACAAGACCACAGCACAGATCTGATCATCAATAAATAACTGTATAATCTAGAATCCCCCAGAACAAAAAGCTTCAATAAACTCCTTTTCCCCATGTCATACCCGTGTCCTCCACATGGCACGGACCCCGATCTCTCACTGGGGGTTAAACTGTATCCAAAGCATAAATAAAATGATGTATATTCTGTATATCCTCAGACATTCACACATATCAAATTGGTTTAGGAAGGTGGACTGGTCTCATGTTAAACATATAGTCATTAGTTCTATTAATACGGGATTCCTTGCATGCGATAGTTAATTACCACATACCCGTTTAGTCCCAGTTTTAGTCCCAGTCCCACTTGCGCAGGTCTATTCGCTATATTCATTTTTAATAGTCAAATCACAGATTTGGAATATTAGAAGGAACATTTTCACTCAGTGTTTGATTTAACTCCTTAATACTGCGAGTCTAGCAGGTTTGTATCCGCCATCCGAAATGTCCTCAATGGCCAACAACTTCTATCACACCGGACGCTATGGTGTGTAACTATCACTGGGTGGCTGAGAGTGATAGGTGCATATCAGGTCTGACATTGGGAGAGAGAAATGCAGATCCAGCGATGGAAACATTCCTCATACTATGAGCACTTACAAACAAGGCAAGTCTTCCCGGTGACTTGTACGTCAGCAGGACAGGACGATTTTTTTTTTTACACATAAAAGTGGACTCATACACCGGCTGTATATACTGTAAATAACAATACGATTATTATTGTAATATAATTATATATAATAGAAGGATTCGGAGTTGCCATAAATTGAGCAGTTGGAATCGAAGGTTTGTGTTCGGACTGCACAGCGCCGTTACAAGTCCAGTATTTAATTGAAGTGATTGAGATTTACTCTACACTTTATAACCGCCTGCCCGACACTGGGCGACAGAACCGATCTGACGGCTGATAGGAGCGAGCGATAGTTAGAAAATCGTGTGTCACATTGTGAGACTTGACAAGTCTGTAGGAAAATATATACATTTTATATACCAGCTTCATTTCCAGGCTTTCAAGATATCGAAGAAAATGATCGTAATTATATATAGCAAGAGAGTATGAGAAGATTTATGAGATTCTGCAACTGGATCAAGTTTCTCTTTAAGCAGGTGAACGGCGTGTCACACTTAGTACTATCTGTGTTCGTCACCTGCAAAATAAAAAATTGTTGTTTGTTCATTTTCCACTAGGGGGCTTGCAGAGTAAACAACAAACATGATCAAATGCCATCGTGCTTTAACCCCTTCATGGCAAGGATATAGGAAAATCCCATTATACCACGACTTCGCTTGTTAGTAACAAAGGGTCATTTCTAAACTTAATTAGGATTTCTTCTTTACACTTTTTTTTTTTCATATTACTTGAAATAGTGGTTTAAAAAGTAAAAATAAATAAAAGATGGCTGCATTATTTAAAATATTATGAAAAGATAATAGTGTAAACAAGCAATCCTAATTTGCTTGTAACTGTTTAGCAGCCCAAACGGCTGATCTGACGGACAGCAGTCACAGCGTTGGTTGTGTTAGCCTTATTCTGATAACCTTGCTTGTGAAGTGCTGCGTAAACAAAAATAGATGTCACATCAATGATTTCCCGAGCAATACGTCACCATATACACAATGTTATCACCAACGCCTCTCCTTTACATTGTCTGCTTCCTGCAGCCATACACTGGCACTTTCATATTAATGAGTGTGAAAAAAACACTAAAAGACTAAATGTATAAAACGAAAATATAAACCGGACGTGGTTAATGTTAAATGATTCTGTTTTTTTATGTAGTTTAGGCTGTTTGTGTCTTAGAAATGGATTTGGGGCTGTATTATTAAGGGGCCACGCTAAATAATATAATCTCTAGATAATCCATCCCCAGCGCCCTCAGCCAAACCCAGCTGTCTATATTGGATGCAATTGATATTCTGTGAATCAATGTGTAAATTTAGCATTATGGAGATGGCTAGAGAGGGGGCTGTCTCTGACTGGCATGGACAAAAACCTGGGGTACTGTGCCCATAGAATGATAGCACCATAACCACTTCAAGGAGCTGCAGTTATGCTGGCTAGAGCGTGGGGTGGCTCGTATTGCTTTTGCCTATAATGTCCTTAAATTAAAGGGACACTATAGTCACCAGAACAACTACAGCTTATTGAATTTGTTCTGGTGAGTAGAATCATTATCTTCAGGCTTTTTGCTGTAAACACTGTCTTTTCAGAGAAAATGCAGTGTTTACATTACAGCCTAGTGATAACGTCACTGGTCACTCCTCAGATGGCTGTTAGAGATCCTTCCTGGGTCATGGCTGCCTAAAATGCATCCAAACATTCAGTATCTCCTCCCTCTGCATGCAGACACTGAACTTTCCTCATATAGATTCATTGATTCAATTCATCTCTATGAGGAGATGCTGATTGGCCAGGGCTGTGTTTGACTCATGCTGGCTCTGCCCCTGATCTGCCTCTTTGTCACTCTCAGCCAATCCTCTGGGGAAGCACAGTGATTGGATCAGGCTACCACTTCTAATGATGTCAGCAGACTGCTTGTTTTTCTGAGTCTAACAGCATGCAGATCTACAGCTTCAGGCTTAAATACAGTAAGATTTTTACTATATTTATGGAGGAATGAGGGGCCCAGGGGGGCTAGATGGTGGTGTTAACACTATAGGGTCAGGAATACATGTTTAGTGATCCTTTAACCCTAGCCATTTCAAAAGACCCTAAAGTTTTGGATTTGTAAAATGATATTCAAGATAAGGGCAAATACACCTTTTACATAACGATATGCGGTATAACAAGATTGTGATTTTGGGTAGATGGGGGCCAAGGTGGGGGTATGACCATGACACAATGCACGTCAGTGGGGTCTTGCAGCAGCAGAATTCTCAGAAACCACTAACTCCTTAAAAATACAGTTCTCTATCGATTGCTCCATGTTATGGATATACGAGATAAAGTCAGGTATTGCCAACTCCCACCCTCTGCAAACAAAAATGCAATAACCGTGTAGCAAAATATAAACACACATCAACATAGTTCTAAAAATGATAAAAAAAACGCTCATCTGTCAGTAAGGTAAATGCCCCAAGGAGGCTGCTGTCTACTGGGAAATCCGGCCCTGCATGTGACTAGTGGTGGCTGTAGAGAAGAAGTGAGTGCCTTGCGCATGCACACTGGGTTAGCAGACAGCTCAGCAAGGAATCCTGCAATACAAGCGTATTCTCACACAAAATCTTCTGCTTTGGCCTTTCGCTGCACGAACAAAAGCCGAACGAAGAAGTCTTTAAGCCTCTTTAATGAAACCTTATTCCAAGGGCTTTACACACGTAACTGAGTCTCTCGTGGAGTCTTGCACCAGTTAAAACCAGAAAGACAAGCCTGAACAATCAGCCAGAGAAGACCGTGTGTATTCTAGGATGAAAATGCTCTGTTTTATGTATAATATATATTTAATGTAATCGCTTATGGAAATATATATTAACAGAAAAACACTTGGGAAAAAATAAATAAAAAGCAGACAGTTTTACATGTTTTATTGCGTAAGGTTAAAAGAAATCCCATTACCGGAGAACTGTGGTGAATTGGCCATGGAAAAGCAGATTTTTACACCGAAATAGCCAAACGGGAACAATTTCTATCTTGGAAATCCTCCAGCTCAGCTATTTGGGATAAAACATGGAATTCCATGATCAGATTCTTCCAGTTTTAGTTAATAACGCCTATATTCCAGGCGACATGGCCAGTTTAACCCGGTATTTTGAGTGCAATGCGGCAGAGAAAGGGTTTAGTTCCACATCGTCCGGAGTGCGCAGTATGTAAGGAAGCAGGTGCTGTGAATTCTCTGAACAGATGCTACCTATTTCCTGCCTTAAGACATTTCTATAGCGGAGCAACACTGACTGCACTAAGGGTGTGTGTCAGGGCAATAAGCAGCTGGGAGGACAGACCGTGTGAGGTGCGGAAGCCGCATTAGCTCATACAGAATTACCTAATTGTTTTATGCTTTGGGATATAGAAAGCACCAACAGAGAACTGCCGGACGGTCAACGCCAATGCATTGCAGGGGTCTTTGTCAGAAGAAATTCGCTCAGGGACGGTGCAGACAGAGTGCACGTCAGAAGACAATGCCCTTAGGTGTTTGTAGAATATGGCACAGAACGAACACTGACCTCTTTGTTGGTCACTCCATATTCCCAACATCTGTCCTGTTTGTGTACTGATATATACGTACAGGGTAACTTGCGACACTGAGAATTAACGAATTTTCCAGAGCTGCTAGTTTGCTTGTAAATATACAAGTTGGAGATTATTTTGCAATTTGCCAATTTTAGCCAAAAGTTTGTAATTCCTGTGTCAATTCTGCAGCGTTATCCTGTTTAGTATATAACGATTAATGCCAGCATTCTGAATTAGAATGTTATGGATATATAGGAATATTTATTTTGTTTCCATGGTGACCGCTACTTTTCTAGAACTTTGTCCCAGCATTGATTTTTGTGAGTAAGCCTCCCCTTAGTTAACGGGTAGAGATTCTCCTTGTGGGTGAATACCACCAATAATGACACAGAACAAAGATATCTCCTAAGGATAATATTTATGTCCCGAGGTTTGTGGCCCCCATATACCTTTATTTAAATCCCCTGTATTATGGCGGGGCCAATGGCCTGTCCTCTTCACAGTTTAGCTCTACCATTTATTCACATAGCAGGTCCACTGTATTTTTATTAATTACTTTTAAAAGGAGTTTGTGTATATCTAGAGATCTCCTTTCAGATGTTTTTAATTCAATAAAATAAAATGTGCTTTTAATAAAAGACATGCCCGTAAGCTGCACTTTCTCTTGTTCTAAGCCAGCTGTCGCGGGGATAACCTGCAGCCTGGTGGGTTTCTGGACAATGAATTTTGTACAGATTCTACATTAAGCAAATCCACCAAACCGCTGCCCTGTCTGCCGATTCCGAAAGACTGGGCTTTATTCACTAAACTGTTACAATTCAAAGTAAAATGGACAATTTAAGGGGGAAAACAATTACTGAAATCTACAATTAGAGATCTTTAAAAGTAACAGTTCTACTGACATCATTATACACTGATTAGTAACTAAGAAACTTTATCGTTTCATTAAACAAAACACAACAAAATAACATAAAAAACAAAAGCATATTTTTTTCTTCAGTTCCTCACCCATTCTAACAACCCGTCAACTTCCTTCTGGCAACTACAATCTGTCTTTGAGAAACAATAAACTGGCAAGCCAATAAGCTTTACATTCTTGCAAAAATTCATGCATTTTCCTAAGAGCAAACAAAATAAAACAAAAATATTTATTTGGGAATTGAAGAAGTTTTCATTTAAATTCGCTTCGCTGGTTTTTATTATCCTGAATTTTTTTTTATTTGATTTTTTTTTTAGCTATTTTTGGCTGCTGCTCATAAAAACAATGTTTTGTTCTAGAAAAAGAAAATATTGAGCGTTGAGATGTTTTAGCTGAATTGGTCTATGGAAGAGGAGGGAACGGGAACGAGGAAGAAAAAAACAATCGTAAAAAAGGGGGGTGGGAGAGGAAAACAGGAGGAAGAGAAAATATTTAAAAATCAAGAGGGAAAAATGAAACCTATAGGAAAACAGCAGGAAAAGAATGAGAAAAAATGGGGAAATAAAATGGGATTTAAATAAAAATGAAGAAGAGGCAATTAGAGAGAGAGATACGTTAATTATGCTCATTTAGCCTAAGGAGTTTGAAGGGTTCTTGTGTTTGAAAAAAGCGTAACATCTGTGCCTTAAATGTTACAATTTTTAAAACCTTTTAATAGCAGTAATTATGGAGCTTGGATTACTATGTTACTGTGGAAGGGAGGCCACAGATTGGGGATCACTGAAAGTAGTTTTGTGCTACGGGCAATATAGGTGGGATTTGCTCTACCCATACATACCCCACCCTTACCTTGGAAGATATTTGTTTTCCCTGGAGGAAACGTAGCCTTGCTTGTAAGAAAGAAAATAAAAAAACCACAAAAAACCATATGGACAAACAGATTGCTACCTTTCACTATCTGAGTAAATCCTTTCTGCTCAGTTCTTGATCTACAATGGGCAAAGTGCAGATTAAGGGGGATAGATAGCAAGATGTTGCAACCTGTTCCTGTAGGTCACACAGAGCAGGAGGCAGACTTTGCGGTGTTCGGATTACAAGGTGTCCTGTGTGATGGCGATATCGCCGGAGCAGAGGTTAATGATGGAGAAACCTGTTGGGTTTATTTGGTTGAATGGAATGGGGTATCAGGTGCCGAGTGTTGAATGTATCTCTGTGTAATATTAAGAATAGTCTACCTTCTATAGTTACTTCAACAGATACATTGATCGATTTCGTAATGGAGTGAGCCAACTCACACATTGTCAAAGTGCTCCAGAGCAGAAGAAGGGTTAGATCTATGAAGACATTATATGGCCTGCCGTACATCATCGTCTTTCATTAAACTACCTACATGCTGACGAAGTTTGACGTGGTCACTCTTTAAAATAATATTATTTAATACATTTGTAAATATATTTTTTTGTTTCTCCATGTCTGGAAAATTCTCATTATAGGCCGCACCATCACCAATTTGTGATTGCCAGCTCACGTTGTATGTTTTGTAATTTGAAATAAAAAAAGAATCTAAATCTTGGAGTGCCCGGACCTGTTTTCTTTTTTTATTACAAACTACTATTTGGGCCCTGGTGCTGGCCCTTGATAATCGATAACCCTTTACATGGTCGCTTATCTAGATAATTCACGGTGGCTTTACATGGGCGCTTATCTAGATAATTCACGGTGGCTTTACATGGGCGCTTATCTAGATAATTCACGGTGGCTTTACATGGGCACTTATCTAGATAATTCACGGTGGCTACCAATAACATTAAATTCTCAAATTAAACTGGTATTGAGGAATCCCTTCCAAATGTTCTTTGGATACAGATATTAATATGGTACTATGTGTTGAATGTTGTAAGTCTTTTTTGTAACATGAAAATTAAGAATAAAGTATATTAAAAAAAACAAAAAACTAATCTCTTTAAAGAAGAAACGATCTATTAAACACCAACACCTACATTATCAGAATATTTACAACCCAAATCAACTATGGCTGGGACCACCTGGCATTAGCGAATCCCTAAATCATTTAGTATTATTATTTTTTTTACAGGATCCTAGGGTTTAAAACACGGTGGATTTAAGATGACACTGAGCATACCCGGGGAGTGTGAACTGGATCGTATCAGAGACATGTGAGATATTAAACTACCGGCAGTAAAAGTACGATGTAAGAATGCTGACAATGGCCAAGGCCTTGACAAATGTCACAATCCTCCTATGATTAGATGGCAGAGCAAGTGTGAAGGGGCAAAATGATTCTAGATACAAACCGATACAATTTCACTAAGAGAGTTACTTTTTGGACACCTGTTGCTTATTTTTGCCAATCCATTGATTGCGGACGGAAATTACCATGATACCTCATCCAACAGAATTGTTATGGCCCAAACAAAGACCTGTAGTCCAAAGTCGGCCCTCATATGGCCCCTGTGTGCCTTACGGCACATCTGGCCCTACAGCTGGGGAGTTTTTTTCCTTTCATCCCAAATTCCAGTTTCTGGTCATATATTTCAAGGTGTAACACTTGGGCAGTTTTAAGGGTTTAGAAGTATTTATATAAAATGTTTTACATGGCTCTCGGAGTGACAGCTTTGTAAGTGACGCGTGTAGGATTTAAAAGCATTCCTGACGGACGTACAAGCTCTTTACTGGTCCTCACAGAGTGCTGTGCCGTGTAATGGCGGATGTTCTGACACCGTCGCGCTGGGCACGAATAAGACACAATGTCAGTAACTAAAACAGACAGAACATCTACACCTTAAAAAGCTACCAGGACCTCCGTATAGACTTGGGGTCTGTGGGATGTTTTTGTCTTGTTTTAACATTTATTAAAACGTACTTACTTTTTTTTCATTTAAACACAAATTGAGCACAATTTGGACGCACTTTTACCTCAAGGGGTTAAACCATTCTTGAACGTGTTAACCCCAAAGATGCCTAAAGCGGCGATGCCCACTCCCCGGCTACAGAATTTTCCGATTTAGGAAGTGCAAAGTACCGCTGGGCAGGGCATTGGCATACAGCGGTCAGCTGGCGCTCTCAGTCAATTTGTGACTCCTCATTCATTAAGCTGGCTTGGAAAAGGTACGGTTTCTTTCCTAGCCAGTTTAGTGGAAGAAAAGCACGGTTTCCGAGAACGGTTTACCCCTTGATGTAAATGTGCCTGCCAAGGCCTCCTGGCACTAAAACAGCTTCATGTTGATTACGTTGTTCTGGTGCCTGGAATGTCCCTTTAAGCAGGGATTTCCAAAATTAATCCAATGTATAAAGCTGAACTCTCTGTATTATACAGTACTCAGTATTTCACTGAAATTATCTTTCATCTTGTAGAGCATATTTAATGTATTTAACTTTTTCCCTTGTAAGTTAAAAAAAATATATTTTGACAACAATAAGACTAATTAGTGTATTTTTAAATTAATATTTGGCAAATCCTGTGCGTGTGTGCTTTTAATAGTAAGATTATAACTTTCTGGGTAGGCAATCGTTTTCAAGCAGGGCAGTGATTGCATTTCCTATTGGCTAGATGCAGTACTGGGATCTTAATTCCAGTTTGCCAATATGTCCGGCAACGTTTACAATCCTATTTCCTACCAGCGGTCTATATAGACTCGCAGTTACGGAGTTATACACTCAAAGAATAACCAAATAACTACATCCAAATGTTATTTTATCCATTTGTCTTATCTGTTCTACGCCAATACCAATTTAGCAGATAATACCCTTTGCTTTTTGCTGGTAAAACACAATTTACTAAATTGAAATTATTCCAAAAACGATGCAATGCAGACTTCTACCTTGGAAAATACATTATATGAACAATACGCGCTCAGTTACTTCGACCACGACAACATGAGAGATCCAATGTAAACACAATACGCATGCACACACATTCACAAGTCATAAGTCAATTATATTACTTTGCTTTGAAACTTATGGTATAATTGTTTAAGGATTGGAGGCCTAACTCTTGAGGCATAACAGATTCAGTTTTATGTCCAAATTATGACTCTGGAAGACCTTAAATCACAACTATTGTTCCCTAACGGAGACTAAAGAGCGCCTCGTAAATCAATTAGATTTAGGGGAATTTCAGAATACTTTGCACTGTATAGATCTAAGTGCATCGATTTGAATTGGCAAAAATAGGAAGAAAATTAGGATGTTATTCATCCGTTTGGGACAGGAATTGCTGGATCTTCGGGTTAGGAGCAGACCCAAACTCTTAGCTTTTTTCTTTTAACACGGGAGGGAGTTACACAGAGTTCCCCGCACTCCGGGAGATCAGACGTTGCTCTGAAACAGCTACAGAGCAACAACTAAAATAAATTAAATGAAATGAACGAAGGCTTTGCGATGGCTTATCCATTTTCTACTGTAAATAAAGCTCTATGGAAGCTAATTGTGCTCACTCTTGCCAATGCTTATTTTAATTATGCGGTAGAACAACAGATGTATTATGGGATACGGGATGAGAACCATCTGGGGTGGCCTTTGCCGATGCCAGGATTGATTGTTCAAATTTACTGCTTCCATTTTTTCTCGTTTTCTGTTGATTTATTTATTTCTTCTTGGTTGGGGTGGGGGCACATTTCCTTTTATTTAAAATATTAGAGATTATCAGTGATGTAAAAAGAGTAAAAATGTCCAAACATATATTAAATAAATAAATAGAACTAATTGGCACTTTTGGAATAAACGCATAGGATGTCGGTTTAATATTTCAGTATAAATTACTCCTAGAAAACTGGATTATTTTCTAAGTCACATCCACCGCATACAGTCTTATAGTTCATGGACAGAGCCAGGGCACTCCACGCACCATAATCACTTCAGTGGGCTGTAATGGTATTTTGAATTGGTATTCGCCAGACTCCCTTGTAAAGGTAGTTTAATTGATCCATTCTTTAATTGTCATAGTATATATTATATAAAATATTCTGCTAACGCCTTTATTAGACTGTTTCTCCTTTACTGTTAACCCATGAACGTGGGTAATTTCTTAGTCCTTAGTTTTATTTAATTCTTTTTGTATTCCACTAAAAACATGTGATGGTGGTTTGAAGGGGGGTTAACCGCTACCTGGTGTGACTTTTAATAACCCCCTTAATTTTCACTTTCTATCCAACGTCTGACAGAAGGAAGATGCAATTGTCACATTAACCCACCTGTTCCCATTTGGAGTTTGTCCAGAGAGTAGATGACTCGAGCAGAGTGTTTAGCACGATCCCATGCAGGGGGAGGTGACGGCGTGGAGATGGGGCAGTTCATTTGGCACACTTGGCTTTTGGCACAATGGTTGAAGGCAATGAGTTTACGCTGGCATGGCTGAATGTTGGTTGACAAGTATGTATAAATGATAATTAGTTGGCATTTATTAATACACTCATGCAAGCCAGAATCCGTTTTGGCACTCTGAGAAGTCGCCTGAATACACTTGGATACAGTCACAGTGCTTTTACACTGAATTAGTCTCCATTGAACATATTGCATCCTACTAGCTGGATTGTAAACAGCCATCTGAACACAGTCCGCAGTCTCACTCCCGGCTTTTTTTATTACGCTTTTCTTCTTAAAATAAAACTGAGCCAAACCCTTTACTTTGAACGCGCTGCGTTCACAAAAACTGACATTTTTTATTAAAAGCGTTTAGAAGCTGTGCAGTTACTCCGAAATATCCATCTTATGACATGAACCAGAAATAGCCAAATCTGCCAAATTCAGCAACTACTGTACATTAGTAAAGAGCTCGGCAGGAATGTCATTGGCTGCATAATGTCAGGTGACTTCAATGCTTTACAGGAAAAATGACATTCTTTACATGGTTTTCGAAAGTCTCAAGAGCTCAGAAAGTTAAAATTAGTGACATACACGTAAAAAAAATTAAGTAATCAGCACTAACCAGTGTACTCAGCACTTTAAAGGTTACATTACAGTAGAGGGAGGTACAGTAAGTGCAGTAGGTATACAGTGTATGTATATTATATTTATATAGCGCTAACAGGTGTACTCAGCACTATACAGGTTACATTACAGTAGAGGGAGGTACAGTCAGTGCAGTAGGTATACAGTGTATGTATATTAGATTTATATAGCGCTAACAGGTGTACTCAGCACTTTACAGGTTACATTACAGTAGAGGGAGGTACAGTCAGTGCAGTACGTATACAGTGTATGTATATTAGATTTATATAGCGCTAACAGGTGTACTCAGCACTTTACAGGTTACATTACAGTAGAGGGAGGTACAGTCAGTGCAGTAGGTATACAGTGTATGTATATTTTATTTATATAGCGCTAACAGGTGTACTCAGCACTTTACAGGTTACATTACAGTAGAGGGAGGTACAGTAAGTGCAGTAGGTATACAGTGTATGTATATTTTATTTATTTAGCGCTAACAGGTGTACTCAGCACTTTACAGGTTACATTACAGTAGAGGGAGGTACAGTAAGTGCAGTAGGTATACGGTGTATGTATATTATATTTATATAGCGCTAACAGATGTACTCAGCATGTTACAGGTTACATTACAGTACAGGGAGGTACAGTAAGTGCAGTGGGTATACAGTGTATGTATATTATATTTATATAGCGCTAACAGGTGTACTCAGCACTTTACAGGTTACATTACAGTAGAGGGAGGTACAGTAAGTGCAGTAGGTATACAGTGTATGTATATTATATTTATATAGCGCTAACAGGTGTACTCAGCACTTTACAGGTTACATTACAGTAGAGGGAGGTACAGTAAGTGCAGTAGGTATACAGTGTATGTATATTTTATTTATATAGCGCTAACAGGTGTACTCAGCACTTTACAGGTTACATTACAGTAGAGGGAGGTACAGTAAGTGCAGTAGGTATACAGTGTATGTATATTTTATTTATATAGCGCTAACAGGTGTACTCAGCACTTTACAGGTTACATTACAGTAGAGGTAGGTACAGTAAGTGCAGTAGGTATACAGTGTATGTATATTATATTTATATAGCGCTAACAGGTGTACTCAGCACTTTACTGGTTACATTACAGTAGAGGGCGGTACAGTAAGTGCAGTAGGTATACATTGTATGTATATTTTATTTATATAGCGCTAACAGGTGTGCTCAGCACTTTACAGGTTACATTACAGTAGAGGGCGGTGCAGTAAGTGCAGTAGGTATACAGTGTATGTATATTTTATTTATATGATGCTAACTGGTGTACTCAGCACTTTACAGGTTACATTACAGTAGAGGGCGGTGCAGTAAGTGCGTTAGGTATACAGTGTATGTATATTTTATTTATATAGCGCTAACAGGTATACTCAGCACTTTACAGGTTACATTACAGTAGAGGGCGGTACAGTAAGTGCAGTAGGTATACATTGTATGTATATTTTATTTAGATAGCGCTAACAGGTGTACTCAGCACATTACAGGTTACATTACAGTAGAGGGAGGTACAGTAAGTGCAGTAGGTATACAGTGTATGTATATTATATTTATATAGCGCTAACAGGTGTACTCAGCACTTTACAGGTTACATTACAGTAGAGAGAGAGGTACAGTAAGTGCAGTAGGTATACAGTGTGTGTATATTATATTTATATAACGCTAACAGGTGTACTCAGCACTTTACAGGTTACATTACAGTAGAGGGAGGTACAGTAAGTGCAGTAGGTATACAGTGTATGTATATTTTATTTATATAGCGCTAACAGGTGTACTCAGCACTTTACAGGTTACATTACAGTAGAAGGAGGTACAGTAAGTGCAGTAGGTATACGGTGTATGTATATTATATTTATATAGCACTAACAGGTGTACTCAGCACTTTACAGGTTACATTACAGTAGAGGGAGGTACAGTAAGTGCAGTAGGTATACAGTGTATGTATAGTATATTTATATAGCGCTAACAGGTGTACTCAGCACTTTACAGGTTACATTACAGTAGAGGGAGGTACAGTAAGTGCTATAGGTATACAGTGTATGTATATTTTATTTATATAACACTAACAGGTGTACTCAGCACTTTACATGTTACATTACAGTAGAGGGAGGTACAGTAAGTGCAGTAGGTATACAGTGTATGTATATTTTATTTATATAGCGCTAACAGGTGTACTCAGCACTTTACAGGTTACATTACAGTAGAGGGAGGTACAGTAAATGCAGTAGGTATACAGTGTATGTATATTTTATTTATATAGCGCTAACAGGTGTACTCAGCACTTTACAGGTTACATTACAGTAGAGGGAGGTAAAGTAAGTGCAGTAGGTATACAGTGTATGTATATTTTATTTATATAGCGCTAACAGGTGTACTCAGCACGTTACAGGTTACATTACAGTAGAGAGAGGTACAGTAAGTGCAGTAGGTATACAGTGTATGTATATTATATTTATATAACACTAACAGGTGTACTCAGCACTTTACAGATTACATTACAGTAGAGGGAGGTACAGTAAGTGCAGTAGGTATACAGTGTGTGTATATTATATTTATATAGTGCTAACAGGTGTACGCAGCACTTTACAGGTTACATTACAGTAGAGGGAGGTACAGTAAGTGCAGTAGGTATACAGTGTATGTATATTTTATTTATATAGCACTAACAGGTGTACTCAGCACTTTACAGGTTACATTACAGTAGAGGGAGGTACAGTAAGTGCAGTAGGTATACAGGGTATGTATATTATATTTATATGACAGGTGTAAAGCCAGTAGTTGTACCTTTCAGCCATTTCAGAATGGAATTGATTTTAAGGCGGCTGATGACACCATTGTGACCCAGGATTAGGAATTGTTTGCTGATAACGCATTATAATGCAAGGTACTCACATCCTGTATTAAATACTTTGTTTTCTTTTTTGTTTTGTCACAAACACTTCGCTTCCATCTGAAAGAATCCCTCACTTTCTTAACCTGTGATTCAGCCTCCGAGCCGAATTGTCATTATCCCCGCTCGCTGGATCGCTATCAGTACATAGCTTTACATTTCACTCTGTTTCCATTACAAAGATGAGAATTGCAGGGGTTGGGAGCGATGTGGTTGTATTATTAGCCCTCTGTTATACAGAGTGGGAACGCAGAGAGCCTGGAGTGCCAAATTTCTTACTAATCCACCAGTTTGTTTAAACAATTTGTGCCAAATGCACTTTTATATCCTAATTTCTGATATATATATTTTTTTTTTAAAGAGATTAGCCAAGTTTTATAGTATTTGATTTGCCAGCATGAGATGAGACCATTCTGGGTGACAATTAGGCACAAATAATGCAAATATAGAGATATATTAATTGATAGATTTATTTATTTTCTATTTTAAATATCAGTTACGAATTAGCGGATTTGTAGCAGTGCCTATTGCAGACATTCATTAACTACAACTCCCATGAAGCTTATTCAGCCTGACGTTACTAGGTTTGAATCCTGTTTCCCAGAATTTTTTTTAAAATACAATAGGTGCCACGTGACCAGTTTGCCAGTGATGTCTGGAGCGAGTCCTGCTGTGACGAAGCTTTCAATGCAGATCTCTATGTGCCCTAACACTAAGATGCTATTAGAGACATGTTATTATGCACTGGGCGAGCAGGGATACAGAGGTTCTTGCATATAGGAGCCATGTGATCCGGTTATACCCCCAGTGCAGTCTAGTACGATAGCCCCTCAACCTATTGTGCTTCTAATCTACTTTGTATCAGTCACTGTGTAACAGTAATGCTATATTGTGTCATTATCACACCATTTATAATGGGGAACGTTATTACAGTGCTGACAGGGTACAGAAGTGAACCCCACAATGTAGGTTTAGGGGTATCTAAACCTAGCCCCTACCTGCTATCAAGATGTCAAGAACTGTAAATCCCATGATTCCTATCAGGCTGATGGGAGTTACAGTCCATTAAAATTTAAAGGCAGGTATCCCTAAGTATATAGACACCTCAGCCTTTAGTGTGATACATATAACCTGTCCATTCTCATGTCTGCCCAATATTAGTGATTGCTTGTACTTCGGATTAACCCCCCCAGGCATCTATTAACTCCTTAATTGCCTTTACACGTTTGCTGGGGGGAGGGGGTCCCAAGGAGCTACCATGTTTACTAACACAGGGCCTTGTGGATTGTAGGCCATGACATGAATTAAACTTATTGTAAATCACTGGATATACTGGAAGTTCATCGTTTTTTAAACGAAATAATAGGTTTCTACATGTCGAATTAAATTCAGATGCCCCTCTGTAACCTTTGTACAGCACAGAGTAAACAGCAGAGCATTGCAAATAAACCTTTCCGATCAAGCTTGATGCTCCCAATTATGTTTGCTCTTATCCTTTTAATCTTAAAATTCTTTTCCCTCATTGTCTGCATTCACGTTCCCCACTTATTAGCTGCTATGACCTCGGGAAATGCTGATATTAAACTGCTTCCCTCCTGATCTCTTCACAGGTGAATGAGAAGCTACACCTGAGGCAGGTTACGTTGTATCTCTCCAACCACGCCTGCAAGATATGTTTTCTGCTAAATGACATAGCTTGCCAGGCGTGTCTGTTCCTGGCAGTGATCAGAAAAAACAGTCAGCCCAACCCGTAGAGGGATCAAGGCAGCCAATACAACAAGGAGTCACGGTCTCTTCTCAATTTAACAAAAATCAGGAACGGTGTGACATAAATGGTTTTTATTTAAAAAAAAATAAAAAAATAGAAAAGTTCAAATTTGTCAAATAACCGTTATAGGATTTGGGGTTTGCGAGTTTTGCTGATGCAATACGTCCTGGCGATTATAGAAAACTAGCATTTATTAAATGGTCATATAGGCCATGAAAACGGTTTGATTTCTGTATTCTGATTGGATATGTATTTTCAGCCAATCGGAATACAGTTATACTTCAAATCATGGACAGTATTAAGAATAAGAATAAGGTAACTTAGCTGGGTTTTGTGGGATATATTTAGATTAAACACCTGCCATGGCATGTTTGGCCATCACGGCCGTCCCTATAAACTGCACCTCCTTCCACAAATACATGCTTTAACAATGAATACAGAAAAGGTCAAAAGACAGACTGTTTGGCAACCGAAGAAAGTGTCATTGCAAGAAGATAACATTTCAAAGAGGGCAAGTAAAAAAAAACGCAAACATTAAAAGCCTAATCAAAATATCTTGTTTGATCTTAACTTGACACACTGACTACAATCCCAGTATGAGTCATAAAAGGTTTGCTATTTACTAACAGAAAATGGAACACTATCACTCAACGCAGTAAATAATGGATCTGACTACAGTGGGGTCGAGAAATAGACATTCATTTCTGCGATCTGTAGAATAGTAAAACTCTGCTAGCACCAGGTAAGTAGACATGTCACTGGCAGACATTGCAAAATGAACTTTCTATAAATATCAGCGGCACAAGTCGGATTGTGTTCAAACATTACATATAAGAGCAACCTGGTTCTATCTTCTCTTCGTACGCAGAAAATGCTTTATTGCTCAAAATGGGAATGTAGTAAAAGTTTCAGATACAAAAAAATATCGTGTGTGGTGGTTAAAGAAACATTTACTTGGTTATTCCCGGTGTATAATGGCTTATTCTTTGGAACAGGTGTCCTGTGGGCACGGAGGGTACCACACAACCTGGTGGTGTACATGTCTTGGATGGGGTCACCTGTCAAGCTGTCAACGTTTCACTTTGGAATCTCGGAAAAGCCAAGAGCTCAGGGAGTGTTTTATCTGCACAGAAACTTTACTGGAAGAGCTTCAAGCCTTGTCCTTTCATCAACAAGTGACTCATCCTTTATACCCTAAAGGGACCCAGACACATTCAGGGAGAGAAGGAATACCGGCTAACCCTTACACTGCCAGTCTGTAGGGCTAATGTTTCAAGGAGGAACAGAAATGTCAGAACATGATGTATTTATAAAGCACTTAACTCCACAGATGTTACAATTACCAAACTTAATGGCTTTCACTTTATTCAACCTGGGAACCCCCAAAGCCTAAATCTAGCCTGCTGGGAGGGAACCTTCAACGCTGACGTTTGAACAGATTCTAGAACCTGCGTTTATCCATTTGAGCTTCTCTTTAGTAAGAAAACGGAAAAGTGATAAATGATTCAACAAAATTGCTATTTCTAAATTAAAAAAGAAGCCCCCAAGTCCTAGTTTCTGCAAAATGTATATATACAGCATATCTCACAAACTGCTCCCGCATCTAATTATATCTAAAGCAGAATTCATTAAAATGCAATATGGTGCATTACTACGTGGTAAGAATTACTCCGTTTTCTGACGGCCGGCGTGGCTGATCCGCATTACACGTTCCACTCAGACGTTCTTCAGAGTCCGTGTCACACAATTTGGAGTTTCAGTTTGTCGCTATATTAGCCGTAACGTGTGTTCTTTCTCAAATATCTTAGGAATTGTAACCCCATGGGAGCAGGGCCAGATTAAGAGCCCAGTGGGCCTGGTGCTGACAATTATGACGGGCCTAATTACAGAATCAGATCGACCAAAAACAGTAACACTCCCAAGCGTCATGTATCTGATGGAGATGGTGCGGGAGAGAAAGAAAACAGCAGCTATAAGAAAACACATACCCTGGGCTAATATCTCTCTAATTTATGTTTTCATCTTTCAAGTAAATCCATAACCCCTAACACCAGTGTCCAGTCAAGCAGGAAGTCAATGGGCATGGTAAAAGGGTGTGCCACTGACACAAATCACGTAACCTGCCAAAAGGGGCGAACATGCCCAAAAAGAGGACATGTCTGCCCAAAGAATTAGAAGGCCAGCCTGGTATGAATGCATGTCAGGCTGCCTGCCAATCATGCAGCTGGCCAACTAAGGGCATACTATGCAGACAGCACCCTGAGCTTGGCATAAATGCATCTAATGATGCGCTCGCTCAGCGCTTTCTAAGGACTGTCCCCTAGCACTCGCTGGTCCACTTGTCTCCTTACCTTCTTACTAGCAGGCAGAAGCTCCTGGTATATAGTCTGGGACAGAGAAAAGCTGTATGTAGTGAGTGTAGAAGAAAGGGAACATGCCACAGTGTTAGAGAGACCAAAGTCAGCATTACCTTAAAGGATCACTATAGGGTCAGGAACACAAACATGAATTCATGACCCTACAGTGTTAACACCACCATCTAGCCCCCCTGGGCCCCTCATGCCTCCATAAATATAACAAAATCTTACTATATTCAAGCCTGAAGCTGTAACTCTGCATGCTGTTAGACTCATAAAAACAAGCAGTCTGCTGACATCATTAGAAGTGGTGGCCTGATCCAATCACAGTGCTTCCCCATAGGATTGGCTGAGACTGACAAAGAGGCAGGTCAGGGGCAGAGCCAGCATGATTCAAACACAGCCCTGGCCAATCAGCATCTCCTCATAGAGATGAATTGAATCAATGAATCTCTATGAGGAAAGTTCAGTATCTACATGCAGAGGGAGGAGACACTGAATGTTTGGATGCATTTTAGGCAGCCATGACCCTGGAAGGATCTCTAACAGCCATCTGAGGAGTGGCCAGTGAAGTTATCACTAGGCTGTAATGTAAAGACTGCATTTTCTCTGAAAAGACAGTGTTTACAGCAAAAAGCCTGACTGTAATGATTCTACTCACCAGAACAAATTCAATAAGCTGTAGTTGTTCTGGTGACTATAGTGTCCTTTTAACTATATTCATTGTCAGCCAGTCCACACAAGTTTTGTTCCCATACATCCTCTTAAGTTTCCATACTTAAGTAAGAGTATGTGAAAAGTAGTTAGGGTTGCCACCTTTCTTGGAAAAATAATTTGCATAATTAAATATGTATGGGTGACATCACATGATGTAAATCACAAGGAGTGACATAAGAGAAAATGCTGTAAAATCACCAAAAAACTACTTAGTTTGATTCTGCTGTATTGATGGATTCCTCCCAGTGCCCCCATGTCTCCCAGTGCCCTCATGACTCAGTGCCCCCATGTGTCGATTACTCCTGGTCTTCCAGTGATCCTATGTATCACAGTGTCTCAATGCCCCATGTCTCCCCATGTATCCCAGGGTCCCCATGTCACTAGGACACTAGGAAGACGGGGAAACCTGGGGAATAGGGGAGACCTAGGGACACGGAGACACCAGTGACACTGGGAGACTAGGGGACTCTGGCTGGGACACATGGGGACAATGGGAAGATAGGGGACACTTGAAGACATGGGGACACAGACACCAAGGACACAGACACTAGAGACACTGGTTGAGGGACATGGGGACATTGAGACATGGGGGCACTGGGAGACATGGGGACACTGAGACACCAGGGTCACACACACTAGGGACACTAGCTTGGAGACATGGGGACATTGTGACACTTGAGGCACTGAGAGACATGGAGACACTAGGAGACATGGGGACAGTGAGACACTGGCAGACTGGGGGCACTGGGAGACTAGGGGTCACTTGGAGACTAGGGGGCACTGAGACACCAGGGACACTGGCTGGGAGACATGGGGACACTGTGTCCCCATATATCTGTCATAATGTCTCCCAATGTCCCTTAGTGTCTCAGTGTCTGCCATAATGTCTCCCAATGTCCCTTAGTGTCTCAGTGTATGTCTCCTTGCAGCCTTTCCCCCATCCCTTACTTCCCTGAGCTGTAGGTTGTCTCTGCAGGGTGGGAGTTGCTGTCTGGACTCTCTGTAGCTGCACCCCTGCAGATCAGTGAGTATGGATAGGCAGGGAGGGATATGCTGAAACTTCCTAGCCCTGCCTGTCTCCACATACAGCGACCCCTACTGGCCAGTGCTGGTATTGCATAGTAATCTCTGTTTATACTGAAAAAAATACCAGCATTTGTATTGCCAGTATCACTGCAATATTGGCACCAGCCAGGCAGCCTCAAATACTGGCTGTGCCAATAAAATAAAAGCCAGGTGGAATCCCTAAGAGTACTGTGTGAAAAAAAAAAAAAAATGTTAAAAAATTTTTATTTTTTTTTTATTTTTTTTTTAATCAGTGGGCCTATTCCATGGGCCTGGGCCTGGAGCTGCAGCTCCATCAGCCCCTATGTTAATCCGGCCCTGCATGGGAGTGGGCAGATCTGATGGAATGTGTGATAATGATCCATCCCATTGCCTATTCACTTATTTCAACTAACAGAGATATCTATAGAAGGAGGCTAACGTGGGCGGGGTTTCCCATATAATGCAACATTGTAGCCAATCCGCACACATGTAGCTCTCCAGCTGATACAAACTACACCTCCCAAAATTATTTTAATAGGGTATTCCCAGCACCCCAATAAGTGGCTTCAATATCAAAGAGGTCTTTTTTTAAAACATATTTTTAATAAATATTGCTGACCACGAATGGCCCCTACATGTTACATATTGCCCCTGTGTGGTTGCTCCAGTTTGTACCAGAGTTATAGAGTCAGAGATTTATCATACCGCGATTCTGTCCCATACAATGCCCTACCACCAGGGCCAGCCCTAGGCCATTAGGCGCCATGGGCAAAAAGTCTTCACGGCGCCCCCCCATCCGCCCCAGTCATGAATCTTCATCCATGTATGTGTGTGTGTACCGACATGTAGGTTTGTATGGGGGATGTATTCAATTAATAATAATTTAAAAACAAATATTCATTTCCCCCTTCCCTGTTGTTACCTTGCAGTGAGGGGGGAATATTGATCTATGGTGTTCAGGTGCACTGGGAATCTGGACTGCCCCTTCACCTGGTGCAGACTATGAGTAACTGTTTCATTTACACAGGCATTTACAATGTCAGAGCTTTCCTCTGATTATCCGCAGCAACGCAATGATTGGCCAGAGCTTGGAAGACAGCTACTTATGGTCTGCAGCCAGCAGAGAAGTGGAGGCCAGAGGTGCCAGACTGCCTCTGCTGCATTACAGAGGAGCAATCTAAGTATGTCACATAGTACTGTGACACACAGTTACAGGCAGACAGTCACACACACACAAACACTCAGTTGTCTGTATACAGTCACACACACAGGTATAGGCAGACAGTCATACAAACAGTTACAAGCAGACAGTCATACACGCTCAGTTACAGGCAGTCCCACACACACACAGTTACAGGTAGACAGTCACAGAAACAAACACACAGTTACAGGCAGACAGTCACACACGCTCAGTTATAGGCATACAGTCACGAACAGTTACAAGCACATAGCCACACACACAGTCACAAGCAGACAGTCACACACACTCGGTTACAGGCAGGCAGACACTCACGCACGTACACAGATAGGCGCACACACACTCAGTTAAAGGCAGACAAACAAACACAACCGTTGAAGTCACATCCAGTTGCAGTCACACATACAGGCCAAGGCACACACAAAAGCACAGCTACAGCCACACACACAGTTAAAGTCACACACACAGTTACAGTCAAACATAGGCAGACAGTCACACACAGGCAGACAGTCACATATACACACACACACACACACACACACACAAAGACAGTCACACACAGCCAGACAGTCACACACACACACAGACACACACACCTCTTTCCATTATGGCTGGAAGAGGGGAAGTGGAGGCAATGCAGCTGCTGCCTAGTTGTTGGGGAAGCAGGGACTCCTTCCTGTGCAGCAGTTACCAGGAGCTTCTCGAACTTTTAGCTCAGCCTCTGCATCATGTAAGCCCATCTCCGCCACTCGTAATTAATCCTCCAGCCAGGTACCTGATTTAGCTCCCCTGCACTCCCTACCGCCATGTCTTTCTATAGCCCAGGCACAGTAGACTGCACAGCCAGGCTTCAACCAGGATCCTGGGGGGCTGACCTACATTAGTCAGGGGGGTGGCAGGGAGGATACATGGGAAGGAAGCTGAGACAGGTAACGGGAGGATGGAGACAATTGTAGCAACTTGAGGGAGATGGCGAGAGACGCAAGATGGGGTAAAGATATGAAAAAGACAGCACAGAACGAAGGATTGGGGGGAGAGGACACAGGAGCTGAGGAAGGAGAGAGAGAGAGAAACTGAAAGGGGGTAATTTAATCCATTCTTTCCATAATAATTTGAACAAAATGTTTTTATTTGTATTACTGCTCTAACTATCCCAGGAAGCATTGCACAACCCGGATCACACGGAAAGTCACTATTACATTCATTTTAGTGTGGTTTATTTAATTCCCCAGCTGTTACATTTCTAAGTACTGTGAGAGAGACAATAAAATAACAGAAAAGAAAATAATTTAGTAAGAAGGCGTCAGACCACCACATAAATATTGTTTTCCATTAATCAAAACGTGGCATTCTCTCCTATTCGTTATGGAATTCCATATATTGTTATTGGCAATTTCGTTTAATGGAGAATAATTTAAAAAGTACATTTTTTTGGGGGGGGGGGGACTGGGGAAAAAGTTTTATACAAATCGCTTAAAGGAACACTCAAATCATCTTAAAGATTATGGTTAATTGTCTATGGTGCTCGGAATGACCTGGAAACCCCCAATGCAAGCAGTTAATCCATTTGCCAAAGGTTTAACAAATTGCTTGGCGTCCGCCGAGCGGTGCAGGACTTCGCTTGTTTGCTGAGAGTTATATTTTGACCCTCTCAGTGACTAGCTGGCCATGCACAGCCCTTGTGACTTGGTTTAGGGGTAAAAAAAAGGATCAGAAGGACCATGGCTAAGAGTCACCAAAATATACGTATAATAGCAACTCTGGATGAAGCACAAGCCATTCTGCAGTGAGTTTCTCATTTAGAGAGTTTTACGTCTCCGACTGAACTTCATACACCTTACTGCGTTATGTCTTTATAGACCTGTTACTGGCAGTGGATCTTTGAAACGTCTACACCTTTGTTTTGCCAGATCATTTCTAATGAACACACGTTTGCTCACAAAACATTTGAAGCTCAGGATATGAGCCATCTGCTCGATGAAAGGGTTAAACAGCTTTAAAGTGTGATGTCATATTGCAGTTAAGCATTTTCACGTTTCAACCACAGGTCATCCTAAGGAATGGTGGCTATTAAGACCATTTATTGTCCTCGGAGAGAAGAGAATACACAAGACAAGGCAATGAAAACAGAAATTGTCTTACACAATAGACAGGTAAGGACAGGGTTTAGGGCAAGCCTCCCAACACTCCTGACAAGCAGGTGCAAAGCTACGGCCCGGGGGCACAGCGTTCCACACAACTAAGTAACATCCAGCTTAAAGCACACGACTGGCTTGCTGTCTTGTAATAAGAGACGTGCATTCTTACTCTGAGAATGTGCGTAGCCTAGAGCGGAATAGATACACAATATAATGCAACTCAGAATGGGCTTCCATGCTCTCAAGCTAGCACAAGCCCAAACAAGCTTCAGTATGATTAAGTATCACTCCCATTTAAGGTGCATATTTCGGCATTTGGAGGCAGGTGAACATTCCATTGTAATTCTATTTTCCGACAAGTGTCCCCCCATCACACACCAGCCTCCCCTGTGTCTGCGCCTTAACAGGTGTCTGCGTTTACACATCATGAGTCAAATCGGTACGCGCCCCACACACAGGCATGTCAGCTGGGTAGCCAGTTAAATCATGGAAGCGTGTGCCGAACAACGCCTTGTAATGGTGGTGCACCCAACTACCGTCTTCTAAAACTTAACGTTTCGATGTTTTACAGTAAATCACTCACTTCTTATGAATTTTTGAGAGAAAAACAAAAACAATGACAGAAATAATGTATTTGCAGAATTCATGGATTATTCTAGTGATATTTACTCTGTAGCAGAGATTCCAGTGTAGTAATACTTTTGCATTTACTAATATGTATAGAATGCGGAGCAAAATTGACCAGCAGTGATCAAGTATTTGGTACTAAAAATATACACTGATAAAATAACAATCTAATATTTGGTGCTAAACCTTTTCCATGGCACAGTTACAGTGTAATTATTAATAGGTGTCATGACCACTGTTCTAACAATATAGTATTTAATGATGGACATTATGAACCAAATAGCAAGAAAATGCAGCTATCAGTATACTGCTATAAAATTACATTGTGTATATATTTTGCAGTACACCGATCGCCCACTTTTCACACCTTTTTAGTTTGTTCTCCTGATTTGGTTCCCAAATTGATAAATCGGCCAAATTTTGAGTGTCCCGAAAAACGTTCTAACATCGGGAAAAAATCGATTCAGCAGAACTGATATTTCCATGAGTCTAATGAACATAGTGAGTGGTATATAATAAATATCATAGCTCTTTACAATAAGCTTATGCAGCGGTATAATAATGATCTAGTGTTTAATGATGTACAGAACCTGCACTGTGACAATACAAATAGCATTAAATGTACACAGTAGTATTGGCATATAAGTGGTGTAATGCATTTGACGTGCATTTAGTAGCGGAGAGCCTCCGAGAATGGGTACCCTGAATCTTTGTCATATCATTCCATGGTGATTTGACGTAGAATGTTCTTTTGTCAGCCAGACCGTAGTAATGGAAGCAGAAGCACCAGATGTGAGGTCATTAATTTGTGAGAAAGACTGGGAATAAGGTCTACCTGATCCCACAGACTATATTACCAGGAATCGCCAAGGACAATGCGCTTTCCAGAACACGACGCACAGAATTATCGAAAGTCTGGTGCATACGGATTGTAGTAGTAAACAGTGTTTCATAAATGCCAAGGGTTTGTCAAATTCTTTAATAGCTAGATATGTAGCATTTTATTGGCCCTTAAGAGCTTAAAAACTAACATGGGAACAAATGAAAATAAATAAAAATAAAAAACATAGAAAAAAAGTTAATAGAAAATAATTCTTAAAACACACATACACACATACATACATACCGTATTTACTCAAATCTAATGGCAAAATAAAGTTTCCAAAATTTTAATGCGCATTAGATTCGATGGCATTAGATTCAAGTAAACTCACCAGCGAAATTCGAAATTTGCAAGCGAAATTTCACTAGTGAATTTCCCACAGGCAAATAACACCACGGAAAGAGGGCGGTCCTTGCCTAATGACCGTCATAGGAATTAGCTTGTTAAATGTAGAGCAATTTGAGTAGTAAGTAGCAATCAAAAATAATGCACAAATTTTTTACAAAAATTCATCTTCCTGGTTTCAAAAATTTAGGTGCGAATTAGATAGGTAGATGGGTAGTGGATGCATGGAATAGCCTTCCAGCTGAAGTGGTAGAGGTTAACACAGTAAAGGAGTTTAAGCATGCGTGGGATAGGCATAAGGCTATCCTAACTCTAAGATAAGGCCCGGGACTAATGAAACTATTTAGAAAATTGGGCAGACTAGATGGGCCGAATGGTTCTTATCTGCCGTCACATTCTATGTTTCTATGAATCGATGGCGCATTAGATTCAAGTATATAATCGTAGCTTGTTTTTACCATAAAATGATCAAATCTAGTTATCAAATCACTGAAATCCTATTTGGAGATGAACACCTTGAGTAATACAGTAAAATATTTGGAAATATGGATCATCCACGAGAAAACAAAAAAAAAACAGAAAAAGAAGACTTGTAGTTGGGTGAGCAGCCACCTAAATTATTTGGAATTATATCTCTTTGAAGAGCAGGGCATCCAGACTTTTTAATGGCATTCAGCAAGTGTTTAGAGCTGCTAGCCTGGGGGAGCTTGCTTGCCAGCAAAGTCAATGATTAGCCCAACCCACAGGGTGAGGTTGAAACACCTGCCTGAAGTCATTCCAAAAAGGTGGATCTTCGTAATCTGGAGAGACAGGCCATTACAAGCGGTATCCTCCCCATAATGGCTACTATTGACATACTTCTGTGTTTTATGTTCGATGATGTCGGTGACTAATGAATGTCCGTACTTATAGGCTGACACAGGTAACCTGTCAGAATCTGCTGGTAAATAAAGGAAAAGCTTAATTGAAGTGGAAAAATGACGGTCTTATTATTATGACCTCATGGTTACAGGCAGCAACGCTGTAACAAGTCCCAGTTCTTATTTTATGTTTAAAGGAGAACAGAAAATGTATTGTATGTGGGGCACGGCGGGCTATAGACTTCTCGGAGAGGATTCCAATCCCAAGAAGAGATTGGAATCTGCATGAAAGAGTGAAAACAAACTGATTATCTGAACAAGCAGATTTTTCTATGGGGTCATTTCTTCGTACCATGACGGTGTAGGTTACTTTGTAAAAACATTTTAATGGCCCCATGTAGAAAGACCAAAACGGAACCAACAAAATGGGATGGAAGTCAGAGAGGCCCTACAAAATCTGGATACTCACAGTGGGTACAAAACATGCCACCTTGATATTTGATTCCACACCCAACTGGAAAAACGGTGTTGTCCTCATCCAAATGATGGACATTCACGGCTTGTTTTATAGAAGTACACAGTACAGACACTCTCACCATCATTAGATGTACTAGTACCTCTTAAAATCTAACTGATTAAGGAAGTTCTAGGAGGGGAACCATCTCTAAAATACACTGCGTGAATTAATGAAGTTATATTTTAAACACTGTGTACATGGTTATTAAAAAAATAATATTAATGTATGTTTGTGTGTATGGATGTTTTATACAGACCATTTTTTTACTATTACAAATATGCTAATTTTGATTCATATGTAAACACATTATAAAATCTTAGTTCGCAGAGGAGACCACGGAGAGAGCTTAAGGCTTGAAAACCGGCTTCATGTTTGTGGCTGCAAAATAAACCTCTTTAAATAAACGCTTAATTTTCAACACCTACTTAATTCTCCACGGGCTACGTCTATCTCGGCAGACATGAGCTAATGCAGACTGGTAAATACACCGTCTTATACCCATGAATTCCCACAATGGGGCCCACACAACAAACACAGCCCAGTTAACCTAAGGTTGGACACTGCTTAACCAAAACGGGCAACTGAGAGAGCTCAGCATGGGTCTCCGATAAGATGGAAATTTGTATCTCTTATTACAAGGATAAATGTTTCAAAGCTTAAACAGCTTCTGAGGGAGAGTGTGTCTCATTGTTTGATAACTCAACTGGTTTTATTGAAGACTGAGGATTTACCAAGAATACTTGCTCAAGTAGCCCGTAAACATACAAAAAGAATCAGTCGGTATCTCTTAAAGTGTGATACTTTGAGTATGTTTACAGGCCTCCCTTTTTACTTAATGCAATACAAAGCTCAACTATATTGTGCTTACTTCCTCGTCAAGTGCTTTAAAAATAAAAACAAACAAGGGAAAATTTAACTCCATAACCTGATTTATTGTTACCACAATCTTGATCATTCAAAATATTTATGGGTGGTCATTTTATAGTAGGCAGAAAGCCCATTTTAAGTTCCCTGTAACATTAAATACAGTATCTCACAAAAGTCAGTTCACCCCTCACATTTTTGTAAATATTTTATTATATCTTTTCATGTGACAACACTGAAGAAATGACACTCTGCTACAATGTAAAGTAGTAAGTGTACAGCCTGTATAACAGTGTCAATTTGCTGTCCCCTCAAAATAACTCGGCACACAGCCATTAATGTCTAAACCGTTGGCAACAAAAGTGAGTACACCCCTAAGTGGAAATGTCCAAATTGGGCCCAAAGTGGCAATATTTTGTGTGGCCACCATTATTTTCCAGCACTGCCTTAACCCTCATGGGCACGGAGTTCACCAGAGCTTCCCAGGTTGCCACTCCTCCATGACGACATCACGAACCTGGTGGGTTAGAGACCTTGCGCTCCCCCCCTTCCGTTTGAAGATGCCCCACAGATGCTCAATAAGGTTTAGGTCTGGAGACATGCTTGGCCAGTCCATCACCTTTACCTTCAGCTTCTTTAGCAAGGCAGTGGTCGTCTTGAAGGTGTGTTTGGGGTCGTTATCATGTTGTAATACCACCCTGTGGCTCAGTCTCCGAAGGGAGGGGATCATGCTCTGCTTCAGTATGTCACAGTACATGTTGGCATTCATGGTTCCCTCAATGAACTGTAGCTCCCCATGACTGTTCACCACCATGCTTGACTGTAGGCAAGACACACTTGTCTTTGTACTCCTCACCTGGTTTCCACCACACACGCTTGACACCATCTGAACCAAATAAGTTGATCTTGGTCTCATCAGACCACAGGACATGGTTCCAGTAATCCTTGTCTTCAGCAAACTGTTTCCGGGCTTTCTTGTGCATCATCTTTAGAAGAGGATTCCTTCTGGGATGACAGCCATGCAGACCAATTTGATGCAGTGTGCAGTGTATGGTCTGAGCACTGACAGGCTGACCCCCCACCCCTTCAACCTCTGCTGCAATGCTGGCAGCACTCAAACGTCTATTTCCCAAAGACAACCTCTGCATATGACGCTGAGTACGTGCACTCAACTTCTTTGGTCGACCATGGTGAGGCCTGTTCTGAGTGGAACATGTCCTGTGAAACTGCTGTATGGTCTTGCCCACCGTGCTGCAGCTCAGTTTCAGGGTCTTGGCAATCTTGTTATAGCCTAGGCCAGTGATGGCGAACCTATGGTATGCGTGCCAAAGGTGGCACGCCGGGCCCTCTCTGTGGGCACGCGGCCATAGGTTCACCGTCAATGCAAAGTAGGCAACAGCCTGCCCAAAACGGCAGGCGCCTACTCTGCTTCCGGGTCGGGAGGCAGGGGGGAGGGATCTGTGAAGCAGCTCCCCTGTCCTCCCACACGATGCAGTGTGGAGCGTTGCCGCGCGTTACCATGGCAACGCTCCACACAGCATCGTGCAGGAGGACAGGGGAGCTTACCACCACCAGGCCACCAGGGATGGCTGTGTCCCCCCCCTCCTTCAAAAGGTAGCAAGCGGGAGGATACCAATTTAGCATACCTTTTTTATCCACCCCTCCCCACACAGTACCCTACCCACACACAGAACACCCCTACACCCCCACACACACACAGCACCCCTACCCCTCCATCACAGCACCCTTACCCCCGCCCAGCACCTGTACCTCCCCACACACACAGAACCCCTTTACACATACACAGCACCCTTCACACACACACACACACAGCACCCCTCTCACACACACACAACACCCCTCACACACACACAGCACCCAAACACATAGCATCCCTACCACCAAAACACACACAGCACCCCTACCCCCCACACACCAGCACCCTACCCCACACACAGCATCCCTACCCCAACACAGCACCCTACCCACACAGTGCACCCTACCCCAACACAGCACCCCTACCCCCACAGCATCCCACCACACACAGAGCACCCTAACCCCCACACACAGCACCCCTACCCCCACACACAGCACCCATACCCCCCATAGCACCCTATCCACACAGAGCACCCCTACCTCCCCCACACACACACACAGCACCCCTACCCCAACACACACAGCACCCTACCCACACACAGCACCCTAACCCCCAACCACAGAGCACCCCACCACACACAGCACCCTCACACACACACAGCACCCTCCTCACACACACAGCACCCCTCCACACACACAGCACCCTAACACATAGCACCCCACCCTCCCCACACACAGCACCCCTAGCCCGCACAGAGTACCCCTACCCACACAGAGTACCCCTACCCACACAGAGCACCCCTCCCACACACACAGCACCCCTACCCCAACACTCACACAGCACTCCTACCCCAACACACACACACACAGCACCCCCACCCCAACAACACAAACAGAGTTAACCCCTCACACACACACACACACACAGCACCCCTCACACACACACACACACAACACCCCTCACACACACACAGCTCAACACATAGCACCCTACCCCTACAACACACACACAGCACCCCCACCCCCCAAACACACACCCCCACACACAGCACCCCTACCCCAACACACACACACAGCACCACTACCCCCCACACAGCACAGCACCCCTACCTCCCCACACACACAGCACCCCTCACTTACACACACACACACAGCACCCCTCAGACACACAGCACCCCACACACAAACACATACACTTTATTCCTCAATGCAGTGTGTGTGTGTGTGTGTGTGTGTATTCAGCAGTCTGTGTGTGTGTATGTGAATTCAGCAGTCTGTGTGTGTGTATTCAGCAGTACGAGGTGTTTTTTCTAAATTTAAACATCAGTATTCAGGTTTAATTGCCGTGTTGGCACTTTGAGGAAATAAACGTTGGCATGTATTGCGGTTTGGGCACTCGGGCTCAAAAAGGTTCGCCATCACTGGCCTAGGCCATCTTTATGTAGAGCAACAATTCGTTTTTCCAGATCCTCAAAGCGTTCTTTGCCATAAGGTGCCATGTTGAACTTCCAGTGACCATTATGAGAGAGTGTGAGAGCGATAACATGAAATTTAACACACCTGAGACCTTGTAACACTAACGACTCACATGACACCGGGGAGGGAAAATGGCTAATTGGGCCCAATTTGGAAATTTCCACTTAGGGGTGTAGTTACTTTTGTTGCCAACGGTTTACACATTAATGGCTGTGTGTTGGGTTATTTTGAGGGGACAGCTAATTGACACTGTTATACAGGCTGTACACTTACTACTTTACATTGTAACAGAGAGTCATTTCTTCAGTGTTGTCACATGAAAAAATATAATAAAATATTTACAAAAATGTGAGGGGTGTACTCACTTTTGTGAGATACCGTATATTAGTAGAGTAGGACCTGCCAAAAATGGGGTACGTTGACATTGTGGCAAGGTCATGCAAAGTATGATAATATAATGTGACAAAACCCCCATAATTTTGCCTAGATTAGGTGTTTAAAAAAAAAACTAATAAAATCTGTGAGCTTTGAAGTTGATGTTTAGTGGATAAGTGAGTGCACTTGTGTATTGGTCCCAGTAGCACCCCATTTATGCATGTTCATGTGAGTGCAGCCCCCTGGTTTCATATATATATATTTGGGAGTCTAGCCAACTCTGTGGTTTTCCACCCCTCCCTGTCACAGGTGCCTCACCCCAGGGCCCTATTTAGCCTTGTACTGCAGAGAGCCCCAGATGGAAGTTTATCTCGAAGTAAGTGGGGTAATCTCATAAGAGCAGACATTATGCTGTTAGAGTAGGACCTGCCAAAGATGGAGTACATTGACGTACCAGGCTGATGCAATGTATGATCATATAATGTAACTAAATCCCCATTATTTTAGCCTAGATTAGGTGTTTCTAACAAAATTTATAAATCTGTGAGATTGGAAATTGTCCTTAAGTGGATGAGTGAGTGCGCTGATCTTGTGTATTATATAAATATATATATATAAAATTGTATTTTATTTTTTTTTCAATTCAGCTGTGTTAAGAGTATTTTTTAAAATCTGGAAAAGGAATCCAAAAACATTATTTTGGCAGCTCCCGAACGCTGTGGGGGAACTCCCAACAGAACACAGATTTAGGTGGTGACATGATGAAATAGGAGTGCCGAAGAGATGGTTAATACGCCAGGGTTGGTTTGAAAGTCGCCAAGACTCCAAGGAAGGGAAATTTTTACCGAGCCCAACTCCGTGATTTAATCTCTCCTCCAACAGGCGCTGTAACTGGCGAAACAGACACATTTAAAAGGCATTGTGGGTAAAATCAAACAGGGGCGGCAGGACCTTCCAAACAAATTGGGCAACGCTGAGAAATGTCACAAGGGTGGGAAAAATAAAATCTATAATCTTCTTATAAGATTAATATGGTTTTTAAAGGGGCACCACCGTATGTTTGAGTATACATGCATTCACACTCCGCTGCGCAAAACAAAGCTCCTCTCATCTAACATGGGGTCATAATAGTCACGCTTTTCTTAAAAAATAAATTTAAAAAATGCCATTTACTGGTTACTGGAACAAATCTTAGTACAATGTACTAAGGTAGTACAAAGATTTTTTTCTAATAAAATAATTTAGTGTGACGATATATCTTGTGAAAATTTTCCTCTAATACCACAAACTTGTGGCAGGATTTTAGACCACAATACCCCGTACCCCCTACAGACCAACGCAAAGAAAATAAAAATTAATCAGAATCTCTGCCTATACTTCAATCTGATTGGCCAGCTTCCATTTCATGCCTAAGCAGTTATTCAATAGACAGTGTCGCTGTTAATTTATTGCAGATTATTAATCTTATATCCTGTTGACAAACTTTATCTTAATGATTCCAAAGAACTATATTTATTTCAAAACATGCCTTTCCGGTGCCAACTCTGTATCTAGTTATTTAACTTTTTTTTTTTTTTTTTCTGAGACGCTGCAGATGGAAAGGAAAGGTTTTACAAGATTCTACAACAATAAAATTCTCCAAAAGATTTGGGTTCATTTACTCCTCATATGGAAGCATTATTAGTGTGTGGGTGGGTAGGAGAGCGCGCCTGGCTTTTGGCATTAGATTGTTCAGCTCAGATTGTAAAACGAGAGCTCTGAGTAGAGGGTGCATAGAATCTCACGCAAAACGATTCACTTATTAAAAATGCATACCTTGCTTTAATGTATATTAAAAAAAATTACCCAGTGCTGTTTTTCACAAAGCTTCATTAGGGGAAAGTTAAGAGGCTTTTATTGCATTGAACTGAAAAGGTAATTGTAAAATATTGGTGACAATAGCGGACATTCTCACAGTGAACTACAGATACATTGTTTGCTATTTCGGCATAAAATATGAAATTTATTGTAGTTTAAAGACACATTACTGGGAGTATTATTGCTGTGGAGCTCTGTTATACACTCAGACACATTATTGGGAGTATTATTGCTGTGGAGCTCTGTTATACACTCAGACACATTACTGGGAGTATTATTGCTGTGGAGCTCTGTTATACACTCAGACACATTACTGGAAGTATTTTTGCTGTGGAGCTCTGTTATACGCTCAGACACATTACTGGGAGTATTATTGCTGTGGAGCTCTGATATAACACATTACTGGGAGTATTATTGCTGTGGAGCTCTGATATAACACATTACTAGGAGTATTATTGCTGTGGAGCTCTGATATAACACATTACTGGGAGTATTATTGCTGTGGAGCTCTGATATAACACATTACTGGGAGTATTATTACTGTGGAGCTCTGTTATACACTCAGACACATTACTGGGAGATTTATTGTTGTGGAGCTCTGTTATACACTCAGTCACATTACTGGGAGTATTATTGCTGTCGAGCTCTGTTATACACTCAGACACATTACTGAGAGTATTATTACTGTGGAGCTCTGTTATACACTCAGACACATTACTGGGAGATTTATTGTTGTGGAGCTCTGTTATACACTCAGTCACATTACTGGGAGTATTATTGCTGTGGAGCTCTGTTATACACTCAGACACATTACTGGGAGTATTATTGCTGTGGAGCTCTGTTATACACTCAGACACATTACTGGGAGATTTATTGTTGTGGAGCTCTTTTATACACTCAGACACATTAATGGGAGTATTATTGCTGTGGAGCTCTGTTATACACTCAGACACATTACTGAGAGTATTATTGCTGTGGAGCTCTGTTATACACTCAGACACATTACTGGGAGATTTATTGTTGTGGAACTCTGTTATACACTCAGACACATTAATGGGAGTATTATTGCTGTGGAGCTCTGTTATACACCCAGACACATTACTGGGAGTATTATTGCTGTGGAGCTCTGTTATACACTCAGACACATTACTGGGAGTATTATTACTGTGGAGCGCTGTTATACACTCAGTCACATTACTGGGAGTATTATTGCTGTGGTGCTCTGTTATACACTCAGACACATTACTGGGAGTATTATTGCTGTGGTGCTCTGTTATACACTCAGACACATTGCTGGGAGTATTATTACTGTGGAGCTCTGTTATACACTCAGACACATTACTGGGAGTATTATTGCTGTGGAGCTCTGTTATACACTCAGACACATTACTGGGAGTATTCTTGCTGTGGAGCTCTGTTATACACTCAGACACATTACTGGGAGTATTATTGCTGTGGAGCTCTGTTATACACTCAGACACATTACTGGGAGTATTATTGCTGTGGAGCTCTGTTATACACTCAGGCACATTACTGGGAGTATTATTGCTGTGGAGCTCTGTCATACACTCAGATACATTACTTGGAGTATTATTGCTGTGGAGCTCTGTTATACACTCAGACACATTACTGGGAGTATTATTACTGTGGAGCTCTGTTATACACTCAGGCACATTACTGGGAGTATTATTGCTGTGGAGCTCTGTTATACACTCAGACACATTACTGGGAGTATTATTGCTGTGGAGCTCTGATATAACACATTACTAGGAGTATTATTGCTGTGGAGCTCTGATATAACACATTACTGGGAGTATTATTGCTGTCGAGCTCTGATATAACACATTACTGGGAGTATTATTACTGTGGAGCTCTGTTATACACTCAGACACATTACTGGGAGATTTATTGTTGTGGAGCTCTGTTATACACTCAGTCACATTACTGGGAGTATTATTGCTGTGGAGCTCTGTTATACACTCAGACACATTACTGGGAGTATTATTGCTGTGGAGCTCTGTTATACACTCAGACACATTACTGGGAGTATTTGCTGTGGAGCTCTGTTATACACTCAGACACATTACTGGGAGTATTATTGCTGTGGAGCTCTGTTATACACTCAGACACATTACTGGGAGTATTATTGCTGTGGAGCTCTGTTATACACTCAGACACATTACTGGGAGATTTATTGTTGTGGAGCTCTGTTATACACTCAGACACATTAATGGGAGTATTATTGCTGTGGAGCTCTGTTATACACTCAGACACACACTGGGAACTGTGAGATATTATACACTCGACACATTACTGGGAGATTTATTGTTGTTGTGGAGCTCTGTTATACACTCAGACACATTACTGGGAGTATTATTGCTGTGGAGCTCTGTTATACACTTAGACACATTACTGGGAGTATTATTGCTGTGGAGCTCTGTTATACACTCAGACACATTACTGGGAGTATTATTGCTGTGGAGCTCTGTTATACACTCAGACACATTACTGGGAGTATTATTGCTGTGGAGCTCTGATATACACTGTTATACACATTACTGGGAATATTATTGCTGTGGAGCTCTACATTACTGGGAGTATTATTGCTGTGGAGCTCTGTTATACACTCAGACACATTACTGGGAGTATTATTGCTGTGGAGCTCTGTTATACACTCAGACACATTACTGGGAGTATTATTGCTGTGGAGGTCTGTTATACACTCAGACACATTACTGGGAGTATTATTGCTGTGGAGCTCTGTTATACACTCAGACACATTACTGGGAGTATTATTGCTGTGGAGCTCTGTTATACACTCAGACACATTACTGGGAGTATTCTTGCTGTGGAGCTCTGTTATACACTCAGACACATTACTGGGAGTATTATTGCTGTGGAGCTCTGTTATACACTCAGACACATTACTGGGAGTATTATTGCTGTGGAGCTCTGTTATACATCAGAAAAACCAACAATATGGAGCTTCTTCTGGAAAAGAGAAACAAAGGGACCTGAGCCCAAAATAGTGACTGTTCCTCCTAAACAGGGACACTTGGGAGGTATTATAGCTGTGACTGTGGAGGAGTTGTAGAATTATTCCAGATCAGCTATTTTTGTCTAAACATTGTACAGAATTGTATTATATTTTGGATGTACGTTATATTCAGTAAGGTGATACCTGCTCAAGTCAAACAAAGCTAATCGTTAAAGAAAATTACAGTTTTGTATTCCTGGCACTACCGATCCCTCTGCCCCTTCGTCGCGCCCTCCCCGGTAAATAAAGGGTTAAAAATAATTTATTTACTTACCTGATCCTAGCGCCGATGCCCCTCGGTGCTGGATGGAAGTCCCGCCCCCTCCTCCATCCCACGACGAGCAGCGCGCGCATTAAATCTCCCAATAGGTAAGCATTGAATCAATGCTTTCCTATGGGGAAAAATCTGATGCTGGAGGTCCTTATGCAGAGTGTTAGGACGACCAGGGTCAGATAATGGACCAAAAGTCTGTTACGATTCCAGAAGTGCCCCCATTGGCTGTCTGGTAGACTGCCACTGAGGGCAAACTTAGAGCTGCAATGTAAACATTACAGTATCTCTGGAACAGAAATGTTTAACATTGCAGCACTAGGTGCTAAAGGGACACAGCACCCAGACCACTTCAATGAGCTGAAATGGTCTGGGTGCCTACAGTGTCCCTTTAACTAACCCTAATGATGCTTTTCCAACTACTTTTATACAAAGTAGCACATGTATAACTGAAAACAGTATCTTTATCTTTTGAGTACCCCAAATCTGTAGCCATGTCAATTGTTCCACATTTATATTTTCTTCGGGAATAATTAATTCTAGCCTGTCGTCATGTGACATTTGGAGAGTTTATCAATAGATTTAACAGCTTTGTTGCCAAAACAGAAGACAAGGAACTTTTAAAAAATCATTCTCAAATGGAAGTCACTGTCCTGAAGAGCTTGCAATCAAAACAACTATTTTTTGTGAATCGCAAGCCTTGTGCAACGAGACCAAAGAGGTTGGAATATTAAACTCAATGGGACAAATGTGCGTTTTTATTGTCACACCTGCTTAATGTTCATAGTATGCGGTCTGAATGAATTGCTGGCTCATATAACTCTGAATAAAATATTCCCCATCTGTGCCAAATGGAGGATATTGGATATTTAGGACAATAATAATTGATGGATATCGTTATCCAGGAAAATTTCATCAAGTCAGACTTGGCTGTTCTTGTTGAGACAAAACATATATCTTTCTACGTGAGAATCCATCCTCAGAGCAACTAAACCTCGTGGGGATTAGAGAGTAGTAAGGTTCATTAAAAACAAGTTAAAAGTCTCATTTTCAACTAACTCTTTCTGCAATGGCACAAGATGGCATTTCATGCAAATTAGGTCTGGTCCCATGAGTCATTGCACCTGTGCACCTCTTCCAAACACACGCTACAGCTGTAAGTGGTAATCTGATTTTTGTTTTTTTGTCATGATGTTAGGAGCTCATTAGCAATTTCTTTAATTACATTTATTTTTAATGAAAGGTACAACTTCTTTCGTTGAATATTGTGGAGCGAGGTTTGCCACAAGGATAATACTATCTACAACTACCACTCCCATGATGCATCACAAGCTTTAAGGCTAAAAACGTTTTATAGACTGAGGATTACAATGTAGGTTAGTATAACACAGTTCTTCTTGGTGGTTGGTCTATGGTGCTTGTACACTGATACATCTGTTTGGAAAAGTCTTGAACAAGTGCATATTCCCTGTACAGTGCTGTATACACCAACGTGGACTCTCACAGCTCACAGTACATCGTGGGATAAAAAGTCAGGACAGCTGGTAAATAGAGTTAAAACATATAGTGACTGTCCCATTTTAATTTTTTTAGAGGGACCAGAATTACATACCTGGCTTTAGCTGGGTGACACTTTCCTCGTTGGTTAAATTAGCTTAGAGACCTAATCCTTACTGTGAAAGGCAGTGCTGTCACAGTAACCAGGGCCGTCTATAATATGATTAGGACCCTGGGCAATGCATTTTCTTGGGCCCCATGGGCCCTGTCCCTGCCACTGCCTCACCCCCCAATTACGTCCAACCCGCAATCACACTGACAGACGTACTGGCACATACACACACAGACAGACATTAAAACATTCACAGATACATACTGACAAACAAAGTCACTACACACAAATATATACTGGCAGACATACTGACACACACACAGACATACATACATACACAGACACATACATTAACAGATATACTGACACACACACAAACACATACACTGACAGATATACTAAAACACATAGACACAGACACTGACAGACACATTGACACACACACACACAGGCATACTGACATATACACACAGGCATATTGACATATACACAGACAGACGTAATGGCTGATACAGACAGACATTAAACATTCACAGATATATACTGACACACACATACACTGACATACAAATATATCCTGGCAGACATACTGACACACACACACACACACACACAGACATACATACATACACACACAGACACATACACTGACAGACATACTGACTGACACACACATACACACACATACTTACATACACACACATACTTACATACACACACAGACATACTGACACACAAAGACATGCTGACACACAAAGACATGCTGACACACACAGACATACTGACATACACACAGACAGACTGGCACATACACACAGACAGACATTAAAACATTCACAGATACATACTGACACACACATACACTGACACACAAATATATCCTGGCAGACATACTGACACACACGTACACACACACACAGAGACATACCTACATACACACACACACAGACATACTGACACACACACACACAGACATACTGGCATACACACAGACATACTGACACACACACACACACAGACATACGCACACACACACACTGACATACACACACAGACATACTGGCATACACACAGACATACTGACACACACACACACACACAGACATACTGGCATACACACACAGACATACTGGGACATACTGACACACACACACAGACATACTGGACATACTGGCATACACACACAGACATACTGGCATACACACAGACATACTGACACACACACACACACACACAGACATACTGGCATACACACAGACATACTGACACACACACACACAGGCATACACACAGACTGACACACACACACAGACCTACTGACATACATTTAGCCACCCTCCAGGTTCTTACCTTTTCCTGGAGGGTGGTTTCCCTGGTCCAGTGGCAGGCTGAGGCAGATGGGAGTTCTCCTCTGGAACTCCCCTCCTCCCTGCCTTCCTCCTCCCGCGCGGCTATCTCCGGTGGGAGGAAGTGACGTCACTTCCTCCCAGCCGGCTGCAGAACCGGAAGAGGGGCCCGGTCGCGCTGTTTAAGCGCCACAGCGCCCGACCGGGCCCCTGCTGACACATGCTCCCCGGGTGGCCCTTAGTGCATGGGCCACCCGGGGAGCCTCCTCAGTGTGCGGGAGCCGCACCGCAGGGGCTGCGCAAATCGCGGGGCCCACAGAGCAGCTGCTCTGGGCCCCCAGGAGCAACTGGGCCCGGGGCAGCTGCCCCGTTTGCCCCACGTTAAAGACGGCCCTGACAGTAACTCTTTATTGTAGACACTTACCTGGAGTCTGATGAATATTCTAGAGGCTATGTATAAAGAGAAATTCTGGTCCAAAGTTATAAAAGTCTGCTGCCTTTGTAAGCCTTCCCCTTCTAACCCTGCCCAGACTTTCTGTGGCTGTCCAATCACAGACTCCCCAATGCAGCTCAATGAGAAGTCTTTGCACAGCAGGTGCTCTGAGCAATTGCTGCCTCTTTGAGTTTATCTCCACTGAGTTAAACAAACCAGGAAGTAACAGGACCAGTTGTCTGATTGACAGCCAGGGGGTGTAACCAGAATAATTTATAATAAAAAAAAAAAAAAGTGACAATTTCTACTGAAATCTGCACTTATTGCAAAATTTAAAAAAAAGAACCCACTTCACATACTCAATATTTCAGCAAAATAGGCTTCTTTAAAGGGCTGGAGAGCCACCATTTTAATTCTGCTCATTGCTTTGCACCATCTGAATTAATGACAAGTCTGGTAAACCAATAAAATACCATGAGAACCATTTTAGGTTGTGGGAAACAGTAAAATGTGAATTTTGTGATCTTTATTGGAGAAGCAGGGCTGCATGAAGGTGACACATCTAGCGTGAAGAGGAGTGAGATGCATTAATATATAGGTGTGAAGGAGCACGGATGGAAAGGCTGCCGTATGATCCGTCTAGTTAAATCGATCATCCGTGCACAGGATGGCGTCTTCACCCCAAACAATGACTTATCAGGAAATCTCTGCAAACACACAACTCTTACCTAAATGGCCAAAATATTGGGATTTATATACAGACAATCTGTAGATGGCAATGGGACCTTGGGGAAACAAAACATATCCATAAATAAAAGAAAATATTTAAAACTTTTAAGCAGGGATTTTAGCCTTAATTCACTGTAAATGTTCCCGTTTCCTGCTGTTTGAACCTATTCAGTTACAGTATTCTGAATATACATGTAAAAACAATCAGAATAAGGTGGGTTCAAGGCGCGAGAGGAGTGTACATGCCAATATGGAAATTTAACAAAAAGCTAAACATTTCCACTGGAGGATATTGCTCATAATAGGCTTATTCAGTACAATCAGAATTGTCAGAAATTCAGAATGTTTAGCCAAACTAGTACTGGGGGTAAAATATCTTCAAGTCAACTAGGTTTGCGAATCAGTGATATTGAACGAAAATTTGAAGTCCCTGTACATCTCTCCCACAATGTTTGTAGGGGGTGTAGAAGGCGTGACACGGAAAAGGAAAGAAATATTACACATTACAGCATTCAACTGATTTACATCCAACACTGTCCCCAAGAGCTTGCAATCAGGTCTTACCATCCGTTTAGCCTAGATGGAAACACACACACACACGAGACTAGATGTTACAAATTAAAGGCTGGAATAAGGCAGATGAATTATTTTGCAGGCTTTATTGGGATTTATGATTTTTTTTTTTGAAATTGCACTTTTTGCTGACTTGCACAAAGCGTGGAGCAGCGAGTGGGAGTGAAGCGGCCAGTTAATTCTCCGTTTTCTTTTCCCTGAGTTATGCATTCTCTCTCTCTTCTTGTTGTGGATTTGTTGTCTGGCTCATTTGGTGGGCTCTAGGAAAAGCATTGCGAATCCTGCCAACATCACGACTACGCAGACATACTGTCTGCAAAGGGACTTCCTGTCCCTAGTGGGACTTAAGCTTAAAAAGACTTTAAGAAACCTTAGAGCAGTTTGTTTCTCGCAGACTCTCTGCTTGTCTCTGTTATGGATAAATACACCAAATTTCAACTAAATGAACATCTCACTTAAAGTATCACATCTAAGTGGTTTCTTTTAGAATGCAAATAAATTGGGAGATTCCCTGACACCGCCGCAAGCAGACTAAGCTAATTTTTATTTAATTCGTGTTATTTCGTGCTGTAAATTCGATATTTTTCTCCCCCAAGGCAGAAAAAGATCACTTGCTTGCAAGCCGGATTATATTTAATAATTTTAGAGACAATATAAGAGCACATTAAAATTCACCACAATCCACCCCTCTCCTGTTAACGAGGGACAGATACCACAACAAACTATAATTCTCAGCATCCCTCTCTGGATAATGGGCATTGCAGTCGTGCTGGCTGGTTATTGTTGGACTGCACTTTCAAGAATTGGGCTGGGAAATGGCCAAGAATTCTGGGAAATGAAGTGGAGCGTCAGGTGGGGGGCAAAGGTCAGACACCCCAGTTAGGCCTCTGAGCAAGTCGGTGTCTGACCTATGACCTCTGCACTTAGTCCTATGGGTATACTGCTCCTAAGAAAATATTTTAAAATAAACGACTGATGGCAGAACCTTTTTATTTCGAGCAGTTATAAAATAATTGTTTTCTGTCTGCTCATCAGTGCCAGACAGGATTTTAACGTATCCCTATAAAACTATTTTAATGAGGTTAGAGGCTATGCTGCCTTAAAAAGCTTGGCTTAAACATACAGGATCATTCTGTACAGCACCAGATAACATCGTCATAAACCATCATAGTAAAGTCTCACTGCAGTTTTTAACTTGTTTTGCTCAGTCATTAATTTTGGAATGGTAGGTTGTTCTGTGATGGATCCATACTTTATCGTCCCCCCATCTAAAGCCCCTCACATTCCTGCTCTGACTCTCCTTTCCCCCATTATGCATGTATACCTCCCAACTGTCCCAGGTCTGGTGGAAGAGTCCTGATTTGGAACCATTTTTGCACCGTAACGTTTTTCTCTGTGGACCCACTTCTTCATGTCTTGGAATGTTAGGTTTTAGCCGGCTCAACGTGGGATATCCTGGGTTTGCAATGGCTCCAGCATTGACTATTGGCCATCAGCTTCCAGTGTAGAGAGGGCTTCACAGTTTACCAATCCAAGATAGACACTTCTAAACAAATAAACAAAAATAAAACACCACAATCACTTCGAGCCATGGAACATGGTCCACTATGAAACAAGGAGTTCCAGTGAGACACTTTACATCACAGTTATATCCACGTGGTCTGGACTGGATGAGCATACTAGGCTTACGAGTTCACTTGACGGCCACTGTATTTGTGCAGAGAGATTTTAAATAACTATTGTAATCCTCACTGAAAACACATCGCTCTTACAATGAAAGTGAAAGAGGTCAAAAAAGAAAAAACAAACAAAAAAACCCCATCATTTTAGAATAAAATTTTTGGCCTCCCTGTGATCTGGGTTAGCACTTGTGAATATCCAATATTACAATCATCCCTTAGCAATAAAATCCAGGGATAGTCCCATCTTCAACATGCGTTGGTCTTCACTCTCCAACCCTGACGCCATTAAATCCCACGCGAGCAGCGTTCATGGTGTTTTAATTAATTCAACTAAGAGGTGGGGTGCAGCTGACCTCATGTTTTACTGGTTAACTCTGATGCATCAACACAAATCATCTGATTGGTTCCAATTCCCACTGGTAGAAAACATATATTTATAACTCTGATGAACGGTCATCTTCTATCTCCGTGGTTCAAGATGTCCACAGCTGCTTCTAATTACAGAACTACGTTCGCAAAGTCGTTTATTTCAGTTTAAACGCTGCATTACGCATTTATTATTTAGACTTTGACAGAACAGAACATTCCCCAACAATGCTTAATAAAAAAAAGATTGTCCCTAATTTATCTTTCGAGGGGATGAAGGGATGTACACTTCAAAGTCCACTTATCCGCGAATCCCCCTTCTTAACACACCAGGCCGAGGGAGAGATGCGGAAACTTGACAGCTATTTTCTGATTCTTGTTAAGGGGTCGACGACCCCCATATCACATGACACTAAATAAAATGAAATCGGGAACGTGGGTTTACCCACAATATTCCCAAACAACAGAGGAAAACACAGTGTGAGCACGCCATGTGTACACCTTATGTTGGAGAACTGTACACTTTAACCCTTGCAGTAGATTAAAAACACCAATGCTGATCACCTCACTTGACTTCATTTTTGGAAACACTTGTATTGCAGTGTTTTTTTCCCCAACTTGGAAAATGTGGTGAAAAAAAAACAAACATTGTAAAATGCACGTCAGCACTTTACGAAATAACCCTAAACGTTTAACATGTGACTGTTTCCTGATACAATGTTTAAGAAGTTAAATTGTAGCAGAATTGATCGTTTTTACCGGAGAACGAGGAAATCTTAGTTCCACTGACGGTTTAATTTATACCCTCAAGAATTAGGCCGACGTTGGCACTGGCAGACAGTTATTATAGCTATTCACTAACGTGAGAATTCATAGTGAATTTAAAATTTAAGGCCAAAATCGCTGAATTGGAAGAATTCTCTATTTCAGCTATACTTCCAGTGTGGCTACTTTGGCCTAGAATTAGAAATTTCCTTTTAATTCTCTCGCAACGCATAATTCTTGCTGTCTATACAGTGTGGCCATTCTTGCCTGTTTAGGTTATTGGGAGAGGGGATGGAATTTTGCCACCAGACACATGTACCCCTTTTATTGTCCAATCCTCCATCCAAAAACATTTATACATTTAGTATTCAAGATATTAACCAACCGTTCTCTACTTCCAGGCTAAGTTTCACTAAGTCCGTTTTTAATGTTTTAATGATGTACTTTTACATCGTATCAACCAAAAACGGATCAAGTGTATAATTTCAGTTTTGTATCATTTCAGTTTGAATTTTTTGGAATCTCATTTTACTTACCATAAAGCCGAACACGTTTTGTGCCAGTTACATTGAAACGCAGGGTGCCCAAGGCGCCCAACATATAATACGGGAGCTCGAACACAGTGTGGTGGCCCTTCAAGAATGGAAAATGTGATCTTTAGGTAAGAAACCCTCACCCTAAAATAATAACATTGGAAAAAACAAACAAACAAACAGAAGTGATTAAGTGAGCACAATAAAATGAAACCCTCGGGGTAAGTGTGGTAAGGTGGGGGTACAAATTTCCAGGGGGATAAGCTCTGTACCCCAACACAAGAAAGAGATAGAAATGGAAAGCAAGTTATTTGAATTAGTCATTATTTACAGTTATACTTCACATGCTTTTATGTCCCCGGGGGACCTTTATAGAACAGTTTCCCTACTGGGCTGGTGTCCTGAAATTAAGTCATTATAGGGACATACAGCCATCTTGGGAGTCCGTGTACGTGACCTACAATAAGATTAGAACTTCCATACACATAGTGTCACTTAACTAAAAAAATCCAGCTCTATCCAGTATACTGTACCCCGTAACTCCAGGGGATGGTCCCCATAGACTCTCCAGTATACTGTACACCTAACACCTGGGGATGGTCCCCCATACTCTCCAGTATACTGTACCCCTAACTCCTGGTGATGGTCCCCCATACTCTCCAGTATACTGTACCCCCTAACTCCTGGTGATGGTCCCCCATACTCTCCAGTATACTGTACCCCTAACTCCTGGTGATGGTCCCCCATACTCTCCAGGATACTGTACCCCTTAATTCCTGGGGATGGTCCCCCATATTCTCCAGTATACTGTACCCCCTAACTCCAGGGGATGTGGGGAGCAGTGTGTGTATGTGGGGGGCAGTGTGTGTATGTGGGGCAGTATGTGTGTATGGGGGCAGTGTGTGTGTATGGGGGGGTAGTGTGTGTATGTGGGGGGCAGTGTGTGTGTATGGGGGGCAGTATGTGTGTATGGGGGCAGTATGTGTGTCCTCTAGTATACTGTACCCCTAACTCCTGGGAATGGTCCCCCGTACTCTCCAGTATGCTCTACCCCCTAACTCCAGGGGATGGTCCCCATAGACTCTCCAGTATACTGTACCCCTAACTCCTGGGAATGGTCCCCCATACTCTCCAGTATACTGTACCCCTAACTCCTGGTGATGGTCCCCCATACTCTCCAGTATACTGTACCCCCTAACTCCTGGTGATGGTTCCCCATACTCTCCAGTATACTGTACCCCTAACTCCTGGTGATGGTCCCCAATACTATCCAGTATACTGTACCCCTAACTCCTGGTGATGGTCCCCCATACTCTCCAGTATACTGTACCCCCTAATTCCTGGTGATGGTCCCCCATACTCTCCAGTATACTGTACCCCCTAACTCCTGGTGATGGTCCCCCATACACTCCAGTATACGGTACCCCTAACTCCTGGTGATGGTCCCCCATTATCTCCAGTATACTGTACCCCCTAATTCCTGGGGATGGTCCCCCATACTCTCCAGTATACTGTACCCCCTAACTCCTGGTGATGGTCCCCCATACTCTCCAGTATACTGTACCCCTAACTCCTGGTGATGGTCCCCCATACTCTCCAGTATACTGTACCCCCTAATTCCTGGTGATGGTCCCCCATACTCTCCAGTATACTGTACCCGGTCAGTCACTGTTACATACTCTATGCCAGTGTTTCCCAACCCAGTCCTCAAGGCACACCTACCAGTCCAGGATTTAGGGATTACCCAGTTGTGTCTAAGGTGTTTTTTTTCTTCTTTGTAAAAACACCTTAGACACAACTGGGTAATCCCTAAATCCTGGACTGGTAGGTGCAGTGGCGGATCCAGAGCCTGATCTCGGGAGGGGTACTTGTAGGTTATTTAAAGAAATAATCCAGACACAATAACCACTACAGCTCAGTGTAGTGGTTATGGTGTCAATAGTGCCGGGACCCCCTCCCACAGTAAGTAGTCAAACCGTTTAAGAACAGTTTGACAACTTACCTGAGATCTGCTGGGAATGGGGCTGTAGTAGGGCATAGGAGCAGTGGTGTGTGTGAGTGGTGCAATGTGTAAGGGGTGCAGTGTGTGTGTGTGAAGGTTGTAGTGTGTGAGTGAGGGTGACAGTGTATGTCAGGGATGCAGTGTATGTGTGGGACAGTATGTGTGTGTAACAGTTGCAGTGTGTGTATATGGGGGGCAGTTTGTGTGTATGGGGGGAGCAGCGTGTGTGTGTATGGGGGCAGTGTGTTGTGTGTATGGCGGGCAGTGTGTGTGTATGGGGGGCAGTGTGTGTATGGGGGGCAGTGTGTGTGTGTATGGGGGCGTAGTATGTGTGTGTATGGGGGCAGTGTGTGTGTATGGTGGGGCGGTGTGTGTGGGGGGCGGTGTGTGTATGGGCGGTAGTGTGTGTATGTGGCAGTATGTGTGCATGTGTGTGTGTATGGGGGGCAGTATGTGTATATGTGTGGGGCAGTATGTGTATATGGGGGGTATGTGTGTATAGTATGTGTGTATAGGGGCAGTTTGTGTGAATGGGGGGGCAGTATTGGGGGCAATGTGTGTGTGTGTGGCTTTTTTTTTTTTATAATATATATTTTTTTAATTTAATTAAAATAAATATGCTATGTCCCCCCTCCCTTCTTACCTTTACTGGGGAGGAGGGGGGACATATTTCGATCCCTGGTGGTCCGGTGGGGGATTCATTGGTGGTCAGGTGGTGAGAGTGAACTCTAGCCCGCACTCCAGAGCTAGAGTTCACTCTCGAGAGAGGAGGACCCGGAGGAGCTGCAGACTGAGCTCCCGGGTCCTCTCTCCCTCCCTCTCCCTCCCCTGCTGGCTGTAAGCACAGTGCCTGCGGACCGGGGAGGGCCCCGGTCCGCAGGCACACTGCAGGGCTGGCAGGGGAGGGAGAGGGAGACCGGTGGATTTCTCGGGGGGGGGGGCAATTGCCCCGTTGCCCCCCCCCTGGATCCGCCACTGGGTAGGTGTGCCTTGAGGACTGGGTTGGGAAACACTGCTCTATGCCTCGCTTCGGTCAGTCCTGTTACATACTCTACGCCTCGCTCCGGTCAGTCACTGTTACATACTCAACGCCTCGCTCCGGTCAGTCACTGTTACATACTCTATGCTTTGCTCCGGTCAGTCACTGTTACATACTCTATGCCTCGCTCTGGTCAGTCACTGTGACATACTCAATGCCTCGCTCCGGTCAGTCACTGTTACATACTCTACGCCTTGCTTCAGTCAGTCACTGTTATATACTCTATGCCTTGCTTCGGTAAGTCACTGTTACATACTCTACGCCTCGCTCCGGTCAGTCACTGTTACATACTCTACGCCTCGCTCCGGTCAGTCACTGTTACATACTCTATGCTTTGCTCCGGTCAGTCACTGTTACATACTCTACGCCTCGCTTCGGTCAGTCACTGTTACATACTCTACGCCTCGCTCTGGTCAGTCACTGTTACATACTCTATGCTTTGCTCCGGTCAGTCACTGTTACATACTATATGCCTCACTCCGGGCAGTCACTGTTACATACTCGGCGCCTCGCTCCGGTCAGTCACTGTTACATACTCTATGCTTTGCTCCGGTCAGTCACTGTTACATACTCTATGCCTCGCCCGTCAGTCCTGTTACATACTCTACGCCTCGCTCCAGTCAGTCACTGTTACATACTCTATGCCTCGCTGTGGTCAGTCACTGTTACATACTCTACGTCTCGCTCCGGTCTGTCACTGTTACATACTCTACGTCTCGCTCCGGTCAGTCACTGTTACATACTCTATACTTTGCTCCGGTTAGTCACTGTTACATACTCTATGCCTCGCTTCGGTCAGTCACTGTTACATACTCTACGCCTCGCTCCGGTCAGTCACTGTTACATACTCTACACCTCGCTCCGGTCAGTCACTGTTACATACTCTATGCTTTGCTCCGGTCAGTTCTGTTACATACTCTATGCCTCGCTCCGGTCAGTCACTGTTACATACTCTACGCCTCGCTCCGGTCAGTCACTGTTACATACTCTACGCCTCGCTCCGGTCAGTCCTGTTACATACGCTATGCCTCGCTACGGTCAGTCCTGTTACATACTCTATGCCTCGCTCCGGTCAGTCCTGTTACATACTCTATGCCTCGCTCTGGTCAGTCCTGTTACATACTCTATGCCTCGCTCCGGTCAGTCACTGTTACATACTCTATGCCTTGATCCGGTCAGTCCTGTTACATACTCTATGCCTCGCTCCGGTCAGTCCTGTTACATACTCTATGCCTTGCTCCGGTCAGCCTGTTACATACTCTATGCCTCGCTTCGGTCAGTCCTGTTACATACCCTATGCCTCGCTCCGGTCAGTCCTGTTACATACTCTACGCCTCGCTCCGGTCAGTCACTGTTACATACTCTATGCCTCGCTCCGGTCAGTCCTGTTACATACTCTATGCTTTGCTCCGGTCAGTCACTGTTACATACTCTATGTCTCGCTCCGGTCAGTCCTGTTACATACTCTACGCCTCGCTCCGGTCAGTCCTGTTACATATTCTACGCCTCGCTCCGGTCAGTCCTGTTACATACTCTACGCCTCGCTCCGGTCAGTCACTGTTACATACTCTATGCTTTGCTCCGGTCAGTCACTGTTACATACTATATGCCTCGCTCCGGGCAGTCACTGTTACATACTCGGCGCCTCGCTCCTGTCAGTCACTGTTACATACTCTATGCCTCGCTCCGGTCAGTCCTGTTACATACTCTATGCTTTGCTCCGGTCAGTCACTGTTACATACTCTATGCCTCGCTCCGGTCAGTCCTGTTACATACTCTACGCCTCGCTCCGGTCAGTCCTGTTACATATTCCTACGCCTCGCTCCGGTCAGTCCTGTTACATACTCTACGCCTTGCTCCGGTCAGTCCTGTTACATACTCTATGCCTCGCTCCGGTCAGTCCTGTTACATACTCTATGCCTCGTTCCGGTCAGTCCTGTTACATACTCTATGCCTCGCTCCGGTCAGTCCTGTTACATACTCTACGCCTTGCTCCGGTCAGTCCTGTAACATACTCTACGCCTCGCTCCGGTCAGTCCTGTTACATACTCTACGCCTCGCTCCGGTCAGTCACTGTTACATACTCTATGCCTCACTCCGGTCAGTCCTGTTACATACTCTACGCCTCGCTCCGGTCAGTCACTGTTACATACTCTACGCCTCGCTCCGGTCAGTCACTGTTACATACTCTATGCCTCGCTCCGGTCAGTCCTGTTACATACTCTACGCCTCGCTCCGGTCAGTTCTGTTACATACTCTATGCCTCGCTCCGGTCAGTCACTGTTACATACTCTATGCCTCGCTCCGGTCAGTCCTGTTACATACTCTATGCCTCGCTCCGGTCAGTCCTGTTACATACTCTATGCCTTGCTCCGGTCAGCCTGTTACATACTCTATGCCTCGCTCCGGTCAGTCCTGTTACATACTCTATGCCTCGCTCCGGTCAGTCCTGTTACATACTCTATGCCTCGCTCCGGTCAGTCCTGTTACATACTCTATGCCTCGCTCCGGTCAGTCCTGTTACATACTCTATGCCTCGCTACGGTCAGTCCTGTTACATACTCTATGCCTCGCTACGGTCAGTCAGTATACAAAGAGAACAGAATGGATCTATTCCACTATTTCTCCAAATGAATGCTTGCTCTGTCTGTGCTGGGATTGAACCTGTGCAAAAATTTTAATATACATTTAAAAAGAAAAAAAAAAGGTTATCTCTGTGTCTTGTTAGTAGTGATTTTCAATGTTTTCCTCTGATAAGTGATTGTTCCCCTTTAAATCACACCATCTAAGACGTATAACAATATTATTTGGCAGCATCATCTGAGATGTTAAGATGGAAAGCTCCTAACGCACTGAAACGCGGCACTAAATCACGTCCTAGGGACTGGATTTACACACTCTTTGGGAATTCCATCTTACAATACTATAACCAGCTTAAAAACTGACATTCCTTGGCTTTGGGGGAAGAAGTGCCATTAATTTAATTGGTATTTTCTCAGAAGATCACTGGCATCAATTTATCAAACTCTCCTGCTTGGAAAAGCAGTATAGTGTGAAATCGGAGGTAAAACAAAACCAGATTTATCCCAGATCAGACATTATACTGATCTAGAGCTTTTTTGTATCCCTTCTGTAACAGCTTACATCATCGAGATCTGCTAAACCGTAAATTGTCGAGAAAAACCCTGGAGTACCTGGATATTTCAATCTAAACTATTTTCACCTAAAATCATCTGTTCACTCGTAAATTCCAGACAATTCCCAGTTTAATGAATAACTGTAGACATAAAGTGTAATATATATATGTATGTATGTATGTATGTATAAAAAACAAAAAAGAAATCTGCCTGTTTTATAGGAGATAAAGAGGTAGCTGTAACTCTGCCTGTCTGTCGGGTAGGTTGTGAAAACTTAAAACGTGTCTGAAATCAATCAGCGAACGTCTGTTAAAATACCTGACGCTGTGTCACGCTGCCTTCCTGTTACACAGACCTCACCAAAAACAGATTTATGTGTGGTTTTCATTTTATTACTTCTAGAAACACAGATCAGGGACTATTTGTACCTATTTAACATGTTGGGAACAGGGTTTTGTAGTGACCAAAAAAATGCCCCTAAAAGCTCTGGTCCTTTAACAAACATGACTTAGGTAAAGACTGCTAAGCATCATGGGAAATAAATGGTCAATATCCCCAGGGCCAAGAAGGGCCATTTCACATCTATATCACGGCTGCGTAACGTCGGCCCTCTCGCAGACGTTACGCAATATCGCCATTCTCTGTAAGGAAGAGGCTGGCATAGATTTGTGGGATTTGTAGTTCAATGGAGGGGAGGGAGATTTGGACACATCTGTCCTTTGACAATCCTGTGACTCTTCCCTAATTTGAGAAAGCAAAGGATACATTTCGCTAAATCCCAAAACTCACCACATTAAACACAGAAAATGGAATATTGCAAAATTAGCAAAGTATACATTGTAATAGTTGGCAAACATTGATTTTTTGTTTGTTTGAAACATTCCTTTTACATTAAACAACAGTGATGTTATGATATAAACAAAATGACCAACATTTCCTGCCTCTGTGTGAAGCATTCAAATGAAGGGAATTAATTTAACTCATCAAGTTAGTCCATAGACGAATGAATGGGTTTCCTTTCTGCACCATAAGAGTTATGTATCCACCAGGAAGCACTTTTCATGTACTGCCAAACATTTTGTATCTAGCTACCGGGCTCTCTAGTAAGGAAAGGGCTAGGTGCACTGTATGTTTTGGGAAACAAACAAAGGGACATTTTAGACACAATAACAAGTTCATCGGAATGCAGTTGTTATGGTGCAAAAAAGTAATAGACGGAGACCGGCTTACTGGAAGGGGTTAAGTGATCACCTGTGAAGTTGTTATGGTGCTCCTAAAAAGGCGAGACCCCTAATGTTTTGCCTCTGTCCTCGGGTAAACCTCAGGTATATCAATTAAATGACTATAAATAAATAAAAGGCACAATGGGGATATTTGTATGCAGGGCAATATATAATACTGGGGCCTGTCATATGCAGAAATAATCTGCTAAATGTCAGTTTCCTGATAAATCGAGCCCTTGGTTTAATTCCATGGATGATCTGAATGGGTTAAACCAGCAGTGTTAGGGTTAAGTCAGGAGCCTGGGCTGGAGGAATGACTAATTGTGTATAATGACATCACTGCGCACTGTCAGCCACCGGACGCTCAGGGGGAACGGCTGATTTGGAATTAATGTTTACATTCTGAAAGTCAGTTTGGTATTCTGGCACTTTTCAGAGGGCAGTTATATGTGAGCAGGGCACTCCTCACCTCTTGGTTCTGTGCACTTTCATTCTAAATTAAAAAGTCATGATGCGCTGTGGTATAGGTTAGCACCATAGCAATAATAATATATAGCAGCATGTGTCTAGGAAAACATGCTGGATTTAGACTGTGTCTGTTAGTCCACCCATTGTACAGCGCTACGGAATTTGTTGGCGCTATATAAATAATAAAATAATAATAATAATAAGCAGATTTATAACACATACGCCTTGTCGTGGAGGAGGTAGGTCACACAGACACACACCTGCCTGTCAATCACACGTGTTTGACAGGAAAGTTGCTGCCAATTCACAGGTAAATATAAAGTAGGTGTGTGCGCGCTGTGCTCAGTTTAACACCATGGGTGCCGCCTTACCCCTTCTGCCTAATTCAAACGTTGCACCTTGCACTGAGAAGGTGTGCAATCAGTCCTTTTTATTACCTGTGTAAATCCCCTTATTGTCTGACCCCGCTCTTTCCTGATCACGTCTCCTTTTATCTCAACGTTTTCCCATTTTAAATAGACTGTGAAGTTTCCTACGAGCTGAGATTTATCACAAAGTGAGTCTGACACAGTTACCCCCCATGTCTGTCCCATATCCTGGTGAGTAACTATGCAGGCCTAGCCACAAAGTAACAATTACCTGTTACTCATAGTATCCTAGAATTCACTCCTTTTATCCCTTGTGAGACGGGCTGAGCAGTGTTGGCTGCTAAAGGGTTAAACTAAATGTGGAAATATCCTAATAATGTTCATACACAGATTCAACTTGATGAAGTCTTATTTCATTCCCTGCAGACTCGCACCATTTTTTCACATTCTGGTCGTTAAACACCTCATGTGGAAATGCAGCCGGGCTATTCACTGAAGTCTGAATTGTCTAGAATTCAAAGTGAATTTCAAACTTTGTCCAGAATAGGCGAAATGGAAAATTTCTCCAAATCAGCCAGATTTTCAGTTTTGATATTTTGGCAAAAAAAATAAATTCACTTTTAGTAAATAGCCTTGGAATACTGATCTTCTTTACGTTCGATAGATTCCATACCGGTCTCTCGCCATCGTCATCACAAACAAGACATTATTTTAAATGCCACTGTTATCAGTGCAGCGAGCGGGCATCAAAACGCAATTTCGCTATTCATGGCGCTGCGCTGGCAGGAATGCACCAGATCTCCTAGCTTGCGGTTAGAAGCAATCCAATGCTGCAGGAGGGTACAGCTTAATCTGTGATTACTCAGGGATTAATGAGTTGACTCCCTGTCTGCAGCATGTGAATACTGTATACGTTTCATGTACTGCTCCTCACTTGTAAGGAAGAGGTGAGGCCGGAAATCCCATGGGACTCGCTAACCTTACTGAGTGGCCCTTTGGGGCCTCTAACTTACAAATTTGAAAGACGTTACATTCAGATGGATGTTGAAAAACAAACAAACATTCTCATTACTGAAAAGACCATCGCTGACCTTTAAGGCGTTAAAAGATATTTCATGATATTTTGCCATCGGATTGTAACTCTCTGCTCCTCCCTGGAAGTGTTAAATCATGGGGTTTTACTAAAACAGGGCATCATAGCGAATAAAAAAACCAAGCCAGATGCCAAATTCGGGAGTGTTGGCAGGTACAGCTGGAATTATCCAAGTTTATTATGAAAACAATATTGGTAAATAGAGAGTTCAGAGCTCAGTCAACAGGATGAAATGGTAATTAGCTCACACTGACACACCTGTGCACAAGCAGGGAGCTCTTTTTTTCCCTGAACATTTCCCCACACACGAAATTCAGTCGAACCGTTACATGACGTCCCAAACAAAAAATATCAATTTCAGGAAATATCCTTTGGCCAAACCAAACCTTCTACTGAAGGTCTACTGATCACCTGGCTGCAATAGCCAAATTTCAGTTTACCTGCTTAGTAAATAAAGAATTATATATCTGGTCGCAATTTGATTATTTTTACCCAGTTTTTATAATCTTGACTACATGCGCACTTTAGGGAATCATTTATGGGCTGAATTTGTTCCTCTGTTGCCTGTTGGAGCTGATTGGTCAGCAGTTAAAGGGTTATTCCATGCACCATAACCACTTCTGTGATTTAAAGTGGTCATGGAGCCTGGAGTCTGTCTGGGCAGTGTTTCCAAGTTTAACCCTCTGTTGTCGGAAGCGGAACATTCAGGGCACAGAATGTCAGTAATCGACTGAGAGTAATCAGCTCACAGAAGCCGGAAGCGTGTCACCAGACCAGCAAGGAGTCTCGGAGCCTGGCGGGGATCCCAGATAAGAGGGCAAACCATTGCTAAACAAAATGCTCCATTACCGGGGAACTGAGACAGGGCCCCTCTGATATCATAACCCCTACAGCGGCTTTAACGTAAGCTGTAATGTGATGCTTGCAGTAACCCGTTTAACCCCTTAAGGACCAAACTTCTGGAATAAAAGGGAATCATGACATGTCCCACTTGTCATGTGTCCTTAAGGGGTTAAACTAGAGATTTTTGCAAAATGTGCAGAAAGGGGCTGTGTGTATATATTAACCTGTCACATTTCGTGGGACTCTCTGAAGGTCGGGGAAAGCCCCGAATCCCCAGATAGGTCTGGCTTTGCTGGCACAGGCCGTAGGGGGGCTTGTGAAGAGTGCAGGCCGTATGACGTGTGTAGCCTTGGTGCCACAGTGTCTGCCATACAGCGTGCCGTGGCTATTTTACTGACTCTTAACACAGCTCAGAAATGCATCCAGATGGCCTCTGTTAAATCAAGTGTTCACACATAAAGACTGTTTTCACTCATACCAAGTGCCATTTGCACCACACACAGCCAAGTGTGAGATGGGGAGAAGGAATCTCACACCCCTGTCAAAAATGGAGAGTTTTCATGCACCTGTCATGCATTTTAATTACCTGCTGTTACTTGTTTTCTTTTATAAAATACTTTTTTTTTATTTAGAGGGTTTTTTCTCAGTCTATAAATGGCTAATTCACTAAACTCTGAATTGAAAACTAGATTTTAATATCGAGATAAAAAATTACCGATTTGTAAAAAAATGATCCAGTTCGGCTATACTCCCAGCTAGGCTATTCTAACCTCCATTTTGTCATACAGATTTCTGTTCATATATACTGGAGTGTTAATTATTAAAGCAATTCTATAATGATTTAACCCCTTGGCCGATCAGTGGAGCGTGCTTAGAAAAAGGCAGAAGCTTTTCCCTCAGTGAGTGACTGTGAGAATGGTGAGTGGTCCTCTCGCAGTGAGTGAGTGGGAGTTGGTAAGTTCTCCTCTTGCAGTGAGTGAGTGAGACAGGGATGAGTTTTACTCAATGAGTGAGTGGGATTTGGTAAGTTCTCCTCTCGCAGTGAGTGAGTGGGAGTTGGTAAGTTCTCCTCTCGCAGTGAGTGAGTGAGACAGGGATGAGTTTTACTCAATGAGTGAGTGGGAGTTGGTAAGTTCTCCTCTTGCAGTGAGTGAGTGGGAGTTGGTAAGTTCTCCTCTCGCAGTGAGTGAGTGAGACAGGGATGAGTTTTACTCAATGAGTGAGTGGGAGTTGTTAAGTTCTCCTCTTGCAGTGAATGAGTGAGTGAGACAGGGATGAGTTTTACTCAATGAGTGAGTGGGAGTTGTTAAGTTCTCCTCTTGCAGTGAGTGAGTGAGTGAGACAGGGATGAGTTTTACTTAATGCGTGAGTGGGAGTTGGTAAGTTCCCCACTGACAGTAAGTGAGTGTGAGAGTGGTGAGTTCCCCTCTGTCAGTGTCTGAGTGTGAGAGGTGCGAGTTTTACCCAGTGAGTGAGCCAGGCTTTTCACTCTCAGTGAGTGAGTGTGAGGGGGGCAAGTATCACTCAGTGGAGTACTGTGCTCCATCCCTTTTTGCTCTCCGAGAGTTGAGTGGTTTTGCTGTTGGTCTGAGTGGACATGTTGCTTTCAGTCGGTGGCTCTCGGAGGTGCCAAGTGGTGGTTTTGGCCAGCTGTGGAGGACAGCTGATCGGGGAGCCGAGTTCCAGCCTGCTCTCAGCTGTTCCACCTGCTGCTCTCTGCAACATGAATTGAAGAACCTGTCATATCGCCCTAACTTCCGGGTATCACAGGCTCTGGCATTTACAGCCCGTGTGACATGAGCCGATTATGTGAAGGGGCCATTTGTACTGTAACTGTCGGCCCTAATTCCATACAAATTTGTAACATCCTCTGCGACCCTTTAGAAGTCCAGATTTATTTTGAGATGAGAAATACCTCAATGGCGCTCTGCACAATGGATGTCTGTGTTCAGACTCTCACAGCTTTGTCCTAAGTGACATCTCCATCAATACGAGCTAACAGACTGTCATTCCTCGCCAAGACACCGTAATCCCGATTCCACGCACAGGGCGTCATTAACCATGCCGCTGGTGTCACACTTGAAACATTTCTTTAAAAAAAACTTCTCGTAAAACAACTTGCACAGGGTTAATTCTCAAACAGTGAGTTTTATATTGGAATATTGGAAACAGACATAACATAACGTGACCAAAATAATGTGTTGGGCTTTATTGGTTTTTTCTTGATTTTTCTTTTTTTTTTTTAACTTGGCCTTTTCTGCTTATACTTCACAACTGTTTATCTATCATTAAACCTCTTTTTAGTGGAAAAAAAGTGGGATTAGGTAGAATTCACAATGACACTAAAATGGAATAATTCAGACCAAAATTACAAATTACAAAACTATAAATTTAAAAAATTCAACAAAGCTTTTTAAAAAAATGTTTTAACCAGTCGAGTGTTTCTGATCTGAAATTTGAATTTGAATTTCTAATTCTCCACAAATCACAACTTTGTCAATAAAACTCCATGTATTAGACCAGGGTTCTACAAACTCTGACCCTCCAACTGTTTAATTATTTAATTCACAGAATCATGGGAGTTGTAGTTCAGCAATATCTGGAGGGCCAGAGTTTGGAAAATCCTGAATTAGACCCACGTGACACCAGACACACACACCGGATTATTCACTAAACTATGAAGTAATCGGTTCAAGTTAGCTATATTGTATTAATATTTTGCTACTTTGACTTAAAATTCACTTTTCACAAATTCTGGAGAATTCACATTTTTTTTGTGAATAACCGCATCAATCTAATTAATAAAGGGGGCCCCAACATAAAATTAACATTAATGTGTTTTTTTCTTTTAATGTATTTTATTTATTTTCACAGATCTCATTCACCAGCCCATTAATATAAATCCTTTTATAATGAGTTTATTTTTTAGGCGCTAACCTATTCCACAGTGCTGTACAATTTTGAGTCACTATATACTTGTAATTGGGGACCATAATATTGTGACAAAATCACGACCAAAATGCAGGGTGGATCCTGCTTTAAATAACTACTCTTTGAAGTGGCAGGTGTAATCAGTCTAGCCGGTCATGTCACATATCCTAAATTTCACGATGCATTAGAGAAATATTTTAAAAAGTCATAATTAGAAAAAATGAAAAATAAATGAGTAAATAGGAGACAGACATGAATAAACTTGAGTACAAAGTATCTTTTTTTTTTTGAGCAGGTCTGCAGAATTCATTATCCAATACGTGGCCCTGGTACATGGGGCAGATCAGCTACTATACCGACTCGCCATGATATACCATATGTAAGGATGACGTCAGGATGTCAGCTGGGCCTTTTATCTCTGTGAGGTTGAGAAGCATTGCATTGTGTCCCGGCAGGGGCAGTTACTAACACATAATAACCACCTGACTTCACTTACTTAACCTCTAAATAAACACCCCCCTCTGGGCGGCCAGACAGGAATCAAAGTATGGGATGAGCAGGGATGTTTATTTACATCAGGAAGGTGCTAATTGATTCAGAACAGGTCAACATATAGAGGAATTTGGTTATTTGTATTAGGGGGGCAGATAGTGCCCATGTGGAGGACAGGCGTCCTTTGTAGAGAGATGCAAGATGAGAAAGGCTCCCTACGCATGGCCATCCATGGACCAAAGTATCTACTGTAGAACAAAACAGGCAGGGGTCCATAACTAGACAAGCATTTCTCCTGAGTTATGGCAGGATAAGACCTTTCGGCCAACTGGAGACGTGTCTACGTGACTTACAGTAACTGGGCATGGAGGACTGCAGTCTGTCTGTAGGACTGGGATGTATTGATATGCCAAAATCTTCCAATAATTATCAATAAACTATGTGCTAACAATGCGCCGGCTGGGATTCTAAAAACCTATTTGTAAGATGGGATTTACCAGCCAGAGCTGGGAGCTAAAAGTGGGGGCTCCGAACTGGGACATTTTGGGGATCTGTTTGCCTTCAGTATTTAGAGAGTATGAGTGTTTAGATTAGTACAAGACAGCGGTGATTAAACAAGGGAGCAGGAAGGCAAATACAGAATTATTCACTTACATTTTTAGCCTAAAATCACTAACCTCCAAACAAAACCGATTTAGAGATTTAGAGAGGGCTTAAATGACAAAATTCAGGTTTAGCATGGCCTCAACTACTTAAGGTCACCTTCTAATAAATTTAAATTTCTCAATTCGAGGCAGAAATGAGAAATAAAAGGAATACAATATTGAGTTTTTAAAGTAATCCAATGATTGATCCCTAGCAGATGAGCTGACAATCGAATATATTTGTTGTATTAAAAAATATATAATTTAAAGTGCATTGTACATTTGAAAGCTCCTTGGCCACGATTACCCGTAAAATCTCCGTTCTGGTGGGAAATATCTAAGGCTGCAGCAAATGTGTGTTTTATTGTTACTGTAATCACCTCCATATTTGTGGCCCTAACCCAAACAGGCCGCCAGGAGATAATGAAGAACAATGGGTTATAGTGAGGCTTCCATCTCCCAGGCCAGAGTATGTCCTGTCCTAGAAGCGGTTTTTTCATTTTTTTCCCCTCTGTTAGATCTCTCGGTGCTGACAATTCTTTACACAACAAATAGAGCCAGTGACGCAGTGATTAACATTACTGAAACGCCACGGCAAGAACGCCCCAGAACACCAAAATGAGGCCAACAGAATTATTTACTAAAGTGTTAATTGCTGGGAATTAAGATACTTCCAAATTACAGTACTTTCAATTTTTAGGTCAAAATAATTGAACTGAAAGAATAGCTGAATTTGATAATCTTATCCAAATCGGCTATTTTGGTCTGAAATTTGAAATTCATTCTCATTCAATGAATAATGTGTGGTCAGACACTTCGAAAAGCCGTGACCTCGTAATGTGATGCTAAGGCTAGTTCGTCTACGTTCTAAACGTGACTCGAACAGCAATCAACATTCTAATAAAACTGCTTCTGCGGTTTGTTTCTGCATTCAGATCCCGTCCTGGGTTGGCTGTAAGGAAGTATTTTTTTTGTGGATGGAAAGGGGTTAAGTTCCACTTGACATTGGAAGTGTAAGAGGGGACCCTGAGCGACACTTTGCAGTTAATGTACAGGTGTTGAAAGGCCGTCCACAACACGCAGCCATCACTCATTTGCAAGTGTTTAAATGGCCTGAACGAGCTCCTCACCTAGGCGATAATATGACACTTAGTGATTCACAAATACTGGCTACAGCTCTGACACCAATATTAGCAGGAAGCCGTTTGTGATCATTTTCTGACGTGTGCGTGTAAATGGCAAATAGGGAGTGATGGGCCGAAGGGGTGGAGGGGAGGTTGGGGGTAGGGGAAGTAAAACTATGGGGCTTATTCATAAAACTCAGTGAATTGGAAGCTGAATTGCAAAACTCGATTTGTTACAATATAACGTTAGGTAAATTAACCCCTTTTATAACAGGCATGATTCCAATGGATGTCCTATGGCCTTCTTTGTGGGGGGGAGGGGTAATGGGGAAGAGGGGTGCAGGGGTTCCCATGGCGTAACAACCAGCTTTGCAAAATTGTGGAAAAAATGGCAGAAAATTAGGATAATTGGTGTTTGTAGTTCTCTTTTTCCATTCATTTTTCTATCTATATATAAATACACAGTTGTGGGGAAGTGAGAGGAAGTTTTGCATGGTTTCCATGGTGACTGCAACATTCTTAACACTTAGCCCCCAAATTGCCCTGTTCTGTCTGTATTTGCTCCCTTGGCTACTGGCTGGCATTGGATGATGGAAGATGTAGTTGCATAACAAACAGTTTAGATTTAAAGTTTGATACAACTAATTATTATTATACACTATAACTCCAAGTCAATCACACTTCTGTGAAATCAAACTGTCCACTTAGGAAGCAACACTGAGTGACAATCAATTTCACATGCTGTTGTGCAAATGGGATAGACAACAGGTGGAAATTATAGGCAATTAGCAAGACACCCCCCAATAAAGGAGTGGTTCTGCAGGTGGTGACCACAGACCACTTCTCAGTTCCTATGCTTCCTGGCTGATGTTTTGGTCACTTTTGAATGCTGGCGGTGCTTTCACTCTAGTGGTAGCATGAGACGGAGTCCACAACCCACACGAGTGGCTCAGGTAGTGTACCTCATCCAGGATGGCACATCAATGCGAGCTGTGGCAAGAAGGTTTGCTGTGTCTGTCAGCGTATTGTCCAGAGCATGGAGGCGCTACCAGGAGACAGGCCAGTACATCAGGAGACGTGGAGGAGGCCGTACGAGGGCAACAACCCAGCAGCAGGACCGCTACCTTCACCTTCATGCAAGGAGGAACAGGAGGAGCACTGCCAGAGCCCTGCAAAATGACCTCCAGCAGGCCACAAATGTGCATGTGTCTGCTCAAACGCTCAGGAACAGACTCCATGAGGGTGGTATGAGGGCCCGACGTCCACAGGTGGGGGTTGTGCTTACAGCCCAACACCATGCAAGACGTTTGGCATTTGCCAGAGAACACCAAGATTAGCAAATTCGCCACTGGCGGCCTGTGCTCTTCACAGATGAAAGCAGGTTCACACTGACAGACGTGACAGAGTCTGGAGACGCCGTGGAGAACGTTCTGCTGCCTGCAAAAACCTCCTGCATGACCGGTTTGGCAGTGGGTCAGTAATGGTGTGGGGTGGCATTTCTTTGGGGGGCCGCACAGCCCTCCATGTGCTCGCCAGAGGTAGCCTGACTGCCATTAGGTACAGAGATGAGATCCTCAGACCCCTTGTGAGACCATATGCTGCGGTTGCCCTGGGTTCCTCCTAATGCAAGACAATGCTAGACCTCATGTGGCTGGAGTGTGTCAGCAGTTCCTGCAAGACAAAGGCATTGATGCTATGGACTGGCCTGCCCGTTCCCCAGACCTGAATCCAATTGAGCACATCTGAGACATCATGTCTCGCTCCATCCACCAACGTCACGTTGCACCACAGACTGTACAGGAGTTGGCAGATGCTTTAGTCCAGGTTTGGGAGGAGATCCCTCAGGAGACCATCCGCCACCTCATCAGGAGCATGCACAGGCATTGTAGGGAGGTCATACAGGCACGTGGAGGCCACACACTACTGAACCTCATTTTGACTTGTTTTAACGACATTACATCAAAGTTGGATCAGCCTGCAGTGTGTTTTTCCACTTTAATTTTGAGTGTGACTCCAAATCCAAACCTCCATGGGTTGAAAAATTTGATTTCCATTTTTAAATTTTTGTGTGATTTTGTTGTAAAGAACAAAGTATTTCAGAAGAATATTTAATTCATTTAGATCTAGGATGTGTTATTTTTGTGTTCCCCTTATTTTTTTGAGCAGTGTACTTCATTAATAAAGCACAAACACATGGTGCAGCGCTGTACAAAGTTACAATACGTCTGAGAGATAATGCAAAATCTAACAAATAAATACAAGAGGAATTGAGGGCCCCTTTTCCTATGGGAACAATCTAGATTATTCTAGTCTATCATATCCCCAGTTATCCAGAATAATAAAAGGGTGGATAGATGGATGGAGGGGTGGAGAGACTGACAGATAAATGTATAAAGGGATGGATGGAGGGATGGAGAGACTGATAGATGAACAGATAAAGGGATGGATGGAGGGATGGAGAGAATGATAGATGAAGGGATGGAGGGATGGAGAGACTGATGGATGGATAAAGGGATGGATGGAGGGATGGAGAGACTGATAGATGAATGGATAAAGGGATGGATGGAGGGATGGAGAGACTGATAGATGAACGGATAAAGGGATGGATGGAGGGATGGAGAGGCTGATAGATGAACGGATAAAGGGATGGAGAGACTGATATATGAATGGATAAAGGGATGGATGGAGGGATGGAGAGACTGATAGATGAATGGATAAAGGGATGGATAGAGGGATGGAGAGGCTAATAGATGAATGGATAAAGGGATGGATGGAGGGATGGAGAGACTGATAGATGAATGGATAAAGGGATGGATAGAGGGATGGAGAGGCTGATAGATGAATGGATAAAGGGATGGATGGAGGGATGGAGAGACTGATAGATGAATGGATAAATGGATGGAGGGATGGAGAGACTGATAGATGAATGGATAAATGGATGGAGGGATGGAGAGACTGATAGATGAATGGATAAAGGGATGGATAGAGGGATGGAGAGACTGATAGATGGATGGATAAAGGGATGGATGGAGGGATGGAGAGACTGATAGATGAATGGATAAATGGATGGAGGGATGGAGAGACTGATAGATGAATGGATAAAGGGATGGATAGAGGGATGGACAGACTGATAGATGAATGGATAAAGGGATGGATGGAGGGATGGAGAGACTGATAGATGAATGGATAAATGGATGGAGGGATGGAGAGACTGATAGGTGAATGGATAAAGGGATGGATAGAGGGATGGAGAGACTGATAGATGGATGGATAAAGGGATGGATGGAGGGATGGAGAGACTGATAGATGAATGGATAAATGGATGGAGGGATGGAGAGACTGATAGATGAATGGATAAAGGGATGGATAGAGGGATGGAGAGGCTGATAGATGAATGGATAAAGGGATGGATGGAGGGATGGAGAGACTGATAGATGAATGGATGGAGGGATGGAGAGACTGATAGATGAATGGATAAAGGGATGGATAGAGGGATGGAGAGACTGATAGATGGATGGATAAAGGGATGGATGGAGGGATGGAGAGACTGATAGATGAATGGATAAATGGATGGAGGGATGGAGAGACTGATAGGTGAATGGATAAAGACATGAATAGAGGGATGGAGAGACTGATTGATGGATGGATAAAGGGATGGATGGAGGGATGGAGAGACTGATAGATGAATGGATAAAGGGATGGATAGAGGGATGGAGAGGCTGATAGATGGATGAATAAAGGGATGGATGGAAGGATGGAGAGACTGATAGATGAATGGATAAATGGATGGAGGAATGGAGAGACTGATAGGTGAATGGATAAATGGATGGAGGAATGGAGAGACTGATAGGTGAATGGATAAAGGGATGGATGGAGGGATGGAGAGACTGATAGATGAATGGATAAATGGATGGAGGAATGGAGAGACTGATAGGTGAATGGATAAATGGATGGAGGAATGGAGAGACTGATAGATGAATGGATAAAGGGATGGATGGAGGGATGGAGAGACTGATAGGTGAATGGATAAATGGATGGAGGAATGGAGAGACTGATAGATGAATGGATAAATGGATGGAGGAATGGAGAGACTGATAGATGAATGGATAAAGGGATGGATGGAGGGATGGAGAGACTGATAGGTGAATGGATAAATGGATGGAGGGATGGAGAGACTGATAGGTGAATGGATAAATGGATGGAGGGATGGAGAGACCGATAGATAAATCGATGAATGGGATATTATTCATTTTTTAAATTTGCAAAAAAAGTGATCTTAGCTTAAATACAATCAGCAGTTCGTGTCGTTAAGGGGATTTTACATTGAATCTCACGGTGTTTCCATAATACATTTTTTTTCCATTTAACATGTTGGTGATTCAGACTTACCGTCTGCTTTGCTTTATGCACATAAACATAGAAAACAGAATCATTTATTTAAATTCGATCACAAATCGTGGATTTTGCAAATGTAGACAATTGTCTAAAATGTATATTAATGTGTACACAAATCCTGGGGTCTTTTATTCGTCTCTCCCCTCTGCACATCGGTGTTTAAAGTAAAAGTGTATGCAATGGCCTGAGGGCGAGTGTTTTAGCAGGTAAATATCCATTGTCTAACTGTCTCACTTCTCACTATCCTAAAACGAGCTTTGGATTGAAATACCCAGATATTTGGAGTTTTCGTACAGATGTTAATTGGATTCTATAGGGTGACATTTGCCAGCATTTATTACGTTATCAAGATTGTATTGGAACATAAATAAAAAAGAGAATAAGATACTAAAGGATATGTCTCTACACGCCCCAGCTAAATTGTCTCCAGTGAGACCCAATCCAACCAGGAACATGAAGCTGGGAATCTTGTGGCCAGTCCCTGCCTGTTCGTAGCTTTCAATTTTGGAGATGTGAAATGGGACTAGAATTACTTTTTCAGTTGCAAGTCCAGTGCACATGGGTCTAGCCACAGAACCGGGCTGATTTAAACATTTTGGTTCCATATTCGGTCGTTTATGGGGGTTATTGGATCCCCCATGGTAGACTTGTGCGACAACTGGTTTAAGCGAATTCTGAATAAAATTCCTGTGTAATTGTTAAATCAGAATTAATCGATTCCAAATTGATCTCACTTGTTGACTCCACAGCAGACATTTACGAAAAGTTGTGTCGGTCATAAACAAACCGAATCTTCCCTGAGCACCTGAAATCACCCGAATGTCCCCAAACAAAAATGAATTGGTCCATCTGGAAGACAAAGGCAACATTTGGATTCAGACAATTTTCTTAATTTATGAACAAAGTGAATTTTTGCAAAAAGTGCAAAATGTAAGCACATAAAGTGTGCAGTATAAACACGTGAGCACCTAAATCATGTGCAAAAATTCATAATGCATATAAAGTGCAAAATGTGAACACATCGACCATGTGCATAAAAGTGCAGAAACATGATCACATCGACCATGTGCATAAGTGCAAATGTGAGCACAATGGTGCAAATGTAAGCACATGATCATGTGAATAAAGGTGCATAAAGCAATCACAGAGCAAATGTGAGCACATTAACATGTACACAGACTTGATTGTTGATGGGATTTGTATTAAAATGTGCATACTAAGGGTTTTTAAATAGTTTTTTCAAGGTTGTTAATTAATAGAGGCAGACGATGGGTAGGAGGGGGAGACAATTGCAAGTTACAAAATGACCTATTATTATTTAAATTAAATTAAATTTCATATTAAAATACAGTAATTCTAACTATTTTAATTCACAGCACTGGGTACCCAATGCATCTATTTCCCAGTAATGGTCCCAATCCACATTCTCTAAATGAATATATCACATCATATAATATATTGCTTTTGTCAGAATTTGTAATGAGCGTACAAACTGTCTCCCTTATAATGATTCATATGTTGAATAAAAACATTCTTCATTTTTGTTTAAATATTGCAGCACAGACCAACCGCATGTCAAACCATTCAAACATCGCTGTTATGATGTCAATTGTCGCATGATGGGTGCTGTGATGTCATTGTGTTCGTATGAGCACGGTGTCACTAAGGCGCCAATTTTAAGGTTAATTAGTCATTTCTCTCTGCATGGGAAGTTTAAATCTCAAATGCCCGTTATGCCAAATTCAGCCACCAATGCTTTTAATTTCTTTTACATCTTACCAGACTTAATGTGACATCCTGGGAAGGTATCAGTGCCAGTTATTGGCTGAATCCATCATCTCAGTAAACACATAAAATAGCACTGGGTGGGGTGGGGTACCTGTCACTTTCACCAACTGCTCCGTTCTATGGGACCTAACCTCCATTGTTACAGTTACACAATATTATGATTCTAATTCCAGGCGGATACAATTAGATGGATAGAATTGCAGACATCCAATAGCAGGAAGGATGGATCATGGATAAATAATCAACGTGTGTTAAATGGGATTTTTGTCTTTGAAACACAGATATCAGCATAATTGAATTTAAATATAAAAGTGCAGTCAGATGCCTGAAGTCACTTTTTTTCCTGGAACAAAACAAAACATGCCCTCAGGCCTTGTCTAGTGAATTCACATGTGTGTTTATGTGTTTTTTATTTAAATATCTATTTCTGGTGTCTTTTGTAAATTTGTTAATGAGTTTTAATCCCAGACTTCATTGTATGAGCAGGAGTACAGCCATTGTTCTGGATCTGACACAATTTAACACGAGATTCATCGATGTGTTTGTCACAAGTAACACAAGGCTTGTTGTCAGATCTACATATACGCTTTTCAGAGACCTCTATAGAGCAGAGTGTAACAGCCCTAGGACGCAAGGGGAGTGGCTTAAAAAACCATGCCTCCTAACGAGTCCAGATTATAAAACATATTATTATTTTATTATTTATATAGCGCCAGCAAATTCTGTAGCGCTGTACAATGGGCAATATTAAAAACACGAACATGCATAAGGAGCCTTATGTTCTACTTAGGTAATTGGTATTCTATTTACTAAACGGTGAATTAACATAAAGTCTAATATGAGTTTCAAAATTTAAAGTGCACAGTTGTGAGAGTCAGTTGAGGTCAGTTGAAGCCGCCTCTGTGAATTGAGCATGCGCGTGATTTGATGGGTGACACACGCCCCGAGGATACTATTTCTGGGCACTGCTATTTTAGAAACTTGAAGACGGCACCATAACCACCACACTACATTGCAGGACTTAGCTCAGGACCTGGTAGAGGAGGTGGAAAGCGGTGCTTGGTGGACCCCAGGTAAGAAGTTAAACTGTTCAAAAATGACTCCTTATGATAAGGGGTTGCACCAGGACACTCTCAGCACCATAACCACTACAGTGAGCTGTAGTGATTATGGTGCCTAAACCTTTAAATAAAATAAACAGGTTGGGAAAAAATATCCCTGTCTATGGCAAACTGGAGATTTTGTTCCAATCTAGCTATTGTAGCCTATATTTGGTAATTAACTGGTCAAACTACAACGCAGTTTCACTAAGTGCCTACTATGACCACAATGCTTTGGTGAATCCAAAACGGCACTCACGGGGTGTGTGAGACGTTCTGACTATTTATTAGATGTTGTAGTATTGAGAAATCAGAAGGACATTGTGCAATGCTGAGTATTTAAAGGCCGGGAGCCTCGTAAACAGTGCTGAGTTTATTAGCATTATTTTTTTTCTTTTCTCGTGCATTTTTCATAAAAAATACTTTTCAGCAAATCAATAATCATCATGATAACATTGAAAAGATCATAGAAAGAATGTGTGTATTGAATCAAATCATATAACTGAGCATGGGCTGCTGCAGAACCTCTTGAGCAATTAACCAGTCAATCCTATAGGGTTGTTTTTAACAGGTTTCATGTAAACTCTGAATTACGTTCATTTGCTACAATTCAGAGTTTGTTGAATTACTCTGTTTGGTGTGAATTGTCCGTATTTCAAACTGAATTTTAGGCTTTGGGCCCCGGTCTGGGCCTGGAGCTCTGGCTCTAAACGAGCCCTCCTCAAGACTGCAGGGAGATGGAAAGATTTCTCCCCCTCTTTGAGTGGTTGATGTGCTCTGTACCAATTTTAGGTACCCACACACACACTCAGGCCCCCCATGCTGCTCTCAGCCTCCTCCACACACACAACACTTAGCCACTACGCACTCTCAGACACACACAACACTCACAGAAACAGAGCCCCGGGCTCTAGGAGGAGGCCCCAATCTGGCACCCTGCCTAGGCACTGGGCAACCTTAATCCGTCTCTGGCCATAGAGGCTGCGCAGAAACCCTGGCGTGCTGGGCCCGGCCATTAGAGGTGCGACAGTGGAAAAGCTAATAGCCGCTGTGTCATTATTTTATTGCTTTATGGAAGAGGGCTTACTAGCAAGTTCTGCTTTGTCGGCTGCGAGACGATTACAGGACTTGAGGGAGAATTATCTGGTGTATTGCAAAACGTATTGCAAAACGAAAACCTTCCATGTGACGCTTAGGAATGTAACGCCAGACCCAGACGTTTCCTCAGCTCGGTCCGCAGCAGGGGGTTTGTGCTACAGAGACAGGCTTTTCATATTCCATCGCCCCCTGTGCTGGTGGTCTCTCGCGCTAGTTCAGTTAATAGACAGGTCTCACTCATAACCTTCAACATTCGACAAATTGCTCTTATTGTTATAATAAAACGCCACATAAACATCTACCCCGGGATAATCGCTGAACTAAGAGTTTACTTTATTTTGGGACGTTATGGCAACAGTATGTTTTTGTTCCTTTTTCATTGAATAAATAATTTAACGCAGCTGTAAGTGTATGCGCACATATTCAGCTTTTTATTTGTTTTATAATTTATTACTGTAAATTCTTTGAAGATCATCCATGTATTGCTTGAACGAGCAATGATACATATTGCGCTGCCAATTGCGCAGCCAATGATGAGGCATTGATTGAGAATTAGGAAATGAGTGTGAGCTCAGTTGTCAACTTAACTCAAGCTCACAGCCAATCACTGTCCTCTTATTATGTGCATAGTATTTCAAAGCCATATTTAGGGGAAAGTGCAGATAATAAGAGGACAGTAATTGGCTGGGAGGTGGAGTGATGTCAATAACTCAGCTCACACTGATCTCCTATAGGCTAAATTGAGTACATACTCAGAGTATGTCTAATAAGGGAGTTGCTTTGTTTAAAGGACCACTATAGTGCCAGGAAAACATACCTGTTTTCCTGGCACTATAGTGCCCTGAGGGTGCCCCCACCCTCAGGGACCCCCTCCCGCCGGGCTCTGGGGAGAGGAAGAGGTTAAACACTCACCTTTCTCCAGCACCGGGCAGGGAGCTCTCCGCCTCTTCTCCTCCTCTTCGGCTGAATGCGCATGCGCGGCAGGAGCTGCGCGCGCATTCAGCCAGTCTCATAGTAAAGCATTTACTATGTGTGCGTTCCCGCAATCTGCGCATGCGCGGACCGGACGTTCCCCGGCTCTATTTAACCTCTGTGATACAGTTTCTCTTCCTATGCGCTGTATCAGCTGTTCAGGAGATTGGATTTCGGTTCTGACTTCTCTGCAGTTTACTGTTATTGCCTGGCTGCCTGGAGGATTTTATCTGTCATTGAGGTAGGATTTCTAGCTCTTCTGTGTTTGGGGTTTTTTTCTTTTCTTGTCGGTTTGCCTCTGCCTCTTTTTGGGAATTGTGTTTTGAATTTCCTTTGATTCTCCCTCTGCCTCTGCAAGATCCCGCTCTAGAAAACAAACGTGAGCCATTCAGTTTTTACTGAGGGGTGTTGTTAAAAAGAGTGCCAAACTAAGCCTGTAATATATGTTATATATGGCTTTATTTCAGCCCCAGCAAGCATCTGGATTCTCCAGCAAGGAAATCAAGGGAAAAGACCAATAAATGCATTAATTGTTCGTCACCTGCTCCGCATGGAAGGAACCTTTGCAGGGAATGCTTATTGGAAGTAGCAGAATGGGTTCCCCACAGGACGACCTTAAACTCTGGATTTCCCAAGCTATTGCTGAGGGCTTTTAGTCTACCACGGTGTCTAGTGGTCCGAGTAAGAGACGCAGAGCGGAACCTCAGTCTTCCAGCTTTGGAGAAGACCCTGACTTGTGGGAGGCCTCAGATCATGGTGAGGAGGAAGTTTAAAATTACCACCAGGTCTCTTGACTCGAAGTCTATTGATAGACTTATTACCCTTCTCAGAGACACTCTTAGTCTCACGGAAGAAACATCTGAATTGAGAGAGGCGGATAGGTTCTTTGAGGACCTAAAACCAAATAGACCTACTTTCCCGGTACATTCCTCGATAAGGGACATGATCCTTCAAGAATGGAATAAGCCAGAAAGGAAATCCACCTTGAAAAATAAATTCACAAGGATTTATCCTTACTCTGCTGTGGACTGCTGCCTATGGAATTCAGTTCCTAAGATTGACGCTGCTGTGATTCATATGGCAAAGAAAACTACGCTTCCTATTGACTCCATGGCATATCTCAGAGAGCCTTTGGAAAAGCGTATGGATGGAGATTTGATTAAAGCCTACTTGGCCCTGGGCCCCTCCGCCCTTCATCTGGCAGTGGCACTAACCACTCTCTCCAGAGCTTTGAGAGTATGGCTCGTTAATTTGGAGGAGGACATTGACCGGGGTGACCGTAGGGAACATCTCTTGGAGAACCTCAAGGACTTTAGCCTTGCCACTGAATTCTGTTCAGAAGCCTCCCTAGACATCACTCGCATGATTGCCAAGAGTATGGCCCTGTCTGTGGCCTCTAGAAGGGCTTTATGGCTTCATTTGTGGGGTGCTGACTATGCCTCTAAGGCATCCCTGTGTGGCCTTCCGTTCCAAGGGGATCTCCTATTTGGTAAGATCCTGGAGGATTCTATTCAAAAAGCTGCCGATGGGAAAAAAGCATTTTTGCCTCAAGTAAGTAGAAAGAGCTTTCCCTCCTCCTGGAAGACTAAGCGCTTCAAGGATCGGTCCTTTCGGGACAGCAGAAGCTATAAACCAGGAAGGGAGTATTCCAGAAATTCTTTATGGAAATCCTTCTCACGCTCTTCTTCCAATAAGGCTTCCAGAGGAAGAGTAGCTAGAACCTCTGGGAAGAACTTCTGAAGGTCTTCAGGCCCGTTCGGGGACTGTGGGAGGAAGACTGAAGTTTTTCTACCCCGTGTGGGCCAAAAATATTACGGACGTGTGGGTCACATCCATCATAAAGGAGGGTTACAGGATAGAATTTTCCTCTCGCCCAAAATCTGCTTTCTTCAAAAAATCCAGGGTGTCGGTAGGCATCAAACGAAGGGCCGTGAGGACCTGCATTTCTACTCTCTTGGAATAGAAAGTGGTAGAAGAAGTTCCAAGACAGGAAAGGTTCCTGGGGGTTTACTCCACAGTGTTCTTGGCCCCAAAACCCCAGGGAAAGTGGCGTCTCATCTTGAACTTGAAGGGCGTGAACTCCATGCTCGATGTAAGAACATTCAAAATGGAATCTTTACAGACCATCTTGAAGAGCGTCAAAAGAGGAGACTGGATGACCTCAATAGACTTGAGGGACGCCTACGACCAAATCCCTATAAACCAAGATCATATGGAGTTTCTCAGGTTCTGGGCGCTAGGAAGGCACTTTCAGTTCCGGGGTCTACCGTTTGGCTTCAGCTTGGCGGAAAGAACATTCTCGAAAGTTCTTGTCACTTTGATAGCCTTCATAAGGGAGAAAGGTATCGAGAGCTTCCATTACTTGGACGACATCCTTGTCTTAGGTCCATCTCAAAGGATAGTAGCTCATCATATGTCGGTGGCAATGAACATTCTTCAAGACCACGGTTGGCTTCTGAACGTAGAGAAAAGCTCCCTGATTCCTTCACAAACTATCGTATTCCTCGGAGCAGTGATAAACACCATATCTGCCCATGTGTTCCTGTCTCCGGAAAGGGTCACAAAAATCAGAGACAAAGTAGGGAAGCTGCCAGGTCTCGAGACTGCCTCGGCAAGAGAAGTCATGAGTCTCCTGGGTTCTTTAACATCAACAATAGGGTTAGTAAAATGGGCCCAGTGGAAGTTTTGTCCGGTCCAGAATTGCTTCCTGCTCCAGTTCGACAGAGTGGGAACAGATTGGGAGCAAAGGATATCTCTACCCCTGCCCGTGAGGAAAGGGTTGAACTGGTGGAAGAACAAGAAGAATTTGGCAACAGGCTTCCCGTTGGAAGAACCTCCTTGGAAGGTTATTACAACAGATGCCAGTTCTTTTGGATGGGGTGCCCACTTCAGTTCCACATGGACTTAAGGGAAGTGGACCCGAGAAGAGAGTCAGCTACACTCAAATCTAAGAGAACTGAGAGCTGTTTCCAAGGCCATCTTTGTGTTCCTACCAAGGATCTTAAATTCTTGGGTAGTGATCAAAACGGACAACCGAGCGGTTGCTTCATATGTGAACAACCAAGGTGGCACAAGAAGCAGATTGCTCTTGAAGGAACTAGCTCCCTTGATGACAATCGCTATGACCAATCTCCAGGGTCTGAAGGCGATCTATCTTCCAGGTTCGGAGAACAGTCACTGCAGATTTCCTCAGCAGGAAGGAAATTCTTCCGGGAGAATGGAAACTTCACCCGGCAGTCTTTGCTTGGATTGCCCATCGGTGGGGCATGCCCCAGATCGACCTGATGGCGTCCTCCCAGAATCATCAGGTGGAGAATTACTTCTCCCTCCTCCCGGACAGTCAGGCAATGGGCCAGGATGCTCTCTCTCTTCCTTGGTCATTCGATCTGGGGTATGCGTTCCCTCCCCTACCCATGATACCCAGGTTCCTGCGGAAGGTTTAGCCATAATTCCAATTTGGCCTCGGAGGCCGTGGTTCCCCCTATTGGCTATGATGAGCCAAGAACAGCCTTTGCCTCTTCCTATTATGGAGGATCTGCTAACGCAGGGCCCAATATTCCATCCTCATCCGGAACACCTCAAATTGGGGGTATGGGTCTTGAAAAAGAAAGACTTCAACTACTAGGTCTCTCAGAAGCAGTGGTCAATACCCTTTTGCAATCAAGGAAAGCTTCTACTTCCTCATGCTACCATAGGATCTGGGATGTGTTCCGGGAATGGGCTTTGGACAAAAATGTTGACTTTGTGCATCCTCACAATACTGAGATCTTGGAGTTCCTGCAAGAGGGTCTGGATAAGGGCCTTAGCCTCAGCACTCTTAAGGTTCAGTCTTCGGTGCTTTCAGCTTTGTGCAACATCTCATGGACTTTGGATCCTTTTATCTCCAGGTTCTTCAAGGCAGCTTTCAGGTTGAGACCTTCTTCCAGATCTACTACCCCTCCTTGGGACCTTCTCTGGTGCTCAATTACCTAACTGAGGATCTGTTCATTCCTCTTGAGAGTTTGGATGCTACCCTCCTGTGTATTAAAACTTTGTTTTTGGTGGTAATTACTTCCGCAAGAAGAATTTCAGAGATTAAAGCATTTTCTACCTTATCTTTTTGTTTGCAATTCTATCAGAATAGGGTGTGTCTGAAACCAAAACCTGAGTTTCTTCCTAAAGTAGTCTCTCAGTTTCATCTCTCTCAAGAAGTGGTCCTTCCATCATTCTACCCCAATCCTTCTTCACCAGAGCAGATTAGATGGCAACGTTTGGATGTCATGAACTGCCTGTCCATGTACCTTAAGTGTTCTGAGTCTTACCGAAAAACTGACCAACTCTTCGTTTTACCGTCGGGAGCCAGGAGAGGTGAGGCGAGTTGGATTTCACTGGTAATCAGGAAAGCATATATCTTTAAAGGTCGATCTCCTCCAATGAAGATAAGAACTCATTCTACTAGAGCATTGTCGACTTCATGGGCTAATTGGGCAGAGGTTCCATACGATGATATTTGATAGGCAGCCACCTGGTCTTCCCGATGACGTTCTTGAAACACTACAAACTGGATGTGGACTCTCCTTCTACCTCCTTTGGGAAGAGTGTCCTGTCTACGGTTTCTTTATCCCGTTGATATTAAATTTCTTTGCAGCATAAGAGTCAGTTTATTGTATTTTTCTCGGTTTATTATTCCCACTTTATAATTCTGTGAGTTTGGGCATTACCCATAAGTGATGCTGCCATGATTAGCCAGGAATAGAGAAAATTTATAACAAACTTACCGTACTTTTCTTTTCCTGGCTATTTCTCATGGCAGCATCAGGGTTCCTGCCCATTCTTTTAATTTTCAGCTTTATAATTGGACTGAGGTGTAAGGGGAGGATGGACTCTTTATACCCATCAGTCTAATTAATTAATCTAATTAATTCCTGTCCTGTGACTGCTAAGGGAGGAGCTACCCATAAGTGATGCTGCCATGAGAAATAGCCAGGAAAAGAAAATTATGGTAAGTTTGTTATAATTTTCTCGATTTTCCCCCCAGAACTATAGAAATTTGAATGTGGATAGAATTACAGCGTGAATATTACACCAAATCCTATTAAATGCACTTAAGGGAAAACTCCAGGCACCATAACAACCTCATTGAAATTAAGTTGTTAGGGTGTTATTGGGTCACCTGCCTCACCTTGAGGGGTAAAATTCCAAAGTCTGTGCTCCATACAGAGATAATGGCGCAATCATGAAATAGAAAGGTTAAACAGTCTGTGATCAGAAACGACATCTCTCTGTAAAACTTAAACTAACCTCCTGGAAACCTTACCCTAACTGTGCCCGCCACTCCACTTTACACAATGCTGGTAAATACATTTTCCTATATCTAGCTAATACTGCTTGCAACCAACTGATTCCACTCAATGCTGAGTTTACTGGCCAAATAGCTGGATGTAAATCGTAGCTGACTTCGAGAAATGTTCACAGAAAACCAAATAATAATTATGAAGTTTGTCTTATCCCATCTCTCTGTTTAGTGAATAAGCCTCGCCAGATTTTAACAAGGAAGTCCTCAGTTAAAACGAAATCACCTAGATTTGATGGCCTCTTTTCATGTTCTTCGTCGTGAAATAGTAATCTTAAGATTAATTAGGTTGGAAATTATTACCAATACAATAACACAAAACTTTAATTATTCTAGAAAGCCAAAAATCCGAGGGCTGGCACTAAGTGTTACTGAGTGTAGGAGAAAGCGTTTAGCTACCCTTTAGGTTGCTGCGAGTGACATTGATCCGATCCAGCTGATGATCTGAAAGGACGAATGGCAATTATTGTCCATGGTGTACGGTGACGGGACTTGGCCGTGCTGCCTATTAACCCCTGAATTCAAGGTAAACAATGGGAAGAGGTTTGGCTGTAGTTAAATCGTGTTTTATTTAAAACTCGCTCAGTATGAGGATGGAAAATCTCAACTTAAAAAAAAAGAGAGTGAGAGTCAGATGTAATCCAGCCTGAAGTCATTCTTTAATATCAATCCCCGTTAAATGAAAGTCTCAACTGGCTCCATTGTCTGTGACAGGAAACATTCGTAATAATATCATGGATTTACATTTTCCCCTGGGAAAAGCTGGGATACGGCAGATCAAATGCGAGGGAGAAGGGTTATTTTTGTCTATTTTTGTCTGGGGCATATGTGGGAGCGTTTCGTTCGTTCGTTATTATTATTATTTCTTTTCTTTTTCATAAGTGTTTGGTTATATTTATACAATCACAACACAAACAGTACATTTCTCGCTTTTGACATTTTGGAAAGCGCTATGGAACAGAAAAATGGAAAGGAATGTCCAAGAATGTTTGTGAAATAATAAAGGATGACTCGCGAGAATTCCGCGTTTACCGGGACTACTCAATAATTGAGTAGTTTATAGGTCTTGCACCGGGTATGATAACAAGGTTTGTATTTAGTACCTGGTAAGATATCAACGTTTCCGTCTGGTAACAGAAATGATAATGGGATTCTGCCAAGTAACAGATAAAGAGGTATACAGCGGATACTGGGTAAGATAACAAGGGGTTTGAGTTAGGTTTTTGGTATGATAACAAGGTGTACACCAGGTACCAGGTAAAAAAAAATAAAAAATGCCAGGTACCTGTACAGGTAAGCTTCCATCGAGTACCAAGTAAGTTAACAAGGCTTGTGTGAGGAACCAGTACGATAACGAGAGTTTTGTCAGTTATTGGATAAAATATGGAGTTTAACGAGAGGTACTGGGTAAAATAATATGGTTCACATTGGCAGGTCGTACTATTATATTAAAAACATCTTGTACTACTGAGCATATTTATTTTATACAAACAAACATATTTAGTTTTTTATTGAATGTAATTAATTATGATTATTTAAAGCGCAATCATGACTCTTTTCCTCTTGGCTTCAATTCAGGTCTTATAAAAGTGCATCTGATCGAAAAGGCTAGTGAAAATAATTTAAAGTGTTTCATCTTATCACACCCATTGTGTATAAAATATCATTTTACCCTCCATGTCATCGACTCGTCTCTTGTGTTAAGTAAACACACTGAGTAAAAATAGACACACAAACGTCTACAAATCTTAAGTGCTTTGGAAATGTTATCATTGTCTTTACATTTCCTCTCGTCCTGCAATATTAAATTAGCATGTCCGAGAGATGGATGTTTTTTGAGTCAACAGCCGTGATAATTGACCAAACAGCTGGTAAATATTAGATGGAAAGCAATTCTTCATCGGACCTGTAAGATAAGAGCGAGGGAGGAACAGGTAGACGTGAGGTGCCTCCTTGATTCATTATAAATCACTTATTAAAACCTTGTTTGAGTCCTCAGAAAGGCCTGAATGTGGGAGAAAAAAAAAATGTACTTAATTTTTTTAAAGAAAAGTTTCCTCAATAGGTTGCCACATTATCCTTGACAGCTGGTATAATATAATCACTCCACGACAACTCCACTCTAAGAGTTAGAGAGTTATTCAGAAAACAGGATTTATTTTTGTGATTTTTTTATTTTCAATTCTGGCTATCTTGGCTTCAAATTTGGAATACCCTTGTCAATGTTCGAAGTGGATAGAGTAAAAAAATATAGTTGGCAAATAATGTTACTTTTGAGGAGTAATAATATAAAATTATTTATTCAATAGCAAACACGCACAAAGACTTAGTTGATAACAAACCTAAAAGTGCAAGTTCTTGCCCTCCCTCCCAGATGCAGTAACTGTGCCAAGGCAATACACAGATTAGCTATGGACAAGGGCTTGTGCCAGCTGTCTCAATGGATGGATTACCATTTTATTCATCTATTTAACAGCTCTTATATAACACTCCTATCAGAACGCTTCACAGAATGTAGAAAATAATCACAGGTATTTGTTACAGAGGGTCATATAACTAGACATACTGGTAAAAAAACCTGCCCGTAAGCCTTTAACTTCTAACTACGATGGTGCCCATCAGTGGACATAGTACCATGCAAACTACAGCCTTGCTGCCAATCACATGCGTGGGTAAAAAAAAGTCAGGTATTACCTGATATTAAAATATTGCTGCAAAGAGGAACTGTCACACCTGTAAAAATTACACCATCACATAAAGCACCGAAAATCACCTAGAACTTGTGTTAACCTTTTCACATGATTCTCTATTCTCTTTTATATATTAAAGGGACACTTCACTGCCACCCACCAAATAAAATCACTATTTACGAGATACACGTCCAATGAAAACATGCATGTGTTCAATTACACATTTTCTCATTGGGCTTATATTTAAAAAACAGCTTATAAAATATACAGATCTCTTGTCTGCAGCTTTGGCAAGCCCTCCCCTTCTAACCCCCCCCCCCCAGACTTTCTGTGGCTGTCCAATCACAGACTTCCCAATGCAGCTCAATGATAAGTCTTTGTAAGGCAGGTGCTCTGGGCAGTTGCTGCCTCTTGAGTTTATGTCCACTGAGCTAAACAAATCAGGAAGTAACACGACCGGGTGTCTGATTGACAGCCACAGGGGATGGTGGGGAGGGGTGACAATGTTCATTTATAAAAGTGACAATTTCGATTGAAATCTTTTTGTAAAATGTTAAAAAAAGAGGACAAACTCATAAAGCGCTTCAGCAAGATAAACTGTTTTAGGGGCTTGGGGAGACCCTTTAAATATTTAGCAAATAAGGAGGAGACACAGATACATTGTTTCATTTCTCCTCCCCTCTCTGTGCTCTCTGTGTGCTGACTGACAGGTGCAAAGGGCGGAGCTTGCAGCAATGATTGACAGGGAGCTAAAATGGAGGCACCCAGTTACTGGATAAAGGTGAATTCAGGGGTTGGAATTGCTACATTTACTTTTATTTCTCAGACTTATTCCATAAATATAGGGATGAATAAAGAAAGTATTAACAATCTTGGGACGTGACAGTTCTACTTTAATAATAGTTTTTCTCAGACCTTGAAACACATAGTATTTACTAAATCTTGAAATGTGGTAAATGGGACACAAAGAATGCAGATTTTAGAAGAAAATTTATAAAATGTACAAAATTGATTGGAAAACCAGCTGAACAAGAGATGGTTTTCCAGTGTGGTTATAATGGCTCTAAACTGGCAAATCCCCCCAAAAAACGTTATAGTAAAATCTCTATAGTAAAAATCTCTCAGAACTCATATTGTCCTATTGAATGGTTACTTCAAGTGTCATAATCACTAAAGCCTGTACTGCCCGCTGTACTGGTTATGATGTCAGGAGTAACCTGGCCCAGTCCCTCAGTAATGAGGCAAAGCCAGTGCTGGTGGTCTAGTGGTGGTAAATTCTATGTAGCCTGCCGCTCGTCTGGCTGCTGGCTCTCCTGTCCAGTGTTGCCATGGTAACGTGCGGCAATGCTCCACACAGCCTGCTCGCGGGAGGAGCAATCTGCTTTCCAGATCCCTTCCCCTGCCTCCGGGGCCACCCGTCCTCTGTCCCTGATCAAAGGGCCCTTGGGTCGGTGACGAGATCTCTCATCTCCTCACCGGCCTGAGAGGGCCCACGGCCAGACAACAGGGCTGGCTCTCCATTGGCCGACAGGGGAGATCAAAGGATCTCCCCTGTCAGCCGGGCATGATGGGCAGTGCAGTGGGGCCCCCATGCCTGTGGGGCCCCCGGGCAACTGCCCAGCATGCCCATGGGGAAAGAAGGACCTGGTGTCAAAGCCAATGCATAGCACACTGTTCGTGAAATTTGTACAAAATTGACATTAGCCAGACTGGAACTCTTGTTCTTGGTCGGCTAATGACGCCCGAATTAAGCTGCTGGGGGTGGAGTTACAGAGGGATTAAACTCAGTATATTCAGCGTTTCATAGCGAAACACTGTACATACAGACTACAGACACCACGCAGTGGACATGTTACCGTTTAAAACCAAATATGTTTGTGCATTTGTAAACTCACGAATAGCACTGAGTCACAGCGTTCTGCGTTCCACAAATTGTACAATAAACAATTCTATTTTCTAACGATTCTAACGCGGTATAAATACAGAGCAAAGTATTACTAGACAGGTACAAATAATAAATGGCTGCTTTTGGGAAACTCTTGGAAAGACTAGAAACGGACTGTTATCCTTCGCAGCACTGACAGAAAAACCAACTGTCTAACATCCTCGCAGGCTGACACGTCACGTTCAAGCTCTTTGCCGCTAGAACTTGAATATTCTGTTTTTAAAAGATCTTGGATGTGGGATTTGCACGATCCAATGTTTTCCAAGGAAAGAGAAAGTGTCAATTCATTCTGCCGCAAATAAAATAAAACAGGCGTTCAGAGAGCATGTAGCTGTGTATAAATATAAAGAACACCTTCCGGCATAAATATTCACAGTTGTTATTGGGTTTATTTGCTAAATAGGGGGTTCATTAGATCTGGAACAGAATCTCCAAATTCGCAGAGATAGGTTTCGTTTGTTTTTTTCTTGTCTATTTTGATCTGAGCATTTGCTTTTTGAGCAGTTACTTTGCATATCTCACCGTTACACCAATAAGCTCCTAAGTAGCAAGTTTATCGGGAAGAACACTTTAAATTGAACAGCGTCTCTGTCACCAGGAAGGTTAAAGGAACAGAACTCACTCTATTGGCCAACAATGTTAGTGGGTGCTGTAAAAATACAATCAAAAGTCATTGTATCTTGAGTCACTCAATATCGTTTGTTTATAATGAGAGAGTATATGAAACCCTCAGCAACGGTTATTCTTGGAGCATGTGAAATGTGTGTTTTTAAAGTGAGTCCATAGTGAAATCCAAATGTTAGTGCAAAATAAACTGAAAACAAACTGACTTGGACGATTTTATCCAGTTCGGTGACAGCCTCTTACAAAAAAGTTGGAGAACACAGTACAAATACGTTTTTATGAGCACAGAAACAACACACACACACACACACAAAAAAGTAATAATATTGAGCAACACATTTTTTTAATTATTATTATTTTTTTTTATTATTGAAAAACTTCCCATGATTGCCTATATGAAGAATATTCCTGGCATTGGACGTTTTGCTCACACGCCCCACCATAGACACACTCAGAAAGCAGAGACCTTGAAGAGCATTTACCACAGCGCTCTATGTACAGTCCTCATGATATGTATATACCTTGGGTAGTGTGTGTAAAATTAACACCCCTGACAGGAGGTTACAAAAGTAAATGTTTGAATGGGAAGCAGATGCTCTGTGATTGAGCACATATGGGTGAAAAACGCATAGGCCTTTGAACAGGGTCCTTTAGACTAACAGGAAGCAAAGCATCAAGTTAACACTGACTTTTTATGAAGGCCTAATGGCAGACAGAGAGGGGCAAAGACTGTGATAACAGGAATCTGACAATGCTCAGGAAAAGACAATGCAAGAACTGCCAAAAACAGGTCTGCATGTGCTTAGCAGACCCCCCTAACATACACTGTACTGGAGCACCTAGCTAACCTCCCACAATCCATCACTCACCGGCAATTATCGGCTCAGGTCTAGTCCCAGACGTTAAAAGGAAAAGTTTATACAAATAGAAACGTAGGTTATAAAGTCTCAGATTTGTTTTTACCTAGAACCATATAAAATGTAAAATATATATTTTAAAAAATGTAATAAAGCTCAAGACAAAAGGTAATGAAACACTAAAAAGAATGTATGTGTTTGTGTGTGTGTATTTATGGATACAAGTGATGTTTAAGAGTTCTGGGGTCCGTTCGCTAAACAGTAACGTTCAGAGATTTTTATTATTTTTTTTCTTTAAATATTGCAATTTGTGGGTGGACTGACCGCAGCACAGTGTGTGTGAATTAACTGGAGAAATTATAAGGTTCAACCACTAAACTAAATGAAATCCAAATGGCAAACATTCCGTTAAAATAGCAGATTTGGAAACATTCTAAACTCGGCTCCGGTCAAAGTTCGACGATTGTAGCCTAAATTCACCGCAATTATTGGGTTAGTGACTAAAAGCCTATGAGTAAAGTGCCCTTAACTAAGATCCCAAAAATTAATTTAAAAACCCTGACCTATATACTAATGGGTTTGCTGAGAGTGATGGGGGTTAACCCCTTAAGGACACATGACATGTCATGATTCCCTTTTATTCCAGAAGTTTGGTCCTTAAGGGGTTAAGGCTCAACAAAACAAAAACCCTGAAAAAACACTACAGTACGAAAAAACCTGAAGAATTTAAACAGTATTATTGATTATTGGAAATGTTGCCAGTTTGGTTCTGTGACAACTGGACGTGCTGCCAGAACGATCCATTAAGCATGGGAAACTTCCATTGAGATGGTGTTACACATATAAAGGAAATAAAAGAACGTTTTATTAAGAGCGCTTCCCTTGCCCAGCTGGAAAGATTTCAAAAGACAAGTTTTTGTGTAGCCCATGGATCAGCGCAGCTAAGAGGAATAGGCCTTGACAGAGCCAGGAGGTAGGCATAGCAGCCACAGGAATTTAGTGACAGCTAGCATGCTGGGTAGGGGGGAGCCATAAGGGGAGTATTTATACCAGCCATTATGTGAAGTGGCCATTTTAACTGAACCTAAGCTTACCTGTCAGTTGTGAAAGCTGCCTGCCCTGGAGGGAGAAGGCAGCAGCATGGAGGCAGCATAGCAGAACAGGAAGCATGGAGGCAGCATAGAAGAACAGGCAGCATAGCAGAACAGGCAGCATGGAGAACAGGCAGCATGAAGAACAGGCAGTACTGAGACAGGAGGCAGCATGGAGATACAGGAGAGGCTGGAATGAGCTGCTACTACATGATCACTCCCATCAGCAGCATGGAGAACAGGCAGTACTGAGACAGGAGACAGCATGGAGATACAGGAGAGGCTGGAGTGAGCTGCTACTACATGATCACTCCCATCAGCAGCATGGAGAACAGGCAGTACTGAGACAGGAGACAGCATGGAGATACAGGAGAGGCTGGAATGAGCTGCTACTACATGATCACTCCCATCAGCAGCATGGAGGCAGCATAGAAGAACAGGCAGCATGGAGGCAGCATGAAGAACAGGCAGTACTGAGACAGGAGACAGCATGGAGATACAGGAGAGGCTGGAGTGAGCTGCTACTACATGATCACTCCCATCAGCAGTATGGAGAACAGGCAGTACTGAGACAGGAGTCAGCATGGAGGTACAGGAGAGGCTGGAATGAGCTGCTACTACATGATCACTCCCATCAGCAGTATGGATTCGGCACCCAGCCAGGAGGCAAGAGGGTCGGACAGCACCGGGAAGCGGCCGGCGCCGCGGTGCCGGTCAGGCGAGGACGGCCGCGAAGCGCGGGCCTGCTGGTAAACGCGCCCCACACAAGATGGCGGCAGGCAGCACAGGAACCCCAGAGGAGGGCTCCAGCACGGCGGGAATGGCGGCCGGGAGAGCGGAGGAACACGTGGTCGGCAGCACTTCAGTGAGGCGTCCCGGTGAGTCCACTCTGGTCACTGAGGGGCAGGGGGCGGGCGGGACGCGGGATGTTCCAGCGCAGGCGGCCCCCCAGCAACCCAGGGGTGGCCTGGTCAGCGGGACCAGCTCGCGGGCGGCCTTAGGTGTGGCCGGGACGGGCGACAGTGCCAGGCATAGGGAGGAGGGGCGGCAGGAAGACGGCAGGATCGGACAGGGAGCGGCAGAGGTTCCAGCGGGCTGCCAGGGGGTGCAAGGGGCATCTGAGCCAGGCGCAGCGGCCAACAGATGGCCAGGTACAGCGGAGAAAGGGGACACACGCAGTACAGCGCGGGATAGGGAAGTCAGGAGCAGTAGCAGTGGAAGGTTGGGCCCCTCAGCTGCTCTCACGGGGGGCACCGCAGCGGGACCAGGGAGCGGGAGGAGTACAGACGGGAGCGGCGCAGCGGTGGCGCCAGGCCCGGCAGCAGCAGGAGGTCAGCTGATCGGCAGTGGAGCAGGGACAGGAGTCCATCGCATAGCAGGCGCAGTGGTTCCAGGACCAGCTGCAGGGCGGGGAGAAGGAGGTCCACGTCCAAGGACGGGCGGGGGCGGAGGCGGCGCAGCGCATCTGGGTCATCGGGTGACAGTGCACTAGGACAGCAGCGGGCCCCCAGGAGCAGGGAAGCTAGGCCGGCAAGGCGGTTCGAAGCTTGGAATTGCGGAGAAGAGCGTAGGGAGGAAGGACGGGTAGGGGCCCAGCAGTACAGACTACCCAGGTTGTCTTCTCCTTACAGGTCGCGGAGCGCTACCCCTACGGTCCTGAGGAGGGATCAGGCGGATGGGAGTCGGCGTCAACCGGATGCTCCGGAGCCTGAACGGGTGGACGGAAGGTCGGCAACCCCGGAGCCTGGCACGGCCGGGGTCTCCAACGGTGAGTCCATATCTGCACAACACTCCAGACAGTTATTGGGCTATTTAAAAACACTATTGGAGGCATGGTCAGGGAAGGGGGAATCACCATTACAGTTCGGAAAGGTATGGTCCCCTGACACGGCGGTTAAGGCAATAGGGGCGGGGGTCCAACCGGCGAGCGGAGGCGAGGTAAGCGAAGCGGTAGTGGCGTCCGGTGCGGCGGATGGGTGTGGCGACATTTCGGACGCGGAACGTCAAAACGTACACGTATCTTTTGCGGGCACCCTAGGTTGTCACCTGAAATTAGAGGTTAAAGAAAAGATTTGGAAGGGGGAGTTCATGGAAAATTTTTCTTTACTCCCTTTGGAGGAATTCCTAGACTTGAAGGAGGAGGATAAGAAGGACGCCAAGAAGGAGGAAGAAGAAAAAAGGCGGAGGTATCGCAAGATACCGAAGACTTTGGGGAATTGGCTGAGGGCGTTCTGCATCCTGGCTAGTGTGATAGGGGAAAGAAATAAAAAAAAAAAATAAAAAAAAAAATAAAAAAATAATAAGGCCAGGGAACTGTGCGCAACTGTTCTGCTACTTGGATGGGATAGGCGATGCGTATCGGACGTATGGGGGCCTAGCGTGGTGGAAATATGATGAGCAGTTTCGGCAACGCTTGGCGGCCAACCCTACCATGCGGTGGGACCAAATGGACCTGCCGCTATGGATGAGGATTATGATGGCGCAGAAGGCTGCGCCCTTTCTCGGGGCAGCTGGGACAGCCTCAGGCGTGGCTGTGCCAGCGGGACAAAAGAAGGGCCTGTGCTGGACGTACAACGAGGGTCAATGCAAGTGGGGTACTTCATGCCGATTTAGGCACGAGTGTTCGGGCTGCGGAGGGAATCACGGCGCCAGCAGATGCTTCAAGAAAGGTAAGCTCAATGCAGGGGGTGGAACCGCAGGGGTGGCGGCCACCTCGGCTGCAACTGGGGGCGTCCCCAGTGAGGTTAGGCGCGATGTTGCCTTGGCTAAGGCAATACGCTAACCAGGAGGATGCAGCGTTCCTGTGGCGGGGTTTTAGGGAGGGCTTCGTGATCCCCTTCACGGTTAAGGAACCAGGGGCAGTTTGTGCCAATCTTAAATCGGTGCGGGAACGCCCGGAGGTAGTGCGGGAAAAGATGGCCAAAGAGGTCCTTTTGGGGAGGATGGCGGGGCCGTTCCCGTATCCTCCTATAGCGGAGTTGCGGATATCCCCACTTGGAGTGGTCCCCAAAAAAGAGGCTGGCAAGTTTAGGTTGATTCATCATTTATCGTATCCTAAAGGGTCATCGGTGAATGATGACATCGACGCAGCACTCTGTTCAGTATCTTACACATCATTTGACAGGGCAGTCGAGTTGGTACGGAGAGCTGGGCGGGGAGCGCTGATGGCGAAGGGGGACGTGGAGGCAGCGTTTCGGCTGCTTCCCATACACCCGTCATGTCATCACCCCTTGGGGTGTTGTTTTGAAGGGGGCTTCTTTGTGAATCTGTGCTTGCCGATGGGTTGTTCCATCTCGTGCGCCTATTTCGAGAAGTTTAGCACTTTTCTGGAATGGGTAGTGCGACGGGAATCGGAGGGGGGCACGGTTGTGCATTACCTGGACGACTTCTTATGTGTCGGCCCTCGAGGCTCAGACCGGTGCAAGCAGATACTACGGGTGTTCCAATGGGTAGCGCAGACGATGGGGGTTCCTTTGGCGGAGGACAAGACCGTGGGACCCGCCACGTGTCTTAGTTTTCTGGGTTTGGAGATCGATTCGGAGATCGGGGAATGTAGATTACCACAGGACAAGTTGCGCAAGCTGAAAGACTTGGTGCACACAATTGGGAGAGCACGGAAGGTGACGCTGAGGGGATTACAGTCTCTGGTAGGGAGCCTGAACTTTGCGTGCAGGGTCATACCCATGGGGAGGGTTTTCTGTAGACGATTGGCGCGGGCGACGAGCGGGATACGGATGCCGTCACACTATATCAGGGTTTCCGCGGACATGAGGGCGGACTTAGAGGTGTGGGATCGTTTTTTGAGGGACTTCAATGGCAAGGCCTTTTTTCGGGAGCAAGTGGTGTCTTCGGAAGCAGTGGGGCTGTTTACGGACGCTTCGAGACGCCATGCTTGGAGGATCGATACAGAATCCTATGGCACCGGGCAGAGGGACTGCCTATGTGAACGTTTGAGATATGTGGGACAAGGCGGTTGGTTTCACTGTGGGGGCCCAGTCAAAGGAGGGGCGAAGGGATACCTTGCGGTGGTTCCTAAGCCGTTTGTTTGTTCAGCGTTAGCTCCATCAGCAAGGGACAGGAGCATGGTGGCATTGTCGTTAGGGTTTAAACTGACTGATTGGGAGGAAGTGACGGAACGTTGTCACGTCCGTCAGGCATCGCGGGTCTTACGGAGAGATATGAAATATGTCGGTGCCGGGCGGCGGGTTTCCTTGGGTAACGCAACGCCTGGTGGTGTATTACCCTACTTTTGCAGTGAGTTTGCTTGCGGTGGCCTTTTCGGAGGCTTGGGGCAATTTGGATTGGGGAACTGGTGAGTGCCTTCGGGCAGGTGTTGGGGAGTTCTACACTTGGTTGTCGAACCTTAGTCGGTTAAGGTAACGATTCAGTAGGGTTGTTCAAGAACGAATGTGTCTGGTAAAGGAGGTTTGGTAAAGCTATATTCCCTGCCGGGGTCAGGGGTACGCCCGGTGTTAAGCGCATCATGCTACTTGGAGCTTTGCCCGGACATCCCGGGTGGCTTACTGGTAAAAGGGGACAGATCGGTGCTGTCACGATTCAATTCCCGCAGGTGTTTGACAATGTTGGGTTTGGATCCCGGGCACTTTGGGACCCATTCTTCCCAGGTGATGGCGGTAACAGAGGCACCCCACCTGGTTTTAAGTGAGGACCTAGGGAAACGTTTAGGCAGGTGGGAGTCAGTACGGTTTAAGTCCTGTTTCAGGCCAGTCTATTTGGTTTAATGGCTATGGACGTATGGGTTTGTGTTTGGGGCTATGCCGTGTCGCTAATTACTTTCGTTTCAGGTTTGGTGACATGGTTGGTGGGTCATTCTTATATCTAAGGGGCACAGATGGGAGCCGCGTTTCAGTTCAAACGTAACTGGGCTTTCCTTTGAAATTGGTGGAGCAGGAGTGGTTTTGTTTTTCAGGGATTTTGGTGGCAAGACATTAGGGGAGAAATTTTTCCGGGAGGTAACAAAGGGTACTTTCCAGGACATTCTGGATATTGGCATGGTCCCGGAAAAGGAATTGATCAGGTGGAGGCAGAGGGAGGTGGACCAGCTATGGGAGCTGGCCACGGGTGTGGTGGTGGTGCGGTCCGAGATGGTTCCTTGGTTACATTGGAGACATACTACGTACTCGGCCGTGGTAGCTCGGTGTCGAGGACGACTTAATAAAAAATTGATGGCAGTATTTATCAGAGGTGGGGGCGGTGTAACAGTGAGACACAACGAATTGGGAAGAAAGCTCCCTGGGTACTCCAGGTGGGATGGGGTACATTTTCGGATGTAAGGTGTGATCTGTTTAAATTGGGCCTTCAGGAAGGCATTCAACAGGCCTTATTCCGGTGTGGTGGGGGTCGCTCAGGAGCTTTAGGTGTCAAGTCCTGAGCTGTGGCGGGGAATGGCCTGGTTAAATCGGAGGGTAGATGGAGGAGAAAGTGGGCATCCTGAGGTTTAGTGTGGATTGGGCAGTGTTGCACGTGGTTGGTAGGTTCGAGCCCGTCGGTGGCTCCGAACCTGGGGGTGTGGTGGTGTCTTGGTACACCCTACACTGGAACTGGTGGGTAGCGGTGTCTTGGTACACCCCTACAATGGATATGGTGGGTAGCGGTGTCTTGGTACACCCCTACAATGGATATGGTGGGTAGCGGTGTCTCGGTACACCCCTACAATTTAACCTGGTGGAAATGTGGTCAAATTGGACGGCCAGTTTCTGTGTTAACATGTTATTTATATTGTTATCTATTGTTATTATTGTGGGGTCATTGCTAGGGGTATGTTATGTATATGGGGAGGTTAACATTATTAAGATTTGTTGGCAATGACCCCATTTGTTATTCCTTAATTATTTATTAATAATTTAATAAAGCTGTGGACAAATTATTTCCAACAGTATAACCTGTGTCCGTGTTTTAATGGGGGTTGGGGTAAGGTTAGCGCATATGCCGGCAAATCCGACTGTGCGCCTGTCATGTAGCCCATGGATCAGCGCAGCTAAGAGGAATAGGCCTTGACAGAGCCAGGAGGTAGGCATAGCAGCCACAGGAATTTAGTGACAGCTAGCATGCTGGGTAGGGCGGAGCCATAAGGGGAGTATTTATACCAGCCATTATGTGAAGTGGCCATTTTAACTGAACCTAAGCTTACCTGTCAGTTGTCCCTCCCACCCTCCCTGTATTTGGTTAGGTTAGTTGATTTCCCGTTTTTTCACAGCGGCGGGGAATGGCCTGGTTAAATCGGAGGGTAGATGGAGGAAAAAGTGGGCATCCTGAGGTTTAGTGTGGATTGGGCAGTGTTGCACGTGGTTGGTAGGTTCGAGCCCGTCGGTGGCTCCGAACCTGGGGGTGTGGTGGTGTCTTGGTACACCCTACACTGGAACTGGTGGGTAGCGGTGTCTTGGTACACCCCTACAATGGATATGGTGGGTAGCGGTGTCTTGGTACACCCCTACAATGGATATGGTGGGTAGCGGTGTCTCGGTACACCCCTACAATTTAACCTGGTGGAAATGTGGTCAAATTGGACGGCCAGTTTCTGTGTTAACATGTTATTTATATTGTTATCTATTGTTATTATTGTGGGGTCATTGCTAGGGGTATGTTATGTATATGGGGGAGGTTAACATTATTAAGATTTGTTGGCAATGACCCCATTTGTTATTCCTTAATTATTTATTAATAATTTAATAAAGCTGTGGACAAATTATTTCCAACAGTATAACCTGTGTCCGTGTTTTAATGGGGGTTGGGGTAAGGTTAGCGCATATGCCGGCAAATCCGACTGTGCGCCTGTCATGAACTTGCTGGGATGCTTTTTTGTGATAAAATACATATGTTACTTTGCAGGCAGGCTAGGTCAATTCCCAGACATGCTTCAAGGCATTGCTTGAAAAGTCCATTTCTATAATTAGTTGCTATTTCGTTTCTTTTTGTCATTAATTGTCTTAGGGTCAGGACGACAGTCGGTTGGCTGCAGCATTGGTCTACACCAGAGCCATCATATAACCTAGCGCTCGATAATCTACAGGTCATGTGACTGACTGGTTAGCAAAGACTCATGGGAAGTGCAGTTTATTAACAGGTGGAGAGTCACAGGTTGTCAAGATAATCCTCTTGGGTAACAAGGTTTCTCCCTGGAAGATAAGGAAGGGATTGCATGGGGAGAGCATGACTGATGCCCAGGGTTAGGAGGTTGGCCCTACAAAGATACTTAGTTTCTATCTGGGGGTACTGGATAAAAAGGGCCAAGAGAGGTGGGTCCTTACCAGACAGTGAAGACAAGTTGAGGGACTTTCCTGCCCTCCCGCCCAGTAGTAGATTTGGTCGTGTTTTGTTTCTGGTGGTGGTGTCTTTGTGTTATTGTTTTGTCACGGCTTGCGGTTCTTCCTGGCCAGTGCAGATACAAGGGATGAAAATGCTAAGGCGGCTTGGGGAGTTGCAGCCTGCCAGGAGCTGATGGCGGGAGGCAGGCTGCTATGGACTCTTGGATAACTGAGTAGAGCTGTCTTTTGGAGAACAGCTGACCGAGGAATTTGTTGGCTTGATGATTTATGGTTAAATAAAGCTGTGGCCGTTGCCCTTACCCAACTTATTCAGATCTGGTGTGTTTTATTGGGGCTAAGTGGAATAAGGTTATGTGGGTAAGGAGTCATGAACATCAGCCCAGCTTGTTCACTGGATGACTTGTTTGCTATGACCATTCCAACCTACTTCTTTTAAAGGTGGAAAAGAGAAGAAAAGTTTTGTCCGTATAGGATTGACTGCAAGCTCTTTGGGTCAGACATCTGAAATCAGACCCAATGCCTGATGGGTACCCATTACTGGGAATGTTGGTGAGATAGGTCAGGAGACTTTCCCCTTTCTCACCTTGGTGGAAGCAGATAAGCATGGACTTTAGTGACTGTACGGAACCAAATACTACAATGCAACGTTCCAGAGTCTATCAGACCAGGAGGCTATGGGCTAAGTCCAGCAGTTTCCTAGTTATACACCATAAGATACAAAGGCCACCGTGGCTTTATAATAGAATTCTCTCTGATTCCCCTGAGAAAACTCTAACAAGGATATTCACTAAAGTCACACTTCAAAGTGAACTTTAAATTAAATTGTTGACTAGTCAAACATGGAATCATATCTGACATATAGAATGTTTCCAGATTGGTGCTTTTTGATATATATTTTTTTAATTATCCCTTTAGTAGATAACCCTGGCAGTCTTCTCCCACTGAGATGTTGGTACATGAAGGACATCATTCAGCACAATATCTTCCTATAAACCCAAACTTTCTTATCCCTTTTAGAAATACTTGGCAAGAAAACCCCCATTTAAGAAGACAGAATTTATTTTAAACTCAACATATTTATCGATCAATATCGGTAACATCAAGACTGCATCCAAAATAAAATTGAATCATCCATAGTGTTTCTTATTATTAATATTCACTTAGTACAACACGTAGACATATACATGGCTTTTATTAAATTATATATAAGGTTTATCTTGGCGATGCCTCCATTTTTGGCCGCGGAGAGTCTTTTTTTTTTTAAACGGGGCGATGACACGTTGCAGCAGAGGACTTCATGTATCTGCAGAAACCCAGTTCTTGATGCAATGACATCATTGTGACCTTGTTAGTTTCCCAAGATACAACTGGACAATGTAAAACATGACTGTAGAGACAGATATAAATTCCCATGGTGCTTAGGGTGAACGTTTGTCTGTACTCACTATAACTTTTAAGCCGTTTTGGCTTTGCAATATGTTTTTTTTCTTTTTTTTTTTTTGTGTCTGTTACAAATAATTCTAAGCAGTGCAATTTTAATTCTGCAAAATATTAAGCACAATAGACAATTGGCTCCAGAAGGGGGGCAGGGGGCGCAGAGATCTTTTCTGTTTTTGCTCAAAGCTTATATCCTGGTTTTTGAAAGAGCTGTCACTTTGCAGATAGTAGACGAAGGATTGTTTGCAGAATGTACTATTACTAGATTACTTTTTGCAGGAGATTTTAATAAGCCTCACACACAGGAAACAACCTGTTAGAGAAGACTAGGCAGCCCCGATTTATCAGGTAAAGCGGAAATACTCCCTTCAATAAGGAATCTGGCAGCCAGCGACCCCTCCTTTCTTTCAATCCCACGCCTCTGGCAACCACCAGAAGTCCAGCTTATCTTAAGCATAAAATAAATATTCTTGAAGCTCCACTGATCCGTCTGCTTTTCATATCGTTTTTATTTATCTCCGTGGGGCCAATGCATCAGAATGGCTTAGTGTTATAAGACAAATAGTGTATGTCTATACATTGACAGTGAGGGGTATCTTAACTAAACCTCGCGCTGGCCTGCATCGGTATAGGAGAGTGCAGAAATTTGGCTCGAGATAGTAAAGAAATATTCAACTCAATAACACAACGGTAATTTTCATCAAGGGAAAAAAATCCAACTATTGAGTCATAAAGTTTAAAGATTTTAACTGCTGTGTACCGTTAGCATACCTTCCAAGCGTCCTGAATCAGAGGAAACAGTCCTATTTTTGGACCTGTGTCCTGCCATCCTGTTTTGTTGATATGCCAGTTGTAAGGACTTTTTAACATTTTTTAATATAGGCTCTCCCATTCTGCTTTCATACCTACCATATTTTAACAAATACATTCTATATTACCCCAAATCATTACCCTGCAGTTTCTGCATAGGGGGCAGTTGTATGGTAATGAAGATTGTGACATATACAGTGTGTCTCCTTGTTACTTAATATCTCAAATTTAACATATCTTGCCATCGATTTGAACAAAAATGGATACACCTATATAATTCTGAGTTTGGGCATTGAGAGGGGGTTGTTATGCAGGCCTGCCAACTACCCCGATTTTGTTAGGACAGTCCCTATGTTAAGTTCTCTCCCGCCATCCTGCTTTTGATTTTTGGTCTGGAACTGACCTCCGACAACACAGCGCGATCACACTATTAGGATTGCTCACACTGTCCTGGAGCACTAGGTCCCTGCAGAGACTGGGGGCTGGCTATGATGCTGCCAGTGAGCCGGGGATGCTTGGCACAAGGTTGGCACCAGGGTTTCACCACTTTTCTGGGCATGCCCACCCACTGTGGGTGTAGCCAGTAACGCCAGCCCACCCGCACCCCAATGTTGTGAGATATGTTCCTATGGCCTATGTTATAGGTGGACACAGCACATTGTACAACCCATCCTCGTGGTACAGCCAGACTGACCGCCATCATCTCTTGGCATTCCCAGAATAACATGATGTGTTCCACAGCTTTAATCAATAGTGTAAAATCTCACAAATAACAGTGGGTATACCTGGTACAACCTGGTCAAATATTATAAATAAATGACATATATTGTCAGACAAGCCAGGGATTTATCTGCTTTCTAAGTGAAAAAACAATCCCCCAGCAGGTCTTTCTGCAATTGATAAACTGTATTATAATGTCTCCCCATATGGTTAATTGACACAGGAGTTGAAGTCTGTGATGTAAATTCTATTTGACATCAAGTGAAATATATTTTAAATGACTTTAGTGGCAGAATGCCCAGTGCAGAGTCTTGATCCATTACCTCTTAAATCTTACTCTTGGAGATAATTTGTCCTTTATTAAAGGAACACGTAGTGCTGGAGTACATGGTTAGGTGACCGGCAAACCCTCAGAGTGGAGTTAAAAGGTAGGTTACTTACCTTTACACCATCATCAACATTCTACACCATATAATCCGCTCCTCATTCCATACACCACGTGAGAACTCCATAAGGTACTACGCTTTACCGGTCACTTTTACCCCAGCAGTTGTCCCTAAATTGCAAAACCTTCTTGTACAATATTGGTCCATATTATGGAATGTTCTTAATTTTAGTAAAAACATGTTATGCATTAACTTTTAACAATAAAGATGATATGAACAATGGTGTTGTCACAGTTTTTTCCAGAATAAAAGAGATATTTGTCTGTTTGCTTTTATTTGTTAGAGACATTGTCACATAGAAGTGATTTTTCCTTTTGTAAAATGTGATATCCTGTGTGCACCCATTGTGTGTCATTGTTTTCCCCTGACAGATCTGACACTCCCCAGCGTGTGTTAAAACGTTACCTGCTTCACAGGTTACTGCAAAGCTACTTTCTAACATTTGGTTTAAATAGAAGGGAGAGATTTTCATAGGATTTGGCCCCAAAAATCTTTTGTGTGGAGATTTAACCCACCTGTTCTGATTCAGCAGCAAAACTTTTTACTATCGCTTAACATTCAGCAATCTGTAAATTGGAGGGTGGTGAAAATTGACTTCAAAACCTTCTGGGATGTCAAAAAGTGAGCCAGCCTCTGCCCATTTGAGTAGATATTTTGTTGTTTCGTAGACATATTGTATGAGAAGTATTGCTGTGGGTTAGTGTTTCCCAATAAACTGTAATCTTGTAGACAGCGAAAAATTTCGGTTTTGGCTGAAATATTTTTTTTAAACATAGAAAATTGTTTGTGACAACCGAAACTTGTCCGGGCCTCTGTTCAACTTATTGAATGTTGATTTGGGAACCGAATGAGGAGATTAACACAAAAAGGCATTAATATGGGCCAATCAGTGTGCTGCTAATTATATACATAATAACATATACGTAATATAACATTATATAATATAATATGATCCATATATTTTACAGCACATTGATTTGGTTTACAAATGAGAAAATTTAACCAATTGAAAAGAAACGAGTTGGAGCCGTAAAATTAAATCAATATTTAAATATTATATGTATTTATTAAATATGTAATATATTTTTTACTGCTCGTTTTATTGGTCACTTCTCACGTGATCTGTGAATAAAATCAACATTCAGTGACTGTTATCTAGCCGTCAATCATCTTTTTTCCCCATTAATCACATCTTTTGGCGCAGTGGATGGAACTCCAAAAATACTGACCCTCCCCCTGTTTCCCACAATTTGTTTGTCATGTTCAGGTAGATTTCGTCTTGGAGTTCAGGTAGAATTCAATCGATCACCCGGTCGTCCCAACTTCAGCCACATTGCCATTCGGTCAGAATTTCCAGGTCTAATAAGCTGTTTGAATGCAACCAATGGGCCAGGACAAATTATCACTGGAGCAGAATCGTGATATCTCAGTCTCCAGACCCATCTCGGATACGTCAGAACTATTGTAGGAAGCATCAGAACTTCTCGTACTCTCATCTCTTTCTACCTGTTTCCTAAAACCAAAAATTCCCGTGTTAATGGCACATTGTGAGCATATTCCTTTTTTGGCAAGTTTTTCTTAAGAAAGACTCTTTTCCCTCTTCACATAAGTAATATCATGCATGAGGATCTCTGAATCCTCGCTAAGAGCTGCCATGTTATATTTGAAACACGCGTGTGTGATGTTCCATAATACTGGGAGTATTATTACTGCGAAGCTCTGTTATACACTCAGACACATTACTGGGAGTATTATTACTTTGGGGCTCTGTTATACACTCAGACACATTACTGGGAGTATCATTGCTGTGGAGCTCTGTTATACACATTACTGGGAGTATTATTGCTGGGGAGCTCTGTTATACACTCAGACACATTACTGGGAGTATTATTGCTCTGGAGCTCTGTTATACACTCAGACACATTACTGGGAGTATTATTGCTGTGGAGCTCTGTTATAAAACATTACTGGGGGTATTATTGCTGTGAAACTCTGTTATACACTCAGACACATTACTGGGAGTATTATTGCTGTGGAGCTCTGTTATACACTCAGACACATTACTGGGAGTATTATTGCTGTGGAGCTCTGTTATACACTCAGACACATTACTGGGAGTATTATTGCCGTGGAGCTCTGTTATAAAACATTACTGGGGGTATTATTGCTGTGAAACTCTGTTATACACTCAGACACATTACTGGGAGTATTTTTGCTGTGAAGCTCTGTTATACACTCAGACACATTACTGGGAGTATTATTGCTGTGGAGCTCTGTTATACACCCAGACACATTACTGGGAGTATTATTGATGTGGAGCTCTGTTATACACCTAGACACAGTATTGGGAGTATTATTGCTGTGGAGCTCTGTTATACACTCAGACACATTACTGGGAGTATTATTGTTCTGGAGCTCTGTTATACACTCAGACACATTACTGGGAGTATTATTGCTCTGGAGCTCTGTTATACACTCAGACACATTACTGGGAGTATTATCGCTGTAGAGCTCTGTTATACACTCAGACACATTACTGGGAGTATTATTGCTGTGGTGCTCTGTTATACGATCAGACACATTACTGGGAGTATTATTGCTGTGGAGCTCTGTTATACATTCAGACACATTACTGGGAGTATTATTGCTGTGGAGCTCTGTTATACACTCAGACACATTACTGGGAGTATTATTGCTCTGGAGCTCTGTTATACACTCAGACACACCATCAATATGAATATTAGAAAAGAGGGACAGAGGGATTTGGGCCCAGAATTGGGACTTCGTAAACAGGGTCACTTAGAAGGTATGTTTGAATCAACAGCCTGCTATTTCAGACAAACCTATCAGCCATTGCCGAGCCACATAAACATAGTTATAGACTGATTGCTGGGTTAGTCACTAAAGTGAGAATTGACGGGAATCTAACTGACAGGAATTGAATTGACAGGAATCGAATTGACGGGCATCCAAAGTGAATTTTAAATTTAAGGTCATACTATACGAAGTAGAAATATTGATATAATGCTCACAGTTTTGCTACTCTGGCTTTAAACTTGAAATTCACTTTGAATTCTCACTTTATTAAATAACCCTCTAAAATGGAAGTTGCTGAGAACTCAGAAAGAGCTGGAAATTTAAGGGCCACGGTAGCTGAAAAGGAGAAATTCTCCAAATCAACTATTTTTTCACCTTGACTTCTTTGGTCTGAAGTTTGAAATCCCCTTAGAATTCCCTTTGAATTCCCAGCAATGCACACGTTAGTGAATAAGGCCGTGCAATACACTGATTCATGAGTTCATGGATTTACCGGAATATTAAAACCACAACAGAGAGTTACTGGTGTTCTAAACCAGCCTAAACATTTCTGTTGGTGTGGGAGATCGCCTGCAGGAAGTGTAATTGCACCAATCAGGATACGAGCGTATGATGAACAATCCCTCTTGACGTCAATATGGTTTTCAATGCAATTGTGGCCGGCATAGCAGTATTTAAACTTTAAAAGGATGTATAATGAAAATCTGGTGTAATCAATCTTACATTTAAACATTGAGAGATTGCAGTAATTATGTTTCCAGAATGCTTTTAAAACTTGTTGTTTTTTAAATATTCCCTGTAATGTGACTATCTGTGATTCCGCTATCCTCTGCCATCTGCACCATGTCTCATACTTTTACTTTTAATGGCGTAAATGGGGGTGCCAGAATGACGTGGGCCAATGGGAGCCGACCGGAAGGTTAGGCTCCTATTTCCCCTTTAAGAACGTGCTCGCAATGCGAACAGCATTCCCAATACTGTACGGGCCGCACTTCCGATCAGACTGTTTGGTGCGCGGCCCCCCAGAAGCAAGGAGTTTTTGAGCTGCAACTCAATCAGAGGACACCTGCCGGCACGCGGACCAGGTGAGTACTGTTACACTGCCTACAGAAAAGCTCACTGACACACACATGCTCACTACACACAAGCACACTGACACAAACATATGCTTTCTACAGACAAGCTCACTGATAGACACAAGCACACTGGCACATACACGCTCACTAACATACACATGTTCACTACAGACAAGCTCACTGTCACACACATGCTCACCACAGACAAGCTCACTGTCACACACATGCTCACCACAGACAAGCTCACTGACACGCCCATGCTCCCTACAGAAAAGCTCACGGACATACACATGCTCCCTACAGAAAAGCTCACGGACACATACATGCTTCCAATAGACACGCTCACTGACATTCATATGCTCATTACAGACAAGCTCACTTACACACACACATACACTCACACACAAACTCACTCACTAGCAGGCACACACACACAAGCTCACTCACTAGCACACACACACACACAAGCTCACTCACTAGCAGGCATACACATGCACACACACACACAAGCTCAATCACTATTAGGCACACACACACGCAAGCTCACTCACTAGCAGACACAAACACACACACACACAAGCACATTCACTAGCAGGCACACAAACCCAGACACACGATCACTCACGAGCAGGCGCTCACACACACACACACAAGCTCACTCACTAGCAGGCACACACACACAGACACAGGTTTACTTACTAGCAGGCACATCCCCACACACAAGCTCACTCACGAGCAGGCGCAAGTCAGCAATGTGCGTGGAGGCTGAACTTGCATGCGGGAGGCGGGGTTTCCCGTCAGGAGGCGGGGCTTATGTGTGGGGCGTGGTATGGAGCCAAAATTGCTGTAAATTTTGAAGGGAGACTGGCAGGTCTCCCTCTGGATGCACCAGCCCCCAGCTCCTCCCTCTTTACTCTCCTCGGACTGACACAGGCTGGCACAATCCGAGGAGAAAATCATTTAAATTACATTAGCATGATCATAAGGGCTGTCTGCCCGGCCCCAGAAACCGCGGCCCACCAGGAAATTTCCCGCTATCCCAGTGGGTCATTTCGGCCGCTCGGGTAGTGTGGGTTGTAGGAGGTGTGGGGAGCTGTAGTGAGCGTGCTGCTCAGGTAGTGCGGGTTGTAGGAGGTGTGGGGAGCTGCAGTGAGCATGCTGCTCAGGTAGTGCGGGTTGTAGGAAGTGTGGGGAGCTGCAGTGAGCGTGCTGCTCGGGTTGTGTGGGTTGTAGGAGGTGTGGGGAGCTGCAGTGAGTGTGCTGCTCGGGTAGTGCAGGTTATACGAGGTGTGGGGAGCTGCAGTGAGCGTACTGCTCAGGTAGTGTGAGTTATAGGAGGTGTGGGGAGCTCCAGTGAGGGTGCTGCTCCGGTAGTGTGTGTTATAGGAGGTGTGGGGAGCTGTAGTGAGCGTGCTGCTCAGGTAGTGTGTGTTATAGGAGGTGTGGGGAGCTGCATTGAGCGTGCTGCTCAGGTAGTGTGTGTTATATGAGGTGTGGAGAGCTGCAGTGAACGTGTTGCTCAGGAAGTGTGGGTTATAGGAGGTGTGGGGAGCTGCAGTGAGTGTGCTGCTCAGGTAGTGTGTGTTATAGGAGGTGTGGGGAGCTGCAGTGAGCGTGCTGCTCAGGTAGTGTGTGTTATAGGAGGTGTGAGGAATGCACAAGCAACGTATACCCTTAATGGAAGTGAATTAGGAATAACAACACATGGATTTGGGGATTGTTATAGACAACAAACTATGCAACAATGTGCAATGTCAATCAGTAAGGTCAGTAAGGTTTTGTCATGCATAAAAAAGGGCATTCATTCTCAGGATGAAAATCTTATTTTACCTCTTTATAAATCACTGGTAAGACCATATTTTGAATATGCAGTGCAATTTTGGACACCTGTTCCAAAGAAGGATATTATGGCACTAGAAAAAGTGCAGGGGCCAGCTACAAAATTAATAAAAGGAACATTTTAGTTAACAAATTAAACCTCTTTAGTTTAGAAAAACGTCGCCTGAGAGGGGATATGATAACATTATACAAATATATCCAGGGCCGATACAAACCATTGTGTGGAAAGCTATTCACAAACAGGACTATAACTGTAACTATGTATGTAAATATGATAGAGGCTGGGTGTCTGTAACTATGTGTGTAAATATGATAGAGGCTGGGTGTCTGTAACTATGTGTGTAAATATGATAGAGGCTGGGTGTCTGTAACTATGTGTGTAAATATGATAGAGGCTGGGTGTCTGTAACTATGTGTGTAAATATGATAGAGGCTGGGTGTCTGTAACTATGTGTGTAAATATGATAGAGGCTGGGTGTCTGTAACTATGTGTGTAAATATGATAGAGGCTGGGTGTCTGTAACTATGTGTGTAAATATGATAGAGGCCGGGTGTCTGTAACTATGTGTGTAAATATGATAGAGGCTGGGTGTCTGTAACTATGTGTGTAAATATGATAGAGGCTGGGTGTCTGTAACTATGTGTGTAAATATGATAGAGGCCGGGTGTCTGTAACTATGTGTGTAAATATGATAGAGGCCGGGTGTCTGTAACTATGTGTGTAAATATGATAGAGGCCGGGTGTCTGTAACTATGTGTGTAAATATGATAGAGGCCGGGTGTCTGTAACTATGTGTGTAAATATGATAGAGGCTGGGTGTCTGTAACTATGTGTGTAAATATGATAGAGGCCGGGTGTCTGTAACTATGTGTGTAAATATGATAGAGGCTGGGTGTCTGTAACTATGTGTGTAAATATGATAGAGGCCGGGTGTCTGTAACTATGTGTGTAAATATGATAGAGGCCGGGTGTCTGTAACTATGTGTGTAAATATGATAGAGGCCGGGTGTCTGTAACTATGTGTGTAAATATGATAGAGGCCGGGTGTCTGTAACTATGTGTGTAAATATGATAGAGGCTGGGTGTCTGTAACTATGTGTGTAAATATGATAGAGGCTGGGTGTCTGTAACTATGTGTGTAAATATGATAGAGGCTGGGTGTCTGTAACTATGTGTGTAAATATGATAGAGGCTGGGTGTCTGTAACTATGTGTGTAAATATGATAGAGGCCGGGTGTCTGTAACTATGTGTGTAAATATGATAGAGGCTGGGTGTCTGTAACTATGTGTGTAAATATGATAGAGGCTGGGTGTCTGTAACTATGTGTGTAAATATGATAGAGGCTGGGTGTCTGTAACTATGTGTGTAAATATGATAGAGGCCGGGTGTCTGTAACTATGTGTGTAAATATGATAGAGGCCGGGTGTCTGTAACTATGTGTGTAAATATGATAGAGGCCGGGTGTCTGTAACTATGTGTGTAAATATGATAGAGGCCGGGTGTCTGTAACTATGTGTGTAAATATGATAGAGGCCGGGTGTCTGTAACTATGTGTGTAAATATGATAGAGGCCGGGTGTCTGTAACTATGTGTGTAAATATGATAGAGGCTGGGTGTCTGTAACTATGTGTGTAAATATGATAGAGGCTGGGTGTCTGTAACTATGTGTGTAAATATGATAGAGGCTGGGTGTCTGTAACTATGTGTGTAAATATGATAGAGGCTGGGTGTCTGTAACTATGTGTGTAAATATGATAGAGGCCGGGTGTCTGTAACTATGTGTGTAAATATGATAGAGGCCGGGTGTCTGTAACTATGTGTGTAAATATGATAGAGGCCGGGTGTCTGTAACTATGTGTGTAAATATGATAGAGGCTGGGTGTCTGTAACTATGTGTGTAAATATGATAGAGGCTGGGTGTCTGTAACTATGTGTGTAAATATGATAGAGGCTGGGTGTCTGTAACTATGTGTGTAAATATGATAGAGGCTGGGTGTCTGTAACTATGTGTGTAAATATGATAGAGGCCGGGTGTCTGTAACTATGTGTGTAAATATGATAGAGGCCGGGTGTCTGTAACTATGTGTGTAAATATGATAGAGGCCGGGTGTCTGTAACTATGTGTGTAAATATGATAGAGGCTGGGTGTCTGTAACTATGTGTGTAAATATGATAGAGGCCGGGTGTCTGTAACTATGTGTGTAAATATGATAGAGGCTGGGTGTCTGTAACTATGTGTGTAAATATGATAGAGGCTGGGTGTCTGTAACTATGTGTGTAAATATGATAGAGGCTGGGTGTCTGTAACTATGTGTGTAAATATGATAGAGGCTGGGTGTCTGTAACTATGTGTGTAAATATGATAGAGGCCGGGTGTCTGTAACTATGTGTGTAAATATGATAGAGGCCGGGTGTCTGTAACTATGTGTGTAAATATGATAGAGGCCGGGTGTCTGTAACTATGTGTGTAAATATGATAGAGGCTGGGTGTCTGTAACTATGTGTGTAAATATGATAGAGGCTGGGTGTCTGTAACTATGTGTGTAAATATGATAGAGGCTGGGTGTCTGTAACTATGTGTGTAAATATGATAGAGGCCGGGTGTCTGTAACTATGTGTGTAAATATGATAGAGGCCGGGTGTCTGTAACTATGTGTGTAAATATGATAGAGGCTGGGTGTCTGTAACTATGTGTGTAAATATGATAGAGGCCGGGTGTCTGTAACTATGTGTGTAAATATGATAGAGGCCGGGTGTCTGTAACTATGTGTGTAAATATGATAGAGGCTGGGTGTCTGTAACTATGTGTGTAAATATGATAGAGGCTGGGTGTCTGTAACTATGTGTGTAAATATGATAGAGGCTGGGTGTCTGTAACTATGTGTGTAAATATGATAGAGGCCGGGTGTCTGTAACTATGTGTGTAAATATGATAGAGGCCGGGTGTCTGTAACTATGTGTGTAAATATGATAGAGGCTGGGTGTCTGTAACTATGTGTGTAAATATGATAGAGGCCGGGTGTCTGTAACTATGTGTGTAAATATGATAGAGGCCGGGTGTCTGTAACTATGTGTGTAAATATGATAGAGGCCGGGTGTCTGTAACTATGTGTGTAAATATGATAGAGGCTGGGTGTCTGTAACTATGTGTGTAAATATGATAGAGGCTGGGTGTCTGTAACTATGTGTGTAAATATGATAGAGGCTGGGTGTCTGTAACTATGTGTGTAAATATGATAGAGGCTGGGTCTCTGTAACTATGTGTGTAAATATGATAGAGGCCGGGTCTCTGTAACTATGTGTGTAAATATGATAGAGGCTGGGTGTCTGTAACTATGCGTGTAAATATGATAGAGGCCGGGTGTCTGTAACTATGTGTGTAAATATGATAGAGGCCGGGTGTCTGTAACTATGCGTGTAAATATGATAGAGGCTGGGTGTCTGTAACTATGTGTGTAAATATGATAGAGGCTGGGTGTCTGTAACTATGTGTGTAAATATGATAGAGGCCGGCACCGTAACTATTATGTGTGTAAATATGATAGAGGCTGGGTGTCTGTAACTATGTGTGTAAATATGATAGAGGCCGGGTGTCTGTAACTATGTGTGTAAATATGATAGAGGCTGGGTGTCTGTAACTATGTGTGTAAATATGATAGAGGCTGGGTGTCTGTAACTATGTGTGTAAATATGATAGAGGCCGGGTGTCTGTAACTATGTGTGTAAATATGATAGAGGCTGGGTGTCTGTAACTATGTGTGTAAATATGATAGAGGCTGGGTGTCTGTAACTATGTGTGTAAATATGATAGAGGCTGGGTGTCTGTAACTATGTGTGTAAATATGATAGAGGCCGGGTGTCTGTAACTATGTGTGTAAATATGATAGAGGCCGGGTGTCTGTAACTATGTGTGTAAATATGATAGAGGCCGGGTGTCTGTAACTATGTGTGTAAATATGATAGAGGCCGGGTGTCTGTAACTATGTGTGTAAATATGATAGAGGCCGGGTGTCTGTAACTATGTGTGTAAATATGATAGAGGCCGGGTGTCTGTAACTATGTGTGTAAATATGATAGAGGCTGGGTGTCTGTAACTATGTGTGTAAATATGATAGAGGCTGGGTGTCTGTAACTATGTGTGTAAATATGATAGAGGCCTGGGTGTCTGTAACTATGTGTGTAAATATGATAGAGGCTGGGTGTCTGTAACTATGTGTGTAAATATGATAGAGGCTGGGTGTCTGTAACTATGTGTGTAAATATGATAGAGGCTGGGTGTCTGTAACTATGTGTGTAAATATGATAGAGGCTGGGTGTATGAATTCCAAATGAGAGGCCTGGAGCCAGTGACATACCAAGATATTTGTGCTTGGCTTTATATATTTGATGTCTCAGTGGGGTTATTTCATCGGTCTGATTTGTGTTTTGCTATTTCTTGTGTCGATCTGTGCCTTCCACTATTTATTAAAATACAAAAAAAATGTACAAAGTGTCTACAATAAACATAATAACATTGTTTCTCGCAGACCTCACAAGCTGCAACAGAAATCTCATTTTTTTGCAATCATTGATATCGTGTTATAACAACAACGCGGCCCGGAAATAGCTCTTTACAGAAACCAAAATGGCCAGCAATTATATTTATGTGCAGTTTATTTAACCTGCCCTCCTTCCCCAAACTAGCTTCAATACTGTCACTTAATTATTAGTATAACGAAAACCAATTTAATAGGGTCCTGCAGGGGTAAAAAAATAAAAGGGGGTTAAATAGAAACCGTGAAAAGCACTACACAGCACAATCAACACAATTAACAAAAAATGTTCTATATTTAGTGTACGGTAACCACAGCTTTCAAATGAATCGCAGAACGAATTCCAGGATTCTCTGGCTGAGCCAAAAGAAATAAATAAGGCTTCGATCTGTAGCTTGTAATGAAGGTTTGGCTGGGCTTATGTGTGTTCTTATAAAGTGAGATGAAGAGTGGTTCTTTTCACTACAGATTACATTATAGTCTTGGGCACATTGAGAACCGTGTAAAAATGCCATTTGGTCCATACATTATTCCGCTGTTCAGGACATTTAGTTTTATCTGCTGATTTGGAGTTATTAAATTAACTCAGTTTGCTTGTTTATATTAAATGACCTAATAATATATGTGAAAGAATGACTCTGGGATAAAATTGTCCTTAACAAAAGTGGCACATTCACAGCGTGTTGGCTAAGTATTCTGTACGATTTGGGGTTAAAAGAAGTGCTTTCTTTGCTAAACATACCTATTTGGTTCTAAGACAGTCTTAGGTCCCTGACGCTGCCACGTATGTTATTATACATAGATTGTGCTACGATATTTTATAATATTGCCTAACCATCATTACTTAAACACCATCTTTCATTGTCCGTGGTTTTCTAGAGGTGCTGTAATTTCTTTCAAACTACAAATCTGGGTTCTAGAACTTCTATAGATCATGATCACACAATTAGATGCTCTATGGACCTTCTTGGGTTCTTGAAGTTGGCATGTTGGACATGGCTTTTGGCTTCATCTTGAACTATCGATGGCCATTATACTGTGTTCTATGACCCTCACGAAGATACCACAAACCAAATATATTTGATGTGTTCTTGGGTCATAAAAGCAAAATCAGAGCCAAAATACAATGATCAATAATGTTTTAAATATATAGGCGAGTCACTTCCACCTTGGAATCGCCCATAAATGATACATTTCTGATTTTAACACTGCAGAATTCATTATTTAGTGAATAAATCCTAATAACAGGAGTCATGTTAACATGCACCCTTCTCTGGTATGACGATCCATTTAATGGTCTTTCTATATTAGACTTTGTTTTCATTTTTTTTGTCTACATTTTTTTTTGCACTCCCTTGGCCGAGATCCTAAGAGGTTTCTATATTTTTACAACTACAGAGAAAATGTACTTGGCCTATCTAAGGCTTGTAAAATGACAGTGTAATCATAGCTGAATGTTAATTCATTATTAGAGAACGAGTCTGTTTAATATAAAAGCTCAGGCCTTCAGCAAGTGAAGGCAGATCTTGAAATTGTGCATTTTTAACGTGCATGTTTCTCGGGGAGGGAAAGTGGATCCAGACTTGAGGGCCGAATGCCAGAACTAGATGTTATAAGAGGACCATTAGGCAGTGTATGATAAAGACATGCTTACAAGAACATACAGTACTCTTTGAAGGATGCCATGAACTACGTTTTCAGATAGCAGAGGAACAAGGCCACACTAAATGTCAAAATCTGTAATTTGGGTCCTGCACACAGTCCTTGCTGTTATGGAAGTCATCAAACCTCCAACCCTTTGGGAGTGCCTTTCCTTCCAGAGCTTCTCCAGACAAATTCATTATGGGATAGCTAAAATGCGAGCTGGGAAAATGTTTATTGCACGCTGATGAATTGCTCAGTATCTTGTGTCTCACAATAAGTTCACATATATGTGTAAAAGTTCTAAAATATGTATTTTAACTTAAACGGCTCCAGAGATACTCCAGACTCAATTCATTAGCTATTTTATTCTCCACGATTAGTGCGTGATGGATTTAATACACTAAAATCTGCATTGCAAGCAGTTTTTATTTTGTTTTTTAAATGATCATTTTCTGCTGCTCTTACAGATCTACTGGGAATTAGTGGACAAGGAACCGTGAGAACTGTATAACGTTCTGCACTGTGCCGCACACACTGTCGGTTTAATGCAGGAAAGGTGAAGGGGAAAAGTGGAAGTGTTTTTTCATTTTTGTTATATGAAAGCATACTCTATATCATTAAAACCAAGTAAACAATTAAAAGTCAATTCATACAGAAAAACGAAATCTGTTTTCGTCTTTGTCTGCATTTCGTCTTGTTTCCAACGTATAGGACTTAATCATAGGCTCATTATTTGTCACACAACGGCAAAAAAAAAGGGGGACATAAAAACTCAAAGCTTTACAAATCTAAGAATTCACAACAATCTCAGTGAAGTAAACCATTATTGGACAGATCTTCATAGAGCAATAGTTCTGTGAGTAAGTACTATCACAGACACGAAATGCGTTGGACAGATCATTCTTCTTTCTGTTGGTACTGTGCACTCTTCTATTGCGGTGACACAAAATTTCTCCAACAAAAGAGTTGCTTCTTCAAAATTGAACTCTGTAGTTTTATAAGGTTAAGAGTTAAAAATGATTAATTGGGATATTAGTTGTCATTATTAGCCAAGTCATAATGCAGCGGTACTCAAATGCAAAGCCATCATTATATCACTCAAGATTTTAAACCGGCCCTTTACCACTTCGTTAGGTAAGAGATGCTATAGGCAAGCCATGGCTGAAAGTCTGTACCTGCTGTACGTTTACGCTGTTGCTGGTTTATACATGCCAAAGCAATCGTGAATGTATCACAGGCAGTCAAACCAAGTCACAATTTAGTTGAAAATTCCACTGAAAATGGCCCAGATTTTATTGACACTCAGACACCTTTACTAAAATAAATAAAGAGTAAAATGTGTAATTCTTGAACGGCGTTAGATCAGAGACTCTGCGATTTAACATTCTCTCTCTGCCAAAACCTACACTCCATGCGATAAGGCTGCGACTGTCCAAATCACAGAGACACATTGAGGCATTATCTCAGCTACTTTATGCAGCAATGACCTGTTTCATTCTCCTGCAGATCACACATTGAGGCCTCGAGGACTGTTCCCACTCATGTTTAGAAAGGAAAATGATCTATTTTTCTTTTGAGGATAAATGAGCAAACTTTTATCTTTCGTCCTGATTCCCATATTCTATGTCTCTGTCTTCACTTGCTATTATTCCACTGACAGTTACTTCCTTTCTCAGAGAGGTAGCCAGGGCTCCATCTAGACATCTTAACGTTTATTTGAAAATAAACATATTTTGGAGGATTGAGAGCCCTGAGTGTGTGTGTCTCTGCACTGCTTACGGTATTCTGACAGGGAAAATGAAATGCCAGGAAAGAAAAAAGCAGGCGACCGTTAGATGATTGCTTGTTAAATGGAGTTACGACATTGTCAGTTAAACGCACTTTGTGTGACTTAAAACAATAAACTGTACGGACCTTGAATGATTTGCGAGCTCTGCGAGTTTATTTTACAATATAATGCCATATTTTGTGTATTTATACACGCATACATATTTATCTAAACAACAATATATAACAGGTATACTAAAAACATATGGTGTTACAAGCATTATATATGTTATGTACATAACACAAATATACACACACTACATAGTATGTTTGGGTGACTTGACAAAATGATCCATATAAAATCAATTTAAATCATAAATTGCAATGTCCCCCGACAGTGACATTGCCGCTGGTGGTCCAATGGCCGGGGGGAAGGGAAAGGTGAGATTTACTTATCTGAACCTGTCCCTCACAGGTGCCGTCATCTTCTTCTGGCCGGTCCTCTTCTGAAGCGCTAGCTCAGCTCAGTGCGGAACTAATGTTGAGAGGGACCTGGTGCAAGAAAGTTTTTTTGGGGTCCCCTCTAGTACAAGAATAACTCCCACGATGCTATGTCAGCTGGGGATCTACCATTTACACATCCCTTCGGGGTTGTATTTGTGAGCAGTGTTTGTGCGTTTGAATGTAAGCATGTTTTTGTGTACAGTATGTGTGTGCATGTAGGGCTGTATGTGTATGTACTGTTGCAGTGATGAACTTGTGTGTAGTGTTTGCATTTCAATGCAGAGGTGTGTTTGTATGTCGTTTTGGCTTTCAAATGCAGGTGTGTTTTTGTGTGTAGTATTAGTGTTGGAGTGAAGGAGTGTGGTTGTATATAATTTTGGAGTTTGAATGCTGGGGTGTGTTTGTATGTAATATTTGTGTTAAATTGCAGCAGTGTGTTTGCGTGTTCTTAGATTGCTTGGATGTACACTGAACAAAATTAGAAACGCAACACTTTTGTTTTTGCCCCCATTTTTCATGAGCTCAACTCAAAGATCTAATAATTTTCTGTACACAAAAGGCCTATTTCTCTCAAATATTGTCCACAAATCTGTCTAAATCTGTGTTAGTTAGCACTTCTCCTTTGCTGAGATAATCCATCCACCTCACAGGTGTGGCATATCAAGATGCTGATTAGACAGCATGATTATTGCACAGGTGTGCCTTAGGCTGGCCACAATAAAAGGTCATGCTAAAATGTGCTAAAATGCTGCTCTACCTCTCACAATACCACTCCTGCACCCCCATACTGTTCCTAACCCTCCAACATGTCCCCAGTCCCACACAATACTGCCCCTCACTAAAGCTCCAAACCCCACAATACTGCTCTTAACCCTACCACTAACGCCCCAATCCCCTATAATACTGCCCCTTTCCCCCCACACTAAAGCCCCATTCCCCACAATACCGCTCCTAACCCTACCACTAACGCCCCAATCCTCTATAATACTGCCCCTTTCCCCCCACACTAAAGAATCAATCACCACAATATGGGCCCTGTCCCCATACTAAAAAATCAATCTGCTCCATCACAATAAGACCCAATCCCCAACAATACTGCCCCTATTCCACCCTCGCTAAAGTCCCTATCCCCCCACAATACTGCCTCTACTTCCCAATACTACTCTTAGCCCTAGTCCCCCACACACACATTACTAAAGCCCTATTGTGCAGCACTACAGAATTTGTTGGCGCTATATATATTATGATAATAATAATTATAAAGTCCCTATCCCACACAATTCTGCCCCTATACCCCACACTAAAGCACAGTGACACAGAAAGAGGATGGTGGGCAAGTAAGAGACACTAAAGGGGATATAATACATTAAAGGGGGTGTAACACACACAGCGATAACACATTGCAACACAAAAGGGGGTAAGAAATTCAAAACAGGGGTTATGAGGCACACAGGTGAAGATACATTTTTTTGCGGGGGGGGGGGAGGGTCAAAATGCATATTCGCCTGTTTAGCCAAAAATGCTAGTTCCGCCACTGGCTCAGCTATATCCCAGCTATACATGGTTAGTAAATAGTTATATCCCAGATTTACAGGGTTAGTAAATAGCTGTATCCCAGATATACAGGGTTAGTAAAGAGCTGTATCCCAGATATACAGGGTTAGTAAATAGCTGTATCCCAGATATACAGGGTTAGTAAAGAGCTGTATCCCAGATATACAGGGTTAGTAAAGAGCTATATCCCAGATATACAGGGTTAGTAAAGAGCGCTATATCCCAGATATACAGGGTTAGTAAAGAGCTGTATCCCAGATATACAGGGTTAGTAAAGAGCTGTATCCCAGATATACAGGGTTAGTAAAGAGCTATATCCCAGATATACAGGGTTAGTAAAGAGCTATATCCCAGATATACAGGGTTAGTAAAGAGCTGTATCCCAGATATACAGGGTTAGTAAAGAGCTGTATCCCAGATATACAGGGTTAGTAAAGAGCTATATCCCAGATATACAGGGTTAGTAAATAGCTATATACCAGATATACTAGGGTTCCAGATATACAGAGCTGTATCCCAGATATACAGGGTTAGTAAAGAGCTATATCCCAGATATACAGGGTTAGTATAGAGCTATATCCCAGATATACAGGGTTAGTAAAGAGCTATATCCCAGATATACAGGGTTAGTAAAGAGCTATATCCCAGATATACAGGGTTAGTAAAGCTATATCCCAGATATACAGGGTTAGTAAAGAGCTATATCCCAGATATACAGGGTTAGTAAAGAGCTGTATCCCAGATATACAGGGTTAGTAAAGAGCTGTATCCCAGATATACAGGGTTAGTAAATAGCTGTATCCCAGATATACAGGGTTAGTAAATAGCTATAGCCCAGATATACAGGGTTAGTAAATAGCTGTATCCCAGATATACAGGGTTAGTAAATAGCTGTATCCCAGATATACAGGGTTAGTAAAGAGTCTAGCTGTATCCCAGATATACAGGGTTAGTAAAGAGCTGTATCCCAGATATACAGGGTTAGTAAATAGCTATATCCCAGATATACAGGGTTAGTAAATAGCTATATCCCAGATATACAGGGTTAGTAAATAGCTGTATACCAGATATACAGGGTTAGTAAATAGCTGTATCCCAGATATACAGGGTTAGTAATAGCTATATCCCAGATACACAGGGTTAGTAAATAGCTGTATCCCAGATATACAGGGTTTGTAAATAGCTATATCCCAGATATACAGGGTTAGTAAATAGCTGTATCCCAGATATACAGGGTTAGTAAAGAGCTATATCCCAGATATACAGGGTTAGTAAAGAGCTATATCCCAGATATACAGGGATAGTAATTAGCTGTATCCCAGATATACAGGGTTAGTAAATAGCTATATCCCAGATATACAGGGTTAGTAAAGAGCTATATCCCAGATATACAGGGTTAGTAAAGAGCTATATCCCAGATATACAGGGTTAGTAAATAGCTGTATCCCAGATATACAGGGTTAGTAAATAGCTGTATCCCAGATATACAGGGTTAGTAAAAGGCTGTATCCCAGATATACAGGGTTAGTAATAGCTATATCCCAGATATACAGGGTTAGTAAAAGGCTGTATCCCAGATATACAGGGTTAGTAAATAGCTATATCCCAGATATACAGGGTTAGTAAATAGCTGTATCCCAGATATACAGGGTTAGTAAATAGCTATATCCCAGATATACAGGGTTAGTAAAGAGCTGAATCCCAGATATACAGGGTTAGTAAATAGCTGTATCCCAGATATACAGGGTTAGTAACTAGCTATATCCCAGATATACAGGGTTAGTAAATAGCTGTATCCCAGATATACAGGGTTAGTAAAGAGCTGTATCCCAGATATACAGGGTTAGTAAATAGCTATACCCCAGATATACAGGGTTAGTAAAGAGCTATATACCAGATATACAGGGTTAGTAAATAGCTATATCCCAGATATACAGGGTTAGTAAATAGCTGTATCCCAGATATACAGGGTTAGTAAATAGCTGTATCCCAGATATACAGGGTTAGTAAATAGCTATATCCCAGATATACAGGGTTAGTAAAGAGCTATATCCCAGATATACAGGGTTAGTAAGAGTCTAGCTGTATCCCAGATTCCTTGAAAACATGAATCAATTCTAATTAAAATACATAAATAAAAAGATGAATTTTGAGGCCTGTATAATTTGGCTTTGGATTTTTTTTGCCTGTTAGAAAGCAGTTTATCAGATTCTCAGCAATTTGTGTAACAAAAACAAATTTGTACGTGGCGTAAACCGAACTCCAAGTGACATTGTTGGCTCATATGGAACCGTTTTAAAATCATTTTGCTGATAAGCATTGTGGGTGTGCAATGAAAGGGTTAATACAATTAACGGTACACTTGCAATCAGCATGATTAATTGGTGCTATTTGTCCAAGTTCAGGTCTGGATGAAGATCACAGTTTTTAGCCAGAAGTTGAGAAAAGAAAAATAAAAGAATAAATTATTTGTTCTCTGAGTGCTTGAACGTTTCCCATTTTTCTTCTCCGAAATGACCCCGTCCTCAGGAGACTGAACTACATGTAATTACTTCTTAGAGAGAAACTTAAAAAAGAAAAAACAGGGTTACACAGCGAATGTTACTGTTAAACGAACGAAATGCATGTAAATACAAGTTTCAAATATATGAAAAAATTTATTTTTATTAAATCCAATACTTGGGCAGCTGTACAGAATGGAATAATCAATATTCACAGTAAAACAGTTCTTCAAAGCAAAATAAACCATACAATTAATTTTTTAATGTGTGGTTTTACATTGCAGCGTGTGAATTGTCAATGTATAATATATATTATGACAGTTGTAAAGTGCATCGAAACATATTTGTGCAATGGAAATGCTGAATAATAATGGTTCTTTATCTAATGGGGAGGGGTGGGGGGTGTACAGCATATTGGGGTAAATGAAGAATCCCAGGTTCTTGAGATGAAAGTGAAATGGTATGTGTTATAAAACTGCAGGGATGAGTAACAAAGGCAGGACTTGCCGGGCAGTCACAACAAGGTTCAAATCACAAGGGAGCAACAAAGCACTCATTCCTCTAGTGACCACTAGACCACCAGACAGACAGGCAGACGCAGCGGGCAATTTAAATCCCTCATTCCCCTCCCCAACCAGGAAAGGAATGCAGAATATAGGACAGAGAGAGCTAGATTTCTAGTTATTTCTTTCAAGGTGTCTCTGATGAGCTCTCCCCGTCTATTCTGCTGCGGATATGGAGTCTCACGACATCTAGATATTTCTGAATACAGATCTGCATAGTATATATAACCAGCCCTCTAACACGCGTAATGTATCGCCTGGACCTGTCAGTTTATCTGTGAATTCAAGGGACATGGGAGACTGGGGATGTATTATTGACGCAATTTATTTCAAAAGAACACAAAAATAAATACGGTCAACTTTTAAAGTTCCCTTCAAACCTACTGCAAACCGATAGGCCTGCTGTTTGTATCATTGCTGTTTGTATCATTGAATCATTGCTCCTCTCTGTACAGTAGTTTCATTCTTGAATAGACATGGGTGAAGCTACTGTGGCACCTGATGAAAGCCTTTCTTCTATTTCTTCAATATAAGGTTATTCTCTAAATTCCAAATTCCAGTGAACTAAACCCAAAGTACACATTTTAGGCAAAAAGAGCCTCCAGTCGCAGCTTGACTGCTTTAGTCTCAGTTTTACAATTCAGATTTAATTCAATAAAATGAGCAGTTTGATATATAACCCTGACTTTGAAAATGATTTGAAAGAAAAAACGAAAGGACTACACCCATTCATTCATTAACAGGAATCGGCGGGATTTTATTTAACGCAGTAACGTATGTGGTCTCCTACTGCTGATTTGGGAAAACCATTTTCCCCTCTCCCAAACATAAATGTAATTTATGGCACAAGCCCTCATTGAGGATACATTTCAACTTGGGGGTTCTCATTGTCGAAACACAGACCAGCAAAAATGTAAACGACTTGCTCTGGTGTCCTCCTCCCTCAAACAGCTAGCTAGAATTGTAATAGCAGGTTTATATTATAGGAGAAATCCCTTGTAGCCCTGAACAGGTGACATGTACAGGACACATATCATTTTTGTTCCATTTCCGTTATATTTCGGCATCCTGTCTAATACAAATAACACAGCGTACACAAACTGTAAAGTAACAGCCATCGCGTGTCTTCTCTCAGGCAAGCTGCAAAACCTGCTGACGGAGAATTTTTTAAATCACTTACTGTGTCATAACTTATACACTCAGAGCTATTATTTTATATAAACCACAGTGAGATTTATCTTATTGTCAGGTATGTCCTGGGACTTGCACACAATATACAGGGTTATTCACTAAGCTGAGAATTCCAAGGGATACTAATGTAAGGCCAAAGCAGCCGAACTGGAAGTGTAGATTGATGAGAGAACGTTTCCATATCAGCTATTTTGCTCTTAAATGTGAAATTCACTTTCAATTCTCACTGTAGTGAAAAACCCTAATTGTTTTGATCGTTTTACATTGAACATATACTGAATATATATCAGCACCAGTAGTTGTTACAGGATTGGATTGATTGGATGATAACCATTAGCGGTTGTTACAGGTTTGGTTTGATTGGATGATAACCATTAGCAGTTGTTACAGGTTTCATTTGATTGGATGATAACCATAAGCGGTTGTTACAGGTTTGGTATGATTGGATGATAACCATTAGCGGTTCTTAGAGGTTTGGTTTGATTGGATGATAACCATTAGCAGTTGTTACAGGTTTGGTTTGATTGGATGATAACCATTAGCGGTTGTTACAGGTTTGGTATGATTGGATGATAACCATTAGCGGTTCTTAGAGGTTTGGTTTGATTGGATGATAACCATTAGCAGTTGTTACAGGTTTGGTTTGATTGGATGATAACCATTAGCGGTTGTTACAGGTTTAGTTTGATTGGATGATAACCATTAGCAGTTGTTACAGGTTTGGTTTGATTGGATGATAACCATTAGTGGGCGGGGGGGAAGTAACATGCACACTACCCAGAATCCCCTATATCCATTAAAATAACTGGAGGTGTTTAGTATGACTCCAATGGACATTTAAGTGTAAGATCACCTGCCACGTGAAGGCAAACCTCTCAGGTGAGTCCTACACTAACAATTCACCTTGCGGCTTTTTCCCCATACACCCCACATGTGTCCAATTAATAGATAAATATATAACAGTGGAATTACTGTAGTTAGAAATCGGTGTCCAGACAGACGGATTAATCCAATGAGCGCACTCATTACTACAATCTATCTGCCCATTCTCACAGCGACTCTATCACATGTGTACACACCACCCAACCCAGACAGAAATGGATTATCCTGGCCAATAACCACACGAGACTATGCTTTTCTCGAATGCCGACGTGTCCTCAAAGAATGTATATGAGGAATGGATTTAGCATAACCTAAATTATTTCCCATATTTATTTTAAGCTTTGGGGAAATATGGAACAGTTTTATAAAGATAGGATCTCTCCGAGTATGGCAAGGCTGGCGTCATGGCAACCTAAAAGATGCTCTCTGCAGAGGGATTTATATAATGTGAATATTAGCACCAGTGACAAATCATCCATTGCAACAGGAACTGTCATCTTGGAGAGAAACCTTCTTTCTTACAATTCACACAAAGTTAGTGATTGGTTTTCATGTATTTATTTATTTAAATCTACTTTTCGTGTCTCTTTTATGCTTGAATTTTAAAAAAAATCCAGGTTTCGTCCATAACAGCTCGACACAGAAAATTATTTGAAAATGAGGCTTTGCGAAAAAACACACACTATGCATCATGGGGAAATGATAGCAAGATTCATCATTAATAAAGGACCACAATAGGCACCCAGACCACTTCAGCTCAATGAAGTGGTCTGGGTGCCAGGTCCATCTAAGGTTTACCCTGCAGCTGAGAAACTTCTATGTTTACATTTGGGTTAATCCAGCCTCTAGTGGCTCTAGTGGCTGTCTCATTGATTTTCACAGTGAGAATACGCCACGTCCATAGGAAAGCATTGAGAAATGCTTTCCTAAGGACTGATTTAATGTGTGCTCGCTTTTGGCGCTGATGCCGGCAAAGTGAGAAGTTTCCCAGTGCCGAGGGAGCCGGCGCTGGAGAAAGGTAAGAGTTTAACCCCTTCAGCCCCCTTCAGCCTGGTTAGAGTGGGACCCTGAGGGTGGGGGGGACCTAAAGACCCTATAGTGCCAGGAAAACAAGTTTGTTTTTCTGGCACTTTAGTGGTCCTTTAACCCCTTAAGGACCAAACTTCTGGAATAAAAGGTTAAGTGCAGTAGAAGAGCTTATTTTTTTAACTCTCACACTGCATGGCATTGTAGAAGATGCTGGCCTTTTTCTAATACAATATCCCCCACATGGTTAACGAGTGGGTACATTCCCCTCACTGGCAGTTAAATGATTGCAGCATCCAGTGCATTATAAAACTTGATGAGAATTCAAGGTCAACGTTAAAATTCAGAAAATTTACTTTCTCTCTCCCTCTCTGGCAGAAATGTATTTAAATTCTGTACATTAAATCCTTGATAATTGCTACCAGCCTTTGCCAGAGACAATGTTGTCCATATGGGAAGTCTGAGCGATGGGAGGTGGTCTTCAGACTAGTCTCTTATCTCATCTGGGCAAAGCAAAACAAAGGAGAAAATTGGGTTATATCATGATATCAGATATTGTGATGCTCAACTCTTGTTATCTTAGTCTTGTAAGTGAAGGGGCAGTAATCAGGACCAATTTCCATTAAATTTAACAACCCTTCCCTGGGGTCTGAAAGGTATTTGAATTTGGAGTTTAATGCAGTCTGCTACGGCTGCAAACTGGTGGAATCCACTGGAGTTCTTGAGTTCTGTAGACGCACACTTATATCGAACTTATTTGTAAAAGTATCTCTGGATCAGAAGTTTGTCTTCAGATATTGGATTTTATATAGTGTTCTTATTCAATAATTGTAGTTCTAATAGTGTTGAATAATTAACTTCAATTAAAATCTTGATTATAGACTATTGACTTGTGTCTAGATTGGAAACTTGCCTCTGGATTATTGAAGTGGGGGGGATCAGCACATCGAGGATAACTTGATGAAAATACAGTTTTTTGGTTGAAGTAACCTTTTAAAAAACACGTCATTGTAGTTTTTCCTCCCCAGTGCAGCTCCATTTTCAGCTCGTGTAAATTTAAGCCAATGGGAGTCATGTCCCTGATGTGAGTTTGCTCGTGCACAAAAGTCCAAATTGACGTCTTTGGGAGATCCCATGAGGTCACAGGAACCTCGACTGATATTGCTGCACTATAAGCTGCCATGAGCTGTGTGCTCGATGTGAGAAGATGGCTCTGTCTGCTGGTCTCCTTCAGTGACGGCTGATTGGAAACGGCAAGATGCCAAAGCCAGAAGCGGTTTAAAGGTTTACGTTTTGCCAAAAAAATCACTACTGTGTCTCATGAATATTTTCTGATTTCACTGCAATTCAGCGACATTCCGCTGCTGTCTATATGAATTTTTCATGAAGATTCTGTCTATAAAGTCTTCAAATGAGACAGTGCAGCTTTAAATGTCGACTTACCTAACAGCGGGTTACAGTGTGTGACTGACAGACTTGCAATACTTTCCAAATCTACTCTGTCCTGACTTTGTAAGTAGCAGTTATGGACGAAAATTTGAAATTCACTTTGAATTCAGTTAATTTCTCACTTTCTTGAATAACCCTGTTGGACTCTCTGAGCATGATAACAAACAAACCAACAGTCACACAAGCGAAGGAAAGGGTGTTTGAACAACTAGATTGGCGTCATAACCACATCTTGGGAAATACACTCTGTGCTCATATTACCTATTAAAATATCTTTTAGTGTCATTGTACCGTGAGCCGGGAGACACTGGATGTTACAGCGATGTAATATTAAGACTTATAACTAGCGTTTAGACTGATGTTCACGTGTTCGCGGTTGGCTATAGAGAGATGGTGTGTGTTTTCAATCTGCGCTGGATTAAAACCAGTTCATCCCAAGCAGTAACAGAATAGCTGGGGGACGCCTCGAACACTTTATTGGCCGAGTCTGCATTCAAAGAATTACTTCATTACCTCCTTTCCTCCCAAGGCAATATCAGATTGTGGAAGCCTTACAGATCTGGGCCTCCCACCTTGCAAATGCAATGAAAAGAGAAAAAAGATACAAAAAAAATGTATTTAGTGTCTTTTTATAATGGTCAGGGGATGAGGTCACATGACGTGGTGCAATTAAAAAAAAGAGAACATTGTATCTGCAGCGAGTGATCACACAGTGACCCTATTCTCTCGAAAGCAAGGCGTAACGCCACATCATCTCAAAAAAAAACCCATCCAGGCCGCAGGTGGTGTATATAACTGCCGTTTGCTGATAACTTGATTGAAAGTATATTTTTAAGCTTGCATTATCCTGCAGCTGGGACTCTATAGGCTATCTTCCACCCCCTCCTCCTACTCAGCCCCCCCTCCCTTCCACACCGAACCTGTGAAATAATAATTGTATATTTAAACAGTAAGTATATCAAAACATCTATTCATTCTCGCACCTCGAGTAAACAGGTTTTAGGTAAAAAGCAAAAAAAAGTTTTAATACCGTTTTTGCAGTTAGAATTCTTATCTCCCATATTAGATTAGTGTAGGAAGCATCAATATCACGGTACCTTATAAGGGTAGGATTTAAACACAATGCGGCCTTTTGGTGTGACTAAATATTTATTTGCTTAAAGAGACACTGTAATCAGCAAAGCAACTTTAGCTTAATGAAGCAGTTTTGGTGTATAGATAACGCCATTGCAGTCTCACTGCTCAATTCTCTGCCATTTAGGAGTTAAATCACTTTGTTTTTACAGCTCTAGCCACACCTCCCTGCATGTGACTCACACAGCTTGCATTAAAAAAAAAATATTTCATTTTCAGTCAGATATTACAGCACAGTGTGTTTACTGTGGAAGTTACTTTAGAACTTTTTATTTTCTCCTCTGTGCGCAGTGAATTACAACACTGAGGCACACATAGCTGAAAATAAATAAACCCTAAGGAATTGTTTAAATCTTAACTACATGTTATTGCTGATAACAGGAGCAGTGAAGGTCGAAGGTGAGTGTTCCCAAACAAAAAAAACAATTCCTATCAGTAAACATACCCAAGCATTTCAAATGGACAAAGAGATACACTTTAAAAGGGTGTGTCTAGGGGTTGGCTGTTCTGGCACATTTTAGAAGACTTACTAATAACAATTTATAAACTAAAATGTAATTTATAACAAAATCAATGTATCTTATTTACAGACTGATTTCTAAACACATTTATTGTAGTTTAAATACACATTACTGAGAGTATTATTGCTGTGGAGCTCTGTTACACACTCAGACACATTACTGGGAGTATTATTGCTGTGGAGCTCTGTTATACACTCAGACAAATTACTTGGAGTATTATTGCTGTGGAGCTCTGTTATACACTCAGACACATTACTGGGAGTATTATTGCTGTGGAGCTCTGTTATACACTCAGTCACATTACTGGGAGTATTGTTGCTGTGGATCTCTGTTATACACTCAGACACATTACTGGGAGTATTATTGCTGTGGAGCTCTGTTATACACTCAGACACATTACTGGGAGTATTATTACTTTGGAGCTCCATTATAGACTCAGACACATTACTGGGAGTATTATTGCTGTGGAGCTCTGTTATACACTCAGACACATTACTGGGAGTATTATTGCTGTGGAGCTCTGTTATACACTCAGACACATTACTGGGAGTATTATTGCTGTGGAGCTCTGTTATACACTCAGACACATTACTGGGAGTATTATTGCTGTGGAGCTCTGTTATACCCTCAGGCACATTACTGGGAGTATTATTGCTGTGGGGCTCTGTTATACACTCAGACACATTACTGGGAGTATTATTACTGTGGAGCTCTGTTATACACTCAGTCACATTACTGGGAGTATTATTACTGTTGAGCTCTGTTATACACTCAGACACATTACTGGGAGTATTATTGCTGTGGAGCTCTGTGATACACTCAGACACATTACTGGGAGTATTATTGCTGTGGAGCTCTGCTATACACTCAGATACATTACTGGGAGTATTATTGCTGTGGAGCTCTGTTATACACTCAGACACATTACTGGGAGTATTATTGCTGTGGAGCTCTGTGATACACTCAGCTCAATCATCATGAAGCCATTCAATTATTACTAATTAATATACGAAATATTAAGCGTAATAGTTAAACAAATGTAAAATAAAAAAATTATATTAAAAAAATTAATACATTTTAATAAAATATCAGCCAGATTTTTCCAGTTCTAGATTCCAAATCTCCCACCCATTTATGCCGGATGAAGTAGCCGCACTCTCTTTGGCAATCGCTGCGTCTACAGAATGAACTAAAAAAAATACAGAATATATATTGTGAAGATCACATTGGAATGAGTTTTTTTGTGCAGGTTACAAGCGGAGATTTTATAGATGCATTGAAAGTGTTCACAGGACCGTGGTACTTTGTCAAAATACCATAACCGGCATATAAATCGTGCACGTTGCTCCTTGACTTGCGAAATATAATGGTTTCCAGATCGGGATAGGGGATTAAAATGCAGTTTGTGTAAGGCTGGAAGGCACCAGTTAAACACACTGCTGGAACTGGTTACAACGAACGCTGTTATCCAAATTAGAAAGCGTGTAGCGTATCCATAATATCCCATAGTTCTAGGGGTCTTATTAAAGCATTTAAAGATATATTATAATAGGAAAGGAGAATCCTGCAAATTGAAATCAATATTCTTCGATATCCTGGGGGAGATTGATCAAAGCCATGTGTTTGGAAACTGGTGCAAAATGGCCAATCACCATGGAAACCGGTGGAACCTACATGCACATTGGTGGCCCATACCCTTTTATATTTTTGCTCCATTTTCTGCACAGGACACGTTGATAAATCCCCCACTAATTCAGTTTCCGTCCCCTTTGTAACCCAGGCTGTCACATATCAAGCTTGTCTTTGTGAAATCGCCACGCTTTTCCGCCTGACGCACCGTTTCCACCACGCACGCCATGACACTTTCTGATTTTCTGCTGATTCTTACAGCATTTTGTTTCCTTTTACTTATAGATCAGTTATCATTGGTAGGGGAGCCATTTCTGACCAAATAGGCGACTGCCTAGCATACCAAACTATCGTTTTCTGTGGAGACACGAGGCGCAAGCTGGTTTTGCCATCCTTAGAACCTGTTTATGAAGATGATACCAACAGTGCTCTCCTTCTCTAATCATGATTTAGTTTAACTTACCAATATTTTAGTCTGCTTGGGGTATGATGAAAACACATCCTTCAGCCATATACATACATCTTGGGTTGGACAGTTAGTCTCTATGGTCTTTCCAGCTTCACTCCCTGCATACAATCATGGAAGACCATAGAGACTAACTGTCTGTTTTCAATCACTGTCTGACCCATGTGTGCAGGTAGTGGTTAACGTGTGGTGCCCCTTATGATCACCAAAACTGCTCCACCCACCCCGCCCCCACCTTACCCCATCCCCAATTAAAACAGAGACATAAATGTGGTATAAACAGGCCACAGCTTTATTTATATATATATAATAAGTAAAACCAATTCAATTATGTTTAATATGAGCGTATATTTTTAGCTCAAAACCCGTCCTTGCCAACCGGACCATAATAACCTTTTGAGTACCTCTTTCCAGGGCACCTGCCCTCCCCCCTCGTCCAAGCTAATTGGCCTTCACCTTGGCCCTCCAATTCCCCATGCCAACCCCTGGCCGCTTTTCCTGGCACGGAGGGCACGCCCAAATACCAAACCATTGCCCGAGGTTAGGGGAGGGACCAGACCCAGCATTCCTTCGTCCAATGCACTCCTTTTCCACTGGTTCGGCAAGGACCATACCCGCCAGCTGTGACAAAAGAAATAAATTAGTAAGACGGAAACGGATACCAAAGTATCAACAAAGGGAGGGAGGGAGGGAGATGTTACCACGCCGTTAAATCTAAGATGGCTGAGGTAAGGGAGACAAAATGACTGGTATATAAAGGACCACACCCATCCCTTACTCTAATTGACACACCCACTTATGACACCTACACCCACCACACCCACACATGCCTCCTATCCGGCTAGCTTTCAGCCCGCCTCCTCTGGGCCTTGTGTGCAGGTAGTGGTTAACGTGTGGTGCCCCTTATGATCACCAAAACCGCTCCACCCACCCCGCCCCCGCCTTTCCCCATTCCCAATTAAAACAGAGACATAAATGTGGTATAAAACAGGCCACAGCTTTATTTATATATATAATAAGTAAAACCAATTCAAATTATGTTTAATATGAGCGTATATATTTAACTCAAAACCCGTCCTTGCCAACCGAACCATAATAACCTTTTGAGTACCTCTTTCCAGGGCACCTGCCCTCCCCCCTCGTCCAAGCTAATTGGCCTTCACCTTGGCCCTCCAATTCCCCATGCCAACCCCTGGCCGCTTTTCCTGGCACGGAGGGCACGCCCAAATACCAAACCATTGCCCGAGGTTAGGGGAGGGACCAGACCCAGCATTCCTTCGTCCAATGCACTCCTTTTTCCACTGGTTCGGCAAGGACCATACCCGCCACTAGCGCCAGCTGCATTTAAGCCTAAATCAGCAGGCGCGACCCCCCACCAATGCCATGGCCTGTTCCAGCGCATCCTGCAGAGCTAGGTTGAAGAAATCCAACCCCACATCGGTCAGGTGGACCCCGTCCGGGCGAAAATATATCGCCGCGTCACGTTCAAATATTCGGTGGCGCACCGAAATGCCACCAACGCCGAGCACAAATTTTGACACTCTTTTATTAATTTTTACCCTGCATCGTTCAATAGCCCCCTGATCGCGCGCGCGCCCCCAATAGTTCCTGGACACTATCCCAGACCAAACTAAACAAAGCTGCGGGAACAAAACTCGCAAGCGCGCTAAATCCCTTCTAATCATTTCACCCAAACCCCAAGCAGGCAGCACCCCCAGATCATTGCCACCCAAGTGAACCACCAATACATCAGGCGCCCCTAGGAAAGTGGCCAGCTGTACAACCTCCGGCAAGAGCTGGCCCCATCTCATGCCCCGGAAACCAAACCATCGGACCTCCGCCAGCTCCCGAGGAATTCCAAGGCGTGTCCCACCCGGGCGTACCCCAGCCCGCAGATGGGCCCAATAGATGTACGAATGCCCAATCAGCCAGATCCTACGGCCGGGCCCTGTGGAGAAAACACAAGAGGGGAACCGATTAGCCGCGTGGGCCGTACGTAGGACCGAAACCTCCCAGATTCCCATCTGCCAATCCTCTGAATAGCCTGATCAGAGAAACCCAACCGAGAGGCTTCGGTTGCGGCCCCAATGCGGAAGGAATGACCCCCAAACTCCTTGCTCGGGATTCCCAGCCGATCAAGGGCCAGGCGAAATACCCTGAGAAATTGAAATCGAGATAAGTAGGCACCATTTTCATGAATTAACAGCGGGCCGGAGAAACCTGGTCGCCCGGAACTGTAAGATAGGTATGCCGAGACGGGGCAAACTGCCGAATCCGGAATGGCACGAAGGGTAACCCACTTACCCCTGCCAAAAACGTCGGTCTTGGACCGGCGCAACAAAAATTGCACCGTAGTACCCGTGACAAACACGTCCTGAAATAAAAGCCCCCCAGGGGTCCCCCTGCTAGGGCTCACCAGTTCTCCGACCCGAAGAGCCCCAAAAAAGGCGAAAGTAAACGCCACCAAAAACAATCTAGCCTCCGGAGTTGAAAAACAGACCTGGGGGAGAACCGAGGCGATCCCTAACAGGAGCGCGCCCGAAACCGGCCTCCGAGTATCCCGCACCATCGGGCCTTTCCGCCAACCGCGCATCGCAAGCCTCACCATGCAGTGTTTCGTCACATCGGGTACTTGGGTTAAATTGAACCAGAAACTAAGGCCTGAGAGCTTCCCTGACACCGTAGCTGGGGAACACCCGCTAGCCTCCCAGAACCAGAGCAACCGTAACAGACCCTGGACCCTCTCGTCAGAGGAGCCGAACCCACCGCAATCCTGTTCCAGTGCGACCCAATCACCCCATGCCTTACCATACCGGACCCATGTTGCCTCTGATACCGACGACCGTATCCACTCCCTTATTCGCTCAGGCCAAGGGACCAGAGTTCCGCGGGACAGGAGAGACCTTCCAGATCCGCTTCCGGAGCAGCCGATCGAAATACCTGCCATTGGAAACGAGAGAGAGCGTCAGCTGTGGTATTCACAACACCTGGAATGTGCACAGCGCGGCATGAAACGTTCAATGACAAGCATCGTAAGACCAGACGCCGCAAGAGCCTGACCACCGGAGGGGAGGAGGCCGTTAGATTATTAATGGCCTGCACCACCCCCAAGTTATCGCAATGGAAGACGACGCGCCGGTCCCTGAACTCCATTCCCCACAAATGAACTGCCACCACGATGGGGAAGAGCTCAAGGAGGGCCATATTTTTGGTAAGGCCAGCAGCAACCCAAGCCTCAGGCCAAGGTTCCGCGCACCATTGCGTCCCTAAGATAGCCCCAAATCCTGATGCACCTGCCGCATCAGTAAACAGGTGTAGCACAGAATTCGACACCTCTGGTTGTTGCCAATAGGACCTGCCATTGTACCCATCTAAGAAAACCATCCATACTGCCAAGTCCTCCTTGAGCACTTTGGTTAAGCGGATAAAATGAAATGATTTTACAATTCCTGCCGTGGCGGCCGCTAGGCGCCGGTTAAACACTCGACCCATAGGCATAATCCGACATGCAAAATTCAACTTGCCAAGAAGGGATTGAAGCCGTTGTAAAGTAATCTTCCGGAGGGAGATCGCCTCCCGCACAGCCCCCCGCAGATCCTCCAACTTATCCAGCGGGAGGCGACATTCCCCAATAACCGAATCGATCTCAATTCCAAGAAAACACAAGCACGGGGAAGGGCCCACCGTCTTATCGGGCGCCAGAGGCACGCCGAACCCACAGGCCACGTCGGCTACCGATTGCAAAATGTGCGCGCATACCGGGGAGTTCGCGGGACCCACACAAAGAAAATCATCCAAATAGTGAAGCACTGAGTCATAGCCAGACTCAGCTCTCACTACCCATTCCATGAAGGAGCTAAAACATTCAAAATAAAAACAGGATATTGCACAACCCATCGGGAGGCACATAACCACGTAAAATTGCCCTTCAAAGGAACAGCCGAGCAGATGATGACACTCCGGGTGAACCGGCAGGAGGCGAAAAGCCGACTCAATGTCGGTTTTTGCCATCAGTGCACCGGGGCCCGCGGCCCTAACCATACCAACCGCAGTATCAAACGAGGCGTAAGAAACTCGGCATAGCTCCGCCGCAATGTCATCATTCACGGAACCCCCTTGGGGGTGCGAGAGATGATGAATTAGCCGAAATTTCCCGTGCTCTCTCTTGGGAACGACGCCTAGTGGCGATATTCGAAGGTCAGGAAGGGGGGGTTCACGAAAAGGGCCAGCCATGCGGCCCAATGCCACTTCCTTAGCCAGCTTGTCTTTTACCACCCCTGGGTGTTCAGCAACAGAACGCAGGTTCCGACACGACCCTGAGGGCGAACGAGCCCGATGGGGAATCCAAAAACCATGAGTAAACCCTTCCAGGAGCAAGGCAGCCGCCTTTTTGTTCCTATAACGTTTTAGCCACGGACGCATCGCGACGACGTCCACCGGCGTCTTCGCCCTTAGCGCCCATGGCATCCCCTTTGTCGCCAAACTTACCCCGCTTAAAACACTTAGAAGCGGGGTGGGACCCGCCGCAACCGGAGCATTCGTGCTTGAAGCGACAATTTGCTCCGAATTTACACTGGCCGTCGTTAAATTGCCAACAACAACCTGTTCTACGCTGAGTGGCCGACGCGGAGGGTGAGGACCCTGCGCCGGCCCCCCCAAGAAAGGACGACAGGCCCCCCTGATGTGAAGCGGGACGGGTCATGATGGCCAACCACAAGCCGATATCCATTTGATCCCAACTCAGGGAAGGGCGCACCGCTAGGCGCTGGCGGAATTGTTCATCATACCGCCACCAGCCTAACCCGCCATAAACCCGACACGCGTTCCAGATCATATCCTGGTAGCAAAATAGAGAAGAGCATTTGTTGGGAGTCTTTTCCCCTATAACGCTAGCCAGGATAGAAAAGGCCCTGATCCAATTCCCAAAAGTTTTTGGTATCTTCCGATACCGAAACTTCTCTTTCTCCTTTTCTGACTCCTTTGCTGCAGGATCAACCCGAGGCAAGTCCTCCATAGGGAGAAGGGAAAAAATTTCGACAAATTCCCCTTTCTCTATCTTGGCCCGCAATTCAGCTGTCAAATGGAGGCCCAGGGGGCCTGACCAACACATGTAAGCCGCCCCGTGCGCAGCGGGTGCAACCCCCAAGTCCTGAACCGCAGTGGGGGTCACTGTTGACCCCACGGGGGTTCCGAGCTCTCCTGCGGCAGGCAAAGATTCTAGGAGGGCAGTAGGCCCCCCTGAGACAGCCGAAGTAGAAGGCGGGACACCTGACCCTCCGCTAGTCGCCCAACCCGTTCTAAGTTGGTTATCTAAAGTCGAGGTGAGGGGGGCCCCAGAGGGGGGGCCCTTTTCCAAAGAATGCAAAACCTGTCGCATAGTTTGCAGCAACGAATCCCATTCTGGCATGACTGCGCTAACACACCCCGGCCCCAAACCCTGTAAACTAATATACTCACTGGCGGAAACCGAAGGTGAAGCCATCTGTGGAGCCACGACTTGGCCGCTAGACTGTGGTGGCCCAGCTGGAACAGCGACTGCAGGAGGATCTGCACCAGCCGCAACGTCAGCAAAACGAACCGAGAGCCTACCAGGAGTAATCTGCGAAGACAACACAGGTGAGATGGACCCCGGCCCACCCACCCCAGTAGAAACGAAACCGGTAGGGGAGGGCCCTGTGGGGGAACAATGGGCCCCTGCTGTAAGAGTGGCAGGATGAATGGGGGGCAACGTGGTCTGAAGTGGGCCAGGGGGGGCAAGCTGGGCACCAGCTATGAGTGGGTCAGCGGGCAAGGCAGGGAAATTGAGAGGGGCAGGCCCAGGAGACCCTGAAAGGGCCCCAGCCATGATGGGGGCAGCTGAGGAGGAAGGGAGAAGTGGAGGGGCAGAGTGTGACCCAGCTGCCACAGGGACAGGTCCAGCAGACAGTGGAGCAGGCGCAGGAGCAGCTCCAGGGGAGACAGAGTGTGGAGGGAGAGCAGGGGGAGGCCTGAGAGGTAAGTTAGGGGAAGCATACTCCCTGCCCAGTGCCCCAGAACCCCCCACCCCCCTGGAGACAGCCCTGCCGACCAGCGGCCTACTTACCCGACCGGGAGAGCGGGCCACCCGCCCTTGCACAGCCGTTGATCCCGCCAAGGCCGACCTGGTGATTAGTGCCCGCTGTGCGGTGAGGTGCTGTGTTCTCGCGGCCGACCTCCGCCGAGCCCGCGAGACCGGGGGGGTGGTAGCCGCGATGCGGCATGACCGGCGGCAATCCGGCGTGTGGACACACGGGAGGAGGTGCTGGCCGCGGCCGCGGAGGAACCGGCGCGCGGGCCTGCAACAGGGCTCCTACTCCTCTCCCTCACCCGACCCTCCCGTGAGGGGCTATACCGGGCAGGGGGACGTGCGCGACGGCGCTGATTCCCATGGCCGCCATTAGAGGGAGCAGCCACAAGATCAGCACCCTGGTTCCCAGGGCTGCCATTAGAGGGAGCAGCCACACTAGGAGCACCCTGCAGGCGTACTAGCTGTGACTGCAGGTGCCGTCCACCATCTTGAAGGGCCTCAGCCCGGAGGGCAGCGAGGATTGCATCAATATCCATACCCTTGGCCGTTTGACAAGCAATGGTAAGCACAGGAGGATGCAGAGATGTTACCACGCCGTTAAATCTAAGATGGCTGAGGTAAGGGAGACAAAATGACTGGTATATAAAGGACCACACCCATCCCTTACTCTAATTGACACACCCACTTATGACACCTACACCCACCACACCCACACATGCCTCCTATCCGGCTAGCTTTCAGCCCGCCTCCTCTGGGCCTGGGTGTAGGAATATGGCTGAAGGATCCTGTTATAGACCAAAGATAGGGATGGGATTTTCTCATTTATTTACATATACTTCTTTTTTTTTTTTAAATGTTTTTTTTTTTTGAAGTTCCTTTCAAAACTTGGTAAAATGGTTATTATGTAAAAAATATAATTTTCAGGTGACAGCTGTCTTTTAAGGAATGGCAGGCTTCCCCAAACTCCGGCCCTCCAGATGTTGCTGAACTACAACTCCCATGATTCTCAGCCTATCTATTTCATTCATAGAATCATGGGAGTTGTAATTCAGCAACATCTGGAGGGCCGGAGTTTGGGGGAGCCTGGTAAAGAGTATGTTAAAAGCAACAAAAACATAAATGAGTAGAAATTGCTATTGGCGAAATTCTCTGAACTTTTTCCCCCCAATTATTAAAATAACTAATACCTAGTTCTGGGATAGGCAAACCTTCGGCACTCCAGGTGTTGTGGACTACATCCCCATAATGCTCTTACATCCATAGTGCTGGCAAAGCATTATGGGAGGTGTAGTCCAAAACATCTGGAGTGCCTAAGGTTGCCTCAGCCTGACCTAGTCTGACACTTTGTAAAGTAGTGTGCAACAAACAAGGTGCTTGTCCTGTTTAAACACATAGAGCTGTTTTCATTCTTAATTAATAACATTGAATAAATATCTGTTTATTGGTAAACCAGCTGGTGTAGCTAGGATGATGTATAGCACTGAACAGGTTAATGTATCCGCGACCCAGCGGCCTATACATCGCAGGATATTGAGTTTCCCTGTTAATTTTCCAGGAACTGTTCGTGGCTCGGGAAGATTGCTCCATAAAATCGTACTTCCTCGTTCACCACAACACATGGCGTTCTGCGGAGCAGGAAATATCCCATGTCACTTTCCTAGTTAACTCTGGGAATGTAACTGTTTTAATATCACGCGAGGGAACGTTCCTGTGCTGTCATTCACAGAAACCTGGCCAAACTCGCAGTCGCTTTATTGTAAGATTAGGGAATCGTTCTAATAACTGTCACATGGCCATGCCAGGCTACAACATATAATTATCATAAATGGCAACTTTAAAAAGGCTACCAGCACAGAAGTCTCTTTCTCTGTGTTTGTGGGTAGCAAAGTTTCTTTGCAAATGTTAGCAGTACTAAAACCAAAACTAGGCTGAGTTTTTTGTTCATGGGAGGGAAAACAACAAGGCTCTGCATGGGAAGGAATATAACAAGGCTCTGCATGGGAGGGAAAACAACAAGGCTCTGCATGGGAGGGAAAACAACAAGGCTCTGCATGGGAGGGAATATGACAAGGCGCTGCATGGGAGGGAAAACAACAAGGCTCTGCATGGGGGGAATATAGCAAAGCTCTGCATGGGAGGGAAAACAACAAAGCTCTGCATGGGGGAGAATATAGCAAAGCTCTGCATGGGAGGGAATATAACAAGGCGCTGCATGGGGGGATATAGCAAAGCTCTGCATGGGAGGGAATATAACAAGGCTCTGCATGGGAGGAAAAACAACAAGGCTCTGCATGGGGGAATACAACAAGGCTCTGATGGGAGGGAATACAACAAGGCTCTGCATGGGGGGGAATACAACAATGCTCTGCATGGGGGGAATACAACAAGGCTCTGCATTGGAGGGAAAACAACAAGGCTCTGCATGGGAGGGAATACAACAAGGCTCTTCACGGGAAGGAATACAACAAGGCACTGCATGGGGGGAATACAACAAGGCTCTGCATGGGAGGGAATACAACAAGGCTCTGCATGGGAGGGAATACAACAAGGCTCTGCATGGGAGGGAATACAACAAGGCTCTGCATGGGAGGGAAAACAACAAGGCTCTGCATGGGGGATTACAAGGTTCTGCATGGGAGGGAATGCAACAAGGCTCTGCATGGGAGGGAATACAACAAGGCTCTGCATGGGAGGGAATACAACAAGGCACTGCATGGGGGGAATACAACAAGGCTCTGCGTGGGGGGGAAAACAACAAGGCTCTGCATGGGGGGAATACAACAAGGCTCTGCATGGAAGGGAATGCAACAAGGCTCTGCATGGGGGAATACAACAAGGCTCTGCATGGGAGGGAATACAACAAGGCTCTGCATGGGAGGTAACATAACAATGAGGGTGGCAGCAGCACAATACCCTTTTGAATAAGGAAGCAACACAACGGGGAAGATGTATTGAAGTGTGCTGTTCTAAAATGTAATTGAAAAATATAGAAGGGTAGGAGTCAACAGTTGAATGTGCTTGCTTGTCCCACTGGTTACCACGGTAATTGCCCCACTTTTATGACTTTAGACCACTTTTTAGAACAGAACACCTCGATAAATCTCCCTCACAGGCCTGGGGTGGTGCAAGCTGTAAATTTGTCCATTGGCCATGCCTTTGGATGAATGGAGAGACTAACTAGCCACCTTGGCTTTTTATAAAACAATCTGAAGGTCAATTCTATACAATGTGTCTATTGGACCTAGAACTCCTTCCTGAACATGTGAAGGACAGATAGTGTTACTATAAAGCTGAACGCACATCTCTGCCATTCATCACACAGTATGTTCGACATGGTAAAAAATATACTGATGGGAATTAATATCTAATAAAAATAAATAGCACTGTGTCTGGTTTGTGTTTTCCTCTCAGTATGAGTTTTAAGACAGGTGATTTACACCCTGAAGATATGACAGCGTGCTACCATGAATGCTACAAATCATAGCGTCGCACATGGAAAACGTGACATCTCTGAATGATTCATGTCTTGCCGCCTCTCGTCAGTCCTGATACAAAGTGTCTACAGGCAACGAGCAATTTGTATCAGGCTAATCTCAAACATGCACATTGGGCAGGGAATGTGGAATTTGATTTCACTCGGATAGTCATAGTCTGGAGGACATGATCAAGTAGCCCAGAAAAAAAACGAAGGACCTCGGGCCTAAAACCTAGAACATATCAGTAATTCCTTTGCGTGTTATCACCCAACACCCCCCGTTTGTGGTCTTCAGAGGTGTCACATGGGTGGGACAGGAGCAGTAAGATATGCACATCTGATGGGACAGAGATCTCTCCAGTGGTCCATTGTGTGGTTCTATGGGGGCAGGGACTTGAAGCTCTGTGTTATGATGTCACAGCACTGTATCAACAATAATGGCACAAAGACGCTGAGATCTGTGCAATCACGGGTCCAGATCCTTCGCCTTACTATCACAAAATCCACTAAAGGTGCTCTCTAGGCACCATAACCACTGCATATGATTGGGACTAAGTTAAAATGCCTGCAGCACCCTCAGTGTATCATTGCGGTCCAGACTTGACGTGGTTATGGTGCTTACAGTCTTCCTTTGGAAATGGTGATTCCATGGGGTCCTTGTTGCTGCAGCCAACTTTAACCTAGCAATCTTGGTCGTCATTGTCCTGTAATTCAGCGATATCTACTAACCAGGGAATTTGGAAAACTGACAAAGGACTTGCGATTTTTCTGTTAAAATACCTGAAGAGGTTGAATTCTCCAATTCAATACATTTCCAATTCACCTGCCCTTTGCAGTTTACAGTAGAAACTCCGTAATTCAGTCTCAAATTCTTCGATTCTTCAAAATGTTTGGGGTTCGATGCTTTTAATTTGAAGCCATATCCCGAAATGTTAGGTTTTTTTCTTTAATTGTAGGGGTTTATTCACTAAACACTTATTTGGACTCCCCCCCTCCCACCCCCAAATTTATCTGCAGTTTTAGTTTGGGAAGGTTAGCGTAAATTTAGCAATTACATTTTTTAGTTTGCTACGATTCAATGTTTACAGAAATAGTTCAAAATTAACCAACTCGGTACCCTACATAAATCCCCGCTGAGTAAATCAAATGAAATAAGTGTAACAAGTTACAAGGACAACAAAGAGAACGTGTCTGTTTGGAAAAACTGAATTGATTTAGTGGGTGGGCAGGCTGACCTGGGTGACGATTTGGGGACAATAGTGCCCTTAGGCTAAAACAACAAGATACTGACTCAGAGAAAGGCTTAACAGCCAGAAGAAGTAAAATAAGTAAAACAAGTTGGATCACTGAGTGACACGGTACAGAAGCTGTAGTTGTAGTAGATGCATGGAATGGCAGCTAGGAAGACAATCATGACTCATTGATACAGAAGGCCTGTTGGTTTGATCGCAAGACTAAGATGTGCAGAGAACAGACAAAGGAAACTGAATTGCACAGTTTAGGACAAACTAACAGAGTTGGGAAAAAGTATATTTGGAAAATTGTTTAAATCCAATTCCTGACAATTCTCGGTTTAGTGAATAATCCTAAGAGGGTTAAATGCACGCAGAGAATTGCCGAACTGGAATTATTTACTTTAACTATTATCGAGAAAATAAATTAATTCATTACATTAATAACTGGTGACTGTTTAGGAGTTGGATAATAAGAATTTTTAAGTCAGCTATTTTCTCCTGAATTTAACAATTCAAAACAGTTAATAATTCTCTGCAATTCACATTTTAGTGAATGAACCCTTTAGTATAATAAGCCATATGTAAAGTCCCTCGAGTGTTCTATGAGGTAGTGTGACGGTTCCGGGGGATAATGACATCACTTTTTCTTGTCAGAAAGTTTCCTGATGCAGATAACAAAAAAAATTCCACCAGCACCACTTACTTCTAAAGTAAACCCTCGATAAAGTAAAAATCAGAGCTCAAAAAAAGATTTCATTTAAAATAGTTTTGCTGTTTTTATAGATACTTGTACTGATTAACTAGGAAATAATTCATTTGATGGCTATTTAGGACAAGCTCTTATCAAACTTTCTCTCTGTGGATCTTTATACAATTTTTAATACAAGATAATCATTGAGTCAGGTATAGGAGATCAGATGCATGCTGGGAAATATTGTGTTCGGAGATAAGTTTAAAAAGAGGCAGAACAGCGTTGACACAATTTAACACAACGTAGTATTGGTTTATTCATTTTATTATTGTAAAGTGTCTTTAGAAGGCAAGACCACTTAAAGATTCTGGTGTAACTTTGAGAAGTCCCGTGAAGGGGTTAATATCACACCCCCAGAGTAATTAAATGGGAACCCCTCAATCAATAGACACAACACCTCTTTAGAAAGCAGATTCCAAGCTCTGCCTGGAAAATGCCATAATGAAGTGCTGTAAGCAACCAACTAATTGAGTCTTGACATAATGCAGGCCCTTAAAGTTCTTTGTAGCTCCTTATAACTCCATTCTGTTATACACCATCGCTTCCTCGCCTCGCTCCTTTTGTGCCTTAAGCACATTGTCAACAAGTGAGACTAATGCTCCGCACTGCTCTCTTTATGAACCTCACAGACAATGTGTCGCCACCGTAACCCTGCGTGGAAAATGTAGATATTAATTAGCTTGCACGACGCCAGCCTCCTCACATGTGTAACGTGAGATTTTTTATAGGGAGAAATAAAACAAGCTTTTCGCTGCTTTCTGCAGCCCAGTAAAACAGAAGGGGATCCTCGCATGTGTATGTTATTCTGTAGCTTTCAAGGTATTTGTCTGATGATTTTGTAGGCTGACGTCCAGAATGTTACAGTACAGGGATACCATTGAGGAAGGCCGGTGTTTTCTGTGGCTGCGATGTTCGAGCAGTCGTAGTTGCGCCTGCCGGTTATCAAGCTTCTTATTTTACACCAGCCGTTTTCGTAATATTTATATATCGGTTCGCTAAAACAATAACGCTGGAGCAAAGTGGAGAGGGTGAAGTTTCTTCGTAACTAAATATATAGTTTGATGCTGCTTTTTATTTTATTGGTTTGTATAAATATTATAGAATGAAATTGTTGTCTACGTGGAATAGCCTTTGAGTAGAATAATGGAATGTTCACACAATTTAGAGAATGCCTTAAAATAATTTCCACAAAAAAAAAAAAGATACAAAGTTTCAGACATACTCGTCAGATAAGGGCTGGTGGTAGTAGTGGGATTTGAGTTTTAATAAAAGTGCAGGTGTCTCTCATTCAGAGTTTGGAAATAATACAATGGATATAGCTATAATGAAGGATGTGTCCCCATGGAAACAAATATGGTTTAAACAGAGGCAACTGAGGATGATTTATGTTTAAAAACAGACAACATGCACTTACTTGGGGCAAATTTGCATCACCTTAAGCATCCACTGGAGATTTGACTTTTTGAAACTATTTCACTTTCTATATTGTAAAATTCATATTTAAAAAAATAAAATAAAACAATTAACATGTATTCTTTCCCACTTGAAAGGCAAGTATTAAGCAAACACTTTACATCTCAGCTTGGGACTGTAGTAGACATGTCGGATAAACATCACATGTATTTATTTATTTTAAATCTGGCTGTAAAAAAAAGTAAATTAATATTTTTTCTTTACTGTCCCATTGAAGCATGATGTGAGTTATGGTCCAACTTAATATGGGTATACTTTGCAAGCGGGAGTGAAGTCCTGTTAAAAATAACCATATGTCCTGGCTTTAGCTTAAAAAATCTTCCCATATTCTGTCATTTATTTCGGGTCACCATTGGGAAAACAGTGGAAGAAGTCTTTGAACCTGTCTCTGTGTCATTTATCTCACTGACAGAGCAATCCCCCACGCCTCCAGTCGCCTCTGTCCACATTTCAACTTTCCCAGATTTGAAAGCATATTCTAGACTCCCAGAGATCAAAAAAGTGACTTGTTCTATCTGTGTTTTGTCACGCTCACACAGGGAATGTTTATCATAATTCAAGTGTAAAGTCTGCAGGTCTTTCAGGGCAAATAACAGCTCTTCAGGTTTTAGCTGAGAGTTTCCAAATGTAAGCTTTATAAATAGGGTACAGACAGTTCCCACCAAAGTGGGGAGTAAGAAAGGACTACAGAGACTACAATAACACACACCCTCAAAGAAATGATCAGGAAAACAAAAAAAATTCAGTAAAGCAGAGACATAAAACTGGATTTGATTCATTATTAATCGATGATTTTTATGAAGCACCAGCTCTGAGCTATGTAATGCTTATATAATATGCATATCATGGGGATATAACGGATAAATAAAAGGTATCAGGGTTCAAAATTTCAACACACCACGAGCCATTGGTTAGTGAAATGTTAGTAGAAATTCACCTCTGGGGAGCATATTATGACTCGCAGATTAAGGCTAGTAGCATAGTGAATCGATAGTAAGTTATTTTTTCTTTGTAAACAAACTGCAGATTTTAATAGAAATCATCACTTTTATAAATGAACCTTGTTACACCCCCCTGGCTGTCAATCAGACACCAGTCCTGTTACTTCCTGGTTTGGTTAGCTCAGTTTAGCTAAACTCAAGAGGCAGCAATTGCCCAGAGCACCTGCCTTGCAAAGACTTCTCATTGAGCCGCATTGGGAAGTCTGTGATTGGACAGCCACAGAAAGTCTGGGTGGGGTTAGAAGGGGAGAACTTGCAAAAGCAGCAGACATGAGGTCTACAGCTTTTACAAGATGTTTTTATATATACCCCAATGATAATAATATATATAATTAAAATTTGGGTCAGTAAGTGCCACCTGGGATGGAATTAGATGGAATTAGAGATTAACTAAAAAGAGCATTTCTTAAATTCTGTCCGAGTTTGAGTTCCCAAGAAGCCAACCTACATATTATTAACACTGGTCAAAACATATACGGACTATACATAGAAAGATGTATTTGCCCAGCCGTTTGTTCCATGCCACAGCATTTGCGTAAACGACAATTCGATCATCCAACTCCCTTCCTAGTTTATAATGCCTTTGAACTTTGTCTGCCATCCATCTTTTGTCTCTGGTTTCCCATGTCTGTGTTAAAATGCACTCAAAGCTGTATAAGTCCATTAAAGGTCATTTTTGACAATGAAAAAGTTCTTCAGAAGAATGTGTGAACGCCTGACATGGGAAGGATTCCAGATAGAATTCCTAAAAATGATGACTCCTCAAGGAACCTACAAAGTGGGTCAAAGTCCAATCACAGAGGTCCACACAGACAGAAGCTACTGAAGGTTGAAATGAAGTGATGTGAGCACTGAATGTTGGACTGCCGATATCTAAAGTTGTATTTCATGAAGAGAGCGGAGGTATAAAAGAGCTCTGCTATGGAGGACATTGAAGACCACACTTACATTTTTTGAGTATCCCATGCCTACTCATGGGATATTCAGAGTTCTTAGCACTTTGAGGGTTTTACTGGTGTCCAAAACCACCTCCGAACCGTGCATTAATGTCAGGATGGATGAATAGATACAGGGAAGGTGTAGCTTGAAACTAGATCAGAGCACTTCATCTACCAAAACAAGCTGACAAAATAAGCTTTCTCATGTTTTTACAAAGGGCGTGTGCCGCAAAAAAAGGAGAATGGGCCAATGAGGCTGCCTGTTTCATGCCACCTAGTCAGAATAAAGGCTTTCCGCAGGCAGTACCATGCAGCCTAATTACTATTTCATTTGAGGAGTTTAGATGCCAACATTTCCAAAGAGATCAAGGGACAAGAAGAGGCGTTTGACTTCATTTAAGGAATTCTTAGCCATACCGAATAGGTCTGTTTGTAAATAAAAAAAAAGAAATGAAATAATTACAGTAGTGGATGACAAAGTACATGGAAGGAAGTCAATTAAAATGTTGTATTCCACCCACAACATCACCACAGGCAACTTGTGGCTTTTGGCTCGTGCCCTTTTTTCCAGTTCTCTACGCGGGAGCTGATGTAATAGTGGATGGGAATAGATGTAGGTACAAACTGCACTGTACATCGAACATTTTACACTGAATTTATAGCCGTTTGTGTTTAACAGAATAGAGAACTGACATTCCGCAAACAAAGGACCTTTGTTATCTAACCAGGGTTTATGGTACGAATGCAGTGAATTAAACACATTCTGTACCCCTTCTTCATACATGTTGTGGACTTTGAGTCAAGTCTGCATTAAATTTTACCTTTGGTGGTATGTTGTCATTGCATCTTTTTTGACTTATCTCTTACATAAAGTTTTATGTTGCGTTTGTGACTGTGTAAATGTTACTTTGTCCCATTTTTGACACTATATCGCCTTGTCACACGTAAACAAATTGTGTGCGTATAACAAGGTCCGATAATGTTTTGATGAGATTATATTTATTTGTATACAGTAATTTTATTATTTCAAATACAGAAAGGGCTTATCTGTCTAGCTTTTCAAGCAGTCCGATATTCATTTCCATTAAAAGTTTAGTTAAGAGGGGGCGTGGCTTAGCGGCGAATGAGAGCGGTCGCCTGAGCACGGAGCTCTCCCGCCGACGGGTGCAACAGCGTGGAAATACAGCGTTTCAACACCGGCAACCGAGCCCAAAACGAGGGTACGCCTTCATAACAGCATGTCCACTAAAATCGCCAAAAAATTCAAGCAGAAAACGCTCCAGTTACAAGTGGCAGCGTTGCCGAAAAGTGCAACAGAAGAACAAAATGGCGCCGGCCGACCTCAATCCCCAGCCGCGTGTACAACAGTGGGTGAGCTTACTCACACTACAGACAGCATGCAAACTCCGGTCACCAATGCCTCCCTGCATAACATGCTTTCAGGCTTTCAAAACACCTTTAAAACAGATTTACAGCAAGTTGCTGCAGAAATCAGGGCAGACATCCAAACACTGGGTGAAAGAACAGCTCGCCTGGAGGAACAGGCAGAGGAAATAATTGACGCACATAATGGTCTATCTGAAGCCCACACAGCACTATGTGAGAAAGTTCAACGCCTAGAAGCTAAAATTACAGACCACGAAGATAGAGACCGACGTAATAACATACGGATCCGGGAATACCAGAGTCTATCAGCCCCCAGGAGCTGACCCAATATGTGCAAGATCTCTTTAAGGCATATGTCCCTACTCTGATTGACAGCGAATTACTTTTGGACAGAACACACCGTCTCCCCAAACCTAAGCACCTACCAACAACAACACCGAGAGATGTTATTACGCGCATACATTATTTTACCACGAAAGAGCGCATTATGCAAGCATCCAGACGCCAGGCCCAACCTCCAGGTCAATTCTCGCAAGTTAAACTATTTATTGATTTATCCTCTGCAACCATGATCAAAAGGCGCTCCTTTGCGCATATCACAGCGGCCCTAAGGGCAGCGGAGGTGCAATATAAATGGGGCTTCCCGACTAAATTGTTGGTCAAACGTAATGGCATAGAATACCCGATCCTCGATCCGGAATTGGGCAAGAAACAGCTGCAAGAATGGAACATTCCTCTACCCGAGGTCCACCTCCAATCCACAGAAAGCGGATCTGCAATCAAACTACACAACGAGTGGCAGAAAAGACCACGCTCCACGGGCACACACAGTTACAACAAGAAGATCCAGGACACCTAACTGCCCGTGGACTGTACTACATGTATAAAGGACAGGTCGTATGCATAAAATGCACTCACACCTACCCCTCCTTTAGTTTACCATGCCGGACTCATAGCTTACTCGCACCTGTCGAGAGCTAACCTAAGACATTTAGCAACCGTTTTACCTTTGTTGCTTTTAAAACCGGTATACAGAATTCTTTACCCACCCCCAAGTGGCTGCAATTCAGAGCCACTAGAGAATCCGTTATACTCGACACTGCACTACCGGGGCGCAGTGAACGGAATAATGTATATAGTTGACTTACGGTCCAATTGTTCTATTGTTTTTTTTTCCTTTTCCATATTATTTTCTTTAAAAATCAGACCCACGGATAAGTCCCATACCACTACCACCAGCTGGCACCATCCTAATGGTTATGCTACCAGAATGAAGCCACAACCAAACCCACCACCTAGATGGCACTCAAAATATGCTCCCTGAATGCCAAGGGGTTAAACTCCCCTCATAAACGCCGCTTAGCCTTACGCGAAGCCAAATCACTAGGTGCCCACGTAATGCTATACCAAGAAACACATTTCTTGTGGAGTAAACGACCGAAATTTAATTCCCCGCAGTATCCTATAGATTTCCACTCCTGCTACTCCGCAAAAAAGAGAGGAGTATCTATCCTCATCAGTAAAGAGGTAGCCTTCTCCTTAATACGCAAAATCGGGGATAAACAGGGACGCTATCTTATACTACAATGCTCTTTGAATAATAATGTATACACTATAATGTTTATGGTCCTAATGTTAACCAAGGTGATTTTGTCGATGCTTTGATGGGATTGATGTCTGCTCACTCGCTAGGGGATGTAATAATTGGGGGTGACACGAACTTCTTGTTAGATAGCGACTTAGACTCTTCGGGAGGCTCGAACCTGACCGCACAAACACTAAAGAGCAGATCCAAACTGACCACGGCAATACGCAACAAACTAAATGCACACAACCTCGTAGATCCGTGGCGAATTACTCATCCCACGGAAAGGGACTATACATGTCACACCGCAGCTCACAATAGCTACTCAAGAATTGATAGATTCCTATTACACTCTACCTCCCTTATGAAAGTTGAACGTACTGATATAGGATTAATCACTTGGTCCGATCATGCCCCTATTACGTTACATTTCAGAGAACAATTCCCAAACTCAGGAAGGACCAACTGGAGACTAAATGAACGACTACTAACAGACCCTGACATAGTTAAACAAATAGAACGAGATCTACAGTTTTATTTTAAAGAGAACAAAACCCCGGACTCTCCTCTCCCCCAAATCTGGCTGGCACACAAGGCCTTCATAAGAGGCTGTTTGATAAAGCATGCTAGCTTTGCAAAAAAAAAGAGGCTCGAAGCATACACGGCCATACTTTCCGAATTAACCGTTCTAACCCACGCGAACAAGCACTCCCCCACGGCAACCATTCACACTAAATTATTATCATTACAATCACAACTACGGGATCTAGAATTGGAAAAAACGACTTTCCTCACACATAGGTACAAGCATGGCTTTTTTGCAGCTGGCAATAAAGCTGGAGCCAAGCTGGCCGCCCAATTAAAACAGAGGGCTGCTAGCTCCAAGATCGCATCCATCAAAAATTCCAAAGGCGCCACCATCCTAGACCCACAAGGAATAGTAGACGAATTCGCACACTATTATGAAAAACTTTACAATCTGAAAGATGACCAACAGTCCATTTGCCCCTCCAAAGCAGACATTGAAACCTTCCTATTGGGAATGGACCTTCCAACTCTATCTACTGCAGACGCAGACCAGCTTGATAAGCCTTTCACATTAGAGGAGATCACTTCAGTGGTCTCTACACTTCCACCACACAAATCCCCAGGTCCTGATGGCCTATCTAATATATATTACCGTACTTTCCTACCAACGCTAATTCAGCCTCTACAGGCAATATTCAATCATTGCAAGAGGGAAGGAGCATTGCCAGAAGAAGTTACAATGGCACACGTATCCACACTCCCTAAGCCAGGCAAAAGCAAAGACCATTGTAAAAACTTCAGGCCCATTCACTGCTTAATAGTGATGCCAAAATATATGCAAAACTGTTCAGCGAAAGGCTAGCACCGCTCCTACAAAAATTAGTTCACAATGACCAGTCGGGATTCGTGAAGGGTAGACAGGGCTCCGACAACTCGAGGAAAGTACTAAATATCATAGCGGGGATGGAGAAGGGGCGCCTCGAAGGTCTTTTCCTAGCGCTAGACGCTGAAAAGGCCTTCGATAGGCTAAACTGGCAGTACATGACAGAGGTTCTGCGCAAATACCAATTCCCCAAAGGGGCTATAAGAGGGATAATGGCGCTCTACGCGAAACCCAGCGCTAGAGTCTCTCATGGAGGCTTCCTGTCGCGAATCTTTCACATTACAAATGGGACACGCCAGGGATGCCCATTGTCCCCCCTACTATACATCCTTTCTCTAGAACCATTAGCTTGGAAGATAAGACAACACCAATCCATATCCGGCATCAAACTGAGAGACAGGGAATACTGTCTGGCGATGTTCGCGGACGACATCTTTGTCTCTCTATCACACCCTGAAAAATCACTACCCCAACTGCTGACATTACTGACCGACTACGGTACAGTTTCTTACTACCGCCTCAACAAAGAAAAAACACAAGCCTTACCGATCAATTTGCCAGGCCCGACCGTGACTGCACTTAAAAACTCCTTTGACCTAGATTAGAGAACGACATCCATAACATACCTAGGAGTTAAGATCGCCACCCCAATTAGCAACATCATAAAACTCAATTACAAACCCCTCATACATATGTGTATTACAGAATTACACAAATGGAAGA
>OW240917.1:256848734-256876020 GCA_933207985.1 Pelobates cultripes | reverse complement strand
CCATTATTGGACAGATCTTCATAGAGCAATAGTTCTGTGAGTAAGTACTATCACAGACACGAAATGCGTTGGACAGATCATTCTTCTTTCTGTTGGTACTGTGCACTCTTCTATTGCGGTGACACAAAATTTCTCCAACAAAAGAGTTGCTTCTTCAAAATTGAACTCTGTAGTTTTATAAGGTTAAGAGTTAAAAATGATTAATTGGGATATTAGTTGTCATTATTAGCCAAGTCATAATGCAGCGGTACTCAAATGCAAAGCCATCATTATATCACTCAAGATTTTAAACCGGCCCTTTACCACTTCGTTAGGTAAGAGATGCTATAGGCAAGCCATGGCTGAAAGTCTGTACCTGCTGTACGTTTACGCTGTTGCTGGTTTATACATGCCAAAGCAATCGTGAATGTATCACAGGCAGTCAAACCAAGTCACAATTTAGTTGAAAATTCCACTGAAAATGGCCCAGATTTTATTGACACTCAGACACCTTTACTAAAATAAATAAAGAGTAAAATGTGTAATTCTTGAACGGCGTTAGATCAGAGACTCTGCGATTTAACATTCTCTCTCTGCCAAAACCTACACTCCATGCGATAAGGCTGCGACTGTCCAAATCACAGAGACACATTGAGGCATTATCTCAGCTACTTTATGCAGCAATGACCTGTTTCATTCTCCTGCAGATCACACATTGAGGCCTCGAGGACTGTTCCCACTCATGTTTAGAAAGGAAAATGATCTATTTTTCTTTTGAGGATAAATGAGCAAACTTTTATCTTTCGTCCTGATTCCCATATTCTATGTCTCTGTCTTCACTTGCTATTATTCCACTGACAGTTACTTCCTTTCTCAGAGAGGTAGCCAGGGCTCCATCTAGACATCTTAACGTTTATTTGAAAATAAACATATTTTGGAGGATTGAGAGCCCTGAGTGTGTGTGTCTCTGCACTGCTTACGGTATTCTGACAGGGAAAATGAAATGCCAGGAAAGAAAAAAGCAGGCGACCGTTAGATGATTGCTTGTTAAATGGAGTTACGACATTGTCAGTTAAACGCACTTTGTGTGACTTAAAACAATAAACTGTACGGACCTTGAATGATTTGCGAGCTCTGCGAGTTTATTTTACAATATAATGCCATATTTTGTGTATTTATACACGCATACATATTTATCTAAACAACAATATATAACAGGTATACTAAAAACATATGGTGTTACAAGCATTATATATGTTATGTACATAACACAAATATACACACACTACATAGCATGTTTGGGTGACTTGACAAAATGATCCATATAAAATCAATTTAAATCATAAATTGCAATGTCCCCCGACAGTGACATTGCCGCTGGTGGTCCAATGGCCGGGGGGAAGGGAAAGGTGAGATTTACTTATCTGAACCTGTCCCTCACAGGTGCCGTCATCTTCTTCTGGCCGGTCCTCTTCTGAAGCGCTAGCTCAGCTCAGTGCGGAACTAATGTTGAGAGGGACCTGGTGCAAGAAAGGTTTTTTTGGGTCCCCTCTAGTAGAAGAATAACTCCCACGATGCTATGTCAGCTGGGGATCTACCATTTACACATCCCTTCGGGGTTGTATTTGTGAGCAGTGTGTGTGCGTTTGAAAGTAAGCATGTTTTTGTGTACAGTATGTGTGTGCATGTAGGGCTGTATTTGTATGTACTGTTGCAGTGATGAACTTGTGTGTAGTGTTTGCATTTCAATGCAGAGGTGTGTTTGTATGTCGTTGTATGCAAGTGTGTTTTTGTGTGTAGTATTAGTGTTGGAGTGAAGGAGTGTGGTTGTATATAATTTTGGAGTTTGAATGCTGGGGTGTGTTTGTATGTAATATTTGTGTTAAATTGCAGCAGTGTGTTTGCGTGTTCTTACATTGCTTGGATGTACACTGAACAAAATTAGAAACGCAACACTTTTGTTTTTGCCCCCATTTTTCATGAGCTCAACTCAAAGATCTAATAATTTTCTGTACACAAAAGGCCTATTTCTCTCAAATATTGTCCACAAATCTGTCTAAATCTGTGTTAGTTAGCACTTCTCCTTTGCTGAGATAATCCATCCACCTCACAGGTGTGGCATATCAAGATGCTGATTAGACAGCATGATTATTGCACAGGTGTGCCTTAGGCTGGCCACAATAAAAGGTCATGCTAAAATGTGCTAAAATGCTGCTCTACCTCTCACAATACCACTCCTGCACCCCCCCCCATACTGTCTCAACCTCCAAAATTGTCCCCCAGTCCCACACAATACTGCCCCCTCACTAAAGCTCCAAACTCCCCACACTGCTCTAACCCCACCACTAACGCCTCCAATCCTATAATACTGCCCCTTTCCCCCCACACTAAAGCCCCATTCCCCACAATACCGCTCCTAACCCTACCACTAACGCCCCAATCCTCTATAATACTGCCCCTTTCCCCCCACACTAAAGAATCAATCACCACAATATGGGCCCTGTCCCCATACTAAAAAATCAATCTGCTCCATCACAATAAGACCCAATCCCCAACAATACTGCCCCTATTCCACCCTCGCTAAAGTCCCTATCCCCCCACAATACTGCCTCTACTTCCCAATACTACTCTTAGCCCTAGTCCCCCACACACACATTACTAAAGCCCTATTGTGCAGCACTACAGAATTTGTTGGCGCTATATATATTATGATAATAATAATTATAAAGTCCCTATCCCACACAATTCTGCCCCTATACCCCACACTAAAGCACAGTGACACAGAAAGAGGATGGTGGGCAAGTAAGAGACACTAAAGGGGATATAATACATTAAAGGGGGTGTAACACACACAGCGATAACACATTGCAACACAAAAGGGGGTAAGAAATTCAAAACAGGGGTTATGAGGCACACAGGTGAAGATACATTTTTTTGCGGGGGGGGGGGAGGGTCAAAATGCATATTCGCCTGTTTAGCCAAAAATGCTAGTTCCGCCACTGGCTCAGCTATATCCCAGCTATACATGGTTAGTAAATAGTTATATCCCAGATTTACAGGGTTAGTAAATAGCTGTATCCCAGATATACAGGGTTAGTAAAGAGCTGTATCCCAGATATACAGGGTTAGTAAATAGCTATATACCAGATATACATGGTTAGTAAATAGCTATATACCAGATATACAGGGTTAGTAAAGAGCTGTATCCCAGATATACAGGGTTAGTAAAGAGCTATATCCCAGATATACAGGGTTAGTAAAGAGCTGTATCCCAGATATACAGGGTTAGTAAAGAGCTGTATCCCAGATATACAGGGTTAGTAAAGAGCTATATCCCAGATATACAGGGTTAGTAAATAGCTATATCCCAGATATACAGGGTTAGTAAATAGCTGTATCCCAGATATACAGGGTTAGTAAAGAGCTGTATCCCAGATATACATGGTTAGTAAATAGCTATATACCAGATATACAGGGTTAGTAAATAGCTATATCCCAGATATACAGGGTTAGTAAATAGCTATATCCCAGATATACAGGGTTAGTAAAGAGCTATAACCCAGATATACAGGGTTAGTAAATAGCTATATCCCAGATATACAGGGTTAGTAAATAGCTATATCCCAGATATACAGGGTTAGTAAAGAGCTATAACCCAGATATACAGGGTTAGTAAAGAGCTATAACCCAGATATACAGGGTTAGTAAATAGCTATATCCCAGATATACAGGGTTAGTAAATAGCTATATCCCAGATATACAGGGTTAGTAAAGAGCTATATCCCAGATATACAGGGTTAGTAAAGAGCTATATCCCAGATATACAGGGTTAGTAAAGAGCTATATCCCAGATATACAGGGTTAGTAAAGAGCTATATCCCAGATATACAGGGTTAGTAAAGAGCTATATCCCAGATATACAGGGTTAGTAAATAGCTGTATCCCAGATATACAGGGTTAGTAAATAGCTGTATCCCAGATATATAGGGTTAGTAAAGAGCTATATCCCAGATATACAGGGTTAGTAAAGAGCTATATACCAGATATACAGGGTTAGTAAATAGCTATATACCAGATATACAGGGTTAGTAAATAGCTGTATCCCAGATATACAGGGTTAGTAAATAGCTGTATCCCAGATATACAGGGTTAGTAAAGAGCTGTATCCCAGATATACAGGGTTAGTAAAGAGCTATATCCCACATAAGAAGTTAGTAAAGACGTATCCTAGATATACAGGTTAGTAAAGAGCCGCATCCCAGATATACAGGGTTAGTAAACAGCCATATCCCAGATACACAGGGTTAGTAACAGCCATATCCCAGATACACAGGTTAGTAAATAGCCGTATCCCAGATATACAGGTTAGGTAAATAGCCGTATCCCAGATATACAGGGTTAGTAAAGGCTGCATCCCAGATATACAGGGTTGAAAAAGAGCCGCATCCCCAGATATACAGGGTTAGTAAAGAGCTGTATCCCAGACATACAGGGTTAGTAAAGAGCTGTATCCCAGATATACAGGTTAAATAGCCATATCCCAGATATACAGGTTTAGTAAAGAGCTGTATCCCAGATATACAGGGTTAGTAAAGAGCTGTATCCCAGATATACAGGGTTAGTAAAGAGCTGTATCCCAGATATACAGGGTTAGTAAAGAGCTATATCCCAGATATACAGGGTTAGTAAATAGCCATATCCCAGGTATACAGGGTTAGTAAAGAGCTATATCCCAGCTATACAGGGTTAGTAAATAGCCGTATCCCAGATATACAGGGTTAGTAAAGAGCTATATCCCAGCTATACAGGGTTAGTAAATAGCCGTATCCCAGATATACAGGGTTAGTAAAGAGCTGTATCCCAGATATGCAGGGTTAGTAAAGAGCTGTATCCCAGATATACAGGGTTAGTAAATAGCCATATCCCAGATATACAGGGTTAGTACAGCTGCATCCCAGATATACAGGGTTGGGGTAAACAAATGCATCCCAGATATTATTGCGGGTTGCAATAGCTATATCCCAGATATACAGGGTTAGTAAATAGCTGTATCCCAGATATACAGGGTTAGTAAATAGCTGTATCCCAGATATACAGGGTTAGTAAATAGCTGTATCCCAGATATACAGGGTTAGTAAAGAGCCGTATCCCAGATATACAAGGTTAGTAAAGAGCTGTATCCCAGATATACAGGGTTAGTAAATAGCTGTATCCCAGATATACAGGGTTAGTAAAGAGCTATATCCCAGATATACAGGGTTAGTAAATAGCTATATCCCAGATATACAGGGCTAGTAAATAGCGATATCCCAGATATACAGGGTTAGTAAAGAGCTATATCCCAGATATACAGGGTTAGTAAAGAGCTATATCCCAGATATACAGGGTTAGTAAATAGCTGTATCCCAGATATACAGGGTTAGTAAATAGCTGTATCCCAGATATACAGGGTTAGTAAATAGCTGTATCCCAGATATACAGGGTTAGTAGATAGCTATATATCCCAGATATACAGGGTTAGTAAATAGCTATATCCCAGATACAGGGCTAGTAAAGAGCCATATCCCAGTACATATATCCCAGATATAAGGGTTAGTAAACAGCTGCATCCCAGATATACAGGGTTAGTAAATAGCATCCCAGATATACAGGGTTAGTAAAGAGCTATATCCCAGATATACAGGGTTAGTAAAGAGCTGTATCCCAGATATACAGGGTTAGTAAAGAGCTATATCCCAGATATACAGGGTTAGTAAATAGCTGTATCCCAGATATACAGGGTTAGTAAATAGCTGTATCCCAGATATACAGGGTTAGTAAAGAGCTGTATCCCAGATATACAGGGTTAGTAAACAGCTATATCCCAGATATACAGGGTTAGTAAATAGCTATATCCCAGATATACAAGGGTTAGTAGCCGTATCCCAGATATACAGGGTTAGTAAAGGATTATACCAGATATACAGGGTTAGTAAATAGATGTATACCAGATATACAGGGTTAGTAAATAGCTGTATCCCAGATATACAGGGTTAGTAAAGAGCTGTATCCCAGATATACAGGGTTAGTAAATAGCTATATCCCAGATATACAGGGTTAGTAAATAGCTGTATCCCAGATATACAGGGTTAGTAAAGAGCTGTATCCCAGATATACAGGGTTAGTAAATAGCCATATCCCAGGGTTAGTAAAGAGCTATATCCCAGGGTTAGTAAATAGCTGTATCCCAGATATACAGGGTTAGTAAATAGCTGTATCCCAGATATACAGGGTTAGTAAATAGCTATATCCCAGATATACAGGGTTAGTAAAGAGCTATATCCCAGATATACAGGGTTAGTAAGAGTCTAGCTGTATCCCAGATTCCTTGAAAACATGAATCAATTCTAATTAAAATACATAAATAAAAAGATGAATTTTGAGGCCTGTATAATTTGGCTTTGGATTTTTTTTGCCTGTTAGAAAGCAGTTTATCAGATTCTCAGCAATTTGTGTAACAAAAACAAATTTGTACGTGGCGTAAACCGAACTCCAAGTGACATTGTTGGCTCATATGGAACCGTTTTAAAATCATTTTGCTGATAAGCATTGTGGGTGTGCAATGAAAGGGTTAATACAATTAACGGTACACTTGCAATCAGCATGATTAATTGGTGCTATTTGTCCAAGTTCAGGTCTGGATGAAGATCACAGTTTTTAGCCAGAAGTTGAGAAAAGAAAAATAAAAGAATAAATTATTTGTTCTCTGAGTGCTTGAACGTTTCCCATTTTTCTTCTCCGAAATGACCCCGTCCTCAGGAGACTGAACTACATGTAATTACTTCTTGGAGAGAAACTTAAAAAAGAAAAAACAGGGTTACACAGCGAATGTTACTGTTAAACGAACGAAATGCATGTAAATACAAGTTTCAAATATATGAAAAAATTTATTTTTATTAAATCCAATACTTGGGCAGCTGTACAGAATGGAATAATCAATATTCACAGTAAAACAGTTCTTCAAAGCAAAATAAACCATACAATTTATTTTTTAATGTGTGGTTTTACATTGCAGCGTGTGAATTGTCAATGTATAATATATATTATGACAGTTGTAAAGTGCATCGAAACATATTTGTGCAATGGAAATGCTGAATAATAATGGTTCTTTATCTAATGGGGAGGGGTGGGGGGTGTACAGCATATTGGGGTAAATGAAGAATCCCAGGTTCTTGAGATGAAAGTGAAATGGTATGTGTTATAAAACTGCAGGGATGAGTAACAAAGGCAGGACTTGCCGGGCAGTCACAACAAGGTTCAAATCACAAGGGAGCAACAAAGCACTCATTCCTCTAGTGACCACTAGACCACCAGACAGACAGGCAGACGCAGCGGGCAATTTAAATCCCTCATTCCCCTCCCCAACCAGGAAAGGAATGCAGAATATAGGACAGAGAGAGCTAGATTTCTAGTTATTTCTTTCAAGGTGTCTCTGATGAGCTCTCCCCGTCTATTCTGCTGCGGATATGGAGTCTCACGACATCTAGATATTTCTGAATACAGATCTGCATAGTATATATAACCAGCCCTCTAACACGCGTAATGTATCGCCTGGACCTGTCAGTTTATCTGTGAATTCAAGGGACATGGGAGACTGGGGATGTATTATTGACGCAATTTATTTCAAAAGAACACAAAAATAAATACGGTCAACTTTTAAAGTTCCCTTCAAACCTACTGCAAACCGATAGGCCTGCTGTTTGTATCATTGCTGTTTGTATCATTGAATCATTGCTCCTCTCTGTACAGTAGTTTCATTCTTGAATAGACATGGGTGAAGCTACTGTGGCACCTGATGAAAGCCTTTCTTCTATTTCTTCAATATAAGGTTATTCTCTAAATTCCAAATTCCAGTGAACTAAACCCAAAGTACACATTTTAGGCAAAAAGAGCCTCCAGTCGCAGCTTGACTGCTTTAGTCTCAGTTTTACAATTCAGATTTAATTCAATAAAATGAGCAGTTTGATATATAACCCTGACTTTGAAAATGATTTGAAAGAAAAAACGAAAGGACTACACCCATTCATTCATTAACAGGAATCGGCGGGATTTTATTTAACGCAGTAACGTATGTGGTCTCCTACTGCTGATTTGGGAAAACCATTTTCCCCTCTCCCAAACATAAATGTAATTTATGGCACAAGCCCTCATTGAGGATACATTTCAACTTGGGGGTTCTCATTGTCGAAACACAGACCAGCAAAAATGTAAACGACTTGCTCTGGTGTCCTCCTCCCTCAAACAGCTAGCTAGAATTGTAATAGCAGGTTTATATTATAGGAGAAATCCCTTGTAGCCCTGAACAGGTGACATGTACAGGACACATATCATTTTTGTTCCATTTCCGTTATATTTCGGCATCCTGTCTAATACAAATAACACAGCGTACACAAACTGTAAAGTAACAGCCATCGTGTGTCTTCTCTCAGGCAAGCTGCAAAACCTGCTGACGGAGAATTTTTTAAATCACTTACTGTGTCATAACTTATACACTCAGAGCTATTATTTTATATAAACCACAGTGAGATTTATCTTATTGTCAGGTATGTCCTGGGACTTGCACACAATATACAGGGTTATTCACTAAGCTGAGAATTCCAAGGGAATAGTAATGTAAGGCCAAAGCAGCCGAACTGGAAGTGTAGATTGATGAGAGAACGTTTCCATATCAGCTATTTTGCTCTTAAATGTGAAATTCACTTTCAATTCTCACTGTAGTGAAAAACCCTAATTGTTTTGATCGTTTTACATTGAACATATACTGAATATATATCAGCACCAGTAGTTGTTACAGGATTGGTTTGATTGGATGATAACCATTAGCGGTTGTTACAGGTTTGGTTTGATTGGATGATAACCATTAGCAGTTGTTACAGGTTTCATTTGATTGGATGATAACCATAAGCGGTTGTTACAGGTTTGGTTTGATTGGATGATAACCATTAGCGGTTGTTACAGGTTTGGTTTGATTGGATGATAACCATTAGCGGTTGTTACAGGTTTGGTTTGATTTGATGATAACCATTAGCGGCTGTTACAGGTTTGGCTTGATTGGATGGTAACCATTAGCGGTTGTTACAGGTTTGGTTTGATTGGATGATAACCATTAGCGATTGTTACAGGTTTGGTTTAATTGGATGATAAACATTAGCGGTTGTTACAGGTTTGGTTTGATTGGATGATAACCATTAGCGATTGTTACAGGTTTGGTTTAATTGGATGATAAACATTAGCGGTTGTTACAGGTTTGATTTGATTGGATGATAACCATTAGCGGTTGCTACAGGTTTGGTTTGATTGGTTTATAACCATTAGCGGTTGTTACAGGTTTGGTTTGATTGGATGATAACCATTAGCAGTTGTTACAGGTTTGGTTTGATTGGATGATAACCATTAGCGGTTGTTACAGGTTTGGTTTGATTGGATGATAACCATTAGCGGTTGTTACAGGTTTAGTTTGATTGGATGATAACCATTAGCAGTTGTTACAGGTTTGGTTTGATTGGATGATAACCATTAGTGGGCGGGGGGGAAGTAACATGCACACTACCCAGAATCCCCTATATCCATTAAAATAACTGGAGGTGTTTAGTATGACTCCAATGGACATTTAAGTGTAAGATCACCTGCCACGTGAAGGCAAACCTCTCAGGTGAGTCCTACACTAACAATTCACCTTGCGGCTTTTTCCCCATACACCCCACATGTGTCCAATTAATAGATAAATATATAACAGTGGAATTACTGTAGTTAGAAATCGGTGTCCAGACAGACGGATTAATCCAATGAGCGCACTCATTACTACAATCTATCTGCCCATTCTCACAGCGACTCTATCACATGTGTACACACCACCCAACCCAGACAGAAATGGATTATCCTGGCCAATAACCACACGAGACTATGCTTTTCTCGAATGCCGACGTGTCCTCAAAGAATGTATATGAGGAATGGATTTAGCATAACCTAAATTATTTCCCATATTTATTTTAAGCTTTGGGGAAATATGGAACAGTTTTATAAAGATAGGATCTCTCCGAGTATGGCAAGGCTGGCGTCATGGCAACCTAAAAGATGCTCTCTGCAGAGGGATTTATATAATGTGAATATTAGCACCAGTGACAAATCATCCATTGCAACAGGAACTGTCATCTTGGAGAGAAACCTTCTTTCTTACAATTCACACAAAGTTAGTGATTGGTTTTCATGTATTTATTTATTTAAATCTACTTTTCGTGTCTCTTTTATGCTTGAATTTTAAAAAAAATCCAGGTTTCGTCCATAACAGCTCGACACAGAAAATTATTTGAAAATGAGGCTTTGCGAAAAAACACACACTATGCATCATGGGGAAATGATAGCAAGATTCATCATTAATAAAGGACCACAATAGGCACCCAGACCACTTCAGCTCAATGAAGTGGTCTGGGTGCCAGGTCCATCTAAGGTTTACCCTGCAGCTGAGAAACTTCTATGTTTACATTTGGGTTAATCCAGCCTCTAGTGGCTCTAGTGGCTGTCTCATTGATTTTCACAGTGAGAATACGCCACGTCCATAGGAAAGCATTGAGAAATGCTTTCCTAAGGACTGATTTAATGTGTGCTCGCTTTTGGCGCTGATGCCGGCAAAGTGAGAAGTTTCCCAGTGCCGAGGGAGCCGGCGCTGGAGAAAGGTAAGAGTTTAACCCCTTCAGCCCCCTTCAGCCTGGTTAGAGTGGGACCCTGAGGGTGGGGGGGACCTAAAGACCCTATAGTGCCAGGAAAACAAGTTTGTTTTTCTGGCACTTTAGTGGTCCTTTAACCCCTTAAGGACCAAACTTCTGGAATAAAAGGTTAAGTGCAGTAGAAGAGCTTATTTTTTTAACTCTCACACTGCATGGCATTGTAGAAGATGCTGGCCTTTTTCTAATACAATATCCCCCACATGGTTAACGAGTGGGTACATTCCCCTCACTGGCAGTTAAATGATTGCAGCATCCAGTGCATTATAAAACTTGATGAGAATTCAAGGTCAACGTTAAAATTCAGAAAATTTACTTTCTCTCTCCCTCTCTGGCAGAAATGTATTTAAATTCTGTACATTAAATCCTTGATAATTGCTACCAGCCTTTGCCAGAGACAATGTTGTCCATATGGGAAGTCTGAGCGATGGGAGGTGGTCTTCAGACTAGTCTCTTATCTCATCTGGGCAAAGCAAAACAAAGGAGAAAATTGGGTTATATCATGATATCAGATATTGTGATGCTCAACTCTTGTTATCTTAGTCTTGTAAGTGAAGGGGCAGTAATCAGGACCAATTTCCATTAAATTTAACAACCCTTCCCTGGGGTCTGAAAGGTATTTGAATTTGGAGTTTAATGCAGTCTGCTACGGCTGCAAACTGGTGGAATCCACTGGAGTTCTTGAGTTCTGTAGACGCACACTTATATCGAACTTATTTGTAAAAGTATCTCTGGATCAGAAGTTTGTCTTCAGATATTGGATTTTATATAGTGTTCTTATTCAATAATTGTAGTTCTAATAGTGTTGAATAATTAACTTCAATTAAAATCTTGATTATAGACTATTGACTTGTGTCTAGATTGGAAACTTGCCTCTGGATTATTGAAGTGGGGGGGATCAGCACATCGAGGATAACTTGATGAAAATACAGTTTTTTGGTTGAAGTAACCTTTTAAAAAACACGTCATTGTAGTTTTTCCTCCCCAGTGCAGCTCCATTTTCAGCTCGTGTAAATTTAAGCCAATGGGAGTCATGTCCCTGATGTGAGTTTGCTCGTGCACAAAAGTCCAAATTGACGTCTTTGGGAGATCCCATGAGGTCACAGGAACCTCGACTGATATTGCTGCACTATAAGCTGCCATGAGCTGTGTGCTCGATGTGAGAAGATGGCTCTGTCTGCTGGTCTCCTTCAGTGACGGCTGATTGGAAACGGCAAGATGCCAAAGCCAGAAGCGGTTTAAAGGTTTACGTTTTGCCAAAAAAATCACTACTGTGTCTCATGAATATTTTCTGATTTCACTGCAATTCAGCGACATTCCGCTGCTGTCTATATGAATTTTTCATGAAGATTCTGTCTATAAAGTCTTCAAATGAGACAGTGCAGCTTTAAATGTCGACTTACCTAACAGCGGGTTACAGTGTGTGACTGACAGACTTGCAATACTTTCCAAATCTACTCTGTCCTGACTTTGTAAGTAGCAGTTATGGACGAAAATTTGAAATTCACTTTGAATTCAGTTAATTTCTCACTTTCTTGAATAACCCTGTTGGACTCTCTGAGCATGATAACAAACAAACCAACAGTCACACAAGCGAAGGAAAGGGTGTTTGAACAACTAGATTGGCGTCATAACCACATCTTGGGAAATACACTCTGTGCTCATATTACCTATTAAAATATCTTTTAGTGTCATTGTACCGTGAGCCGGGAGACACTGGATGTTACAGCGATGTAATATTAAGACTTATAACTAGCGTTTAGACTGATGTTCACGTGTTCGCGGTTGGCTATAGAGAGATGGTGTGTGTTTTCAATCTGCGCTGGATTAAAACCAGTTCATCCCAAGCAGTAACAGAATAGCTGGGGGACGCCTCGAACACTTTATTGGCCGAGTCTGCATTCAAAGAATTACTTCATTACCTCCTTTCCTCCCAAGGCAATATCAGATTGTGGAAGCCTTACAGATCTGGGCCTCCCACCTTGCAAATGCAATGAAAAGAGAAAAAAGATACAAAAAAAATGTATTTAGTGTCTTTTTATAATGGTCAGGGGATGAGGTCACATGACGTGGTGCAATTAAAAAAAAGAGAACATTGTATCTGCAGCGAGTGATCACACAGTGACCCTATTCTCTCGAAAGCAAGGCGTAACGCCACATCATCTCAAAAAAAAACCCATCCAGGCCGCAGGTGGTGTATATAACTGCCGTTTGCTGATAACTTGATTGAAAGTATATTTTTAAGCTTGCATTATCCTGCAGCTGGGACTCTATAGGCTATCTTCCACCCCCTCCTCCTACTCAGCCCCCCCTCCCTTCCACACCGAACCTGTGAAATAATAATTGTATATTTAAACAGTAAGTATATCAAAACATCTATTCATTCTCGCACCTCGAGTAAACAGGTTTTAGGTAAAAAGCAAAAAAAAGTTTTAATACCGTTTTTGCAGTTAGAATTCTTATCTCCCATATTAGATTAGTGTAGGAAGCATCAATATCACGGTACCTTATAAGGGTAGGATTTAAACACAATGCGGCCTTTTGGTGTGACTAAATATTTATTTGCTTAAAGAGACACTGTAATCAGCAAAGCAACTTTAGCTTAATGAAGCAGTTTTGGTGTATAGATAACGCCATTGCAGTCTCACTGCTCAATTCTCTGCCATTTAGGAGTTAAATCACTTTGTTTTTACAGCTCTAGCCACACCTCCCTGCATGTGACTCACACAGCTTGCATTAAAAAAAAAATATTTCATTTTCAGTCAGATATTACAGCACAGTGTGTTTACTGTGGAAGTTACTTTAGAACTTTTTATTTTCTCCTCTGTGCGCAGTGAATTACAACACTGAGGCACACATAGCTGAAAATAAATAAACCCTAAGGAATTGTTTAAATCTTAACTACATGTTATTGCTGATAACAGGAGCAGTGAAGGTCGAAGGTGAGTGTTCCCAAACAAAAAAAACAATTCCTATCAGTAAACATACCCAAGCATTTCAAATGGACAAAGAGATACACTTTAAAAGGGTGTGTCTAGGGGTTGGCTGTTCTGGCACATTTTAGAAGACTTACTAATAACAATTTATAAACTAAAATGTAATTTATAACAAAATCAATGTATCTTATTTACAGACTGATTTCTAAACACATTTATTGTAGTTTAAATACACATTACTGAGAGTATTATTGCTGTGGAGCTCTGTTACACACTCAGACACATTACTGGGAGTATTATTGCTGTGGAGCTCTGTTATACACTCAGACAAATTACTTGGAGTATTATTGCTGTGGAGCTCTGTTATACACTCAGACACATTACTGGGAGTATTATTGCTGTGGAGCTCTGTTATACACTCAGTCACATTACTGGGAGTATTGTTGCTGTGGATCTCTGTTATACACTCAGACACATTACTGGGAGTATTATTGCTGTGGAGCTCTGTTATACACTCAGACACATTACTGGGAGTATTATTACTTTGGAGCTCCATTATAGACTCAGACACATTACTGGGAGTATTATTGCTGTGGAGCTCTGTTATACACTCAGACACATTACTGGGAGTATTATTGCTGTGGAGCTCTGTTATACACTCAGACACATTACTGGGAGTATTATTGCTGTGGAGCTCTGTTATACACTCAGACACATTACTGGGAGTATTATTGCTGTGGAGCTCTGTTATACCCTCAGGCACATTACTGGGAGTATTATTGCTGTGGAGCTCTGTTATACACTCAGACACATTACTGGGAGTATTATTGCTGTGGAGCTCTGTTATACACTCAGACACATTACTGGGAGTATTATTACTGTGGAGCTCTGTTATACACTCAGACACATTACTGGGAGTATTATTGCTGTGGAGCTCTGTTATACACTCAGACACATTACTGGGAGTATTATTGCTGTGGAGCTCTGCTATACACTCAGACACATTACTGGGAGTATTATTGCTGTGGAGCTCTGTTATACACTCAGACACATTACTGGGAGTATTATTGCTGTGGAGCTCTGTATACACTCAGACACATTACTGGGAGTATTATTGCTGTGGAGCTCTGTGATACACTCAGCTCAATCATCATGAAGCCATTCAATTATTACTAATTAATATACGAAATATTAAGCGTAATAGTTAAACAAATGTAAAATAAAAAAATTATATTAAAAAAATTAATACATTTTAATAAAATATCAGCCAGATTTTTCCAGTTCTAGATTCCAAATCTCCCACCCATTTATGCCGGATGAAGTAGCCGCACTCTCTTTGGCAATCGCTGCGTCTACAGAATGAACTAAAAAAAATACAGAATATATATTGTGAAGATCACATTGGAATGAGTTTTTTTGTGCAGGTTACAAGCGGAGATTTTATAGATGCATTGAAAGTGTTCACAGGACCGTGGTACTTTGTCAAAATACCATAACCGGCATATAAATCGTGCACGTTGCTCCTTGACTTGCGAAATATAATGGTTTCCAGATCGGGATAGGGGATTAAAATGCAGTTTGTGTAAGGCTGGAAGGCACCAGTTAAACACACTGCTGGAACTGGTTACAACGAACGCTGTTATCCAAATTAGAAAGCGTGTAGCGTATCCATAATATCCCATTGTTCTAGGGGTCTTATTAAAGCATTTAAAGATATATTATAATAGGAAAGGAGAATCCTGCAAATTGAAATCAATATTCTTCGATATCCTGGGGGAGATTGATCAAAGCCATGTGTTTGGAAACTGGTGCAAAATGGCCAATCACCATGGAAACCGGTGGAACCTACATGCACATTGGTGGCCCATACCCTTTTATATTTTTGCTCCATTTTCTGCACAGGACACGTTGATAAATCCCCCACTAATTCAGTTTCCGTCCCCTTTGTAACCCAGGCTGTCACATATCAAGCTTGTCTTTGTGAAATCGCCACGCTTTTCCGCCTGACGCACCGTTTCCACCACGCACGCCATGACACTTTCTGATTTTCTGCTGATTCTTACAGCATTTTGTTTCCTTTTACTTATAGATCAGTTATCATTGGTAGGGGAGCCATTTCTGACCAAATAGGCGACTGCCTAGCATACCAAACTATCGTTTTCTGTGGAGACACGAGGCGCAAGCTGGTTTTGCCATCCTTAGAACCTGTTTATGAAGATGATACCAACAGTGCTCTCCTTCTCTAATCATGATTTAGTTTAACTTACCAATATTTTAGTCTGCTTGGGGTATGATGAAAACACATCCTTCAGCCATATACATACATCTTGGGTTGGACAGTTAGTCTCTATGGTCTTTCCAGCTTCACTCCCTGCATACAATCATGGAAGACCATAGAGACTAACTGTCTGTTTTCAATCACTGTCTGACCCAGGGTGTAGGAATATGGCTGAAGGATCCTGTTATAGACCAAAGATAGGGATGGGATTTTCTCATTTATTTACATATACTTCTTTTTTTTTTTTTAATTTTTTTTTTTTTTGAAGTTCCTTTCAAAACTTGGTAAAATGGTTATTATGTAAAAAATATAATTTTCAGGTGACAGCTGTCTTTTAAGGAATGGCAGGCTTCCCCAAACTCCGGCCCTCCAGATGTTGCTGAACTACAACTCCCATGATTCTCAGCCTATCTATTTCATTCATAGAATCATGGGAGTTGTAATTCAGCAACATCTGGAGGGCCGGAGTTTGGGGGAGCCTGGTAAAGAGTATGTTAAAAGCAACAAAAACATAAATGAGTAGAAATTGCTATTGGCGAAATTCTCTGAACTTTTTCCCCCCAATTATTAAAATAACTAATACCTAGTTCTGGGATAGGCAAACCTTCGGCACTCCAGGTGTTGTGGACTACATCCCCATAATGCTCTTACATCCATAGTGCTGGCAAAGCATTATGGGAGGTGTAGTCCAAAACATCTGGAGTGCCTAAGGTTGCCTCAGCCTGACCTAGTCTGACACTTTGTAAAGTAGTGTGCAACAAACAAGGTGCTTGTCCTGTTTAAACACATAGAGCTGTTTTCATTCTTAATTAATAACATTGAATAAATATCTGTTTATTGGTAAACCAGCTGGTGTAGCTAGGATGATGTATAGCACTGAACAGGTTAATGTATCCGCGACCCAGCGGCCTATACATCGCAGGATATTGAGTTTCCCTGTTAATTTTCCAGGAACTGTTCGTGGCTCGGGAAGATTGCTCCATAAAATCGTACTTCCTCGTTCACCACAACACATGGCGTTCTGCGGAGCAGGAAATATCCCATGTCACTTTCCTAGTTAACTCTGGGAATGTAACTGTTTTAATATCACGCGAGGGAACGTTCCTGTGCTGTCATTCACAGAAACCTGGCCAAACTCGCAGTCGCTTTATTGTAAGATTAGGGAATCGTTCTAATAACTGTCACATGGCCATGCCAGGCTACAACATATAATTATCATAAATGGCAACTTTAAAAAGGCTACCAGCACAGAAGTCTCTTTCTCTGTGTTTGTGGGTAGCAAAGTTTCTTTGCAAATGTTAGCAGTACTAAAACCAAAACTAGGCTGAGTTTTTTGTTCATGGGAGGGAAAACAACAAGGCTCTGCATGGGAAGGAATATAACAAGGCTCTGCATGGGAGGGAAAACAACAAGGCTCTGCATGGGAGGGAAAACAACAAGGCTCTGCATGGGAGGGAATATGACAAGGCGCTGCATGGGAGGGAAAACAACAAGGCTCTGCATGGGGGGAATATAGCAAAGCTCTGCATAGGAGGAAAAACAACAAGGCTCTGCATGGGGGGAATATAGCAAAGCTCTGCATGGGAGGGAAAACAACAAAGCTCTGCATGGGGGGAATATAGCAAAGCTCTGCATAGGAGGAAAAACAACAAGGCTCTGCATGGGGGAATATAGCAAAGCTCTGCATGGGAGGGAAAACAACAAAGCTCTGCATGGGGGAGAATATAGCAAAGCTCTGCATGGGAGGGAATATAACAAGGCGCTGCATGGGGGGATATAGCAAAGCTCTACATGGGGGGAATATAACAAGGCTCTGCATGGGAGGGAAAACAACAAAGCTCTGCATGGGGGAGAATATAGCAAAGCTCTGCATGGGAGGGAATATAACAAGGCGCTGCATGGGGGGATATAGCAAAGCTCTACATGGGGGGAATATAACAAGGCTCTGCATGGGAGAGAAAACAACAAAGCTCTGCATGGGGGAGAATATAGCAAAGCTCTGCATTGGGGGGATCTCTCCAGCAGCTCTGCATGGGGGGATATAGCAAAGCTCTGCATGGGAGGGAATATAACAAGGCTCTGCATGGGAGGAAAAACAACAAGGCTCTGCATGGGGGAATACAACAAGGCTCTGATGGGAGGGAATACAACAAGGCTCTGCATGGGGGGGAATACAACAATGCTCTGCATGGGGGGAATACAACAAGGCTCTGCATTGGAGGGAAAACAACAAGGCTCTGCATGGGAGGGAATACAACAAGGCTCTTCACGGGAAGGAATACAACAAGGCACTGCATGGGGGGAATACAACAAGGCTCTGCATGGGAGGGAATACAACAAGGCTCTGCATGGGAGGGAATACAACAAGGCTCTGCATGGGAGGGAATACAACAAGGCTCTGCATGGGAGGGAAAACAACAAGGCTCTGCATGGGGGATTACAAGGTTCTGCATGGGAGGGAATGCAACAAGGCTCTGCATGGGAGGGAATACAACAAGGCTCTGCATGGGAGGGAATACAACAAGGCACTGCATGGGGGGAATACAACAAGGCTCTGCGTGGGGGGGAAAACAACAAGGCTCTGCATGGGGGGAATACAACAAGGCTCTGCATGGAAGGGAATGCAACAAGGCTCTGCATGGGGGAATACAACAAGGCTCTGCATGGGAGGGAATACAACAAGGCTCTGCATGGGAGGTAACATAACAATGAGGGTGGCAGCAGCACAATACCCTTTTGAATAAGGAAGCAACACAACGGGGAAGATGTATTGAAGTGTGCTGTTCTAAAATGTAATTGAAAAATATAGAAGGGTAGGAGTCAACAGTTGAATGTGCTTGCTTGTCCCACTGGTTACCACGGTAATTGCCCCACTTTTATGACTTTAGACCACTTTTTAGAACAGAACACCTCGATAAATCTCCCTCACAGGCCTGGGGTGGTGCAAGCTGTAAATTTGTCCATTGGCCATGCCTTTGGATGAATGGAGAGACTAACTAGCCACCTTGGCTTTTTATAAAACAATCTGAAGGTCAATTCTATACAATGTGTCTATTGGACCTAGAACTCCTTCCTGAACATGTGAAGGACAGATAGTGTTACTATAAAGCTGAACGCACATCTCTGCCATTCATCACACAGTATGTTCGACATGGTAAAAAATATACTGATGGGAATTAATATCTAATAAAAATAAATAGCACTGTGTCTGGTTTGTGTTTTCCTCTCAGTATGAGTTTTAAGACAGGTGATTTACACCCTGAAGATATGACAGCGTGCTACCATGAATGCTACAAATCATAGCGTCGCACATGGAAAACGTGACATCTCTGAATGATTCATGTCTTGCCGCCTCTCGTCAGTCCTGATACAAAGTGTCTACAGGCAACGAGCAATTTGTATCAGGCTAATCTCAAACATGCACATTGGGCAGGGAATGTGGAATTTGATTTCACTCGGATAGTCATAGTCTGGAGGACATGATCAAGTAGCCCAGAAAAAAAACGAAGGACCTCGGGCCTAAAACCTAGAACATATCAGTAATTCCTTTGCGTGTTATCACCCAACACCCCCCGTTTGTGGTCTTCAGAGGTGTCACATGGGTGGGACAGGAGCAGTAAGATATGCACATCTGATGGGACAGAGATCTCTCCAGTGGTCCATTGTGTGGTTCTATGGGGGCAGGGACTTGAAGCTCTGTGTTATGATGTCACAGCACTGTATCAACAATAATGGCACAAAGACGCTGAGATCTGTGCAATCACGGGTCCAGATCCTTCGCCTTACTATCACAAAATCCACTAAAGGTGCTCTCTAGGCACCATAACCACTGCATATGATTGGGACTAAGTTAAAATGCCTGCAGCACCCTCAGTGTATCATTGCGGTCCAGACTTGACGTGGTTATGGTGCTTACAGTCTTCCTTTGGAAATGGTGATTCCATGGGGTCCTTGTTGCTGCAGCCAACTTTAACCTAGCAATCTTGGTCGTCATTGTCCTGTAATTCAGCGATATCTACTAACCAGGGAATTTGGAAAACTGACAAAGGACTTGCGATTTTTCTGTTAAAATACCTGAAGAGGTTGAATTCTCCAATTCAATACATTTCCAATTCACCTGCCCTTTGCAGTTTACAGTAGAAACTCCGTAATTCAGTCTCAAATTCTTCGATTCTTCAAAATGTTTGGGGTTCGATGCTTTTAATTTGAAGCCATATCCCGAAATGTTAGGTTTTTTTCTTTAATTGTAGGGGTTTATTCACTAAACACTTATTTGGACTCCCCCCCTCCCACCCCCAAATTTATCTGCAGTTTTAGTTTGGGAAGGTTAGCGTAAATTTAGCAATTACATTTTTTAGTTTGCTACGATTCAATGTTTACAGAAATAGTTCAAAATTAACCAACTCGGTACCCTACATAAATCCCCGCTGAGTAAATCAAATGAAATAAGTGTAACAAGTTACAAGGACAACAAAGAGAACGTGTCTGTTTGGAAAAACTGAATTGATTTAGTGGGTGGGCAGGCTGACCTGGGTGACGATTTGGGGACAATAGTGCCCTTAGGCTAAAACAACAAGATACTGACTCAGAGAAAGGCTTAACAGCCAGAAGAAGTAAAATAAGTAAAACAAGTTGGATCACTGAGTGACACGGTACAGAAGCTGTAGTTGTAGTAGATGCATGGAATGGCAGCTAGGAAGACAATCATGACTCATTGATACAGAAGGCCTGTTGGTTTGATCGCAAGACTAAGATGTGCAGAGAACAGACAAAGGAAACTGAATTGCACAGTTTAGGACAAACTAACAGAGTTGGGAAAAAGTATATTTGGAAAATTGTTTAAATCCAATTCCTGACAATTCTCGGTTTAGTGAATAATCCTAAGAGGGTTAAATGCACGCAGAGAATTGCCGAACTGGAATTATTTACTTTAACTATTATCGAGAAAATAAATTAATTCATTACATTAATAACTGGTGACTGTTTAGGAGTTGGATAATAAGAATTTTTAAGTCAGCTATTTTCTCCTGAATTTAACAATTCAAAACAGTTAATAATTCTCTGCAATTCACATTTTAGTGAATGAACCCTTTAGTATAATAAGCCATATGTAAAGTCCCTCGAGTGTTCTATGAGGTAGTGTGACGGTTCCGGGGGATAATGACATCACTTTTTCTTGTCAGAAAGTTTCCTGATGCAGATAACAAAAAAAATTCCACCAGCACCACTTACTTCTAAAGTAAACCCTCGATAAAGTAAAAATCAGAGCTCAAAAAAAGATTTCATTTAAAATAGTTTTGCTGTTTTTATAGATACTTGTACTGATTAACTAGGAAATAATTCATTTGATGGCTATTTAGGACAAGCTCTTATCAAACTTTCTCTCTGTGGATCTTTATACAATTTTTAATACAAGATAATCATTGAGTCAGGTATAGGAGATCAGATGCATGCTGGGAAATATTGTGTTCGGAGATAAGTTTAAAAAGAGGCAGAACAGCGTTGACACAATTTAACACAACGTAGTATTGGTTTATTCATTTTATTATTGTAAAGTGTCTTTAGAAGGCAAGACCACTTAAAGATTCTGGTGTAACTTTGAGAAGTCCCGTGAAGGGGTTAATATCACACCCCCAGAGTAATTAAATGGGAACCCCTCAATCAATAGACACAACACCTCTTTAGAAAGCAGATTCCAAGCTCTGCCTGGAAAATGCCATAATGAAGTGCTGTAAGCAACCAACTAATTGAGTCATGACATAATGCAGGCCCTTAAAGTTCTTTGTAGCTCCTTATAACTCCATTCTGTTATACACCATCGCTTCCTCGCCTCGCTCCTTTTGTGCCTTAAGCACATTGTCAACAAGTGAGACTAATGCTCCGCACTGCTCTCTTTATGAACCTCACAGACAATGTGTCGCCACCGTAACCCTGCGTGGAAAATGTAGATATTAATTTGTAGCTCCTTATAACTCCATTCTGTTATACACCATCGCTTCCTCGCCTCGCTCCTTTTGTGCCTTAAGCACATTGTCAACAAGTGAGACTAATGCTCCGCACTGCTCTCTTTATGAACCTCACAGACAATGTGTCGCCACCGTAACCCTGCGTGGAAAATGTAGATATTAATTAGCTTGCACGACGCCAGCCTCCTCACATGTGTAACGTGAGATTTTTTATAGGGAGAAATAAAACAAGCTTTTCGCTGCTTTCTGCAGCCCAGTAAAACAGAAGGGGATCCTCGCATGTGTATGTTATTCTGTAGCTTTCAAGGTATTTGTCTGATGATTTTGTAGGCTGACGTCCAGAATGTTACAGTACAGGGATACCATTGAGGAAGGCCGGTGTTTTCTGTGGCTGCGATGTTCGAGCAGTCGTAGTTGCGCCTGCCGGTTATCAAGCTTCTTATTTTACACCAGCCGTTTTCGTAATATTTATATATCGGTTCGCTAAAACAATAACGCTGGAGCAAAGTGGAGAGGGTGAAGTTTCTTCGTAACTAAATATATAGTTTGATGCTGCTTTTTATTTTATTGGTTTGTATAAATATTATAGAATGAAATTGTTGTCTACGTGGAATAGCCTTTGAGTAGAATAATGGAATGTTCACACAATTTAGAGAATGCCTTAAAATAATTTCCACAAAAAAAAAAAAGATACAAAGTTTCAGACATACTCGTCAGATAAGGGCTGGTGGTAGTAGTGGGATTTGAGTTTTAATAAAAGTGCAGGTGTCTCTCATTCAGAGTTTGGAAATAATACAATGGATATAGCTATAATGAAGGATGTGTCCCCATGGAAACAAATATGGTTTAAACAGAGGCAACTGAGGATGATTTATGTTTAAAAACAGACAACATGCACTTACTTGGGGCAAATTTGCATCACCTTAAGCATCCACTGGAGATTTGACTTTTTGAAACTATTTCACTTTCTATATTGTAAAATTCATATTTAAAAAAATAAAATAAAACAATTAACATGTATTCTTTCCCACTTGAAAGGCAAGTATTAAGCAAACACTTTACATCTCAGCTTGGGACTGTAGTAGACATGTCGGATAAACATCACATGTATTTATTTATTTTAAATCTGGCTGTAAAAAAAAGTAAATTAATATTTTTTCTTTACTGTCCCATTGAAGCATGATGTGAGTTATGGTCCAACTTAATATGGGTATACTTTGCAAGCGGGAGTGAAGTCCTGTTAAAAATAACCATATGTCCTGGCTTTAGCTTAAAAAATCTTCCCATATTCTGTCATTTATTTCGGGTCACCATTGGGAAAACAGTGGAAGAAGTCTTTGAACCTGTCTCTGTGTCATTTATCTCACTGACAGAGCAATCCCCCACGCCTCCAGTCGCCTCTGTCCACATTTCAACTTTCCCAGATTTGAAAGCATATTCTAGACTCCCAGAGATCAAAAAAGTGACTTGTTCTATCTGTGTTTTGTCACGCTCACACAGGGAATGTTTATCATAATTCAAGTGTAAAGTCTGCAGGTCTTTCAGGGCAAATAACAGCTCTTCAGGTTTTAGCTGAGAGTTTCCAAATGTAAGCTTTATAAATAGGGTACAGACAGTTCCCACCAAAGTGGGGAGTAAGAAAGGACTACAGAGACTACAATAACACACACCCTCAAAGAAATGATCAGGAAAACAAAAAAAATTCAGTAAAGCAGAGACATAAAACTGGATTTGATTCATTATTAATCGATGATTTTTATGAAGCACCAGCTCTGAGCTATGTAATGCTTATATAATATGCATATCATGGGGATATAACGGATAAATAAAAGGTATCAAGGTTCAAAATTTCAACACACCACGAGCCATTGGTTAGTGAAATGTTAGTAGAAATTCACCTCTGGGGAGCATATTATGACTTGCAGATTAAGGCTAGTAGCATAGTGAATCGATAGTAAGTTATTTTTTCTTTGTAAACAAACTGCAGATTTTAATAGAAATCATCACTTTTATAAATGAACCTTGTTACACCCCCCTGGCTGTCAATCAGACACCAGTCCTGTTACTTCCTGGTTTGGTTAGCTCAGTTTAGCTAAACTCAAGAGGCAGCAATTGCCCAGAGCACCTGCCTTGCAAAGACTTCTCATTGAGCCGCATTGGGAAGTCTGTGATTGGACAGCCACAGAAAGTCTGGGTGGGGTGAGAAGGGGAGAACTTGCAAAAGCAGCAGACATGAGGTCTACAGCTTTTACAAGATGTTTTTATATATACCCCAATGATAATAATATATATAATTAAAATTTGGGTCAGTAAGTGCCACCTGGGATGGAATTAGATGGAATTAGAGATTAACTAAAAAGAGCATTTCTTAAATTCTGTCCGAGTTTGAGTTCCCAAGAAGCCAACCTACATATTATTAACACTGGTCAAAACATATACGGACTATACACAGAAAGATGTATTTGCCCAGCCGTTTGTTCCATGCCACAGCATTTGCGTAAACGACAATTCGATCATCCAACTCCCTTCCTAGTTTATAATGCCTTTGAACTTTGTCTGCCATCCATCTTTTGTCTCTGGTTTCCCATGTCTGTGTTAAAATGCACTCAAAGCTGTATAAGTCCATTAAAGGTCATTTTTGACAATGAAAAAGTTCTTCAGAAGAATGTGTGAACGCCTGACATGGGAAGGATTCCAGATAGAATTCCTAAAAATGATGACTCCTCAAGGAACCTACAAAGTGGGTCAAAGTCCAATCACAGAGGTCCACACAGACAGAAGCTACTGAAGGTTGAAATGAAGTGATGTGAGCACTGAATGTTGGACTGCCGATATCTAAAGTTGTATTTCATGAAGAGAGCGGAGGTATAAAAGAGCTCTGCTATGGAGGACATTGAAGACCACACTTACATTTTTTGAGTATCCCATGCCTACTCATGGGATATTCAGAGTTCTTAGCACTTTGAGGGTTTTACTGGTGTCCAAAACCACCTCCGAACCGTGCATTAATGTCAGGATGGATGAATAGATACAGGGAAGGTGTAGCTTGAAACTAGATCAGAGCACTTCATCTACCAAAACAAGCTGACAAAATAAGCTTTCTCATGTTTTTACAAAGGGCGTGTGCCGCAAAAAAAGGAGAATGGGCCAATGAGGCTGCCTGTTTCATGCCACCTAGTCAGAATAAAGGCTTTCCGCAGGCAGTACCATGCAGCCTAATTACTATTTCATTTGAGGAGTTTAGATGCCAACATTTCCAAAGAGATCAAGGGACAAGAAGAGGCGTTTGACTTCATTTAAGGAATTCTTAGCCATACCGAATAGGTCTGTTTGTAAATAAAAAAAAAGAAATGAAATAATTACAGTAGTGGATGACAAAGTACATGGAAGGAAGTCAATTAAAATGTTGTATTCCACCCACAACATCACCACAGGCAACTTGTGGCTTTTGGCTCGTGCCCTTTTTTCCAGTTCTCTACGCGGGAGCTGATGTAATAGTGGATGGGAATAGATGTAGGTACAAACTGCACTGTACATCGAACATTTTACACTGAATTTATAGCCGTTTGTGTTTAACAGAATAGAGAACTGACATTCCGCAAACAAAGGACCTTTGTTATCTAACCAGGGTTTATGGTACGAATGCAGTGAATTAAACACATTCTGTACCCCTTCTTCATACATGTTGTGGACTTTGAGTCAAGTCTGCATTCAATTTTACCTTTGGTGGTATGTTGTCATTGCATCTTTTTTGACTTATCTCTTACATAAAGTTTTATGTTGCGTTTGTGACTGTGTAAATGATACTTTGTCCCATTTTTGACACTATATCGCCTTGTCACACGTAAACAAATTGTGTGCGTATAACAAGGTCCGATAATGTTTTGATGAGATTATATTTATTTTTATACAGTAATTTTATTATTTCAAATACAGAAAGGGCTTATCTGTCTAGCTTTTCAAGCAGTCCGATATTCATTTCCATTAAAAGTTTAGTTAAGAATTAGAAACTGTAATTTGAGAAAAAAATTATACAAAATGTTGCAAAGTACAAAATGGCTCTGTGTGTGCCACTAACCATATATTATTTACCAATCATATACTATATTTTAGGTTGTAAGCTCTTCACCTGCTACGTACAGGAAAAACAATTCAACTCAGCTTGCGGTTAATGAAGCAACAAATAGCAATTAATTTTCCAGGTTTTAGCAGAATTTTCAAATCATTAATCGTGTCATCCGATAGGAAGACAAGAAAACAGACCGCGTACAGATAAAGTAATAAACAGGCCGCGTACAGACCGTGTATAGATAAAGTAATAAACAGGCCGCGTACAGACCGTGTACAGAGAAAGTAATAAACAGACCGCGTACAGACCGTGTATAGATAAAGTAATAAACAGACCGTGTACAGACCGTGTACAGATAAAGTAATAAACAGACCGCGTACAGACCGTGTATAGATAAAGTAATAAACAGACCGCGTACAGACCGTGTACAGATAAAGTAATAAACAGACCGCGTACAGACCGTGTACAGATAAAGTAATAAACAGGCCGCGTACAGACCGTGTATAGATAAAGTAATAAACAGGCCGCGTACAGACCGTGTATAGATAAAGTAATAAACAGGCCGCGTACAGACCGTGTATAGATAAAGTAATAAACAGACCGCGTACAGACCGTGTACAGATAAAGTAATAAACAGGCCGCGTACAGACCGTGTACAGATAAAGTAATAAACAGACCGCGTACAGTCCGTGTACAGATAAAGTAATAAACAGACCGCGTACAGACCGTGTACAGATAAAGTAATAAACAGACCGCGTACAGACCGTGTACAGATAAAGTAATAAACAGACCGCGTACAGACCGTGTATAGATAAAGTAATAAACAGACCGCGTACAGACCGTGTACAGATAAAGTAATAAACAGACCGCGTACAGACCGTGTATAGATAAAGTAATAAACAGACCGTGTACAGACCGTGTACAGATAAAGTAATAAACAGACCGCGTACAGTCCGTGTACAGATAAAGTAATAAACAGACCGCGTACAGACCGTGTATAGATAAAGTAATAAACAGGCCGCGTACAGACCGTGTACAGATAAAGTAATAAACAGACCGCGTACAGACCGTGTACAGATAAAGTAATAAACAGACCGCGTACAGACCGTGTACAGATAAAGTAATAAACAGACCGCGTACAGACCGTGTACAGATAAAGTAATAAACAGACCGCGTACAGACCGTGTATAGATAAAGTAATAAACAGGCCGTGTACAGACCGTGTATAGATAAAGTAATATACAGACCGCGTACAGACCGTGTACAGATAAAGTAATAAACAGACCGCGTACAGACCG
>OW240917.1:256747492-256847677 GCA_933207985.1 Pelobates cultripes | reverse complement strand
GATAAAGAGAGGGAGAGAGAGAAAGAGAGCACGAGAGATGGACAAAGAGAGAGAGAGCACGAGAGAGACAGATAGAGAGAGGGAGAGAGAGCATGAGAGAGACAGATAGAGAGAGGGAGAGAGAGAAAGAGAGCACGAGAGACGGACAGAGAGAGAGAGAGAGCACGAGAGAGACAGATAGAGAGAGGGAGAGAGAGAGTACGAGAGATGGACAGAGAGAGAGAGAACGAGAGAGACAGAGAGAGTGAGGGAGAGAGAGAGAGAAAGAGAGCACGAGAGACGGACAGAGAGAGAGAGAGCACGAGAGAGACAGATAAAGAGAGGGAGAGAGAGAAAGAGAGCACGAGAGATGGACAAAGAGAGAGAGAGCACGAGAGAGACAGATAGAGAGAGGGAGAGAGAGAAAGGCCAAGAGACGGGATGAGAGAGAGAGAGCACGAGAGAGACAGATAGAGAGAGACAGATAGAGAGAGGGAGAGAGAGAAAGAGAGCACGAGAGACGGACCGAGAGAGAGCACGAGAGAGACAGATAGAGTGAGGGAGAGAGAGAAAGAGAGCACGAGAGACGGACAGAGAGAGAGGGAGAGAGAGCACGAGAGATGGACAGAGAGAGAGAGCACGAGAGAAACAGATAGTGAGAGGGAGAGAGAAAGAGAGCACGAGAGAGACAGACATAGAGAGGGAGAGAGTACGAGAGATGGACAGAGAGAGAGAGAGCACGAGAGAGACAGAGAGAGAGAGGGAGAGAGAGAGAAAGAGAGCCCCGAGACGGACAGAGAGAGAGAGAGAGAGAGAGAGAGCACAGCAGAGACAGATAAAGAGAGGGGAGAGAGAGAGCAGAGCAATGCAGAGACCTGGACAGAGAGAGAGAGCACGAGAGAGACAGATAGAGAGAGGGAGAGAGAGAAAGAGAGCACAAGAGACGGACAGAGAGAGAGAGGGCATGAGAGAGACAGATAGAGAGAGGGAGAGAGAGAAAGAGAGCACGAGAGATGGACAGAGAGAGAGAGAGCACGAGAGAATGCATAGAGAGGGAGAGAGAGAAAGAGAGCACGAGAGATGGACAGAGAGAGAGAGAGCACGAGAGAGACAGATAGAGAGAGGGAGAGAGAGAAAGAGAGCACGAGAGACGGACAGAGAGAGAGGGAGAGAGAGCACGAGAGATGGACAGAGAGAGAGAGAGCACGTTAGAGACAGATAGTGAGAGGGAGAGAGAGAAAGAGAGCACGAGAGAGACAGACAGAGAGAGGGGGAGAGAGAGAATGAGAGCATAAGGGAGACAAACAGAGAGAAAGAGGGATAGAAGTGAGAGAGACAAAGGGATAGAGAAAGAGAGAGAGAGAGTGAGAGAGACAGAGAGATAGAGAAAGAGAGAGACAGAGATAGTGAGGGAGACAGAGGGAAAGATGCAGAAGGAGAGGTTGATCCTGCAGCTAAATGCTAAATAAAGTTGAAAAGTTCGTTAGACGAGCAGGTGTTAATCCCAGAGCTTTGAATATTTAATAAGAAACATTTTGTTTTCTGATTGGTTAAGGTTCCCGCTATTAAAATGCAATTTGTCCAAAGACTGTTGGCTGTTTATTATAGTGCAGTACTGATATTGCGATAGTGATCTGTGTGTGAATTTACCAGTGTCTGTTCTGGCATCCTGGACTGGGAATATAAAAATAAAAGCAGACAGGAGGGGGGCCGCGAGGCGAGAGAAGAAGGTATGTATCTGTAAGGTAAGACTGTAAAAAAACTGTTAAACAAACATGCTCTTTTGCATAAAAATACACTGTAAGCACAAAAGCTATTTCCTCTCATTGAAGTGGTTATAGTGCTCGGAGTCCCCTGGCAATGTCCATCCGTTCAGCGTTTCCACCATTTTCAAGCAATGTAACATTAAATGAGGGTTCCTGGCCATCCACAGCCTGGCCCCCACAGGAGGTGTGGCTAAAGCAGAAATTAAACTTTTCCTTCTAGCCATACCGATTCATACCAGCAATCGGCGCTTTGATAGACTGAATGCAGTCAGCTGACACTCTCACCCAATCACAGCCACCCATTGCTGTTCAGACTAATACTTCCTCACTAGTCTAAGCAGCCCAGAGGGGACAGGCAGCTGAGTATCTCATTTAGTATCAAAACATAAAAAATGTATTAACACTGAGTGGAAGGGCGGTGCCAGGGGACTCCACACACTATAACCATTTCAATTAAATTAGGCAGTAATGGTGCCAGCAGTGTCCATTTAACAGTCACATGACCATGAAAGATTTATGTTATAATTGTTTTGTATATAAAAAATCTTACACGAGCCAAGCCTTCCATCCTGTGGTGTCTCCTACGTACATGTAGGTCTTCATCCACAGATGCCTGAACGATGGCCTTGATGTTCCCAGTCTATGCAATCTTCTTCCTTTAATGCCCATTGGCCTTCATCCACAATCTTTTAACTTCATCCATTTGGCCTTTATCCACAATCTTCTACCTGCTAAGGACCATAGGCCTTTGTCGAATGTTAATACCCATAGGACAGCATTCACAATCTTCTGTTAACGATCACAAATCAAGAATATTCCTCTTTTTTTCTGATCCCTTCATTCTTGGTGTGTGGTAGTCCGGGTCTCTGTTTTAATGCAATCATAGATCTGTCTGTTCAAACCTCAGTGTTACAAGCAGAGTTCTCAACCATTCGTCATTATCCCACGTTTAAAATGAACGTAACTGCGTAGCATCTATTAATCAGCTGCAGTTTTAGGAGAGAAATATCATGCAGATCTAAAGTTGTAAAAATTAATTATTATTTTTCTTTCTTTTTCCAATGCTCTGTGTTTAATTTTCTTTGCAGGTCCTAAGATACCGGAGTCTGCAAGAATTCCCACGCACATCACTCGGCAGTGACACACTCTCCAGATGTCCCATGGGCCAAACAAACAGGGATTTCATTTAAGATCATGATATAACCACAGTGTCTTCGTAATCTAAATGTCCTCTCTGTCTGTTAGTATATGTAAGCAGTGAATCATTATGCAGAGCCGGCTTTGGGAAGTGTCTTTACAGAATAAACTCAGAGGAAGACCCAGTTGCAAGCCATCTACTTGTGCCCACCTGCCGTGTTTCAGGAATGCTCGATGGCTACAATATATCAATACATCCAGCTCAGAATCCTGAATGTTGCTGTCAAATACCTTTCAGAATAAAAACACAACGTGTTATCCTTTTACATCAAGCATGTCAAACTCAAAGTCTGGCAAGGTTTAAGTTTATGTGGGCTGCAAAAGAAAAATATCTTACATTTTCATAGAAACGTAGGTTTATTTAAAGAAGTACAGTATATAAAAAAAAAGCAACCCCCTCTACTAAATCACAGTCCCCCCCTCTACTAAAACACAGCACCCCCCTCTACCACTCTGTGCCAAATCTGATCCTCCCGCTGACAGACACATATTCACTGACAGACAGAAACACACAGACACACGTACTTACTGACAGACACACACACATACTCACTGACAGACACACTCACACACTGACACACACACACACACACACACACAGAGACAGACACACACATACTCATTGACAGACACACACACACACATACTCACAGACAGACACCTACATACTTGCTCACAGATACACACACACATATTCACTGACAGACAGAAACACATATACAGACACACTGACACACACATACTCGCTGACAGACACACACACTCACACACTGACACACACACACACACGCACACAGACACACACAAATATACTCACTGACAGACACCCACATACTTGCTCACAGACACACACAGACACACACATACTCACTGACAGACAGACACACACATACAGACAGACACACACATACTCACAGACAGACACACTCACATACAGACACACACACATACTCACTGAGAGACAGACAGACACACACACATACAGACACACACACACAGATAGACATACAGACAGACAGACACACACACATACTTTTCTTTATTGCTCCTTGTGACGAGAGCAATCTCGCCACATTGCATTGGAGAAGCCTGGTTGCTCGCCTGCTGCCTTTGGACTATGGCCCCATGTTAAAAGACTTTGTTTCGCCTGCAGAAAAGCTTTATTCGTGCTTTTCTGTCCTAGGGGAGTAGATTCAATCTACCGAACAACCGCACGAATGACTGGACCACCTGGGAGCTGGAGTGTGCCGGCAATTAGCCTCCCTGAATCTGCAGTTAACCGCAGCTTAATAGACGAATGCTGGGTGGCCGCCATTCGTATCACGAACACGAGGTCGCGGCCATTTTAAACATGCGAATGCACAGCAGTGTTCGACGCTTAATTCATGGAACTGAAATCGGACACAGTTTTGCGCGAACACCGCTGAAGCTGCCGACCTCCCTTCTTGTTCGATGAAAGTGCACGAACGGCCTGGAGTTCGGTAGTTTTGCTTGAATGTGTTATACCCCAGATAGGAATCCCATGGAGCTCATTCGCATGAAACTGACTGTGTAAAGACTTTGGCTCCATGGCGATTGAACTGTATTCGTGTAGTCTGAGCGCCATTCGCTTAATAATGTGCGCTCAGAACTGAGCTATCTGGGGACATGTTAATTGTATAAGTTTATTGTAATGTGTCTTACATAGTGTATTTTAACAGTAATTCCTGTTTTAGTATCCCCACGTGCATAATGGCGATTTGCCTTTGTCTTGGGAGATAATTGAATTACTTCTCAATTATCTCCAAGGCAGAGGGGAGGAAGCCAGGATACATTGTGGGAATATAATGTGACTGTGTGTCCTGTTTGGCTGATTGTCTGTCTTTTGTCACAGTCTCCCATTTGGTCTCCTAGGGGAGTGTCCACCAGGTGGGAGACCTGCATAAATACTCGGCAGGTAGCCCTCATTAAACAGACCACTGCTTGACCCTCAACACGGAGCCTTGTCTCGTCTTTGCGGGTATTTACTGAAGGCTGATAGAGACTGATTGCTAGGAGTGTAAGCCGCTTGGATGCTTTTCCTATTCGTCTGCTAGCAGCGATTCGTATGGTTCCGGTTCGTGTGTTTGGAGTGTTATATTGGATGCCGTTCAGGAGTTTGGAGCGTTCACTTATTGGCGGTTCGTGTGTTTGATGTTCTACAATAGCTGTGCCTGCATCTCTGGAAAGGGGGACAATCGCCTAAACGGTTTTTACCCCTTGTGTGCAAAACGGTCCGTTACACTCCTTACCTTATGGAGCCGATGTGGGGCATCTCCCTGGGGTCCTTCCTGCTCCTCACTGTTCCTCGCGCAGTTTAGTGATGCCGGAGTATGACGTCATATTCCGGCGCCCAGCTTCACTACAGACGAGGGAGCAGTGAGGAGCACGAACACTGAGCTCCCTCGCTGGCCCTCCTCCCAGCCAGGTAACTTTTAGCAGAGTAGGCACCTGCAATATGGGGAAAGCCGGTGCCTACTCTGCTTTTACACTGAGCATGTACTCGCAGCTCGCCAGGCCGCAAAGATGGTCCTTGTGGGCCGTGAGTTTGACATGCTTGCTCTACATGAATGTTTAACAGTATGGTTATTGAATATTTATTGAGTTTTTTTCATTTTCTCTTTGTATATAGTAATATTTTATAATACCTACCAAGTGTCCTTGTTTATGAGAAACAGTCATATTTTAGGACCCACTTTCACCCTCCATCTTTCCTGCCACTCTCTTTAACCACTTAAGGACCAAACTTCTGGAATAAAAGAGAATCATGACATGTCACATATGTCATGTGTCCTTAAAGGGACACTATAGTCACCTGAACAACTTTAGCTTAATGAAGCAGTTTTGGTGTATAGAACATGCCCCTGCAGCCTCACTGCTCAATTCTCTGCCATTTAGAAGTTAAATCCCTTTGTTTATGAACCCTAGTCACACCTCCCTGCATGTGACTTGTACAGCCTTCCATAAACACTTCCTGTAAAGAGAGCCCTATTTAGGCTTTCTTTATTGCAAGTTCTGTTTAATTAAGATTTTCTTATCCCCTCCTATGTTAATAGCTTGCTAGACCCTGCAAGAGCCTCCTGTATGTGATTAAAGTTCAATTTAGAGATTGAGATACAATTATTTAAGGTAAATTACATCTGTTTTAAAGTGAAACCAGTTTTTTTTTCATGCAGGCTCGGGCTGCATAAACAGAAACAAAGGGATTTAACTCCTAAATGACAGTGAATTGAGCAGTGAAATTGCAGGGGAATGATCTATACACTAAAACTGCTTTATTTAGCTAAAGTAATTTAGGTGTCTATAGTGTTCCTTTAAGGGGTTAAAGGCACGTCCCTTGAAGCCGAACTGTTACTTCTGTGACACTTGTAAAAGTGTCCACTAAAAATGTTGAGTTGAATGACAAACAGGCGTGCGCATTACATGTTACTGGAGCGTGTGTCAGGATTTAATTCTATAAAATAGAGAATATTTATTGAAAACTTAACCGTCATAAGAGTCATTTCTACCCAACAAACAAGTTAAAACTCATTCCCAGCTCGGTGATAAGTTACACCCCCAGCAGACATTTTATCTGTATGTGCATCGCTTCAAAACATACAGACTCCAAGCACCATAACTACTTCAAAACACTGACATAGTCAGAATGGTTGGAGTATTCAAGATTTGCACCTGACCTGACACAGTATTATTCTATAACAGGTATTATACTATAACAGGTATTGGTATTATATAGTATATCATATATTCTACACCTGACACAGTATTTGACTATTGCTCCCTTGATAAAGGCATTTTTGCCAAAACGTTGGGGGTGTTTTTGTGACTGACTCTGTCCCTGCTTCTCACTAGGTCTGGTATGCTTATTGTTATATATATATATTTGTATATTTATGTCTATGTTTGTGGGGTTGGATTAGACCGTTATTTCATTTCTCTATTTTTTGTATATTGAGACTCTGCTATTCATATAAGACGCTTTTGGCGTACATACATATATATTCAGAATTTTTCTGATCATTGCTGTATAGCGTGATATGATCCTATATTTTAGGGTTAGGGCTATGGTTAGGGTAAGGTTAGGGTTGGCTTAGGGTTAGGGTAGGGTTAGGTTAGGGTTAGGTTAGGGTTATGGTAGTGGTAGGGTTAGGAGCAGGGTTAGGGTTAGGGTAGGGTTAGGAGTATGGTTAGGGTAAGGGTAGGGTTAGGAATAGGGTTAGGGTTAGGAGTAGGGTTAGGGGTAAGGTTAGGGGTAGGGTAGGGTTAGGAGTACGGTTAGGGTAGGGTTACGGTTAGGAATAGGGTTAGGTTTACCCTTACCCTAACCCTACCCCTAACCCTACTCCAACCACTAACCCTACCCCAACCACTAACCCTACCCTAACCCCAACCACTTCGGCACTTCTGAAATTCGGCAGTTCGCTTCGGCATTCCTAAATTCGGCAATTCAGAAATTCAGCAATTTGGCACTTTGGACATTCGGAAGCATCCAAATTTCAGAAATTTGTGTGAATTTGCATTCGGAACAAAATGAATTGCACATGTCTATAACAGACGTATGACCACACTGGGTACACGGATACATGTATAGACACAGAAAGGAGAATTGCTCGCCTTCGCTTTGGATTTTCCCACAATTTTTCTCATTATGAAGCGATATTTGTTGATTCACTGTTTCTACAGCATACGGTCCCAATGCACGTCCTCTATAAGCAAATGTCATTTCAAATGTAATAACACAGCTTTTAGGTGATTTTCTATGTTTTAATTAATACATTTCCAGAAATGTGGCAGTTGTCCTTTAATATCTCACTCACCTTGATAAAACGTGGCTGCTCCCAGACCCTCCCACCTCCTGGATAGCATCCATTTTACATTCATTGTGAAGCTGCATTCTTAGTGAGCTGTCCAGGAGGTGGGAGGGTCTGGGAGGGAGGGTCTGCTGCTGATTGGCTGGAATGTGTCTGCTGACTGTGAGGTACAGGGTCAAAGTTTACTCAATGATGAGTCCGTGGCGAACCGTTCGTGGCGAACCGTTTGGCGAACCGTTCGGGACATCACTAGTCTCATTCAAAGAAACATTATTTTATAGGTAACACTGTACCAATATGCATGTTTATCTTCAGCTTACAAAAATAAGCCGAGCCCTGTGCAGTAAATCTATGTTAAATAGTGATGTCCTGAACGGTTCGCTGAACGGTTCGCGAACGGGCCACGAACGGTTCGCCACGGACTCATCATTGAGTAAACTTTGACCCTGTACCTCACAGTCAGCAGACACATTCCAGCCAATCAGCAGCAGACCCTCCCTCCCAGACCCTCCCACCTCCTGGACAGCATCCATTTTACATTCATTGTGAAGCTGCATTCTTAGTGAGCTGTCCGGGAGGTGGGAGGGTCTGGGAGGGAGGGTCTGCTGCTGATTGGCTGGAATGTGTCTGCTGACTGTGAGGTACAGGGTCAAAGTTTACTCAATGATGAGTCCATGGCGAACCGTTCGTGGCTAACCGTTCGCGAACTGTTCGGCGAACCGTTCGGGACATCACTAATGTTAAACCGTGCAGATCTTACATAAGTCTGCTGAGCACTCGGCTCTGGGGATAATTTTACACGGGAAGCAAAACAGGCTGCGTTTTTGTAAAAGTCATACAAGTAACCCAAATGGAATGAACAACTCAGACTTAGTCAACGGTCGGCAATGAGTCGGTGGAATGGAGCTAGTCTGACAATGACTGTCTGAGGAAGCAGACTCACTCATGGATTGCAGACACTCCACCTGCTACACACCATAACTACTACCTCATTTCATCCAGTTGGGTGCAGCTGAGTGAGATAGGAATGGGAGGCTAGAGAAGCTATTTTTTGCTAGGCAGAGTTCTCCTGTCCCCTCCTAAAGTTGGATTCTATGTACATAGGGAGGAATCAGTATTCAATGAGAATTCAGCCTCTCGTATCTTATTAATGCTGCCTAGATCCTAAAATCTTAATGGGCTCCTCTGTGAAAGTAATGGCACAGCGATAAACTCACTGGACCGGTTGGGGATATTTGTACAAAATAGCATTTATTTGTTCTCTCTAAGAATTGAGCAGAATAGTATAATAATCTACCACAGGGGTGCCCATAGTAAGATCCCCAGATGCATGCATTGAGAATGGCAAAGCATTATGGAAGCTGTAGTTATAAGACATTTGGTGAGCTACCTTTAAGGCACCATTTCAGAATTAGCAAAGGATAGATCTGATTAATATACAGACTTTCTATAATTACTGATACAAACTTATTAAAAGTAGTTATTTGTAATTTGTCAAAGTCACTGTGCCGCTACCACCTGTTAACCCCCTGAAATTGCGATTTGTTTTTAGATCATTAATATTTGACGTTGGTGCTCTGTTCCAAGTGTAAGCGCCTTATTTATTTATCTATCGTCTGATTTTAAATCTAACTTGTCGTACTAACAAAATATATTTATATACTAACTCGTAAGCTGTATTGAATTAAAAACTGAATTGCAAAATATAAGTAAAAATACTTTGCGTGAATTTCTGCTATTCCGTGTTTAGTGAATAAGTCTATTGACAGATAACCCCCTCCATTCAATCACATGAAACGGTCTGTCTTCTCTGTATAGAGCACCGGGGGGGCTTGTTCTGTAACTGTGTAAAACAAGTGGGAGCAATGGGTTCACATTCATTAGTGTTGCCCCCTCAATGAAGCTATTCTTTGGGTTACAATGTAGCAGGTCCCTGAGAGGCAGACAGGGTCTAACACAGTGTATCTCCACCTGCTCCTCACCTTCAGTTGTGCTGGCTGAGGTTGTTGGGACAGGTAGTCCAGACACTAGTTAAAGACAGAGCAGACAGACCCCACATCTGTCTCTGCAGACTCACACAGCGGTGGCTTATTGTGACACTGCAGCTACAATCCTCATGACTCTCAGCCAGACATGGGAAAGTGGGTTAAACATTGTCTGTCACCAGGGCTGAACGCGCAGGTGTGTCAAACCCGTCACATGCGCAGTTATTGTGTAAGATTTCATTGTTGTAATTATCGACCTTATATCATAACATTTTAACTGGGCCCCGTCTTAAAGGGAGAGTCATACTTATGATGCGTTTTAATGGATCCTTAAAGTAAATGGTGCTTCCAATTTAAATAATAATGAGGGGTGTGGGGGGGTGCTCCCAGTAATGTGTCTGAGTGTATAACAGAGCTCCACAGCAATAATACTCCCAGTAATGTGTCTGAGTGTATAACAGAGCTCCACAGCAATAATACTCCCAGTAATGTGTCTGAGTGTATAACAGAGCTCCACAGCAATAATATCCCAGTAATGTGTCTGAGTGTATAACAGAGCTCCACAGCAATAATACTCCCAGTAATGTGTCTGAGTGTATAACAGAGCTCCACAGCAATAATACTCCCAGTAATGTGTCTGAGTGTATAACAGAGCTCCACAGCAATAATACTCCCAGTAATGTGTCTGAGTGTATAACAGAGCTCCACAGTAATAATACTCCCAGTAATGTGTCTGAGAGTATAACAGAGTTCCACAGCAATAATACTCCCAGTAATGTGTCTGAGTGTATAACAGAGCTCCACAGCAATAATACTCCCAGTAATGTGTCTGAGTGTGTAACAGAGCTCCAAGCAATAATACTCCCATTAATGTGTCTTGGTGTATAACAGAGCTCCCCAGCAATAATACTCCCAGTAATGTGTCTGAATGTATAACAGAGCTTCGCAGCAATAATACTCCCAGTAATGTGTCTGAGTGTATAACAGAGCTCCCCAGCAATAATACTCCCAGTAATGTGTCTGAGTGTATAACAGAGCTCCACAGTAATAATACTCCCAGTAATGTGTCTGAGTGTATAACAGAGCTCCACAGCAATAACACTCAGTGTGTGTCTGAGTGTATAACAGAGCTAGCAATAATACTCCCAGTAATGTGTCTGAGTGTATAACAGAGCTCCACAGCAATAATACTCCCAGTAATGTGTCTGAGTGTATAACAGAGCTCCACAGCAATAATACTCCCAGTAATGTGTCTGAGTGTATAACAGAGCTCCACAGCAATAATACTCCCAGTAATGTGTCTGAGTGTATAACAGGGCTCCACAGCAATAATACTCCCAGTAATGTGCATCCAGAGGCACTATCGCCTTCAGGGGTTAAACGTTTAGTGAATTCACTAAACTGGCCAGGAAAAAGTATGTTTCTTTCGAAGTCAGTGTTGTGAATGGGGAATCACTGATTGGTTGTTAAACCGTTCAAGAATGGTTTAACCCCTGAAGGCGAGAGTGCCTCCGGGAGCCTCCTGGCACAATAACAACTTAATTTAGATGAAGTAGTTTTGGTGCCTGGAGTGCCCCTTTAACCCCTTAAGGACACATGACATTTGTGACATGTCATGATTCCCTTTTATTCCAGAAGTTTGGTCCTTAAGGGGTTAATGTCTCATTTGCCTGCCTTCCTGCATCTCTCTATCTCTCCACGTTGCTTTACTCACACTTCATATAGGGCAAATACTGTCTCCATAAATCCTTACCCACAAACACTTCCACAGGCAGGTCCATCATGCATTGGGAGAGGAACGTTTTGTGGTAGTTAACACTATGAAAATGTAGGGGTCTTGGCCTCCACAATACAGGACTTGTCATACCGTCCAAACCTTTTTAGGTCAAACAACATCCAAATTGTCCTCTCTCCACTCACCTTGGGATTTCAAAGGATATAATGAAGTCCAGGGTAACAAAATGCAAATGAAAAAGCCATTTAAAGCTGGATGGGAATGGAAGACAAGCAGTGTTAATGAAGGATCTCCCGGGGGTCCCAGGCAGTTCATTTTATGGATACCTTGAGTTAAATTGATTGAATCCAAGGTTTTATGAGTACTGACTCTGTAATCTTTTGCAGATGTTCTCACAAGGTGGTCAACAAATGGCTCCTGCTGTCAGTGTTTCTAATAGGTTTACCTCCCCCCCCCCAAAAAAAAAACTACAAAAAAAGAAAATTTCAAGCACAAAAGAAAAACCCTGCAGAGGGAATGTTACCTGTTTAGAGAAATAAAGAGAAGTTCTCAGTGGGAATTCCATAACCAGGTTGCAGGTAGAGGGGGGTCCACCTCTTCGTGCAGGTACGTAATTTATTTGGATTTAGTTGTCCCACCGAATCTGAGATGCGTATCGCAAACAAAGGTTTTAGCCCATGGGAAAGTTTAAAAAAAAGCTTTCTGTAACATTGTGATTTTATTTTACATTTTACTTCGGTATTCTACATTTACCACGGATCTTTGGTGGAACCTCAGTAGTGAAGGTGAGGGAGGGGGCATTTGCTCCCCGTTACTGTCCTTTTTAAAACAAAACCATCCCTGTTTGATACATTATGGTGACTTTGGGAATAATCTTCAAACAGCCATGGTGGAAGCGGTGCCATGTCAGCTAACGACCATGGAATAAATAATTGTGTTTACTTAACAGTTTTAAAAATGTATTATGTAAAGAGTGATAGCATGTAAATACCGCGTTCCAGAAGGTTCCAAACTGAATTGCAGGAACTGTCGATTAAAGAGACGATAAGTATATTTCATGGAAAAACCACATTGTAACAAAATAAATAAAAAAGTATGTTTAGGAATTATCCCAATATTACCTCAATCAATACAAAACGGGGAGTTGGGAGGAGCAGAAAAATAAAAAATTATAACCAACTGAACATGTTTTGTGTCTTCTAAGAGATCCTTCCTCAGCCTTATTATACGTGACATCCTCCTGAAATTGAATATTTCAGTTACACTATGAACCCTTCCCCTAATAACATGTTTGGTCATTAGGATTCAAAGTAATTTTCACATTTAACCAAATAACCAAATTGGAAAAATATTCCAAGTCAGCCTAATACTTGAAATTCAGTCTGGAATCACTTAAATAAAATCTCTGCTAAATGTCCCCTTATTATTGCAATAAGGGAACCTGTTGATAATAACATTGTGGGGGAGGGGCTATAGTGCAAGAGTAGGTGGAGTTAGGACACTTATTGTCCAATTAAATTCTGTGTCTGCAATCGTAAAATGTTCTGGATAATAGAACCATATAAAGTATATGGTTAATTTAAAAGATGGTAACGTTTCATCATAGCGTAGATTTCCGTCTCTCCATCCCAGTCACTAGACGGGCTGTTTTTTTTAGGATATCACATGTATACCAGGAAATATATATCTCAGATACTGTGAAACTATTAACCCAACAGCCCAGTCCATCCGACTCACCGCTCATTGTAACCACGTTATCACAAGGTAATTGTCAATAAGTAAAGACAAAGTGGCTCCTTCTTAGGCCTACCTCAGCTAATCTCGAAAGCAACGTAAACAACAAATATATTGTCATAGCATTAACCACATTATCAAAACCTAACAGAATATCAAAATTAAATTAATTTTATAATTATTGCTATATTTAGAAATTGGCCGCATATACCACGGTGCAGGACACTGATACTGACACACAGGACTGTCTTAAGGTGAAAACAGAGTCATTCAGGTAGGTTCCAAACACAGGTAAGTGTCTTAAGACATTTTTTTTATGTATTTTGACTCTGTGCACCACAAATCAGACCTGGAGAGAAGACATTTGATCAGGATGACAAGAAATAATGATCAGATCTTGAAAGGTCCCTGTTATGGGTGAAAATATATGGAATAATAATACTCGCAACATAAATTATTATAAACATTGCAAAACCTTTTAATAACGATTCAGAAAAGACAATGGTTAAAGCTCAGTTGGTCTTAATTGCCCTCAATCCTTACTAATGCCAAGTGAGGCCAAAACATTGGTATTTGTGAAGTGCACGTTTTCGACGTGATGCTGGGTTTGCCGACTTCCTTTGCTGATATTTTGGATTCTTACAGTGTGGCTTGAGATCACAATGTCCTCCATTTGGTATATGATCTACGGTTCCTAGAGAGATAGGGTTTCTTCGAACACTAAGATTAGACTCAGGTGCCAACTATACTCCCACCAGACAAAGATTGAAGTTGATCAGATGTGGCCAGTGTGTTGCTAAATATGAAATATGGCGGGCATTTAATTAGTAAGTGCCCAGACCAGTTGAGATGTCACTGGTGTTAAATTAGTATAAAGAATATTTGTGTCGGGGCGTGGCTTGGACGCCGATCGGAATGGCGGCGTGAACCCGAAGCTCCCTGCAGGCTCTGCACGATCACCCGCCTCACTAGCCCCACACACAGCAAAATGGGCAAAACAAACCGGCAACAGCAAGCGGCAGCAGCCGCCAACACTCCCAGGGGGTCCCAGACGCCGGGCATGAGACAATACCTCCTGACCCAGGCGGATCACGTCTCTCAGGCCTCCAGTGACTCGGAGGCCTCGGGCCTGGCCCGCCCGCCCTCACCAGGCAGCAGACATCGTGAACAGGTACTACTTACACCTGACCTACCCCCATCCCAGCTGGACTGGGCATCCCTATTGAGCAACCTACCCACGAAAGCTGACCTTAAAGAGGCAAATGCTGCCCTCCACAAGTCCATAACAGGGGAACTCCATGCCTTGAGGGAGGACATGCAGGGGCTACACCATAAGCTAACATTGTTGGAGGCAGACTGTGACCATGTGACATCTGCACAAAACGCCACCGCAAACGTAATACAGCGGCAGACGCTACAACTGCGCCAAATGGCCCTCCACGTGGAAGACCTCGATAATAGGGGGAGGCGGCAGAATATTAGAATTCGGGGCCTGCCTGAGGAACTTGACCAGACAACCCCAATACGAGATTCTCTCACGGAAATCTTCAACTCCCTCCTACAGCGGCCGAACACGACGCCTATTGATTTCGTTAGGGCACACAGAGCCCTCAGACCCAGAGGCCCTCCGGAGTCCCCCCCAAGGGACGTGATATGCTGTTTACTACACTTTCAAGTGAAGGAAGACATCCTAAAGAGCGCCAGGGAGAAACAACAAATCCTTCATCATGGCGCAGAACTACAACTATACCCGGACCTATCTCCAGCGACCCTGGCGTACCGACGGGCATTGCGCCCTTTTACACGCACACTACAAGCCAACAAGATCAGATATCGGTGGAACTTCCCCACTGGCATACAGGTCACCACAAGCACCGGCTCCTTCGCAGTGAAGAACGACGGCGATATGAGGGACATTGCCCGGGAACTACAACTACCGCACATACAGCTGACCTGGCCGGACCCGATGTCCTTCTACGAGTTTTCACCCGAAGCACACCGCCAGTCGCAACAGCCCACCAGGCCACGAAGAACTAGACAGCAGACCACGCGCCCCACGGGCGCCAACATATAAAGGACTGCGCACCGCCTACCTTCCATCCTGGGCCTCACCTCGACCCATCCGTGGACCAGACACACACCTCCATAACCGATTTCCAGATCCAGAGACTGTGGACACAATGCGCTAACTCATCCGAACCGCAAGTATATCTCCCACGGGAGACACACCCAGCCACATAAGCAGAGAAGTACCAGGGGGCGTACCTGGGACACAGGAGCCCGGCCACGCGGAGCCCTGTGGCCTAATGGACTAATTTAACCTTTTTATGATAATGCAAGATGCAAGGGTAACGAGGGACATCTGGTCCATATTTATAGGGTTAGGAGAATATAGAGTGTCCGCCCCCCCGGCTGGGTCCGGCCGCCGCCGCCCGCCCGCCTGCGATGAACCTCGGGGAGCAGGCGGGGGATGGTGCCGGCTGGGCACATCCGGGGTGGGGACACAAGGGTTGCAGGGGAGAGGAGCGGGAGCGGCCGCCACTGGGCCACACAACAGCAGGGACACCTCCCACAAGAGACACGTCCAACCACACCGGCAGGGAAGCACCGGGGGCGCCACCCCCCGGCTGGGCCCGGCCGCCGCCGTTCGCCTACCCTGTGATGAACCTCGGGGAGCAGGCGGGGGACGGCGCCGGCGGGGCACACCCGGGGCGGGGATGCTGATAAGACACGGTGGGGATGGAGGGTAAGGTCGCAACCAGACCACACAATCCAGCCTAGCCCATAGATCAGCTACACGCTCTAAACATGTGACAAGGAGGGCACGAACACGTAAGCGACCACCCGAGCGAGCACACCCAGATTGATTAAAACGAATCCAGAGACACGAGTGCCCTCGCCCTGACCCCGCATGAGGGCGCCCCCAAACCCAGAGAGTAAAGGAACAAGGGACGAGTTTGCTCACGCTAGATAAGCAACCCAACGGAGGGAGAGGGGGGAGGGGAGGGGAGGGGGTGGAAGCGCAGCCCTGCACCATGGTAGAAATGTCAACTACTTGTTATCACCTGTTGTGAATTGAATCTATATGTTATTGTTACGGTTTATGCCTTACTACGATATCTTGAACAGACATGCTGTGCAACACACACGCCGGCTCTCGAGCCAACACACCCCGAGGCGGGGAAGACCATCACATCCCATTGAGGTAGCATCCGGGAGCCAAAAAGGGGCGACATGGGACCCGACTGGCCGTACGGAAGACCGACACCGATACACCCTACCACTGCCCAGTAGGAGAGACGTCACTCAGACGGTGAGTCACTCACGGGAGCCACTGGTGGCACCGTGGACTGAAACTCCCCGACGTCTGCACCTGACGGTCCCGAGACCGGAACACACCCACTAGAGATCACAGGACATCTCCACGAATCCCAAGATACCTTATCCCTCTCTCTACCCCACCTTAAACCTTGACACCTTGTCCTCACTCTGACCGCGACGAACGGACCACACCTGGTACACACACACAGTAGGGACTTGGACAACGACACCGATACAGCACCACCCAACAGCCGACTGACCAAAAGACATGACACTGACTCCCGCCCCGCTGCATATTCTCACGATCAATGCCAAAGGACTGAACAAACCAGAGAAGAGATCAGGAGCACTGAGAGACTTTCATAAACAAAGGGCCTCGATAGTCATGTTACAGGAAACACACTTTCAGAAAGGGGCCAGACCCAAACTAACAAACCAACACTACACACAAGGATTCTATAGTGACTACCACGGGGGGAAAGCTAGGGGAGCAGCAATACTTTTCCATAAGAGGGTGCCGTTCCAGGAGGGGGGCTGCTTGTCGGACGATGAAGGCAGGTACCTATTCCTCAAGGGGGAAATAGCAGGCCGTCAGTACACGTTCGCGACTATATACGCCCCAAACACACGACACTACCGCTTCCTCAAACAAACACTCCACAAGCTCCAGGCGTTCAAAGAAGGGACTCTCATACTGGGGGGGGACTTTAATGTCGCATTAGAACCGTCATGGGACACCTCAACGGGCACCTCGCATATCCCCAACCAACAACTGCAAGGCATCAAATCCCTACTCCGGGACCACCGACTGGTCGACTGCTGGAGGGCCCACCACCCAGACGCCCGAGACTTCACTTTCTATTCCCACCCGCACAACTCATACTCCCGCATCGACCACATATACACCTCACACTACGACCTTTCATTGGTAACTGACGTCGAGATCGGAACAGCCACATGGTCGGACCATGCCCCTGTCTCCCTCAAAATAAAGTCACCACTATTTCGCCCCACATCTCCGAAATGGAGACTCAATGAATACCTACTCTCCCACCCGGGAGTCACGACCCTTATAGGCGATAAAATCAGAGAATACCTTACCACCAACACGACGGAGCAGACATCGCCGACGATACGCTGGGAGGCACACAAAAGTGTGATAAGAGGTCACTATATCCAACAGGGGGCAATACTAAAAAAACAAACCGAAGCCCGACTGACCGCCCTATTAGATGACATATACAAAACGGACGAACAAAACAAACGTGACCCAGACCACACACACCAGACCCGACTCCTACAACTGCGAAGGGACCTAGCGACCATACTGCATTCCAAACACCACAGGGAGGCACTTAGAAATAAGGCATTCTTTACCCTACATGGGAACAAGAGCGGTAAGCTCCTCGCTACGATGCTGAGGAAACAGAGACAGCACACATACATCGACAAGATCAGAGACAAACAGGGGTCCCTACACCGACTCCCGACTGATATCATGAGAGCGATCCGTACATACTACACCGAGCTATACGAACTCCCACAACCGACAACTGAACTGGCTAAGGCACACCTTCACCGCTCGATTCAGGAATACCTGACTAAATACCCGATACCGACCCTAGACGTAGAAGTCGCTGACCTGATTGACGAACCCATAACCATTGAGGAATTAGCACGAGCAGTCAAACTCACTAAACCGGGCAAAAGCCCGGGGCCGGACGGCTTACCGGTAAAATACTATAAGACTTACGCCGAGGATCTCTACCCACCCATGGTGGAAGCATTTAACGCGATACAAGAAGGAGACCACATCCCTACCCAAGCCCTGACAGCCCATATTACCATCATACCCAAGGACGGCAAAGACAGAGAGCATTGCGGGAATTACAGACCAATATCGCTAATCAACTGCGACATTAAGCTACTAGCCAAGATCCTGGCAGTGCGACTCACCAAACATATCCCGTCTCTGGTCCACCCCGACCAGGTGGGATTTGTGACAGGACGTGAGGCACGCGACAACACCATCAGAGCGCTCACACTTATGCACGGAGGCGGGGGCGCGGACGGAGGCCTCCTCTTGTTGTCCACGGACGCAGAGAAGGCCTTCGATAGAGTGAGCTGGGACTACCTCTTCGAGACACTATCCCACATGGGGCTGGGTCCCAACATTCGACGTTGGATAGAGGCGCTATACCGAGCACCGACGGCCCAGGTATTAGTTAACGGGGCACTGACTGAGACCTTTACCATACACAACGGCACGCGACAGGGATGTCCCCTCTCGCCGCTACTGTTCGCTCTCGCCCTGGAACCATTCCTCACACACATCCGCCACAATCCAGACATAACGGGCCGGACGACAGGCCAAATACACCACAAGGTAGCGGCGTACGCGGATGACTTACTTTTCGTGGTGACCAACCCCGAGATCACCCTCCCAAACATCCAGAAAGACCTGCGGACATTTGGCGCTATATCTAACCTTAAAATTAACTACGGCAAATCCTACATCCTTAATGTTAGCGTCCCCGCCACACGCGCGGACCCGCTACGACGCAGCTTCCCCTTTCAATGGGCCGAACAAAAAATTAGATACTTAGGGGTATGGCTGTCCAAGCAGAGCAGAGACCTGTATAGGGACAACTTCGCCTCTATACTACACACGTTCCAACGAGACTTGAGGGAATGGTCCTACCCGCACATATCGTGGCTCGGGAGAGTGCAGGTCATAAAAATGAACTTCCTTCCGCGCCTCTTATACCTCTTCCAGGCCATCCCCACTGTCATACCAGGCCCCTTCTTTAACACACTCAGAAAAGAAATGATAAAATACGTATGGAACGGGAGGAGGCCCAGAGTGAAATTTTCCACACTGACACGTCCTAAAGACAAAGGGGGACTAGCCCTTCCAGACTTCCACCAGTACTACGTAGCCACACACCTGCAGAGAATCATGGAGTGGTCTAAAGACGGAGTTCACAAACTATGGAAGACAGTGGAAGAGGCAGAAGCAGGCAGACCGATCTCGGGGCTTCCCTGGGGCCGAGACACAACCGATAGAGGTGACATGTCCATATACACGAGACACACTATGAGAGTTTGGAGGAAGGCCGCAAAGAAAGGGAATATGGCACCGTACCCCTCCCCCCTCTTGCCCCTGACACACAACGAGGACTTCCCGCCGGGTCTAGACCCTGGAACCCTCAAACACATCTTCCCAGACAGTACCCCACGCCTACACCACTTCCTTCAAGGTGGGAAATGTAAAACACTAACGGACTTGATGGGAGAGACGCCCCCGACCTTTATGCACCGCTTCCGACATGCCCAACTGACCAATTACATCCACTCCCTACCACAGGGACCAGCACTGGCCAGAGACCAGACCACGATAGAAGTGGTCAGCTCACACCCAGACCCGCTCCCGCATGGAGTGTCCTTCTTATATTCCATGCTCCAATCAGAAACCCCGTCCGAGACACCACTATTCATGGGAAAATGGGAAACAGCCCTGGGTAACACACTAACGGAAGCAGAATGGGAAACCATCTGCTACCTTACACACCACTGTTCCACTCACAGCAAAACACAGGAAACGGCCTACAAGCTTCTAACACATTGGTATAGGACACCACATCTCCTTCATCACGTAAACCCAGACCACTCCAGACTCTGCTGGAGATGTGAAAGAGAGGTGGGCACCACAAAACACATCTGGTGGGATTGCGCGTTGATCCAACCATACTGGAAGAGGATACACAAAATGCTAGAGAAGTTCGCGGATGCGCCCCCCCCCCTGGAACCGGCAGCGATGCTCCTACACCACACAACAGTTCCCCGATCCAAATACAAAAAATCCATGACCATTAGAATACTTAACGTGGCCAAACGAGTGCTCCCCCAATTCTGGAAACAAACAGTTACACCTCCACTTTCGACCTGGTTTAGCCAAATGGAAGAGCTAAGGTCAATAGAGGAACTGACCATGACGGCCAACACTACACCCACTACCTACATGAGCATCTGGACGCACTGGATTCTAGAGACGGCAAAAGAAGAGTTCCAATTAGAACTCAGGCCTAACACTAACGGGAATCACGACACAGACAGATAGTACTCAGAACACACACCACAGACGACGCTAGATGGACGACAGACGAACTGGACGGAACTACCCCCCCCCCTCCTTCCTTTCTTCCCACCCAGACACATTCCCCCCCTCTTGCCCCCTGCGAAATACCAGAGCATCATCATTGACTGAATCATCCCCACCGCACCCATAGCGACAAGGGAAAACATATTTGGGAACGATCAACGAACACGAACTGGTACTTACATCCAGACCGGCCCGGGAAGACACCCCAAAGCCAAAACATGCGAACACCTGAAGGAACCCTGGACAGGCCCAGCATTGACACGGCTAATGCAGTATCCACACGCCCAAGGTAAGGGTACCCTTTACCCGCAATACCACCATTCCCCTGGTTAAACACGGGAAACACCGATAGTAATAACGGGGGTAAACACAAGCCCACCACGGTCGATGACACATAGCTAAGGACACAGGGCCCGATGAGACGCCGTAGACAGGGACCATAGGGGTGGCCTACAAACACTGACACCTAATCAAAGACTGATTAATCTGGTTCAAAGACGATTACAAAGCATTATTTTCACTCAGTTCATGAAAACGTTACTTAATTTATAGTCCCAAACAAATGTAAATACCAGAAAATGGGGACCTGCGAGTCCTTCTGTGATGGGGCCTGCGAGCCTAATTTGTTACCTTTTATAATAACATGCAATGGAGACCTGCGCGTCTCACCGCAAATTTAAATACACAAAATGAATAAAAATCATATTCACAAAAAAAAAAAGAATATTTGTGATGGCCAACTGCAGCATTAATGTTTTGAAAGTTCTCCAAGTCAACACTCCAAAAAGTTCCAAGGTACAATATTGTTTCCAAACTGTGTCCTTTTATTGTCCATACTTTGCCGTAGACCTGCAGGCTGGCTGTGAATAGTAGGATTTTCAGGAATTCTCAGATATGCGGGGAGGCTAGGTCAGCCATCAGTGTCCTAGACCAACAGACGGCTCGGAGACAGACATAGAGAAAATAGAGAACTCCAATCTTAGATGTGGTTAACTCATCTTATGACCTCACTCCCCGGTAATCTCTCGATGTGGCGGGATTGTTTAATAACATTGCTGCTTTTTGTTCATACAGTTGGTATAGGCTGATGAGCCAGTGGGGGAGACTGTCTTGTGATTGTTAAGTGCCTATTTTCTACTTACCTTTAGAAAGCTTTATGTCTGCTATTCATTCGCAGCAGGATCAGATAATAAGGTCATATTATAAAAACATTCTGTCCACAAATTACTTCCTATGTCTGGAGGCTGATAAAATGAACGAGATGGACAGAGATCCACGACTTTGGGGTTTACTCAAAACCTGGGATTTGTAGGGAATTGACAAGAGAATTGTACATTATAGGCCAATACAGGCAAATTGAAAAAAATAGTTGAAGAATGTTTAGAGCTTTGTTATTTTAGCCTCGAATTCCCTGCTCCCTCATTAGGAATTCCCAGTTCAGAAAATATCCTAAATCAGTGGCTTATTCCTATTTGTGCCAACTGGGAAGGCAATAAAATATAGTGCATCCTGGGGAATTAATGGGGTAGTGTGGCTGTAACTGTGGCCAGGAACCCCAGGAGCTCTGCACCCCAATATAATCGCCTGCCACTTGAGGTCTAGCAGGAATATCAGAACATCTGTGCCCCACTCCCCCCAGTTTTACAGTAAAAGGGATCTGGAAACCCCAGCAATCTTGAATCTTTAAACGTGGATTGGTGTCTTTGCAGGGTTGTGGCAACTTTTATACATATGAGGACATTTAAACATGTAAGATAGAAGTTGGACCTATGAGGAAACACAAAACTGGCCTAAACCTCCAGGCCTGATAGATTGCGAGGATGAGGTGGGACTTTAAAATGTTTATTTGTTGTTCGTTACTAGGTATCCATTCTTATGATTGTAAGCAGCTCCAACTTAATGAATGAATTAAATTAATTATTTATTTAATTAATTAAAGATAATATTAAGCGCGAGGAAACACTTGCATAGTTCCCAGTTGGTCATGGTTGTCCACTTATCATAAAACAAACGTGGATTATGGTTGTGAGCACATACTTAGCGGTAAGTGTAATCTATAGGATGATTTGAATTGGCGTATCGTACATCATTTTTGTCATATCATTATATAAAATGTGTAGGTTTTTTGCAAAGCCTCAGTTTTGCGGATATGGACTCAATGTACGACGATTACCATTTGGTAAATGAAAGAAGACAAAATCAGGATCTTGGTTAGGTTGACAGTGGGACGTCGGTCTTGTGATCAGGACTATCCCAGTCCCATTTGGGAATTTTACCAAAAACGTGAAAGAATTGGCTGCAACGACCGTTGAACATAACCTTAAAGTCCTTCTGACAGTCTTGATGCGACCTATTCACCCTTAGATTTTTGGAAAATATTTGTTTAAAGCATTGAAATGTAGTTATGTAGCGAGCGTACGCTTTCAATTGTGACTTGTTTGTTTGGATTATTTTTGATTAGTCTTTTAATCACTACATCTCTCTTTTTAAAGTGACCTTAATAAAATATTACCGTGTTGAAAGTTCCTGGCAAGTCTGAGCAATCCACTCTCATATTTTATGCAGGGAATGCATGAAAGGCAACTTCTAAACAGATCAACATGTGAGATCGCGGCTGCCAAGATGTAATCACTAATCACCAGTCATAAATACAAGGAAACATCACTCCGCGTCAAATGTACTGGTAGGCACGGAAACCTAACAAAGTTTGTTTGCTTAGAAACTGATCCCACGTACTCCAGATAGAAATCGGTAATACTTAAATTTGTACCTAAAGTTTTGTCAGCACACGCTATCCACGTAATGCAGAACGGCGTTTGAGTGGTAATGGAATTTTAAAATGGACCAATTAACCTCTTCACAACCGGTATCATGCACGCATTGGGCAGAAGAGGTACACGTCCATGACCTTGTATACACATTTATCACAATTTCAAAGGGACACTCAAGACCCGTAGAGTACTGGAGCTTGCTGAAATGCTTTCTGTGCAAAGTGTGTTCCTTTTATTTTACAAAATGTGCAGATTTCAATAGAAATTGTCACCAAATTGTTATAAACGAACATTGTTACACCCCCCTGGCTGTCAATCAGAATACCAGTCCTGTTACTTCCTGGTTTGGTTAGCTCAGTGGAGACGAATTCAAGAGGCAGCAATTTCCCAGAGCACCTGCCTTGCGAAGGTTTGCTAAGGCTGCAGATAAGCAGTTTTTACAATGAAAAAAACGCTTAATTAAATGCATGACCGATTGGAGATATATCTACTAAACAGTGATTTATATTTATTTATTTTGTTTTTGGGCAGTGGAGTGTACTTTTAATAACTACCAAATAAAATCAGATTCTGGCTGTCACATGGTTGCAAATAGCCTGCTTTTTAAAGTGTTAATGTCTTTGTTTTAGCTAAACTTTTTATGTGGCAAATTAACTGGTCATTTACTATAATTAGGCAAAAAAAACCTCCAGGGATCACAAACACTTCATCTCAATGACATGAAGTCGTTATCGCTCCCGCAGTGTTTCATTCACCTAAGTCAATGGTATTGCAACAATTCTGATGTGCAATAGATCCTGAAGGAGTTAAACTTTGCAACTATTTAAATTAACATTATAGTGTCATGTATTCCTGACATATAGTGGTAAAATAACTATTTAGATCCTCGGCCCCCTCTCCTTGCAGTAAAAAGGTGAGTTTACTTACCTTTTTTTACAAGCTGCACTGGTCTGGCGCAGTTGGGCACGCCTGGCTCCGCCTCCATGGATCTTGATAATCTCAGCCAATTCAAGAAAATGCATTGGGAGGCTATTGCGCATGTATACATTGCCTCATACATATGTATTCAATCAATGCTTCTTTTTGGGGAACGTTCAGTGCCTCCACTGGACTAGGAAGCACCCCATCTGAGTTACTGCCACTAGGGGTGCTCCAAGGCACCAATGTAAACACAGCCCTCTCTATGAAAAGGCAGCATTTACATTGAAAGGCCTACAGGGACAGGATGTGTACACCAGAACCACTACATTAAGCTGCAGTGTCCCTTTAATAAGGACTCATGCACTTTGTGAACACAGTTTGTACATTATACACACTGTGATGCTACCAGAGATGTTGTTGGCATCTACCACTCAGCTGTAATCTTATGACATCACTGGGCTATGATGTCATGTAGTACTAGAATATCTTAAAACCCACTAAATGGTACAACTAAACATCTGTCATATTTTGTTCAAAAACAATGAAACAAAAACGCATAATCCTATTACATTTTAGACTTGTCTGAATTACTGCAAATGAAGTTTAGATAAATGTGCATGTTAAACGTTAGGACATTGTAGTTATTGATTGAGGTTTACTATGCTAATTGCTTGTATTTAAATCTCTTTATCTCTTTCATTCCGCTCAGAAAAACTATTTACATTTATGTGACTGTCCACATGGCCTGATTGAGCTGTGATGTCACAATGAATTAATGAATTAGGACTGTGTAAGAAATGGCATTAAGGCGATAAGTATTGCATATTAATAGATATCAAATGCAGATGGCAGCCGTGCGAATTTCCTTCTTCCCAGAATTTCATTGTTTACCGCAATCACTGCATACATTGTACTTAGCATATGAATCATTATTATAACAACCTTAAATAACCCAGGGAAAAAAACCCAACCAGAAATATACATTGTATTAAAAAAATATAAAATAATCTACAGCAAATCAGGAAGAGTGGTAGGTGAATGGAAGATTGTCCAGAGCACCTGCCTTGCAAACACTTCTCATTGAGCTGCATTGGGGAGTCTGTGATTGGACAGCCACAGAAAGTCTGGGCGGGGTTAGAAGGGGAGGGCTTGTAAAGGCTGCTCTATCGCAAGCTGTTTTTACACATACATATACCATCAAAGAAAATAATGCATAATTAAATGCTTGTATTTTTTAATTGTGGGTATATCTACCAAATTGTAATTTTATGTATTTTGGGGTGGGGGAGTAGCGGAGTGAGATCTTTGAGACATTTTTTCCCCAAAGTTTTCTTATAAATAAAAATAAATAAATTGCCAATACCGCCGATAATTGCAGTGATTACTCATGTTTTTATATTATACATGTTCCGGTCTGCTTGAGATTAGTGGGAGTTACACCCTGGGCAGTGGCTGCTGTATGTAGTTACTGTCCTTCATTCAGCTCCTCTCTCTTTAATGGTGCCAGGCAGACCTCAGGTAAGTTGTCAAACCAATCACCATGGTTTGACTACTTACCCTTGGATGGTGGCAGAATATTCCAGGAACCATAGCCACTACAGCACACTACCGTGCTTATGGTGCCAAGAGTGCTCTTTTAATAAAATTTAAATAAAACTTTAACAGGTTTTTATCTTTCAAACGCTTTAATATTTAAACTTTCCTGAGGAGCTTGCAATCAAAGCGGGATAAATGAAGTCACTATTTCCTATTCTGTCTAACCACGATTACGTTTTCCTCCCATGTCTATTTCATGTAAGTTCCGTAAATCACACACAGACCATCCAGCATTCAGATAAAGGTACCTTTTGTGACTTTGTACTTCCATTTAAGAACCTTATAGCTAACACGGGACCCCAGACCGATTTAAAACGACAGCTACCACACATATCACACAGACTAATGTCAGAATTCAAAATGAATATCACATTTTACGCCAATATAGCCAGACTGGAAACATGACTTAGAGACATTTCACAGTTCATCTAATGTGTTCTAAAATGTTACATTCCCTGTTAATTCACTCTGAGCTGTGTGGCCTACAGAGCTGCTCCGCTACGCATAATATATGAATGTAAGCTCTGCAGCCCAGGGCTCTCATGCACCTGACTGTGCCCATTTAGTGACCACCTATAGATACCCAATCCATTAAACGAGAACTAGCCTGAGGTGCAGTGAAACAGGCTCTCTATTACAATAAACCCTGCACCTGCATTGGTTACCTATGAAGCAATTCATCCACTTCAATCCAAACTAAAACAATGAGTCCAGGCTTTCAAACCCTGAACCCTTTCAGTACAGGATTTGTCAGTATAACCCCCAACCCCCCCTTGCTTGTAAGACCTTACAAGTGTTTGTGTGAGAGATAGCACCCATGTACCTTGCTCTCTTACTCCCCCTGTCTTAAGAAACTGGAATTGGAAGTAGAAAAAGTTAATTAAATAAAACCTAAGTTAAGGTATTAAACCACCTAGCACCTTGTTCAATAGGTGACGTGAGGGTTTTTGGACCATGTTTGTGCCTCTTTCTTTAGGATCATTCTCTATAACAAGACATTCCGTGAGCAAGGAATGCACTGTTCTATAAGCTATGCGCTCAAAAGATTCACAGAACGGTTTAGGAGGGAGTGGGGTCTTTAAATACCAGATTTGTAAGATGATAAAATGGCATTTACCCTTAAGGGTTTTTGGTGTGGGGAGAAAAAAACCCCATAAACCTGCTAATTTCTTCTAGGAAAATTATTGTTCTAAATAGTTGCTCGGTGGCAGTTTATACAGACACCCATCACTTTTCACCTGTGAATTTTATAGTAATATTCAAAAATTGAGTGATGATAATTACAAAAAAAATTTTTAAAAATAGAGACAGAGTAAGAGTCTGTGACTTGCTAGCCAAGTCTGACGTTGACATGAAATTAGGAATGAACAGAAAAATAAGAATTGAGTTTTTTTTTTATAAATTACATTTTTATTGAATATCAATAAATTGTGTAGAACGATAAAAAAAGTTTCATCAGTACAAAATGTGGCAAATAGAAAAAAAATAAAAATATATATATATATATATAAATACCAGTGTACCTTTGAAATGTAAACATTTGTCTTAAGGATTATGCAGAAACAATTTTAAGAATAAAAGAGGCATTCATCAGACACCTGTCAATGCGAATTTTAGATTCCCACCTGTCCGCGCTGGTGTTCCACAGTTAGTCTTTGTATATAATCTGACAACTGTCTGACTATTAATACGGGTTTTCTACAAAGGAAGTTGTTAAGAGCTATATTAAACAGGTGTCTGAGCGTATAGCCGCTCTGTAAACAGAATAGATGTTTGGAGAGAAAAAAGAAAAATGTATCTAATACCTTTCATAATCTACGTTAACTGTGCAGGCTTTGCAAATTTTCATTGTACTGTGATAAAGCACCTGCCGCTAGCCGTGATATATTATTGCATAGTTTCTCTGTTGTTTGCAAGTACTTTGCATATTTACAGTCACAATATTACAATAAAAAAAACATGTAACAATTCTTTCCTTCATAAATATATATCGTATGGGCTATTTCCAGCTCACTCAACAGATAGGGATATAATCAACAATTGTATCTTCTTATCCATTTAAAAAAGGTTTGAAACCCACAAGATATTTTTTAGAGCTTTAACATGTATTGAAAACGTAATTAAACTATTTGGCTTTGTTTTGTTTTTGGTTTTTTTAACAAAAAATAATATATATATATTTATATAAAAAAGGAAATTGAAGAATGCTGATTGTGCACATGGTAAAAATGTAACGCATCTCTGGGATTTGGTAATAAGGCACTCGATTCCAAATGTACAGTCTATTGAGAAGATGAAGTGTGAATCAGGAAGAGGATTTCAGAACAAGAGATTGTCAGATTGCTAAACAAATATAGCAAAAATAATTAAATGTACTCCCCCCCCAAAGGAGGAGTATAGAGTCTGTTTCAGTCCGACATGCAAAAGGTTCTCAGTGACCCCCAGAACAGCCTGTCTCTTCATGTTTGTGGAGCAAAGACATTCTAGAAAAAGTTCTAGAGCAAGTCTTGCACTGGTACTTCTTAACATCTGAGTGGGTCTGAAGATGCGCTCGGAGGTTTGACCGGTCAGCGAAGGCTCTGTTGCAGTGTGTACAGGAGAAAGGTTTTTCACCTAGAGGAAGACAAAAAAAGGCAAAAAAATATGTTTAATGACATTGATCGGAGGACAAGGTGTTGCAAGAGAAGAAAGTTAAAGAACACACCACAAGCAGACCTAACACTATCTTGGTGAACTGGCCAAGCACAGGGCATGTTAGATCTGTCTGAGCTATATTTCCCAAGATGCTTAGTTAATTTAAAGAGAAAGCTCCTTCACAAGTCAATATTTACCATTATTAACTCAGCAGCTCAGAAAATAAGTTGTTGAGTAAACAAAGGAACTGGTCACACAGTAACGCCAATTAACAAGGGGCAGTTAAAAGCACTTCATTAAATTTGCATCTGTTAAAGCTATACACATTTTATTTTATCTAGAGCAACAATGACAAAAGAGCACTAATTCTCTGAACTATTTATGCAATTGATCTTACGCTTTACATTTTTAGCCGTCCCTTGAACAGGGCGTGAAATCAGTTACCCAACAACAAAAAGAAAAGTAAATGAAGAAATGATCCCAGCGACATGAATAAGAGGTGGATGGCTGTATTGTAAGCGAGAGCCTTTGAGGGCTGGTAAGGGGACTGGCAGCTGGGAGTACTGGCAAAGCGTGGCGTGCATTGCAACAGGTGCATAGCACAAATTATAGTGCCCACCCATCACTAGGGGCCCGTCCCAGGCCTGACATCAAAAGAACCCAATGGCGCTGAAATAATCACTATGTACACTAGCTTTTGTACTATTCAATTCATCTTCAAAACGGATTTTTTTTTCTCCTTGAAGATTATAACTAGATATCAGCACAGATCCCACAATGGGAAACCACAAGGTACATTTAGAAAGCCACCATGGGCAAGCTATGTATACACTGAAGGTTGGACTAGATGGGCGCAAAACTGTTTGTTCAGTCTATACAAAAATGCAACATACAATGCATCTCTGCCTAAAAATGCAATAAAATATATCGTATAAAAAATAATAATGAAAAGATTTTTTTTCTTCTTTGCATGCGAAATGTTTTCCACCCAAAAAATAAAACACAAACAAAAGTGAAAAAGTAAAAATGACAAATAGAATTTAAGGATCTGTACACCAGGAAAGTTAACACGTTGAATGCCAAGAGCCAACTTTCTTCCACATAGGGTTAGAGTACGGATACTATGTATAAAGACAAGGTGTATACATACCGGTATGAGTTCTGATATGTCCTTGCAGTAACCACGGTCTGGAAAAGGCTTTGCCGCAGATCTTGCAGACACAGGGTAGTGTGTGGCTCCTGATGTGCATCTTTAGAGCCCCAAGACTAACATATTCCTTTTCACAGTACTTGCAGCTAAAAGACTTTCTATTCTGAGAGTCACAGTGGAGTTGCTTGTGTTTGGACAGTCCGGCGAAGGTGGAGTACGACTTGTTACACTGTCCGCAGTGAAACTTTTCAGCTTCTGTTGCGGAGGAAGCAGGGCTGGGGGGGTCCGAGGTCTTTCCGCTCTCGTCGTCCTCACTGGAGAAGGAACTAAGGTCTAACGGTTTGGATCCCTCAATGGCAGGAGACGTGGGAGAACTCTGAAAGTCGGGCTCGGCCGTGAAAATCGTCGTAATTAAACCAGTGTCCCAAACTACAGGTGGGTAATAGGCCGTGGTGCTCAAAATCTCAGGCTGTGGTATCAACGGAATGGATGCATACTTATCATATAGGTAGGGAGCGATGTACACTGCAAGAGAGGGGAGAATATATTACATGTCTGTACAATGAATGGGTCCCAACATTCCATTCATCAATATACACACACACACACAACAAAAACAAAATATGGATTAATTTAGAGAATGTATATCCGCAAATAAACAATATTTATATACACCTTATATATCACTCACAGACACACAGGAATGAAGTAAATAAAAATATACACGCACACACTATATACTAGTTACATCCATTCACTATCTATACAACAATGCATTCAAAATACCCAAAATAAATCTATACACAGTAATATGTCTATAAATGGATTTTAAAACATAAAAACTTCCAGAATAACTCATTCCACACTCATTCTGCTCTATAGATTCCCCAAATCTGTTCAGCCTGACTGCAATAAGATGCAGGATATTTAAGGGGTGCTGGGTGCCCCCCATGCCTTACCTCTCTGGCTCTCCAGCTCACTGTAATTGGGCTTCTTATTGGCAGAGAAGTGTTTCTTCACTAAGAATGATCGTGGCATCTTAGGAGCTCTCTCAGTCCAGGATCAGAGAGACAGACTCACATGTGGTTTAAAGGGAATGACTTACTGTGCAGCATGCAAACTCCTGGCTAATATGCAGCCTGGAGGCTGGGGTGTGATCATGCAAATTCACATTGTCAGCTCCCAGCCAATCACATCCAAAGGGAGGGGGTGACAGCCTTGTGTGTCCAGCAGGTGCCTGAAGCATTGGATTTTTTTGGATGGGGGTCTCTCCACCCATGTATTAATGGAGTGCATCTCAAACAAGTCTATCTCAAGGCAAACTCTGTGCAGAGAGAATAACCCCCACTGCCATTGCACTCTCCATACCTGCACTAACATAGCCATTGCTGCCCTGGCAATTATTAACAATGTTAGAACAGGGCAGGCGATCAGAGCTAATAGTACAAGTATTGATACAATGTAACACAACACATTGCCTCAAACTACAACCAATAGTAAATAGTGATTTATTTAGTTATTCATTTATGTTTATCCTTTTTTTTTTTCCTTCTAAATTCTCCTACTTGTTTTAGATTTTGGGGATCGTCATTTATTGGTTCTCCCCCTTCACCCACCCCCCCCACCCCCACCCACAAAAAAAAAAAGAAAAGGGAAAAATAGGCTATTTTCACATCTTAAACCAATCATTTTAATCAGGGTATTTTTCAGATTTCTTTTGGTTAATAGGTGATTATGTCCAAATTACAGAGAAATGTTATTTGTTTAGAGGGGATTCTTAATTCAGGTCCCCCATGCTGTGTTCTTAAGAGGAAGATAAAACACAAACAGAAAGCCCACACTGTGTGAGTGAATACACAAAGTGTATGTTAATGTCTGTATGTCAGGTAAACAGCTCCCAGCTCTGTAAAACTGCTGCAATCCAGGGGATACAGTGTGTCCCCAGCTTCCATTTCAACTTTGTGTGTTTTTTTTTTTAAATATATAATTCTTCCAATAGAGTAATTGTCCCTGGGTTGGGGGATATTTGGTTAAATGCAAATACTGCACTTTCTGTAGAAGATTTTCCCAATGATCTGAAGTGGTTTAATCAGACTGTAGACATCAATGGCTGTTGACTCACACTCTGTTTATATAAGCTCTGGTTTGAAGGAATTTCGCTCAAGTTTATTCAGTAAACCCCGAATTGCAGTGAATTGAAAACTGAACAGGCCAAATTTTGGCTACAAGATTTGATTTGGAGCAATTCTCCTGCGAGGCTGTAGTCCGAGCTTGGCTATTTGGGCCCCGATTTACGGTTTAGTGAATAAACCATTCTGTATTTAGGTTTTTTTTTTGTGAACTTTGTTTTTGGTAAGCCCCATGTGACAAACAGATAGCACCTGCCGGCACATTCCACTGACACCAGCAGAGAGAACAGGTGACAATCACAGCAGAACGCTGGCTCCTGCGGACCCCTTTCAACTTGCAAAGTCCTCTCATCTTAACCGTGGGAGGGTGAGAATCCGCCTGTTTCATCTGTACGATTGTGTGCGCCCACAAGTGGGTTATTTTACCCCTTAAGGACACATGACATGTGTGACATGTCATGATTCCCTTTTATTCCAGAAGTTTGGTCCTTAAGGGGTTAATAAACAGTGAATTAAAGGGAATTTAAAAAAAAATATTGCAACATTTGGGCAATAATAACTTATCTAAAACGTTCTCTATTCACATCGTGGCTATTTCAGTCTTGAAGTTGACCTTGAAAAAGGTCCCAACACTAATATGCAGCATAATAACTGATATAGCACCAACGTATTCTCCAGCGCAGTACTACAATAATGAAGGACACAACCCGTTTCATGGTCCTTAATGTTAAAATTCTCTTTTCAAATCGCTGCAATTCAGTGTTTAGTGAATAAATCTTTGAAAATCCCAACACACTTATTCATAACAGTATGCATTAGGCTAGCCATTGGCTATGGGTTATGGGTAATGTACGCCAAAACAGCCAGTGTGCCCAAGGCCAGGCATTATTGGTGCATGAGCGAGGGATTGTGAAACATTACAGGAAGACTGTGAACGGGGTCAGTAAGCCATTCACAAAAACAATACAAACACCTTCAGCAAGATCGGGCGTGGGGACAGTCCTGGCAAGGGTTAATACAGGTGTTAATCACCTGCAAGGTACACAATGCGCTTATCATTGGGAGTGGAGATAAAAGTAATTTTGTGCCCTGAGGTTATGTCAAAAGAACAATCACTGCACAGGAATGTCTGCACATTTTTATGGCTATATACTTTACTGATGGAAAATTTGGGTGACCGGCAAAGGTTCCTAAATACGGACAACTCCCATCAGGAAACCCCTGTACAAGGGACACAGCCTCCTATTCAGTGGTGCAGTAATTCAATGTGTGACTGCACTGAACTAAAGGCAAATTAGGGAGATCACACTTAGCAATGCGATATGATGGATCATTTGGCAACTGTCACAAATATATACACATTTAATGTAAAATGACACACTTGGAAGCTGGGGACACTCTGCCTTTTACACAGGAATGCTGAGCACATGGTGAGTGAGGTCTGAGTGTGACTCAACAGGAAGTGCAGAGTGCATTGAAATATTGCTTCCCCCAGGCCCCACTCCAATTAAAGTATGGAAATGGCCTGTTTAAAGTGACCACACCTGTTAATTAGACACAGAAAACATGCATCCTATGGGCCTCAGGATTGGACTGCAGCCCTGATATTAGTGGGCCCGGTTAAACATGCAAAGCCATTTATTAAAGTGACAATTGTCTGGGATTCAATTTTATATTTAATGTAAAAATATCTGAATTGGATACATCCACCAAGATAACTAAGCCTTCACTTTGGCTTATTGTGGTCTAAAATGTAAAATTTACTTTGAATTGCCCCAAATTCCCACTTTAGTGAATGACTTTAATGACATTTTTATACCATATCCAGAAAATGATGGGATATATGAGGTAAACTGGGGATTGGGGAGAATTGACTAGGGAACGGAAATCATTTATTTAGGAATAGGCAGATTGTGCAATAAGGCTGTATTGGCCCAAGATTTGCTAATCCTTTATCGGTCCTTCTTAACTGTCAGGTTAGTGGAACATTTACATATTTCAGTCAAACGTTTCCCTTAAGACAAGAAAGGGCCAAAGGATTGTCTTACATCAACAAAACTATAGGAGGCCATTCAACATTACAGCAACGACCTTTGGCCCCAGGGAGAAAAGAAAAATCTGTTTTAAAAGCACTTTTCTTCTCTTACATTAAAAGCGTTCCAAGATCAAGATTTTAGGATATATATAGATATAAAATTGTATTTATTTAGTTATTTAAACTTAAATTGATGTAGAGTACAATGGCTCTGAAGAGTTAAAAGATATTAAAAAAAAAAAATTTCTTACTACATTTATGTCGGTGATAAATCTTGTGATTTACCGATATTAAACGAGGATAATTTTGATGCTAAATGTGATGTTTGCAATTTGAATTTTTCTTTTATAAAAACATTTTTTTTTTAAATGAAATATGCAATTTTGCTAAATTATGAGAATGTTTTCAAGATAAAAAAAATACATAATTAGATTTAACAAAGAAACACAATGGAATAAGACGTGTGTGTCAGAAATGCAAATATAATATTTTCTTATCTGAAACTTTATCCAAGGAAAATAACACAGGACATTATGAACGCACGCATTCTGATGAGCCAATTAAAATGTATTTTTGTAACACAGAACAGGAACTTAATTTAATTTGTCTTACAAGTCTTATCCTAAAGTCTAAAAACTTTCATTCACTTATGTTTGGCAAAAGATATCTATTTTCCTTGCAAGAGGATGTGAGTTTGCAGATTGAAGGCTAAAGTGCGCCCTCTAATGGCAGCAAAATGTAAGTAACATACTTTGCACTGAGTGAGCACCCTGCATTGTATGATAATTGAGTCAGTTGGTTAATTAAATGTGAAGCAAAGGGTAAAAGACTTAATGAATGCAAACTGAATTTAGTTTATATTGGTCATTTAGATATTGCATTGTTACAAACAGAATATATTTCCTTAGTAGAACTTAGATGCATATTCAATATTTGCATACATTATGAATTGTGATGCGCTGCGGCATATGTTTGCACTATAGAAATCCCAGTTAAAATATAATAATAAACTGTGATTTACCGATATTAAACGAGGATAAATTTGATGCTAAATGTGATGTTTGCTAAATTATGAGAATGTTTTCAAGATAAAAAAAATACATAATTAGATTTAATTATTAAGAGGATGTGAGTTTGCAGATTGAAGGCTGATTTGTTGAATAATTTTCTAAGCAATGAGGACTTTGAAGGAGAGAATATAACTTGTAGCTTGCATTCACAACGACTCAGAACAGGATTTTATTATTTGTGTAGCGCCAGCAAGTTCCGTAGCGCTGTACATATTTATCCCCCAAACAATATTCCTTTAAACGCAAAGGGTTATTTTTGTGCGTGTTTTCTTTTTTTAACTACACAGAAAATTATAATAAATTGAAACACTAATTTAAAAGACAAAAATAGGAAAAATTCAGCAATTTGGTTATTTTGCGTCTTGGATTTAAAAATATTTTTACTGAATTTAGCAATTTGGATTTTAATCTACTACAATTCATCAGATTATTTACTAAAGTGAGAATTGAAAGTGAATTTTAAATTTAAGGTCAAAAGAATTGTGAAAATTCTCTAAATCAGCCATGGTTTCCATTCAGTAATTCAGATTTTATATTTGGAAATCACTTCGAACTCTCACGTTAGTAAATAGTGCTGAGAGATGAGGAGAGCACGACTGCTGATAGTGCCTGAAATTGTTGTGGCTGGAAGCGTGGGAGATCGCAAGGTCTAAAAGGTAACACATTCTTCTCACACAAAGCTACGGTTTCTAAACTTTACATGATTTCCGGGACACAAATCACTTCATGTTCAGACAGCGCATGTAGCCTAATATGGAAGGAAATTAAGTAACCAAGGTAGTTCCTAATATTTGATTGATAGAATATTGATTTCTTTGATGTAGCATATGAATTCTTCATACGGACGCCCATTTCATGTACCACCCATTGGACAGGTGATATAACTTGTGCAGTGTTTATACGCAAAAAAAAGTAGAATCGAAAAAACACAGGACTTGGAAAAGATCTGTTGGCCAAAAAGGTGTCATTTTTCTTGTCAATTCTCCTCCAAGGTTAGTTAAACCTTGATAAACACTTGCATTTAGAATTATTTATATAGCGCCAACATATTCTGCTGTGAACAACAGGTAAATAAGAGAAACAGTTAAAGGGACAGTATAGTCACCTGAACAACTTTAGCTTAATGAAGCAGTTTTGGTGCATAGAACATGCCCCTGCAGCCTCACTGCTCAATCCTCTGCCATTTATGAGTTAAATCCCTTTGTTTATGAACCCTAGTCACACCTCCCTGCATGTGACTTGCACAGCCTTCCATAAACACTTCCTGTAAAGAGAGCCCTATTTAGGCTTTCTTTATTGCAAGTTCTGTTTAATTAAGATTTTCTTATCCCCTGCTATGTTAATAGCTTGCTAGACCCTGCAAGAGCCTCCTGTATGTGATTAACGTTCAATTTAGAGATTGAGATACAATTATTTAAGGTAAATTACATATGTCTGAAAGTGAAACCAGTTTTTATTTTCAATGCAGGCTCTGTCAATCATAGCCAGGGGAGGTGTGGCTAGGGCTGCATAAACAGAAACAAAGTGATTTAACTCCTAAATGGCAGTTAATTGAGCAGTGAAATTGCAGGGGAATGATCTATACACTAAAACTGCTTTATTTAGCTAAAGTAATTTAGGTGACTATAGTGTTCCTTTAATTCGAACAAAACATGCATGGCACATGGGAACAGTAGGTGAAGAGCTTACAATCTAAAGACAGAAGTATTTATTTTAGTACAGCGCTGCTGAATATGTTGGCGCCTTACAAATAAGAATATTTAAGCATTTTCCATTACACAGGGCAGAGCGGAGACTCAGACCAGACGTTTACTATAATGAGCCTTGGGCCTTGATAAGGAGAGCAGATAAGGGGAGGGATCCATTAACAGTGCCAACACAACCGTACCCATCTCCGTCCTATCGCCAGCTGACAGGTTACATACACATTGTATCACTGGGTGCTCAATCACCATTGATTCATTATTGATTAGTTTTTTTTTTTTTTTTTTGTAAATATGAATTTTATTGACGTAAATGCAGTTGTTTACAAGCGTGCAGATTTGGAAAGGAGACACGCAGGTCTCAAACATTATGTAAGGTATCCATGTATCTATTTTGACATCATGTGTCCGCTCCCATATAGCCCGCAGGCCTCGTTATTCTAAGGTCGCATTTTCGGCCCTTTTGTCCGCTACCTCTCGTCCCTTTCTCCTTTCTGTTGTAAATCCCCCTTCCTGACATGTGATCCTGGTCTCAGGGTATCGTGCGTCCTCTGGTGGGCATTATTGATTAGTTATGGGTGGGTTAACAATTTCCTGGACGATGGATCCGCATGGAAGAAGTACTTCCTGAACACCTACAGCCCAGCTTGCATTTGCTAAAACTCACAGTTTAGTAAATAATTTCTCGGGTGTTTGTCATTGTAATGCCCCACCAATGGCATTTAGAAGAAGCGTTGCTAGGGAAGGATACAATCAAATGAAAGCGTTGAGCATGTAACAGCAGTGGTGCTTGTACCGCACTGTACATCAAAGGTTTCATTGATTGGAGCTGGTGTCACAGGATACAGAGATATCACAGGTTCAGGTACCTGACTGCTACAGAGAGCACGTCCTGTAAACATTGAACGGATGGATGAATGCTCACACTCCTGTCATTGTTTCAATTCACTCCTTTGTCATCTGTAGCCTTGAATGGAGATCCACACACTGCTAGCAAGGAGTAGGGCGGTCAGTATGCACACCATCTAGAACTAACATTGCAGAGGAGGACACACCAACAATAGACACTCTATGGGGAGCAAATGTGTTGCTAATGTTGTCTTTGATATAAGTGTCTGCTCCTTTTAATTAGAATGACTTTCCTGTTATCAGAAGAGCATTTATTGTGTCTCCTCCTAGTGGCAGACTAGATGTACTACACGCTTGTCCAATTAACCAATGTAAAATACCTAGAACATCTGATGTTTTTAAATGTGCAATACTGAGTAATGTAGGATTCAACTCCATGCAGCTCTGGGGTCTTAAATATATTGCCTAGTCTGTCTGTGATTATTGGGAGTTACACTCCTCAGCTGCTGTTATTTTAATTTAGGTTGACCTAGAGCAGAATTAATGGCAGCGCTGAAATAGCTCCTGTTGATGACTAACGCCAAATAATCTCAAGAAGCAATGGGACACTAAACACCTACCCATATCCCCTACACACTACAACACTACCCTTACCCCCTACACCATAAGCCCAACTCTACCCTTATCCCCTACACCATAACCCCAACTCTACCCTTATCCCCTACACACTACCCCCAACACTACAACACTACCCTTATCCCCTACACTGTAACCCCAACTCTACCCTTATCCCCTACACCATAACCCCAACTCTACCCTTATCCCCTACACCATAAGCCCAACTCTACCCTTATCCCCTACACCATAACCCCAACTCTACCCTTATCCCCTACACACTACCCCCAACACTACAACACTACCCTTATCCCCTACACCATAACCCCAACTCTACCCTTATCCCCTACACCATAAGCCCAACTCTACCCTTATCCCCTACACCATAACCCCAACTCTACCCTTATCCCCTACACACTACCCCCAACACTACAACACTACCCTTATCCCCTACACTGTAACCCCAACTCTACCATTATCCCCTACACACTACCCCCAGCGCTACAACACTACCCTTATCCCCTACACTGTAACCCCAACATTACCCCCAACTCCACCACTCTAGCGTTATCCCCTACACACTACCCCAACTCCACTCTACCTTATCCCCTAAACATTACCCCCATCTCTACAACACTACCGTTATCCCATACACTGTAATCACAACACTACCTTTATCCCATACACTGTAATCCCAACTCTACCCTTATCCCCTACACTGTAACCCTCAACTCTACCCTTATCCCCTACACACTACCCCCAATGCTACAACACTACCCTTATCCTCTACACTGTAACCCCAACTCTACCACACTACCCTTATCCCCTACACCAGGGGTGCCCAAAAGGTAGATCCCCAGATGTTGTAGAACTACAAATTCCTTTAGAATGGTTTTATAATGGCAAAGTTGTAGTGGATCTACCTTTTGGGCACCTCTACCCTTATCCCCTACACCCCCTCCCCCCCCAACAGACTACCCTTACCCCCTGCACACAACCTGTATCACCTACACACCACCCCCAACAGACTACCCTTACCCCTAACTCTCCCACACTACCCCTATCACCTACACACAACCCCCAACTCTCCCATACCACCCTTATCCCCTACACTCCACCCCACCTTAACCCCTCTACCCTTATCCCCTACACACCACCAGCAGCTCTACCCCTCATCCCCTACACTCCACCCCAACTCTACCCTTATCCCCTACACACTACCCCTAACTCTACCACAGTACCCTTATCCCCCACACACTAGCCCTAACTCTACCACACTACCCCTATCCCCACCACACTACCGTTATCCCTGATACACTACCCCTATCTTTAAAACACTACCATTATCCCCTACATTCTAACCTGATCCTCTACACACTACCCCTAACTCGAACACATTAAATCTAGCCTAAAAATTATCACGTAATTTAAAAAGATACTTAGCAGCATGGTGTGCATCTGGGCAAAGCAATGCCGTTTAATCTCCAAAAACACTCAACGGCATTGTTTTCCCATAATGCACCTGTCACCATTATGTATTCTCTCTGTAGATCTACCTAACTACACATTATTTTAGAAAGCAGACTAACTCAGGGCTTTATTTACCAAAGCACTGGCGTACATACCGTGGTCGCAGCTGCGACCGGGCCCGGCCCACCTGGGGGCCAAGTCGCCCTGCGACCCGGGTATGCACGCCAGTTTGCCAGCCTCTTCAAATGGAGGCCCAGGAGCTGGCCACCTCAGGGCCCCCCCGAGGCTGGCAGTGGTGTCACCGGGCGTGCGAGGGAGAATTCTCCCCTGAGCGCTATCTGCCCAGCACCCTCGCACACACACCGCAGTGATGCCGGAGCCGGAATAGGACATCACTCCGGCTCCGGCATCAGTAAGCGACGCACGAGGGAGCTGAACAGGATCAGTGCTCCCTCGCCGCCTGCAGGACCGGCCGCCCAGCAGCCCCACTGGACTCCAGGGAAATCTGGAATCCCCTCAGCACTCCCAAAAGGTAGGGAGAATTTTTTTTCGCACTGGGGCCCCATGGATCGTGTGTATGCCACTGTCCCAAAGCAAGATTTGTGGAGATATTGTTTTAACCCAGTGACACTTTCCATCTCTATTAATTTTGTCTAAAACATGCAATTCCCTTCTGAATCGTACAAGATTTCTGCTGGGTTATTTATCAAAAGTGAGAATTGTTAGGAATTCAAAGATTTTCAAATCCAGAATTATAGCCGACTAGGAGTATTTTCCCAGTTTGGCTACTGTGGTCTAAATGTTACAATTCCCAACAATTCTCATTTTAGTAAATAACCCCCTCTGACGCTTTAGGAAAAAGGCACAACGAGGACAGTGTATTCAAATGGTGTTTACTGGACAATTTATAATGGCTTCGTGAAACATTCCCCAGCTCGGTTACTTTGATGGGTTTTTAGTAAATAAACCCCAATGAGGCCCGCAAGGCGCACTTTAATACTCGTTACCTTGTTCAGTTCTAATGCGTAAAAGAAAATTAATAAATATAAAAAAATGTGAAATTAAAAGCACTAAAATATTATGCATTGATAAATTTGTGCAGGAGTATTTTACATATTGGAGAAAAAGGGCAGCCTTTACAGTGAGATATTTTATTGCTTTATTTTGGTTTAAAAAGATGATTACAAATTGTGCATTCTGTGCTTACATTTTAGAAAACGTTTATTAGAAAGAAAGAGTAAAACCCTCGGTTAGCATTGAGAGCCCTTCATATGATCAGAGATTATAAAGACACTTACAAGGGAAAACAGACAAATACAAAAATAAAAGGAAAGCCATTTCGGATCTCTTTATTGCTGCTCTGGAATATAAGATTAACAAACATTGGTTTCGTAAAATAAGTTGAAATCACGATAAAGTGAACAGATAAAAGATATTGCATAATCGGAGTTAAATGTGGTAAATTGGGCAAGCTTTTATAGGACATTAAGATGGATAATTTTAAGTCACATATAAAGTCAGTCAATCCGACCTAGAAATCAAGACTTATTAGCAACAATATCCAAACACCAACCCACCCATGATTAGAAACATAGAATGTGACGGCAGATAAGAACCATTCGGCCCACCTAGTCTGCCCAATTTTCTAAATACTTTCATTAGTCCCTGGCCTTATCTTATAGTTAGGATAGCCTTATGCCTATCCCACGCATGCTTAAACTCCTTTACTGTGTTACCCTCTACCACTTCAGCTGGAAGGCTTTTCCATGCATCCACTACCCTCTCAGTAAAGTAATACTTCCTGATATTATTTTTAAACCTTTGCCCCTCTAATTTAAGAGTACCAATGACAGATACAGCTAGGATGCATGTACAAATAAATACACTGCACAGCAATGATGGTATCTTTGCACTGCAGATGCCGGCCAACTACATTTTCCATGATGCTTCACAGGAAGTGTAATTACATCACTCCATCCTCCCAGAAAAACCACTATTAAAGACATAACTGGGAATAGTAGTGCGGTCAAGGGAAGTAAATCCCTTACCTCCAGGGCACTCCTGTGTCCAGGATGCGATGAGCACGCCAGGGCATCTAAGGAGCAATGCTGTACCCGCTTAGCTCATGCATTGGGTCAATACGCCACATGCATTGGGCACTGTGGGATTAAATTAATTTGCATAGTACATACCGACTGATAGCCAGACATACAACGTACAACTAAAACAGAATTAAACAAAATACAAAGAGCACAATCTGTCGCTAACATTTGTTAGGCTTGAGAAAACAACAACAGGACATCTCAAAATATAGAACAGAGAGGTGAATCCATGAACCTGTTTAATGAAATCTATTATAACTGTGGAGGAAGGGGAGGAGAGAATATCAGATATTGAAATGGATAAATTTAACCTGTTTACAAATGATTAAAACTGCCACAAAAGCAATGGATTTGTCTGGCAAGGTTCTGTAGGGGTTAGATAGCATTCACATGAATGCACGTACGATTGTTTGACAGACCCGGCAATCTCTGCCTTGTTTTGGTGCAGGGATGCGCTCATCCCTTCCTACCGGTTAAGCCAAAATCATTCCGAGAGGGTTTCTTTTCAGTTTTTTAATGCTGCACCTTTTACCCACAGACACAAAGCATTTTGTTCCAAAATGAAGAATAACTAAAAATAAAAACGTAGACTGCTCCCATATAAAGGAATTAAAAAAAAAACAAAAACGAAAAATACCGATGTCGTTCATATAAAATGTGTGTACACCCACTCTGCCCAACAACAGTTATCATTTACAGCCTTCATCAAACAATAGTCTATAGGAAAGTAAAAAGCCTAATAAGATTTCATACACGGCACTAAGGAAGCAAAACAAAAAACTATTTTATAAAAGTAGGGGGAAAAAAAAAGACCCATTTAAATGTAGCAGCAGTACGGCAGGAAGAGATTTTAAACATGCCAGATTTAATTTAATATTGTGAGGTCATATTCCACTAATTTCAGGGAGTGATGGAACTAGGTTATAAAAAGATTTCTTTAGTTTCATATCAGGAAAAAATAAATAAATATAAATATTTAAGCATCATCCCACCAGATGATGGCGTGCATTATTTATAAGCAACGTAGCCGAAATATATTAAAGCAGGGCAGTCATCAAAATTATTTAGACGCCATCATGTAGAACTTTCAAAACTTGGGCAAATGGCATCATTGAATGTAGGTGCTGGCGTTGGTTGCCATTTGCATGCCCTTGGTAACACCTTTATGCTACACCCAAAGCACCAGGAAATCTTTAAAAAAAAGTTGTTTTGGTGCACAGACGGTACCCAGTTTTATCTGACAATGTAAAACACTGACAGCCGCTAGAGGCCATGTTATCAGAAACGGCAGACTGACAGCCGCTAGAGGTCAAATGCTGCAAATTCTTTCTATGCCCCAGTGGAGGGGCACAGTATTCCAAATTTGCATTAGATTACGTAAAACTGGCCGTTACGTGATTTGACCTATACGTGCACTGAATGTGCCTATGCTAACCATGACTCTCTATTAATGCTTTATCTCCCCGCAGATAGCCGGGTGTGAATGAAATCCACCCTCCTCCCCAAAAAGTGCATGAACTCAAAAAGGTACATTATTTTCTAGCACGTAAACTGTAAGCAACAGATTTTTCTCCATATTACTAAATTTGCAAAAACAGGGAGGAAACATTTTTAGTTTCTCTCCCTTTACACCTTCCTTGTCAGAGAGATACCCTGTAGGGTCCCTTTAATACACCTTAGAACCAAGACAACGCACTTACACAAATGAAGAAAAAGCTTGCCATTTGTAGTTGTATCAAAGCAGACACCTCTAAAATATGTCCTGAGTGGCAGTTTGTTGCATAAAGCTCTTGGTACGGTGATGCAGGGTGCTCAGAGCTACAGTTAGGGGTTTATATTGCAAAGAGCGAGTTGTCACCTAACCTGCTGGATTGCAAGAGTTTAAAATGCACCGAGCAGTTCATTTAGTACATTGTGCAAATCAGATAGCAAATTCATAGATTGCATTGTTCTATTGCATGGTGTTTTGGGAGGAGGGAGGGAGGGAAGGGGGAGCAACTGCCTACGCAGCCATAACACCCACTGCAACAGCCATCTTGTTAGAGAAGAAAAAAAAAAAAAAAAATAGATCCACATCGATTTATCTATGAATTTGCTGCATATTTCAACAGCATCATATCGGATTACAACGATTACATGAAAGCATCCATTTCAAAATGTAATCCATCTCTCGAGAGTTCAGGAGTTTTGTTCCTGCTCTGCAAGTCCGCTGGGAAGAGGCTCACTGAAGGTAGTTTAATCAAGGAAGACAAAACCAAACGATGAGAGGAGTTGCTAGACATTTTATAAACACAAACAGTCAACAAGATCCAATGTTCCTTAAATGACACGTATATTTATCACTCTTAACATTCATGAAATGTCACTGTGTGCACCTTGGCTCCTGCTTAATAATATTTTAATCTGAGCTTGTGTTAACAAAGAACAGGCTCACTCATCACGTTACATTTTGGTGACATTTCTTCTATATCTGCGGCAGTCTTATCATTACTAAGAAAGTTCAATGCTTTGTTTAAAGTCAGGAACAAGTATACAGACTCAGAGTCTTTGTGGGGTAATCCACAAGTTGGGTCACACATGATCAACAACAAAAATGAATATTGGATAAATGTAAACAACATCCACTCCCCTCTTCCGTGATTACAATAACAGAATAATTAAAAGTTGGGAATTTGGACTGACCTATTTTTGGCAAATTAAGATAACCCGGCCTCTTTATTTTAAACTATGGTAAAGGTTAGCCTGTTAAAAAAAATAAAAATAATAATAATGAAGTAAACAAAATAGAAAATTAAAAATGGAAAAACAGCAATAGAAACTAGACTATTTCACACACACACACAGACATTACTACCCCGATACATTCACCGATTATATGAAGGAGCACCTGCTTTCAAGGCCTATAATAAAATACAGCTGAGTTGAGGTTCTTCGATAGTCTATTGCCAAAAGGATTCTAATCTTGCTACAGAAAGAATTCACATAGGCTGTGAGGAGGATACTTCAACCCAAATGTAGACGTCTGCACGGTCTGTCTCTTCAATTATCCATCAAGGAACGTACCAACGCGTCGTGCATCATACTTTCCTCGTCAGTGTTGTAATCCTTGTGGAACGCAACAGCAAAAACGAGAAATTCGTTAGATATGGGTTTACAATTTAGAGAAAAAAAAACAAAGACTCTTCCATTCCATGTAAACGGATCCATATTTAAATTTAATTCATTAAAAAGCAATAGAGCAATTCTCTGGCATGTTCAAAACTGTACAACATTAACATAGACAATATATTAATTACTAACAATATAACCAAACAGATTTACAAGCATTAAAGACTATTTGCAATTGGTTTTAATTATCACTTTAAATGGTCTAAATTTTTCTCATTCTATCCATTTTTTTGCAGAGTGCGGTGTATTCTCATGGTACGTTAAGTTATAAATAGAGAAACCAGGTTGGATCTTGTATCACTTAAACTGTAAATATATGCAGTGACATTCAGCAAAGAACGATGTGATACCATTAGACATACAGTAAAGCTTTAATTGGAATCGTAGAATAGCAGACTTGGTTTTAGGGATTTGCAACCAGATCCATAGAATCGGTGCATGCCCTATTCATGAGTAATAGAAAATCAACAGCTGATCATTTATGTTTGACCAAACAATGGAAACATTTTGAGGGGCAATAAGTTATGTAGGGCATACAAGAATACATAAGGGTTCTCTTCACTTTATAATTAATTGGAGAGGACATAAACCTTTGGAGAATGTTACCAGAGCCACAAGGCTGATAAAGGAACGAGGGGTCATTTAATGTTTTCAGAAAGCCAGTGATAGGTGGGTTGCTTTGGATTTAACGAGGGAACATCGGTTTTACCACCAACAAGCCATACATACCACAAATGTGTCGTACGAGAAACGATGTCGGCGATGAACGTGCTCCATGAAATTAGCGCTCCTGTAATTTGGATCTCCCCATGGCATAGAGGCACAGATGGGGCACACCTAACAGGGAAAATGGAATGGTGTTGGTACCACAAAGAAGTTATGAAAAACCCACAAGACAAAAGCAAGATTTTTATCCCTGCTCCTAGACGTTATCCTCTAACGCCACTATCACTTTCTGTTCTTTCAAATATTTGCTTTTATTATCTCCAAAACTGTATGTTGTAACTCACTGAACCTCTTGTAAGCAATTAAAAATCCTTCCTAGATCAGCTTTCAGAATATCCACACATGGGTTATACTCCGCAAACTGCCAAAAAGTAGTCTAATATCACATGTGTTCTGTCATGAAAAATCCACTCCTAGGCCAATGTCACCATAATTCCCCTGCATCCCGAAACCATCATACTTCACAATTACCTTCTGCCATGACATAAACTAACTTGCCAGTCAGCCAATGCATTAGCATGTTCTTCCTTCACAAGTAACATATGCCTCGATACAACCTTTCTCCAATACTCTTCCCAAGTGAACTTAAACCAGACTCCATCTTCTTTCCAAACCTTCCTCTGAAATGTGTAGCACCTTATTATAGCGTTTAATGGTCTTGTTAAGCATACGTAAATAAATAGTGAATGGTTTCCAGGTGCCAAAAGACAGCAACTTGCTTGGCGTTTAACCAAGCCTAATATAAGAAGATCGGAGACTCTTACCACCGGTGTTGGGTCTGAGAAGTGATACTTTCTACAATGGTCTACAAGACCGTCCTGGTCAAGGTTGTGCTCTTTGCAGTATGGACATACAAAGGTGAATCTGTTTGGGACATTCCTACAGGACAGATTGAGAAAGAACCAAAATAAAATATCAGTGGTAAGTTAGGTAATGCAAAGACATTAAATGGCATCTTCTGGTAGAATTGGAAAAGGAATCCCAACGATGCGGAACATGCCTTGCAAACTGGTTACATAAACTGCTTTTACTGTATATAAATAATGCCTAAAATCAGCGGCACTTTTGACATTAGCCACGGCGTGTTCTTGGAAAGTGCGAACCATAACTGGCTGTCTGAAATCTGGATCAAGAAGTCAACGAAACTTGTGTTTCACATCACCTGGAAAATAGCACCACACACAGTATCTACAGCAACAGAATTGCAGACACCATGATGCAGAGATTATTGGAATCAGCAGAGGTGAAATGACCACTTACTTGGCATTAGGAGGCTGTTCCTTAGTCACAGATTTAATTCCTTCCATGACATAATTCTCGTATTTCGAACATGTGGCTGCATGCGCACGCAACTGTGAAATGAACATCTGTTGGCAATGACAGAGACGACAACTAATGTAGAGATTAAAAACAATTCACATATAAACAGCAGTCATTTCCTGATAACAGACTGCAGGACCTGGACACCAAGTTCTAGGACAGGCACTCCAGATGTTTTGGACTACACCTCCCAAGATGCTTTGCCAACATTATGGGTGTAAGCTCATTATGCGGGATGTAGTGCACAACATCTGGAGTGCCGAAGGTTGCCTATCCCTGTTCTAGTAGAGATCAAATGTTTTATTCAATCATGTGATCTAGGACACAAGTCTCCTGAGGTTCAACATGACATAAAATAAAAATCAATGTTTTCTCCAGTTTTAGCTTAGATCAAGGTTAAAAGTTATCCCCCAGCCTCACCAACAAAACAGAATATAAATCAATCGCTACTGTCCACACATCTCCACGATAGTGGCTTAGCCACTTATTAACTCACATATGCTAAAGCAGGGAGATCATGACATGCAAGCCTGTAGGTGGGCGAAAGGTCACAGATTTTGGAGAGTGGATTTGCCAGGTTTTGCCAGTGGAGGTTTAGCTATTGTACAAGGTAATTAAAAAACATACCGACCACCAATGGGACACTGAACGACAAACCAATTCATTCCACAAAAAAAATGGGTATTTTACATTTTATTCTGAATACTCATTTTGGTAATTGTAATTTTTTTCCAAAACATCTAGTGCATTCAGATAGAGTTAATCAAAAAAGGAAACAGAGGAAATCCGCAAAACAAGAGATATTAGAGAAGGAATTGGAACATCCGCTTTTTTACACTGTATCCAAAAGGTGGCAATCGAGTCAACAGAATGAATCCAAGTCTCTGTCAGCACATAAATAAAATAGATTTAAAGGAAACTCCCTTGGTTTATAAGAGATGGACTTTCCCTTGCTTGAAGAGAAAAAAAAAATAATGATGTTATTAGTCAGCACTGATGGGGAATGCTGAGACTGTTAATGACGTCTGGGAAATGTAGGGAGATTGCCAGTCGCTCACCCGAGCAAGGAGTGTTTGGTGGAGGGTCAGCATTATGAATTCTATATATTGGGGAAAGGGTACTCTGGTTTTAAGGGCCTTTCTACATTGAGAAACGTTTGTATTTAAAATTAGTTTTTCAAATAAAAGGGTGTTTCACAAGTGTGCACTAATCACTAAGCTGTGCATTGTGCTACCTTTGAGTTTATGGCGTCTGAATATTAGCTGATCAGACGGTTATTGACCCATCGAGGCTTGAACTGTTCAACTGCAGCGAATTAACAGGCCAAGAACAACATGATTGGTAAAGGAGATTTCAGATGCTTTTAAAACTAACTTAAAAAAAATAAATGAAATTTTCGTTATGTGTATGGTGTATAAAGTAAATATAAATATATATATCCACTGGAAAATCTGCAGCTTAGATTAGCCCATATCCCAGGAATATAGTGTTGATGTATATGTTGAAACATGTATCAGTGTCTAGCACATATTTCAAATATCAATCTATAGTAACAAACATTTCCCGATCAGATCTATCTTTGCACTTTAAAGAGCGACTCGATGGTTGAATAGAAGTCAAGGCATCCTTCAGCTTCATTTTCTCATTACCTTCTTTTTATTCCCCCCTGTTGTGCTCCCTTCTTCAAATACACGAGAATCACATGTTTACAAAGAAATGTTCTTTTTCATGTCTGTATCACATGCATCATGTCACCTAGCACTTACCACTTACCTTGGAATGTGCTTTACATGCAAATAATGTTCTGCTCAAACATATAATAATGTATAATATATCTATATATAAAACGCAATTGTTAAATTTGCAGCGAGTGTGTGTGTAGCTAGTCTGTGGCAAGTGACAGACCCCAACGATGCCCAGCTCACATAGTACTTACCTTCCTACTACAACCTTTACATGAAGTTTCAGTGGTCTCCATCTGTCTCTCCAGTTCCGCCTCCTTCCGGCCAGGAATTAATGGGCAGCGGCAAACGCCACACAAGGGGTTCTTCTGTTTCATGCATTGGTGCAGACAGGTGGAGCAAAATCTGCAAGGAAACATGAAGGCCACGGTTACTGGCTTACTCATGCAACACATACCATAGCGCTGCACAACTGGAGATCATACAGTATAAAACAAGGAAGACCAGGGCTCAGTTTGTGAGATCATGCAGGAAATGAAGGGAAAGTTACAGTACTGGTATTAACCACAATGCAGTAACTAATACAGTGATTTGGAATTAGTGACCTGCGGGCCAACAGCAGCAGTAGCAGGGTACACAGAAAATGTGCACACTTTATATTTCCCTAAAAAATCACCATAAAAGTGCCCTCTGCTCGCTAATCCCAAATTACAGGCATTACTGCTAATGTGCTGCCATCTACAGGTTAATCTAGGGCACTTGCTTCCGTACACTGTTTATTACAATCGTATTATATATTTATTTAAAACAGTACACCATCATCACTGCCAGGGATCTCACACTGAACAATCAGACCTTAAAGGGTCACTTCATGTCTCCTGGTCCTTTTGGACATCATCAAGCCTGTTACTGAAAAGGACAAAGTCCAAAACCCCTGATTGACACGCCAACACAAGCCTATTGTCAATGCGCTGATGAAGACATCCTAAAAGTAGTTGGTCCTTAATCAATTGCTTGTGTGGTTTTTATTAAAGATGAAGACAGGAAGTAATAAAACATGCAAATCTTCGCCGAAGAATAAATGAAGAACTGACTTTTTAACTGCGGAGAGGTAAGTCCCTCTGCTTCAAACTGAACAGATTTCCTATTTATAGACAAAGTGATATTAAAAGTCATCTCAATGAACGTCCCCAAAAAGTCATAAGGCGCTAAAATGTCTAAAAATTAAATGAGTATTTCCTCCAGTTTAAGGTGGAAAGTTATCCCGCAGCCTCATCAACAAAACAGAATATAAATCAATCGCTACTGTCCACACATCTCCACGATAGTGGCTTAGCCACTTATTAACTCACATATGCTAAAGCAGGGAGATCACTAAATGCAAGCCTTTACATGGGTGCTGAAGGACCAGTTTGGCTATTTTGGCATCAGATATTAAATTCCTGGTCAATTCTCCAAAATTGCCAGTGCAGTGAATAACTCCAATAATGGCACAAAAATGATGGTTGTGTACAGCGAAAGAAAAAAAATGAAATAATATCTTGGAGGGGTTGATGATGGTTCGTTTGGGTGCAGAATAAAAGAAAATCTACTAAATCGCATGTTAATTGACAAAAGCTAAATTTTAAGATTTATCATAACTAAGGAGGGCAAAATAAATAAGAATTGAAAATAAAATAAATAAATAAAAATAATAAAAAAAATAATAATCACACTTTCTGGCGATAGGGATTTGCAGGATTCAGTGGATCTAAATGTAAGACCCCCTTATATCACCCCAGTGATGTCACACTCCCCCAGTGATGTCAGACCCCCCAGTGATGTCACCTCCCCCCAGTGATGTCACTCCTTCCCCAGTGATGTCACCTCCCCCAGTGATGTCACCTCCCCAGTGATGTCACACTCCCCAGTTTATGTCACACTCCCCAGTTTATGTCCTCCCTCCTCAGTGATGCCACTCCCCAGTGATGTCACACTCCCTCCCCAGTGATGTCACACTCCCTCAGTGATGTCACCTCCCTCCCCCAGTGATGTCACCTCCCTCCCAGTGATGTCACCTCCCTCCCCCAGTGATGTCACACTCCCTCCCCAGTGATGTCACCTCCCTCCCCAGTGATGTCACACTCCCTCCCCCCAGTGATGTCACACTCCCTCCCCAGTGATGTCACACTCCCTCTCCCCAGTGATGTCACACTCCTCCCCAGTGATGTCACCTCCCCCCCAGTGATGTCTCCTCTCCCCAGTGTCACCCTCCCCAGTGATCCCAGTGACCCTCTCCCCAGTGATGTCACCCTCCCCAGTGATGTCACACTCCCCAGTGATGTCACACTCCCCCAGTGATGTCACATTCCCCAGGGATGTCAGACCCCCAGTGATGTCACACACTCCCCAGTGATGTCACACTCCCCCAGTGATGTCACATTCCCCAGTGATGTCAGACCCCCAGTGATGTCACATTTCCCAGTGATGTCAGACCCCCAGTGATGTCACTCCCCAGTGATGTCACACTTCCCCAGTGATGTCATTTCCCCCCAGTGATGTCACATCCCCCAGTGATGTCACACTCCCCAGTGATGTCACATTCCCCAGGGATGTCAGACCCCCCAGTGATGTCACACACTCCCCCCAGTGATGTCACACTCCCCCAGTTATGACGTGTACTGATCACATGATGCAGTCTGGGGATGACTCACACATGGCCGCATTTCACCCGGATTGGGGTCTCCAGGACCTCCAGGCAGATGGGGCACATGAACCTGTCCATGGGGTCGATATCCCGGGCGGCCCCGGCTCCCTGCCAGCGCTGCTGGTGCTGCTCCCCCGCCATGTCTACCTTCTCGCTTCCACTTCTACTTTCACCGAGCACTTCCGCAAACACCCGCTGACGTCACAGCCGTGCGTGCCAAACCTCGATCTGGCGCTGAGAGCTGGGTCACGTGACAAGCAGAGCCTAGGAATGCTGGGAGTTCACAGCCTGAGCGGGAAACACGTGCTCACAGTCAGGAGGTTCTCACTGATCAACCCCTAGCCTAGACTTTACACTATGATATAAAAAGGTTAATTAATTATTCAGATTATTATTGTGTTCTATAAACTATAATATACTATATTATCACACTATATAATACACTATATTATCACACTATATAATACTCTATATTATCACACTATATAATACTCTATATTATCACACTATATAATACACTATATTATCACACTATATAATACACTATATTATCACATTATTATCACAGTATATAATACACTATATTATCACACTATATAATACACTATATTATCACACTATATAATACACTATATTATCACACTATATAATACACTATATTATCACACTATATAATACTCTATATTATCACACTATATAATACACTATATTATCACACTATATAATACACTATATTATCACATTATTATCACAGTATATAATACACTATATTATCACACTATATAATACACTATATTATCACACTATATAATACACTATATTATCACACTATATAATACACTATATTATCACACTATATTATCACACTATATAATACACTATATTATCACACTATATAATACACTATATTATCACACTATTATCACACTATATAATACACTATATTATCACACTATATAATACACTATATTATCACACTATATAATACACTATATTATCACACTATATAATACACAATATTATCACTCTATATAATACACTATATTATCACACTATATAATACACTATATTATCACACTATGATCACACTGTATTTATCACACTATATATTAACTATATTTATCACACTGGATTTATCACACTATATTTATCACACCATATATTACACTTTGTTTATCGTACTGTATTTATCACACTATATATTACTGTGTATTTATCACACTATATATATACTGTATTGATCACACTATATATACACTGTATATATATCACACTATATATTACACTATATTTATCACACTAAATATTACACTTTGTTTATCGCACTGTATTTATCACACTATATATTACTGTGTATTTATCACACTATATATACACTGTATTGATCACACTATATATGCACTGTATATATCACACTATATATTACACTGTATATTACACTATATTATCGCACTATATAATACACTATATTATCACACTGTATATTACACTATATTATCACACTATATTATCACTATATTATCACACTGTATATCACACTATATTATCACACTATATAATACACTATATTATCACACTGTATATTACACAATATTATCACACTACAGGGAGTGCAGAATTATTAGGCAAATGAGTATTTTGACCACATCATCCTCTTTATGCATGTTGTCTTACTCCAAGCTGTATAGGCTCGAAAGCCTACTACCAATTAAGCATATTAGGTGATGTGCATCTCTGTAATGAGAAGGGGTGTGGTCTAATGACATCAACACCCTATATCAGGTGTGCATAATTATTAGGCAACTTCCTTTCCTTTGGCAAAATGGGTCAAAAGAAGGACTTGACAGGCTCAGAAAAGTCAAAAATAGTGAGATATCTTGCAGAGGGATGCAGCACTCTTAAAATTGCAAAGCTTCTGAAGCGTGATCATCGAACAATCAAGCGTTTCATTCAAAATAGTCAACAGGGTCGCAAGAAGCGTGTGGAAAAACCAAGGCGCAAAATAACTGCCCATGAACTGAGAAAAGTCAAGCGTGCAGCTGCCACGATGCCACTTGCCACCAGTTTGGCCATATTTCAGAGCTGCAACATCACTGGAGTGCCCAAAAGCACAAGGTGTGCAATACTCAGAGACATGGCCAAGGTAAGAAAGGCTGAAAGACGACCACCACTGAACAAGACACACAAGCTGAAACGTCAAGACTGGGCCAAGAAATATCTCAAGAATGATTTTTCTAAGGTTTTATGGACTGATGAAATGAGAGTGAGTCTTGATGGGCCAGATGGATGGGCCCGTGGCTGGATTGGTAAAGGGCAGAGAGCTCCAGTCCGACTCAGACGCCAGCAAGGTGGAGGTGGAGTACTGGTTTGGGCTGGTATCATCAAAGATGAGCTTGTGGGGCCTTTTCGGGTTGAGGATGGAGTCAAGCTCAACTCCCAGTCCTACTGCCAGTTCCTGAAAGACACCTTCTTCAAGCAGTGGTACAGGAAGAAGTCTGCATCCTTCAAGAAAACATGATTTTCATGCAGGACAATGCTCCATCACACGCGTCCAAGTACTCCACAGCGTGGCTGGCAAGAAAGGGTATAAAAGAAGAAAATCTAATGACATGGCCTCCTTGTTCACCTGATTTGAACCCCATTGAGAACCTGTGGTCCATCATCAAATGTGAGATTTACAAGGAGGGAAAACAGTACACCTCTCTGAACAGTGTCTGGGAGGCTGTGGTTGCTGCTGCACGCAATGTTGATGGTGAACAGATCAAAACACTGACAGAATCCATGGATGGCAGGCTTTTGAGTGTCCTTGCAAAGAAAGGTGGCTATATTGGTCACTGAAGTGGAAAAATCAATTAAAGTATTGATTATTTCTTTGTGTATCTGCCCCTGGCCAAATCAATGAAACAATGCGTGCACGCTCCCTGAAGTAATTCACACCAGACACAGGTTCCAGGTTGTTGAATAACTTGAGGAAAGTTTATTCAGAGGGGACGGCAAGTCCCTTTTAAAGCAAAATTACATCATATGCATTGTCAGAGATAACATGGAATAATACATCAATAATTGGTTAGGTGTTAAGTGCTTGCTCTAATGCTCTGCCTACTGTAGGTGATGTCACCGGGGCCATGAGGGTCTCCCACGGTTTCCCGGCGCCATCTTGATGCACGAGGTAGTTAGTCGACGTTAGGAGGGGAAGGGAGGGGGAAGGAGGGATTAGAAGCTTCTAGCAGCCATCTTGATTAAAATATGTGTGCTTAGCTTTATACGTGATATATATCATGAAATGAGTAAATAGACATTTTCTCTATCTAGGAAATATGTGCAGACCTTATTTCCACAACAGTCCCCTCTAAAATGGCTATTTACCATAACAACTGCCGCTGTCCCTAATATGTCCCTAGTTGCCCGCAACCTATCTGTCTTGACAAGTATCGAACGCTTCACTCCGCGGGTATCCCGCAGTGGCTAACCCACTACATCTCCACACGTGAGATTCACCTGTCAAGACAGACGCTTTCCCTACTCTATCCCTATAGAAAGGCAGTTGTCTGTTTAAACTGATGTGTTTGTAGGGGTGTATGTGGGGTGTCATCTTCGAGGTCTGTGATATCTTGATGTAGGAAGGTAGGGGTCACGTTATCTACAGTCTTATCTACTGCTTTCTGCAGATATTTCTGTATGCAGGGGAGTATGCAACAGGCTAAAAACAAGAAGATAATGAACACTAAAAGAACAGCTGTCCCCACCTGGAAGAGGGTCTTTTGCCAGCCATTCATCCACCCAAACCATTTGTCCCATATGTCAGTGGCTCCCGAATTCTTCTTTAATTCGTCTGCAAGACTATCTAGCTTCTCTATGGCCATAGTCACCTTACCATTGGGCCCAGTGTTGTCTGGAATGTATGTGCAACATGTCATGGTTTCAGGGAGGATTTTACATACCCCCCCTTTCTCAGCTAAAATCATATCTAGGGCCATTCTGTTCTGAAATGTCATTTGGGTTGTGGCTTGTAACTGTTCTGCTAGGCCCTGTAGGGCATCCCTTGTATAATTGACAAAGCGCTGCTGATTATAATAGATGTAGTTGATCCAATTGACATTTTTGTTAGCAGTTATCATTGGAATTAGGGATTCAAACCCTGCAGCTACTTCATCTCTTGCTTTGAATTCGTTGGGCACCCCCCTAGGCACACCTATGGCATCAATATATACATGGGGGTCGAAACTCCCTCGGATAGGAGCCTCTCGTTTGGTTCTAGAGTATATATGCGTAAGATTTAAAGTGTTATGACTACCATCTGGGATAATGTGGATAGGCATTATGACTTTGGTTAGGGCACACTCCCCCCACCATTGCCCAACTAATTGGGATCTCAATTGTTTGTCACCACATAACCAATAGATATCACCGATTGTCTTTGTGTGATTCATTAGCAGTGATACAGGTGGACTATGGTAAGTTGAGCAGTATCCTGATGGGAATTTGCCTAGATACAAACCAGTGTTCTTAGGCATTGAATAGCACGTGTAATTACCTGGGTAGATGGTGACTCCATCAGGTGGTTTCACATGTCCATGGGTGATTGGGTAAACCTTCTTCCAGGATTCACATGTTGAGGAGTTAGTGATAGATTGCGCATACAAACTCAGTACACATGATTCTATTTCGGGGGGTAAGCTCAGAGGTACTGTGCCCAGATGGGGCCTGGCACCTCCACATACATAACAATTAGTCTTATTGTGTGAGTTAGCGTTATACCTCATCCATTCTAACCACAAATTAGTGTCTGAAAACCCCGTTTCCACTGCCATGGTATCTTCAAAAGTGGGGTTAGCTATGGCCACCATGTCATGTAGGGTCTTGATATGTGGTTTCAATGGGTTAATGACCATATGTGTGGTTCCCACCCAGTCAGAAGAATTTAGCATATCTTGCAGGTAAAAGGTCCCTAATGCGTTATGTGATCCGCCTCCCTTCCAGTACATTCCCATCACATACTCCCCTGCATCCCTTGGGCTAGGGTGTTCTATATTCAGGGTGAGTTTAATGGGAGTTGACCCTATGGGTTTACTCAGGGTCATTCTAGAGAGTAAGGGTTTCCCATCTTTGTCAAGTTTGTCTAATGCTACTTGAGGTCTGTAACCCCATGGTCTACCTGTGTTCCACCCGGCAGCTTTCCATGAACTACAATGGTGACCCCAAACTCCTCCAGTCACACAAATGTATGGATCCTTTTTGTTAGGTATGTCCTTATATATAGCTGCATTTTGTGTCTGCGGAAATGTACAAGTGACTATGTCACAATAATCAAAGGTGTATGTAGCCACATCAGTATTAGAAGAATTGTACCAAAAAGTGTAAACGTGATTATCTTTGGTTATGGCCACTTGTTGGGCCCAGGCAAGATGTAGTAGCATAAGAAAACACAAGACACATAATAAATTCATTTTTCAACAGGATCAGTCTCTTCTGGAGCAGGAACTTTTTTGCAATGTGAAGCGTGTATCCAAGAACTCTTCCCAGCTAGTTTAACTGATGTTGCTGTAATCAGGAGCACTTGGTAAGGACCATCAAATCTCGGTTCTAGGGTGTGCTTTCTGAGAAACTTCTTAACCATAACCCAGTCACCCGGAAGCAGCTTGTGTGTACCTGTATTCGACTCAGGATCAGGAATAGAAGAAAACACTTGGGCATGTATCTTGGTCAAGGCATGTGAGAGGGCTGTCACATAATCTACCATAGCATCTGACTGGATCTGAAGCTGTTGGGGGAAGTAACAACCTAACCTGGGTGCTGTACCAAACAGAATCTCATAAGGTGACAGGCTGTATTTTCCTCTAGGAGTGTACCTTACACTAAACAATGCTAATGGGAGACTCTCGGGCCAGGGCATGTTAGTTTCTTGTGACATTTTAAGCATTCTGGCTTTCAAAGTGCCATTCATGCGCTCTACCTTGCCACTACTCTGTGGGTGATATGGTGTATGGAATGCGAGGGTCACCCCCAGTGCTGACCAGACTTCCCGTGTTAGCGAGGCAGTAAAGGAGGTTCCCTGGTCACTTTCAATCACTTCTGGAACTCCATAGCGGCAAACAATTTCCGTCAGAAGGTACTTGGCCGTAGTTCTTGCGGTGAGATTGGTCACTGGGAAGGCCTCTGGCCATCCTGAAAACATGTCCACTATAACCAATGCATATTCATAACGTCCGCTTTTTGGCATCTGGATGTGATCAATCTGAATCCTCTGAAAGGGATATTGTGGCTTAGCTAGGTGGTTAGGTGCAGTCTTTATAACTTTCCCAGGATTGCATTTAGCACATATAGTACAGGATTTACAATAATTCTGTGTTAAAGTAGTGATGCCTGGTGCTTCAAAATACTTGTCAATCAGTGAGTTCATCAGGAGTTTTGACAGGTGGGCTGGCCCATGGGCCCATTGGACCACCGCTGGATACATGTTCCTGGGTAGGCAGAACTTGAGATTGATAGTATAAACATCATCACGGAGTACAGCTCCTTTGTTCTTCCAACTTTGTTTCTCCTGTAGGGTAGCAGCTGCTTGTTGTTCCTTCAGGAGCTTGAGGTCAGTAGGCAATGTTTGCATAGTGTAGATAGGTGATACATCCGTGGCCACTCTTCTGTCCACTTCCCACCCTTGCCGCGCTGCCTCTTTGGCTGCCTGATCAGCCAAGTGATTTCCACATGCTTCTTCTGTATCCAATTTTCCGTGGGCTTTTACTTTCAATACTGCCACTTCTGCTGGAAGTTCCAATGCATCCATTAGTTCTGCAATAGTTGCCCCATGTTTTACCGGAGTACCAGTAGCTGTAAGAAATCCTCTGGTCTTCCAAATTAAACCAAAGTCGTGTGCCACTCCCAAGGCATATCTTGAGTCCGTATAAATGTTGACACGTAGACCTTCAGACAGTTTGCAAGCCACGGTCAGAGCTGTTAACTCTGCTTCTTGGGCAGACTTGGTTGGTTGTAGAGCAGCTGCTTGTAATACTTGACATCCTGTGGTGACTGCATATCCAATGTGATATTGTCCTTGTTCATCAGCAAATCTTGAGCCATCCACAAATAATGTTTGATCTGGATTAAGTAATGCAGCTTCATAAACAGTTGGTAAGTGTGTAGTTTCCATTTTCATTTGTTCAAAACAGTCATGGGGGATATCAATGAAGTCACAATCCGCGGTAAGTGGGTCCTCACAGGCCTCTGTGTGGTACCTGGGGTACCCTGTAGTGCAGTAGTCAATGGTCTTTTTATTGATCCCTGCAGAAATTAGCTGTGTTTGAGTCATTTGGTTCCATGTTCTGGCCATCGGGCCTAGGTCTTTCCATGAGGTGTTGAGGGATCTGGTGAGAGGTATGTGTGGAATAGCTGTATCCCAGTGGTGATAGAGGTGTGTTACATTTTCTGGGAGGCAAACTAAGACAAGCATTGTACCTGTAGAGTCCCAGAATAAATCAGTCAGGGAAATTTGAATTTCTTTGAGCTGGAATAGTTCTTCTTCATAGTTCATATCAGGGCTTGGTACATCCCTAAACCACAATGTGCAGTGGAGTAGGGCCTCTGGTTGTTCATCATGTGGAGGTGTAAGTACAGGTAACTGTAGGTCTGCTTGAACCTCTGGGTTAATATCCAGGCTGTACCAATGATAAACAATTCCCCCCTTGGGAAGTGGCAGAAGAGTGGCAGGATTCAGGGAAAGACATCTCTGAAGCTTAACATTGTCAGGTAGGAGCAAGGAAGTCTGTAGGCGAAGGTGGCGTTGGGAGGAAAGGTGCTTTGGTTGGGTTTGTTGCAGGATGGCAGTAATATCATGAGGGGCCAACACTGTTAGGTGGTGGCCGAGAACAAAATCATTGGTCTTGTCTAGGAGAGCGCTGGCGGCAAACACCGCTCGGAGGCAAGAGGGGCTACCTCTCGCAACAGGGTCAAGCATGCAGGAGAAATAACCAATAGGGCGTTGTCTTGACCCATGTTTCTGAGTGAGAACTCCGGAAGCATGTCCTGACTTTTCAGAGACAAACAGATTGAAAGGAAGTTGGTAGTTGGGGAGGCCCAAGGCAGGTGCTGAGGCAATAGCTCTTTTCAGGTTGTGGAAGCAGGTGATAGTTTCTTCAGTAAGGTGGAAGGGCTCACTCCTGAGGGTGTCATAGAGTGGTTACATAAGTTTTGAAGCCTCTGGGATCCAGGACCTGCAGTATGTTATAAGACCCAAAAAAGCATGGAGAGTCTGATGTGTAGCAGGTAGAGGGAGTTGCAGGATGGCTTGCACACGTTGTGAAGTCAGATGTTTGGTGCCATGGGAAAGGCAGTGTCCCAAGAAGACCACGGATGGCCGGCACCATTGTAGTTTTGATTTTGAAGCTTTGCAACCTGCTGCAGCGAGGAAACACAGGAGGTCTTCAGAGTCACGCTCTGCAGTGGGTAAATCAGGAGCACAGAGAAGTAGGTCATCAACATATTGAAGTAGAACAACATCCAGATGAGATTTCTGCCAGGGATCAAGAACAAGAGACATGGCATGAGCAAACTGTGTGGGAGAGTTCTGAGCACCCTGTGGCATAACAGTCCAGGTGTATTGTTGCCCTTCATGTGTGAAAGCAAAAAGAAAACGGCAGGAAGGGTCAAGGGGAACACTGAAAAAGGCATTGGCTAAATCCACCACAGTGAATATAGTAGAAGTTGGTGGGACTTGGGACAAGAGGGTATGTGGATTTGGAACAATAGCAGTGTCCTTTATGGTGACATCATTGACAGCACGAAGGTCCTGCACCATGCGGTACTGGTCAGGCTGACCTTTAACAGTTCGCTTTTTGACAGGAAAAAGAGGTGTGTTGCAAGGAGATGTGCATTTGATGAGGGCACCTTTGGCAAGTAGGCTGTCAACTTGCTTGGTGATGGCTTCAGCTTGTGCTGGCTTCAGAGGATACTGTGGTCTACGGGGGGGTAGTGCCCCAGGCAGGAGCTGAACCAGGACTGGGGGTACATGTAAACGGCCAATATCATCCGGGCCGGTAGACCAAAGTTCTTGGGGGACCCGATCCAGAGCACTGGGGGTGTGTGTGACCCGTGCATTCCCTGTGTTGTCAGTTATGTTCAGCAGGATGGGGAGGGAGCAGAGGGCAGAGGTATCCTTTTGTGATAGGGGGGTTGTCAACTCGACTTGGCCATCTGCAGTGAAAGTAATGGAAGCCTGAAGCCGAGAGAGAACATCGGCACCTAGGAGGTTAATGGGACAGGTAGAGGAAACAACAAACCGGGAGAGGATGTGTGATCCTACGTGTAAGAGTTTAGTAAGGGGGTTACTGCGAGGTGTACCATCTACCCCAACACAGGAGACATCAGTGTCAGATAAAAAGGAAGGGTCTGGCAGGTCTTGTTCCCTAAGAACACTACGGGCTGCACCTGTGTCAACTAGAAAGGTGGTTGGGTGGCCCTCCACGGGGAGAACTACAGTAGCTAAAGGCCCTCCCCCATCCCCCGCAGACACTGCCATGGCAGGGGTTGCTGACACAGGCTTGCCGGTTACCTATTGCAATAAATCTAAATGGGCCTGGTCTGGTCCCTGGTACCGGCGGGAAGTGGTAGGGGGGTTAGCAGAATGCATGGGTGGGCGAGATGGACGGATAGCGTGACGGGGCTGTGGCAGACTGTCTTGGAAATCATCGTTGTCATACCCTTCGCCAGAGGGCGAAGAGTAAGCACGAGCATCTGATGTGGGCGGCCGGGCATGGGTGTACTCAGGAGGCGGAGGGAGGTGGAGGAGGGGGAAGTTGGGGCAACTGTGGAAGGGGTAGGGCAGAGAGATAACCAGTGGAAGGGAAGTTATAGTTGGTGGTATGGGGACCAGGGTACCGGGAAGTCTGCTGACGGAACACCCTAGGTTGTGGGCAATCTCTTCTAAAGTGTCCGGGTTGGTTACAATTAAAACAGGTCCTGATTGTTGTGATTGCTCGGTCTCTGGGAAAGGAAATGGGGCAGGCTGTGTTTGGGGTGGTTGGTGGTACTGTTGGAGGGGTAACTGAGGTGCTTGGTTAGAACCTGAGATAGGAGTGGAGGTAGTGTACATCAAAGGATTTGTTCTACGTGGTGTGGGTTGTAAAACTGTTTCCAAACCCTTGGCTACCAACAAGAGAGTGTCCAGTGGAATAATTCTATACTCAGGGCGAGCTAGGATTAACCCCTTACGAATATGTTCCTTGAGGCCTGCCACAAACGCTGCAGATAGCATCTGAGTGTGTGCTTTGTTATAGGTGCTGAACCCCAAATCTGAAAAAGTCTGAGTCAACCTAGAGTGGTACTTTTCAACAGTCTCAAGTTTATCCTGAAGAATATCATTTATGCAAGTAGCCTGATCAGCTAGTTTATCCTGCGCCCAGGCTCGAAGCTGTTCACAGAAAACTTCACCAGAACGAAAATCAGTATCAGAAGTAAGAGGAGCATCGCTAAAGCTCCGTTCCATGATTGGCCAGTATGCATCACCAGCCTTTATTTCACATAAACTTATAAGATCCCGCCAAGCAGCGGAGTATGTTTTGCGGATCTGAGCCATCCGGCGGAAAAAGGGCATGGGGTGCTTCTCAGGATCAGGGAGTGAAGTCACAAGGGTAGCAGCTTGAGAAGGGTTAAAGTAACATACATGGGTGGTGCACCATCCGCGCCATGGTTAATCTGGGTATACCCCTGGGGGATGGAGCGCCGTTGTGGTGGTCTGCTCCCCCCTAAGTGAGGGTGAGCCCTGGTCCACAACAACGACCTCCTCGGGCACCACCGGGCCGCGGTGCGGGGTAGTCTCAGGGGTAGCTGTAATAGGGAGGCCAGCAGCGGGAGAGGTAGTTGGGTGGAAGCCCGAGGCCTGGGGGGAGGCACCCATCGCATAGGGCTGGTCCGATGTCACTGACACCTCGGACCCAACCACCATGATTGGGTAACTGGGACTGGCGGGAGGGGCATGAGGGACCAATGCCGTGGAGGGGGCTGTCATGGGGGCCGGATGGGGTGGGCGTGAGAGGTGGGTGTTCAGGACGTGAGCAAGGGCAGTGATTGGATCGGAAGGCTCGGGGACATTAGCGGAAGACGAGGGAGGGGTCGGGGGTTCGGGAGGAGGAGGAGGAGGAGGCAAATCAGTGGGAGGTGGAGTAGGAATCGCTGAATTAACCAGGGAAGTAACAGCAGAGAAGAGGGCGGAGATTGAACCAGGCAGGTCATTGGTCACAGACGGGTCGGGAGTCACCGAGGGAGGAGGGGACAATGAGGTAGAGGGGGCCGGGATTTCGGGAGGAGGTAACACTGGAGAAGGGGCGGTAACGGGGGGTTGGGTCAGGGCAGTGAGGGCAGAGAGTAAGGACGGCAAATCAGCCGAGGGAGGAGGGGACAATGGGGTAGATGGGGCCGGGACTTCGGGAGGAGGTAACACTGGAGAAGGGGCGGTAACGGGGGGTTGGGTCAGGGCAGTGAGGGCAGAGAGTAAGGACGGCAAATCAGCCGAGGGGGAGGGGACAATGGGGTAGAGGGGGCCGGGACTTCGGGAGGAGGTAACACTGGAGAAGGGGCGGTAACGGGGGTTGGGTCAGGGCAGTGAGGGCAGAGAGTAAGGACGGCAAATCAGCCGAGGGAGGAGGGGACAATGGGGTAGAGGGGGCCGGGACTTCGGGAGGAGGTAACACTGGAGAAGGGGCGGTAACGGGGGGTTGGGTCAGGGCAGTGAGGGCAGAGAGTAAGGACGGCAAATCAGCCGAGGGGGGAGGGGACAATGGGGTAGAGGGGGCCGGGACTTCGGGAGGAGGCAACACTGGAGAAGGGGCAGTAACGGGGGGTTGGGTCAGGGCACGCACTGTGTGGTTAGCGGGAGGGTTCTGGAGGGTAGAAGGGGCGTCTGAATGTAAGGGAGCAGGGGCCAGGGAGCTGGGGCTAGCGGGCTGGGCGAGCACCTTCGAGAGGCTAGCGAGGAGGGAGGGGAGGTCTGGGTCTGGAGGTACGGGAGAAGGAGGCTCCGGGGGCAGACAGGGGTCTGGAACAGCGGAAAGGGCAGGGGTTGAGGGACCGGACAAGGAGGGTGAGGGAACGGGTATCACTGAGGGTAGGGTACTCGATGGGGAAAGGGTGGATGAGGAGAAGGAGGAGGGGGAGAAGGCGGAGGAGAAAGCTTCGACAGGCAAAACGGGAATAGATGGGGTAGAGTCTTGACGAGGAGCTGGAGTAAGCACAGGCACGGGGGGAGACAACAAGGAAGATGGGGGGGTTTCTACAGGCATGACGGAGGAGGAGGAGGCGGGGCTGTAGGAGGGCTGATGCATGGGTGTGGGTGGGAACGAGTGGAGTGGCATCGGGAAATAGTAAGCACCATCCGCGCCGAGCACGGGGCCAAGGGGAGTGGGAGCTGAAGGAGCACCTCCGGGGGGTGTGGTCTGCGTTGTGACGGGGGAAGCAGGGCGGGAGGTTGTGGCTGCACTCTGGGCGCCATCATAGGGCGGTGGCCGTGGGACAATGGAAGTAACATCATCATTGTTAGCATTCCTATGGTAAACATATACAATCTGTCCCTCAAACTCCAACTCTTCCTCGACCCATCCCTCTCGTTTCAATCCTCTAGCTACCCGATACCAAGCCTCTGCAACCTTAGTGAGTCCGTTATCCAACAACAAACCTTCCTTGTCTGTGAGCAACTTTCTCCAAAACTCAGGCTGTAACCTTCCACTAGGCAACATTTGAAAGCCACACACCTTGGCAATCTTTTTAAGTTTCAGCATTGCATCCTCTCCTGCCCTTTCTTTTACAATATCACAAGCTAACAAGCCCTTAGCAGGTCTAGCATGTTCCTGCCCCATCTTATATAAACAAAGCGTGTCACGTGGTGAAGACAGAAGAATAGAGGAGGTACTGAGGGGAAAGGAAAAAGAATGTCTACAGTGCTCGACTGCCACTGCTTGAGCTCTGTGCGTCTTCCCCAAACGTAGATTAGTCACAGGGATCCGCCCACCCGGGGGTGGTGGTCACGGACGGGAGCGAACGAGCGTGGGTGACTAACACAGCTCTGGGCAACAGGCGCAGGAAAGATAAAGAACAAAGGAGAATATAAACGTGGCTGCGCTAATGAGAAGACATTTGCAAAAATCACAAACATATAAATGGGCATAAACTCCGGAATCCAGAACCAACCACACAACACACACACACCGAGGGTACCCACACTGTAACAACAATTAAACAAAAGCCACAGGATGATAGAAAGTAAAATGGCCATGTACATGTTAACACCACTGGTACCAATACCCACCGTGTAACAATCCCCAGCTCTGTTATAACACAAGCTCTAATGAAATCATGCAAGAATTGTACAAAATCCCAGCCCCACCGGCTGTAATGCGTTCCCTGCCCGCTGGGCAGTCAAGCCAACATAAAATCCCAGCCCCACCGGCTGTAATGCGTTCCCTGCCCGCTAGGCAGTCAAGCTAACATAAAATCCCAGCCCCACCGGCTGTAATGCGTTCCCTGCCCGCTAGGCAGTCAAGCTAACATAAAATCCCAGCCCCACCGGCTGTAATGCGTTCCCTGCCCGCTAGGCAGTCAAGCTAACATAAAATCCCAGCCCCACCGGCTGTAATGCGTTCCCTGCCCGCTAGGCAGTCAAGCTAACATAAAATATAGAAAAAGGAGCACACATACACATATTACTAATACAGGAGGCAGATAGACAATCGACAGGTTCGCTTAAAAAGGCACACCGGATGAGTTAGTTACCTGTCTCTAGTAGCCTTCTGGAAGCCGGAAGTGGACCCGGAGGCAGACCGACACAAAACAGGAAAAATAACACAGGCAACGGCTGTATTATGGAGGTGATCAGGCTCCGCTTGTCCCACTTTCCGGAGGTCCGCTCCGGTCCGCTGGTTCCGGCCCTCCGAACCGGCGCTCCGGTGGCCCCACGTTGGGCGCCAATTGAAGTGGAAAAATCAATTAAAGTATTGATTATTTCTTTGTGTATCTGCCCCTGGCCAAATCAATGAAACAATGCGTGCACGCTCCCTGAAGTAATTCACACCAGACACAGGTTCCAGGTTGTTGAATAACTTGAGGAAAGTTTATTCAGAGGGGACGGCAAGTCCCTTTTAAAGCAAAATTACATCATATGCATTGTCAGAGATAACATGGAATAATACATCAATAATTGGTTAGGTGTTAAGTGCTTGCTCTAATGCTCTGCCTACTGTAGGTGATGTCACCGGGGCCATGAGGGTCTCCCACGGTTTCCCGGCGCCATCTTGATGCACGAGGTAGTTAGTCGACGTTAGGAGGGGAAGGGAGGGGGAAGGAGGGATTAGAAGCTTCTAGCAGCCATCTTGATTAAAATGTGTGTGTTTAGCTTTATGTGATATATATATATCATGAAATGAGTAAATAGACATTTTCTCTATCTAGGAAATATGTGCAGACCTTATTTCCACAACAGTCACTGATTTGTTTTTGTTTTGTTTTTGAATGTCAGAAATGTATATTTGTGAATGTTGAGATGTTATATTGGTTTCACTGGTAATAATAAATAATTGAAATGGGTATATATTTGCTTTTTGTTAAGTTGCCTAATAATTATGCACAGTAATAGTCACCTGCACACACAGATATCCCCCTAACATAGCTATAACTAAAAACAAACTAAAAACTACTTCCAAAAATATTCAGCTTTGATATTAATGAGTTTTTTGGGTTCATTGAGAACATGGTTGTTGTTCAATAATAAAATTAATCCTCAAAAATACAACTTGCCTAATAATTCTGCACTCCCTGTATATAATACACTATATTATCACACTATATTATCACACTATATAACACACTATATTATAACACTTTATAATACACTATATTATCACACTATATAATAACTATGATACGAATGATATGATATTGTGTTTTATAAACTCTAATACACTATATTATCACACTGTATATTACACTATATTTATCACACTATATTTATCTTACTATATATTACACCGTATTTATCACACTATATTTATCACTCTATATTACACTATATTTATCACACTATATATTAACTATATTTATCACACTGGATTTATCACACTATGTATTAACTATATTTATCACACTGGATTTATCACACTATATATTAACTATATTGATCACACTGTATTTATCACACTATATATTAACTATATTTATCACACTGGATTTATCACACTATATTTATCACACTATATATTACTGTGTATTTATCACACTATATATACACTGTATTTATCACACTATATATACACTGTATTGATCACACTATATATTACACTATATTTATCACACTATATATACACTGTATATATATCACACTATATATTACACTATATTTATCACACTAAATATTACACTTTGTTTATCGCACTGTATTTATCACACTATATATTACTGTGTATTTATCACACTATATATACACTGTATTGGTCACACTATATATACACTGTATATATATATCACACTATATATTACACTATATTTATCACAATATATATCACACTATCACACTTTACAGTCAGGGCCGGTGCAATGATTTTTGACTACTCAGGCAAAGATTAATTTTAAAAGCTGTGGCTCTACCGATTCCCCATGCTTGCAGCATTGTATTAAGCACTATTTGTATGTTTGAATGTTAGCATGTTTTTGTATAGAGTATGTTTGTGTGAATGTAGGGGTGTGTTTGTATGTAGTGTTTGGGTTTCAATGCAATCGTGCATTTATATGTAGTGTTGGATTTTGAATGCAGCGGTGTGTTTATATATAATTTTGGTGTCTAATACAGAGGTGTGTTTGTATGTTGTGTTGACATTTGAATGCAGGGTGTGTTTGTATGTAGTTTTGAAGTTTGCATGCTGGGGTGTATTTGTGTGTAGTGTTGGCGTTTGAATGCTGAGATTTATGCACATATACACATACACTGCCACACACACACTGTGATACACATACACGTAGATACACACACTGACACACATGCAGATACACAGACACAAATATACACAAACTGATACACATTCAGATAGACAGATACACAGATAAACACATACAGCTGCAGACACACACTGACAGATACACACAAACACTGACAGACACACAATGATATACAAACACACTGACAGACATACACATACACACTGATAGACATACAGACACACACATACATATTGACAGACATACAGCTACACAAACACACACTGACAGACAGACACACAGACAGACATACAGATACACACACACTGACTGACAAAGACAGACATACAGACACACACACACTGACAGACATGCACAGACACACTGACAAAAATACAGATGCACACACAGACATGCTGACAGACACATATAGACACACACAGACAGACATACAGACACACACTGGTCAAAATATACACTTTTCTAGCAACCCTCCTGTTTTCTAGCTTGTGGGTTCAGGAGGGTGGCTTACGTGGGATCCAGAGTGCTGCCTGAGGTAGTTGGGAGTTGAAGGAGCTGGCTCCGCCCAGCCCCCCCTCTCTGACTTCTCCTATTCTCGCTGCTCTAGTCTTCTTGGGAGGAAGTCCTCCCATGCTGATGAGAAGAGGGCCGGCTTTCCTATGGGCGTAATGCTTTCCTATGGGCGATTTGAATGCGCGCGCGGCTCTTGCCACACATGCGCATTCGGAGCTGAGAGGCGGAGCGGGGTGGAGAGATCCCCAGCGCCAAGGGAGTCCGGCGCTGGAGAAAGGTAAGTGCTTAAGACACACACACACTCTAACAAATAGACGCATACACACTAGATAACAGACACACACATTTACTGACAGACACACACTCGGTGACAGACATACATACACACTCACTGACAGACAGACACACACTCACTTACAAAACACACACTCACTAACAGATGCACACAAACTAACACACTCAGTAACAGACACACACAGTAACACACTCACTGACACACTCTTACACAGATACACACACTCTAACACACACACACTCTAACACACAAACACACTCTAACACACACACTCACGTTTTTTTTCAAAATTTAATCCCCCAGCCTCCTTACCTTTGGGAGTGCTGAGGGGATTCCCTGGGGTCCAGTGGTGACACCCGGCAGGCAGGCTGGTGGGTGCGCGAGGGAGCACTCTCCCTGGCTGAGTGCTTCCTGTTCCGGTATCAGTGCGGTGCGCGAGGGAGCTGAAGAAGGAGCACTCAGGGGCCAGTGCTCCGTTGCGCGCCCGCCAGCCTGCCTGCCGGGTGACACCAGGGCCAGCCTCAGGGGGCCCTGAGGTGGCCAGCTCCTGGGCCCCCCAGGAGAAGAGGCTGGCCACAGTGGCATACATACCGGGTCACAGGGCGGCCGGGCCCCCTGGTGTGTACGCCACTGGTGCTGTGCGCTTCCCTCCTGCTGGACACCCGGACATTTGCGCCCCTGGGCCAGTGCGCCCTAAGGCGGCCGTACCGGCCCTGTATACAGTACACTATATATTACACTTTATTTATAAAATATTTTACCAGGAATGAAACATTGAGATTTCTTTCGTTTTCAAGTATGAGGTGGGTCCACAAAACATGACATTGTTACCATAGGGTAGAATATTAAAAAAAATCATACAATATCCACTATATATACACATACATACAGACATATATAAATTACTATACTGTTATATCGGATAAAATGACATAGTCTGTAATATTGGATAATATGGCATAGTCTGTACAGGTGGTCCTCACTTGATGACCTACCTGTTTTACGATGGCTCGCACTTATGACCAGCTGTCTAGCGTGGGGCTTCAAGGGATTCCCCACGTTAGAGAGCTGGTCTATGTTCGGGGAATTTTTCCCCAAACATAGACAAGTGAAGCAGAGCAGGGAATCTCTCTAATCTATGTTCGTGTAACGGGGAAACATTACTGCTCAACAGGGACCCTTTAAAACCGCGACTGGACCCCTGTAATGTCGGCTGACTGGGAGAAAATATGGAGAGTACATGGCACCAGTACAGCCAATTTGGTGAAGATATGGCACCGGTACAGCCAGTATGGGGAAGATATGGCACCGGTACAGCAAGTACGGGGAAGATATATGGCACCGGTACAGCTGGTATGGGGAAGATATGGCACTGGTACAACCAGTATGTGGAAGACATTGCATCGGTACAGCGAGTATGGGGAAGATATGGCACCGGTACAGCGAGTATGTGGAAGACATTGCACCGGTACAGCGAGTATGGGGAAGATATGGCACCAGTGCAGCCACTATGTGGAAGATATGGCACGGTGCAGCCAGTATGGGTAAGACATGGCACCGGTACAGCGAGTATGGGAAAGATATGGCACGGTACAGCCAGTATGGGGAAGACATGACACCGGTACAGCCAGTATGGGGAAGACATGGCACCAGTGCAGCCACTATGTGGAAGACATGGCACCGGTACAGCGAGTATGGGGAAAATATGGCACCGGTGCAGCCACTATGTGGAAGATATGGCACCGGTGCAGCCAGTATGGGGAAGACATGGCACCGGTACAGCGACTATGGGGAAGATATGGCACCGATGCAGCCACTATGTGGAAGATATGGCACCGGTACAGCTGGTATGGGGAAGATATGGCACCGGTTCAGCGAGTATTGTGAAGATATGGCATTGGTACAGCCAGTATAGAGAGGACATGGCACAGGTACAGCCAGTATGGGGAAAATATATGGCACCGGTACAGCTAGTATGGGGAAGATATGGCACCGGTACAACCAGTATGGGAAAGCTAAGGCACCAGTGCAGCCAGTATAGAGAGGACATGGCACTGATACAGCCAGTATGGGGAAGATATGGCACCGGTACAGCCGGTATGGGGGAAGATATGGCACCAGTACAGCCAGTATGGGGAAGATATGGCACCGGTACAGCCGGTATCGGGAAAGATATGGCACCGGTACAGCCAGTATGGAAAAGATAAGGCACCGGTGCAGCCAGTATGGGGAAAATATGGCACCGGTATAGCCAGTATGGGGAAAATATGGCACCGTTGCAGTCAGTATGGAGAGGACATGGCACCAGTACAGCCTGTATGTGGAAGATATGGCACCGGTACATCCAGTATGGAATAGATATGTCACCGGTACAGCCAGTATGTGGAAGATATGGCACCGGTACAGCCAGTATCAGGAGGACATGGCACCGGTAGAGCCAGTATGGGAAAGATAAGGCACCGGTGCAGCCAGTATGGGGAAGATATTGTTATGGGCAAATGCAAATATTACAAGTTTTAGAATGAAATGTTGTATTTCTTAAACTGTGTACTTTGTCTTTAAGAGATATTGCAAACTGACAAGGTGTTAGAAATGGAACATATTGTTTTTCATAACTGATTCTTTAACTCCTTCAGGACGGGTGACGGACGAGGTCCGTCACAGAGGTGAGACCCTTAACGACGGGTGACGGACCTCGTCCGTCACGCGGTAAAATTAACCCCGGATCGCCGCTATCGCGGCGATCGCGGGGTTAATGGTGCTCCCGGTATGCCTCTGCATTAGAGGCATACCGGGAGCACCCGGTCAGGCTGCCCAGCACATGTGCTCGCTCTGACCGCAAGTCTGAGCGAGCACATGTGCTCTGTATACTCACCTACCAGCTCCCTGCACTTCCGGGTTCTGTGTGAAGTGCAGGGAGCCGGATCAGTGCTGATCCTGCCCCCTGCTGTTTAAAAAAATAAAGTTTATTTAAAGTCCCCCCCCCCTTACCCATTTTAATAAAAAATTAACCCCTTCCCTGCCAATTGATCACTGACTACAGTGATCAATTGGCAGGGATTACATTTTACTATGATCTGATTATTTTTTTTTAACCCCTGAGGGTTAATTCTTTTTTTTTTAACCCTCAGGGGTTAAATTAATTAAATTAATTAATTAAATTATTTTTTAATTATATATTAGCTAGCTGGGGTAGGTGGAAGTTAGTGGGGAATTGGGGGATTTGGCGTTAGGCTAACTAGGGGTTAACGTTAAAAAAAAGTTTTAAAAGAAACTTTAAAAAGTTAAAAATTAAGCTTAAAAATGTTTTAATAACATTTAAGTAAAAAAAACAAAAAAAACACACTTTACCTAGTCCAAATAAAAATTAACCCCTTCCCTGCCAGTCGATCACTGCCTACAGCGATCAAATAGAGATCACAGTATTATACTGTGATCTAATTTTTTTTAACCCCTGAGGATTAACTTTTATTTATTTTTTTAACCCTCAGAGGTTCAATTTATTTAATTAATTAATTTAAATATTTTATAACTATATATTTTGCTAGCTGGGGTGGGTGGGAGTTATGGGAAAATGGGGAATTTACTGTTAGTGCTGCGTACTGCTAGTTAGGGGTTAACGGTAAAAAAAAAAGCTTAGAAAAATGTTAAATCTGTAAAAAAGTTTTAAGAAAGTTTAGGAAAGTTTAAAAAAATTTATAAGCAAAACAAAAGTTTAAAAACTAGTTTTTAAAAGTAAAAAAGTTATAAAAAGTAAAAAAATACATTTTAAAAACGCTCATTACCACTACACCTGGAACAAACTAGAGAAAAAATGATCCCACGCCAAGGTTCAAAATATGCCTTTTGAATTACCCCAGGGTGTATTCTTTAATAAATAGTATGTGTTTGTGGGGAAGTTTCAATAACCAACCGTCTAAACTACTCCAAATTGGAACATGGACACAGCGTAAAACTTCAAAGTTAGAAAAAAACTGAATGGCTGCGTCTCAAATGCGCCCCTTCAACATCCACATATACCTGGCAAAGGTACATACGGGGGTATTGCTGTACTCAGCCGACATAGCTGAGCAGCATATGAAGTATTATACAGTCATAGCACACATAAGGTTTGCAAAATATGCTGCGCAAACTCACTTTGTATGTCAAAAAGGTACAAGCTAGCGGAAAAATTATCCCACGCTAAGGTTCAAAATATGCCTTTTGAAATACCCTGGGATGTCTTCTTTAAGAAATGGTATGGCTTTATGGGGAATTTGGATTATATAGCCTGGTAAAATACTCTAAAATGGGACATAGGCACAGCATAAAAATTCAAAGTTTGAAAAAAAATGGAATGGCTGTGTCCCAAATGTGCCCCTCCGATGTCCACACATACCTGGCAAAGGTACATACGGGGGTATTGCTGTACTCAGCCGACATAGCTGAGCAACATATGAAGTATTATACAGTCGTAGCACACATAAGGTTTGCAAAATATACTGTGCAAACTCACTTTGTATGTCAAAAAGGCAGAAAAAACGCTTATTACCACTACATCTGGTACAAGCTAGCGGAAAAATGATCCCACGCTAAGGTTCAAACTATACCTTTTGAAACACCCTGGGGTGTCTACTTTAAGAAATGGTAGGCCTTTGTGGGGTAGTTTGAATTTAAAACCTGCGAAGATGCTTGGAAATTGCACATAGGCCCAGCGTCAAAATTCAAAGTTTGGTAAAAACGGATATGGCTTGGTCTCCTATATGGCACTGTAGCTTCACGAAATAGTGCCAAAGACATTCATTGGGGGTGTCATTTTACTCAGAAGACTTAGCTGAGCATAATTTGGGGGTTTGAACTTAGTGGCACATATGAAATATACAAAACGCCCAGCAAAAATGCAATCCGTATGTAAAAAATGCACAAAATTATTTTTTACCACATACTTTGGCATATATTGGTGAAAAAATGGGGGCATGTTAAGGCACAGTATGCACCTTATAAGATACCCTGGAGTGTCTACTTTTACAAATGGTAGGCCTTTGTGGGGGGTTTTTGAACAGTCAAAATGTTATAATACCCCAAATGGAAGCTAAGGCTCATTAAATCCATCTCTCAAAATTCTACTGTGAATACTGAAAAGGACAGGTATCCTGTATGGCACTGTAACTTCACGAAATAGTGCAAAAGACATACAATGGGGTGTCATTTTACTCAGCAGATGTAACTGAACACAAAATAAAACTTTGTACAGGAATAGCACACACCAACTTTACAAAATATACACGAGAATTTCTCTGTTATAAGTTTGTGTGCCAAAAACCAAAAAGAACACAATTTTACTCCAATATTTAGCAGAGGTTGGCGGTGAAATGGCTACGTAGAAAGTGTCAAAACAACCTTAGGTAAATAGCCCGTGATGTCTACTTTATATAAATATATACTTTTGTGTGGCAATTTTGTTTTCTTTTATGGCTATTAAGCTTACAAGACAAACATACCAAATTCTAAAATCGCTCCACATTAAAAGTTTATTTTACTCCTTGTGCTTTGTGACCTGTAACTACCAAAAAAAAAAAATCCCAGACACATTATATATTCTGTAAATCAGAACAAATAAATAAATTTTTAATTACTTTCCTTAACCTGCACTAATTATGCACACATTATTATTGCAAAAACTGTAAAAAAAAACCCTATATTTTTCATTTTTTTTGCATTTTTCTCTATTTTTTTTATAATAAGTAAGCATTTATATATATATATGTTATATCAAATTAAAGCCCTTTCTGTCCTTTAAAAAACAGTATATAATATGTGTCGGTGCAATAAATGAGAGAGATGCAAATTGCAGTTGAACGCAAACAGCAAGAAAATGCAAAAATTGCTTGTGTCATTAAGCGTAAGTCAAGCTTCTGAAGCTGTGTCCTTAAGGGCTTAAGCAATAACCTCAGTGCATAATATGTTTGCGCCATTTTGTCCCGGAAGAATTACAAAAACAATAATGCATAAACAAGCTTCAAGGCTATACTACGACACTTTCAGTACACAATATACTGTGGTAACCCCAAGTTAATGGAACTTCCCCAAATCCGGGAATCTCCCACGACTGTACACTTACGACTTAGTATAAACAACATATAACCTATTCAGACTTTAAGATGCCATCTTGAACTAAGTCAGGAAAATTTCCATGACGTATGCACCCTTTAGTTATGGCCTTGTATGTTTGCCAAATTAAGGGAGGTCCTAAATTGAATAAAGTAAAAGAAGTGTTACTTTTTCATATTTGAACTACAGTAACCTAAAATGGAGACACCTAAGGTATAAATAGGTGTACTTTTAAATGTTAAGACACAGAGGAGAGACTTGGAGACAGATGCTGCTCCATCTTAAAATGACAGAGAGGCTGACATGATGACATGTTCAGAAGGGTATGTTAACCTATTAATGATATTTGCAAGCATGTAATTTAATCTTATAAATTCTGCTATAATGGATTTTATATTTATATTTTTATATAATAAATATCCAAAAAGACAAAACTATTGCTTCCAAGACAATCCTTATTTTATAATGTATTCTCAATTATTTATATATGTTAAATAGAGGATCTCTTACTAACTATATAAAATTATGGCTAAGATATCTGTATGGTTAACCCTACTAAGTTCTATGCTTTAAGACATTATAGTGGTAAATAAGGGAATCACCAGCGGTTACAATATGGCACCGGTACAGCCAGTATAGAGAGGACATGGCACCGGTACAGCCAGTATGTGGAAGATATGGCACCGGTACAGCCAGTATGGGAAAGATATAGAAACATACGTGACGGCAGATAAGAACCATTCGGCCCATCTAGTCTTCCCAATTTTCTAACTACTTTCATTAGTCCCTGGCCTTATCTTATAGTTAGGATAGCCTTATGCCTATCCCACGCATGCTTAAACTCCTTTACTGTGTTAACCTCTACCACTTCAGCTGGAAGGCTATTCCATGCATCCACTACCCTCTCAGTAAAGTAATACTTCCGGATTTTTTTTTAAATCTTTGCCCCTCTAATTTAAGACTATGTCCACTTGTTGTGGTAGTTTTTCTTCTTTGAAATATAGTCCCCTCCTTTACTGTGTTGATTCCCTTTATGTATTTAAATGTTTCTATCATATCCCCCCGTCTCGTCTTTCCTCCAAGCTATACATGTTAAGATCCTTTAACCTTTCCTGGTAAGTTTTATCCCGCAATCCATGAACCAGTTTAGTAGCCCTTCTCTGAACTCTCTCTAAGGTATCAATATCCTTCTGGAGATACGGTCTCCAGTACTGCGTACATTACTCCAAGTGAGGTCTCACCAGCAGGGCCGGACTGGGAAGATAATTCGGCCCGGGCATTTTTTAATTACAGCGGCCCACTACAAAGGGGGCGGGGCCAGATAGGGTGTGTTTTGTCATCACCAATGACAAGCACGCCCCATCACAAAGTGAGCATGTTGGTTCAATGCTCTTCCAGAGTAGACCATGCGCAAAGCTCTGCTGAAGAGCTCTGGCATGAGAAAAAGACCCTGTATTTGTTCTGCACAGCGCAAGCAAATTCAATAACATACTTGCACTGTGTTTGCTTGAAATTTGTCTCTGGTGTCTCCATAGGTGGGATACCAGGAGACAAAAATGCTAGGAAAGCATTTGTGCAGTGTGTGTGAGGGTGCTGTGTGTGTGTAAGGGGTGTAGTGTGTGTGCGAGAGGGGTGCAGTGTGTTTGAGGTGTGTAGTATGTGAGTGATGGGTGCTGTGTTTGCGTGAGGGTGCTATGTGGGTAAGGGTGCTGTGTGTGTGTGCTGTGTGTGATTGGGTGCTGTGTTTGCGTGAGGGTGCTATGTGTGTGTGAGGAAGCTGGTGCAGTGTGTGGGTACTGTAAGTGTTAGGGGTGCAGTATGTGTGTGCTGTGCGTGTCAGGGGTGCAGTGAGTGTGTGCTGTGCATGTCAGGGGTGCAGTGTGTGTGTGTGTGTGTGTGTGTGTGTGCTGTAAGTGTTAGGGGTGCAGTGTGTGTGTGTGAGGGTGCTGTAAGTGTTAGGTGTGCAGTGTGTGTGTGTGAGTGAGGGTGATGTGAGTGTGTGTGGGTGCAGTGTGTGTGTGCTGTGTCAGGGGTGCAGTGTGTGTGAGTGAGGGTGCTGTGCATGTCAGGGGTGCAGTGTGTGTGTGTGTGTGTGTGGGTGCAGTGTGTGTGTGCTGTGAGTCTCAGGGGTGCGGTGTGTGTGTGTGAGTGAGGGTGCTGTGAGTGTGTGTGAGGGTGCTGTGAGTGTCAGGGGTGCAGTGTGTGTGTGTGCTATGGTGTCAGGGGTGCAGTGTGTGTGTGGGTGCTGTGAGTGTCAGCGGTGCAGTGTGTGTGTGCTGTGAGTCTCAGGGGTGCAGTGTGTGTGTGGTGTGCTGTGAGTGTGTGCAGTGTCTGTGAGTGGGTGCAGTGTGTGTGTGTGTGCTGTGAGTGTCAGGGGTGCAGTGTGTGTGTGTGTGTGTGAGTGTCATTGGGGTGCAGTGTGTGTGTGTGTGTGTGAGTGTCAGGGGTGCAGTGTGTGTGTGTGTGTGAGTGTCAGGGTGCAGTGTGTGTGTGTGTGAGTGTCAGGGGTGCAGTGTGTGTGTGTGTGAATGAGGGTGCTGTGAGTGTTTTGGGTGTCTGTGAGGCTGATGTTAGTTAGGTGATTATTTCCCCCCTCCCTGCTTACCTTTAGCCTTGGAGGGGGATCCTGCTGCTGGGGCTGCCATCCATCCCTGGTGGTCTTAGTGGTGAGTGAACTCTAGCCTGTGAGGCTAGAGTTCACTCTCGCGAGACCCGGAGCGTTGCCATGGCAACGCTCCGAATCTCGCGAGAGGAACCCGGCGGAGCTGTTAGTTAAAGCTCCGCAGGGTTCCTCTGCTGGCAGGCTGGCTCCCTCCCTCTCTCCCCCGGCGGCCGCACTATCCTGCATGTGGGCCGGTGGGGAGATCTCTGATCTCCCCACCGGCCCGCTGGAGACTACTGCAGGGCCGGCGTTCAGATAGCGCCGGCCCTGCAAAGACCGGCAGGAGAGATCATGTGATCTCCCTGCCGGCCTCGGCCCCATGGCCACCGCGGCCCACCGGGCATTTGCCCGGTGTGCCCGATGGCCAGTCCGGGCCTGCTCACCAGTGTTCTGTACAATGGCATGAGCACTTCCCTCTTTCTACTGCTAATGCCTCTCCCTATACAACCAAGCATTCTGCTAGCATTTCCTGCTGCTCTATTACATTGTCTGCCTACCTTTAAGTCATTTGAAATAATTACGCCTAAATCCCTTTCCTCAGATGTTGAGGTTAGGACTCTATCAAATATTCTGTACTCTGCCCTTGGGTTTTTACGTCCAAGATGCATTATCTTGCACTTATCCACATTAAATGTCAGTTGCCACAACTCTGACCATTTTTCTAGTTTACCTAAATCATTTGCCATTTGGCTTATCCCTCCTGGAACATCAACCCTGTTACATATCTTAGTATCATCAGCAAAAAGACATACCTTACCATCAAGACCTTCTGCAATATCACTAATAAAAATATTAAAGAGAATGGGTCCAAGTACAGATCCATGAGGTACCCCATTGGTAACTAGACCTTGCTTTGAATATACTCCATAATTATTATTATTATTGCCATTTATATAGCGCCAACAGATTCCTTAGCGCTTTACAATATTATAAGAGGGGGATTTAACTATAAATAGGACAATTACAAGAAAACTTACAAGAACCATAGGTTGAAGAGGACCCTGCTAAAACGAGCTTACGGTCTATAGGAGGTGGGGTGTAAAACACAATAGCACAGGAAATATCAATCAAATAAGGTGGGGGTGAAGCAGAGCTGGAGGAGAGAGTAAAGTGCTGCCCTTTATGAGAGAGCAAGAGACAGGTATGTGAGGTAGAGGTTACTCTGGGAGGCCGTAAACTTTCCTAAAGAGATGGTTTTTAAGGCACTTCTTAAAGGATTGAAGACTAGGGGAGAGTCTGATAGCGGTAGGCAGACTATCCCATAGTAAGGGAGCCGCCCGTGAGTTGGTCATACATGTGCAAGCAGCGGACAGAAGAACGTCACGGGCAGAGCGGAGAGACCAAGAAGGGACATACCTATGGATCTGTGAAGAGATATAAGAGCGGCTAGAATTGTTCAGTGCTTTATAGGTATGGGTTAGCACTTTGAATTGACTCCTATAGGATACAGGAAGCCAATGTAAGGACTGACAGAGGGGTGAGATGTGAGAGGACCGACTAGAGAGGAAAATCAGTCTGGTGGCAGCATTCATTACAGACTGCAGCGGGGCAATACGTATTTTGGGAAGACCAATTAGGAGATAGTTACAATAATCCATGCAGGAAATTACTAGACCATGGACAAGCTCCTTGGTAGCATTTTGCGTAAGAAAGGGGTGGATGCGGGCTATGTTTTTAAGATGGAATCTACAGGATTTGGTAACATGCTGGATGTGAGGCTTAGAGGTGAGGCCAGAATCAAGTTTGACACCAAGACGGCGCGCTTGCAATGATGGACTGATGCAAATACCGCTGACTTGAAGGAAGAGTGAAAGAGGAGGATCAGTGTTAGGAGGAGGAAAGACAAGGAGCTCAGTTTTAAAGAGATTTAGTTTCAGAAAGCGGGAGGACATCTAGTCAGAGATGGAAGAAAGGTAAGCAGTGACACGTTGCAGGATGGCAGGGGAGAGGTCCGGGGAGGAGAGATATATCTGGGAGTAATCAGCATACAGTGTGCAGTGGAATCTAAATTAGGTAATAAGTTTGCCAAGAGAGGCAGTACAAAGAGAAAATAGAAGGGGACCAAGGACAGAGCCTTGAGGGACTCCACCCGAGACAGGGCGAAGGGAGGAGGTATCATTAGAAAAGGAGACACTGAATGAGCGTTGGGATAGATAAGAGGAAAACCACGAGAGGACAGAGTCACAGAGACCGAGTGATTGAAGAGTTTTAAGAAGGAGAGCATGATCAACGGTGTCAAAGGCAGCAGAGAGGTCAAGGAGAATTAGTATGGCCATTGACTACAACCCTCTGTTGCCTGCAGTTTATCTATAAGCCTTCTATGTGCAACAGTGTCAAAAGTCTTAATGAAATCTAGGTAAGCAATGTCTACTGCACCACCCTGATCTATTATTTTAGTTACCCAATCAAAAAAATCAATAAGATTAGTTTGGCATGATCTCCCTGAAATAAACCCGTGTTGTCTCTGATCTTGAAATCCATGTGTTTTTAGATGTTCAACAATCCTATCCTTTAACATGGTTTCCATCACTTTCCCCACTACTGAAGTAAGGCTTACTGGCCTATAGTTGCCCGACTCCTCCCTACTACATTTCTTGTGAATGGGCACAACTCCTGTTAACTACTCCTGTTAACAATGATTGGTTAAATAAATCTGTTAATGGTTTTGCTAGTACACTACTAAGCTCCATTCCATTATTTATCGTAACTTTTAACGGTTGAAATAGAACCTCTTCCTATGTAAACAAATGACTCATTTGTCCTTTTTCCTTACTGAGGTCCCATTCCTTTATTTTCCTCAGTAAATACTGAACAAAAACAGCCAGTATGGGGAAGATATGGCATCCGCACAGCCAGTATGGGGAAGATATGGCATCCGCACAGCCAGTATGGGGAAGATATGGCACCGGTACAGCCAGCATGGGGAAGATATGGCACCGGTACAGCCAGTATGGAGGCTACAAGTTGCTGATAAGTAAATCCGGAGTACAGCCTGACTACACATACAGATACACAGAATGACTACTACTAAGCTATATGTGTGATATTCTAAGCAGTTTTGGACAGAGTATTAGATATATATTTATAAAGCCAAAAATCACAAACACATTGTCATTCAAGAAACCACCCAGAATCCAAAAAGTACTTCTAACCCAGTGGTTCCCAAACATTTTAGGTTCAAGGCGACCTTAAATTTTCAATATTATTCCAAAGCACCCCAAGTCAAATACATTTCTAGGTTGTATACATGTACAGCACGGTGGCATATACTGGGCCCCTGTAACAATCCAGGCACAGTAACCACTGCAGCACGCCGTTTGACAACTTACCTGTGGTCTGATCAGTTTGACAACTTACCTGTGGTCTGCCAGGATAGCGGTTGTAGTAGGGGATAAGGGCATTGTTGTGTGTGTGTGTGTGTGTGTGTGTCTGTGGGGCGAAATGCATGTATGTGTGTGTGTGTGTGTACAGGGTGCATTGTGTTTGTGAAGGATATGTGTGTGTAAGGGGTGCATGGTGTTTGTGTGTTTGAAGGGTGCAGTGTGTGTGTGAGGGAAACAGTGTGTTTGAGGAAGGTAGTGTGTTTGGGGGGGCAGTGTGTGTGTGTGAGGGGTACACTGTGTGTATGGGGAGCAGTGTGTGTGTGTACAGGGGCAGTGTGTGTAAGTGTGTGTGGGGTGCAGTGTGTGTGTGTGTATGGGGGAGAATGATTGTGGGTCTGTGGGGTTGGATGGGTAGATTAATAAATATATATATTTTTTTAATTTAAAAAAATAAAATTGTAATTTTGACATCCCCCCGCCCTGCTTACCTTTGCCTGGGGGGGAGGGGGGAGGGAGTTTCCTGCAATCCTGCCTCAGGAGCTGTTAGAGTTCACTCTTGTGAGATTCTGAGAATTGCCACGGTAACCGCGGCAACACTCCGAGCTCGCGAGAGGAGAACCCGGCGGAGCTGCAGATTAGAGCTCCCCCTGGTCCTCTCACCCTCCCTCCCCTGCCGGCTGCCAGCATTATACTGCTGCAGAGCCGGCCGGGGAGAGGGAGGCACAATTCCCAGTGCTATGATCATGTGTGTCCACAGTTTGGAAACCGCTGTTCTAACCTGTATATCGTGATATTGGTCTATAACACCAGATCATTCATCTCGTATCGCTGTAAAAGTTAATGTTTTACAGAGTTACTTCGTATGGAGGAAATGTCTCGTCTTCCCAGCTTTCCAGTTCCGCTGGAGTCCTGGTGAACACAAGGAGTGTGGAGTCCTTCAGCTGGAGTCCTGAAAGGAGCTACACTAGTCACCTCTGCCGCTGAGAAGGCGACAAAGCCTTCAGTAAAACTAAGACCTGGTTTCCTTGGAAACAGGACATATTTAGCCGTTGAATGCTAAAAGGAAATGTTCACTTTACTGTTTTTATAAACACTCCAGAACTCGTGTAGGAAGGTAATAATCCCAAAAATGGTTTTATATAGAAATGTAATGGAGAACAATAGCGATGTAGTGTCACACTGGCAGAGAGGGGACACTTCCTGACCAGCCTGTGTGTAATAAATGAATCCAGCATTGCCAAGACACAGTCATTATAACCGTTCACATGCACTGCTGCTTCGGCCACAACCAAAACCCCTGGAAGGACCAGGAACCTCTGGCTAAATCAGTGACTTTCAGGTGACCTTCAATTTTTACATCGAATTGAAATTAATGGTCATTGAAAGCTGGACAATCTCCTTTTATAGATACCTATTATGCTAACTAAATCCTCTAGAATTAAGATTCCATGACTCATTGGAGATAGCCAGTTTTGATAGACACTTGTGTCCACAGTGTTGTAACAGTAAAGCGGAAAAGTCCCAATATTCCCAAATCTATGACAGCACGATACAAGATATGCTGAGATCAGACCAGAGCAGTCACGGACACGCAGATATCCAAGGACTGCACCATTGATGCAGATATTTTATAGGCATACCAACAGGAATATCCAAAACTTTAAAATCCAAATCGTTTATTCACCCCGTAGGACTATTAAAATCATGACATACAGAGTGCGACCATGCTCAGACCTCACCAATAGGTCAAACCTCAAGCAAAACAGTGATGATTCTACGATACCCATGGATCATGGTGGATTTTGTATTTTTACCATTTATTATATTACTGGAATCAGTGGTGGAACTAATTAGAGAGGGCCCTGGTGCAAGAACGGCCAAAATGTAGATACCTATCTGTTCTACAGCTCCCACAATGTTTTGCCAGCTGGTGATCTACAATTTGCCAGTCCTTGCAGGGCTGAGTTTATCACTGAGGAGTGCTCGAATGTAAGCATGTTTTTTTTTTTTTTAATTCTTTATTTTGTCATGAATAGATTAGACAAGTTACATTTATGCCAGCATTGCCACAACAGCTAATGCCAGAGTTTCCATAAACATATAAAGACAGTTGTATAGCATGGATAAACTGTGCACATTTTTAAATTTAATAAGAGTGAACAGTAGTGTGAGTCATAGCATGCGTGTAAAAGGCTGTATAAGCTTATTCACTGACTGTGTTAATAAAAGTGTAGCAGACACTAAGTGAGTGAATGAATAATTCTGATTAGGCAAACGTTTCACTAAACTACCTGCCCGGGTGAAGATTATTAAGTAGCTTAAAGACAACAGTAGGAAAAGGCATCAGACAGTAGGAAAAGGCATCAGTAGGAAACTTTAAGAGTTTCCACCCCAGGTGATCCCCGTGCTAACAAGATGACAGTCAGTGGCCATGCACCATGAGACCTGCCTATCTAAAGAGACACACAGGGACAAAAGCCAGAAAACCGCTTTAGGGGTTGTAATCCAGGTGAGTGTCAGAGTGGTAGTTCCTTTGTGTTAAACTTGCATCTCAGCTGATTGCCCGCCACGGGCAGGATGCAGATCCCCATGCACTCTCAAATCTCTGCTTAGCCGATGCCCTCTGTGGGCTTAGCGTGGTCAGTGCGTGTCGTGGTTCTGTCAGGGCTGGTTGGGAGGTGCTGTATGGCAGTCAAGGAGTAGGATGTGGCATCTTGAATGGGAGACCGGCTCCTCGGCACGTTTGAAGGGTAGAGTTTCGCAGGCTGAGTTCCGATGGCCTTTGCCGTTTTGCGTGCGCTGTCCTGTTGTGCCTCTATCTCTGCCGCCTGCTTTGGGCCTGTCTCTGAACTGGAGCCGATGTCCTATGGTGAGTCTCAGGAGGTAAGCGTCGTGCTAGGGCACTATGATATGTGCTTAAAGCTGGCTGCTGTAGGTATCGGGTCAGCTTGTGCCTGTGATCTGCACTGATTGCTATAAGTGCGGAGAGATTACTTTCAGTCCCACTGACCCCAGCTCTAGCTGATGAAGTGCCTGGGCTGCAGGTCGCTAGGCCTTGGTTGCGTTGTAGCGGTTGGGGCCACAGGCTGAGGACTGGGATCACCCCCACTGGTCCAGAGGGGGGAGAACAGGGCCAGTTCCACGCAGGTTTGGGCCCCTGGCTGGGCACTGTTAGGCAGGATAGTGGAGCAGTGGCCGTCCGTTTCATTCACCGCCGGAGAAGGCCCCAACTGGGTTAGCGAAGATTTCTCCTCCAAGGGACTAAAACTCAAAGAGCCAGCCTCGCCCTGGATCCAGTGCCTCCTGTGCACTGAGGGCCACCGCTGTTGGTCAGTGTATAGGTCGATAACCATAGTTATGGGGCTTAAAGATTAATAAGTTGCAGGAGCTGATCTCTCTTGCGACCATCCAGCTCGGCGGTCCGGCCCCACCCCCCGTAAGCATGTTTTTTGTATGGAGTGTGTGTATGTAGAGGTGTACTTGTGTGTAGTGTTGTGTGTTTTATGTATTGTTGCAATTTAAAAGTAGTGGTTTATGTGTAGTGTTATGTGTGTAGTGTTTCAATGTAGGGGTGTGTCTGTATGTAGTGTTGACATTTGGATGCAGGTTTCTATTTGTATTTAGTGTTGGCATTTGAGTGCTGAGATGTATGCACAGATACACAGTGTAACGGATCACCTGGCACCCCGACTGGGTACCTCCATTGATGGATGCTCCTAACGCTTCCTGAGGATTCCAAGCACTCTAGCCGACACCACAACCACCACAGGCCGAACCTCTCTTCCTTCATAGCGAAGCAGGAACGAGCTCTTAAAAGAGCTTAGGAGTGATTATAGCAAGGGAATGTGCAGAGCATAGCAATCTCTTGTAGCAGATTCCCCCAATAAGAGACAGGACTCCAAACTGAGGATGAAGTAGAACTGTCTAAAACTTTATTTTACTTGGGACTAGCCCATATGGTCATTACAGAATTAGCGATATGCAAATCTACCCGAATATGCAAATTACCAGTCTTGCTATTCAGGTAGTGCATATTACTGTTGCTACCAACAGAGGGCACTACACAGGCTCCATAGCCAAATCCACCTAGTTGGTAGCAATCATCAGCAGTACAGGAGAGCAAGCAATACATCCCAGGGGCCATAGTCACATGGCAGGAGGCTGGCAATCAGTCTCCTCCAATGCCCAGTGGCGAGGCTGGTTTCGCCACACACAGTATGACACACATTGAGATACACAGAATGACACTCATACACCCTGTTCCAAATTATTATGCAAATTATATTTTTCTCATTTACCTAAATAATTGATGCAAATAACAGTCAGCATAATTCTTATGTTATCAACAATTAATAGTACAATTCAAATATTATTGAACAAACCTCCTAATGATAACAATATTTTTTTTTAAACATGAATAACTTACAATGCACTGTTCCAGATTATTACGGACAGTAAGTTTCAAAACACTTTATAGGTTGTAAAGAACTGAAAATTGTCATTTGTTGTGTTTGCAGCATATTTACTGAAATCAAAAGCTATTTCAATCAAACTTAAAACAACATTTTAACTTTTTAAACATTTTAACAGGTCACGTTACATTTTAACACAGGACCCCTTATTTGATAGCAGCTTCACAAGTCTTGCATCCATTGAACTTGTGAGTTTTTGGACAGTTTCTGCTTGAATTTGTTTGCAAGATGTCAGAATAGCCTCCCAGAGCTGCTGTTTGGATGTAAACTGCCTCCCACCCTCATAGATCTTTTGCTTGAGGATGCTCCAAAGGTTCTCAATAGGATTGAGGTCAGGGGAGGATGGAGGCCACACCATGACTTTCTCTCCTTTTATCCCCATAGCAGCCATTGATGCAGAGGTATTCTTTGCAGCATGAGATGGTGCATTGTCATGCATGAAGATGATTTTATTACTGAAAGTATAGTTCTTCCTTCTGTACCAGGGAAGAAAGTGGTTAGTCAGAAACTCCACATACTTTGCAGAGGTCATCTTTACATCTTCGGGGACCCTAAAGGGGCTGACCAGCTCTCTTCCCATGATTCCAGCCCAAAACATGACTCCACCACCGTCTTGCTGACGTTGCAGCCTTGTTGGAACAGGGTGGCTGTCCACCAACCTTCCACTACTCCATCCATCTGGACCATCCAGGATTGCACAGCACTCATCAGTGAACAGGACTGTTTGAAAATTAGTCTTCATGTATTTTTCTGCCCAATGCAGCCGTTTCTGCTTGTGAGCATTGGCTAGTGGTGGCTGAATAGAAGGTTTATGCACAGACTCTGGAGGACTCTACACCTTGATGTCCGTGGGACTCCAGAGGCACCAGCAGCTTCAAATATCTGTTTGCTGCTATGTAATGGTATTTTAGCAGCTGCTCTCTTGATCCAATGCATGGATCTGGCAGAAATCTTCCTCAATGTGCATTTATCTGCACGAACCCGTCTGTGCTCTGAATCAGCCACAAATCTCTTAATAGTGCGATGATCACGCTTAAGTTTTTGTGAAATATCTCACCTTACTAACTTCCTAGGCATTAATACAGAACCGGACAGGGGACAAAGCCCAGGACCGATACCAACCCACCCTGACCCCACCCCCCGATAACCCCACCCGCCGTTTACCCCCTCAGCCAAATGACCTGGCTGATATCCTCCAGCACACCAAGGCTAGACACTGACAACAAAGTAAGCACAAATAATAAAACAGACAGAATCCCTATGGTACCGGGGAGAACGACTATTGTTAATGTCCTAGGGTTGACTCTACCCCTCCAGAAACAAGACTCAAGCTAACACACATCCTGCTTAGCATCCCAAAACAAGAGACCTAACGCAAAAGCCCAATGGGCAAAACAAGACCACCTGATGGCAAAAGACCCCCCCTCTAGATAAGCTTAGGACAGATTAAAATAGACCAGAATAACGGTAGCCACCAGAGCCGAGTGTCAAAACCAAAAAAGTGCATCAATGCAAATGTAACCTACAAGACTGTATACAGCAACCAAATGCATTTCATGTAACGCAATGTGCACACTGAACCGTTATTGCCCCCCCCCTTCCTTTCTGTACCCCCTTGTTTTTTGTTATTTGAAAGCAATAAAGAGCAAATAAAAAAAAAATGTTTTCGTGATATATCTAATGTTTTCATACCTCGTCCAAGGCATTGAACTATTTCACTGTTTTCGCCAGCAGAAAGATACTTTTTCTTCCCCATATTGCATGAAAATTGTGCTCTGTTTAATAATGTGAAACACCCTCCTTTAGTAGTTTTTCCTTAAATTGGGCTCACCTGGCAATCTAATTATCACAGGTGCCTGAGATTGTTTTCAGTGATCAAAAGAGCCCTGAGACACAATGCCATCCGTGAGTTAAACTGAAAAACAAAATATTTAATCTTTGTGACACTTAAATAGAATTTGCATAATAATTTGGAACAGGGTGTACAAATACAAACACTCAATTTTCAGAATACCCAATGTCTCTCCTGTCCTCTCTGTGTCCCCTGCTGGTCCCTATGCCCCCCCTCTATCTCCTGGCTACTTACCTCTGCTGCCCTCCTCTCCGCTGCTCTGCTCACAGGATCTGGCTGCTGTTTCTGGTACTGTCCAGCAGGTGGCGCCTGGAACTCCTGCAAGACTGAATAGTGGTGAAAATGGACTTACCTCAATCCTGCCGTGTTCTTTATTATTTCCTTTGCCGTGGGTTGACCAACAGGCATCGGCTGGTGAGTACGGTACTATTTCTTTCCTTACAGTCGGGGGGTCCCTCGCTGGGGGGTTCCATTGCGGGTCTTGGTTTTTTTTCAGGATCAGTGGGAACGGGGACACAAGCATGCAGGGATTCCCCCTTAGGTAGTTAGCTTCGGTGGTTTGGTCCGCCGCGCAGCGGGTCATTCAGGTATCAGCAAAACAAATTAAATCCTAACAAGACAGTTTTGATGGCCTTCTGCTAGACAAGATGTTAAGGAGTATGTTAAGGCTTGCTGAGTCTATACTTAATCTAAGTCTCCTACAAGCAAGCCACACGGTCTTCTTATGCCCCTTTCAGTACCCAAGACTCCTTGCACACACCTCTCCATAGATTTTATAGTGGACCTTCACCCCTCTGAAGGCCATACAGTCATTTTAATGGTGACTGACAGATTCTCCAGAATCTCACTTCATTCTGCTGAAGAAGCTCCCTTCTGCAGTGCAACTGGCAGTGGTCTTTGCAAAGGAAGTGTTCAGGCTACATGGTATACCAGTAGACATAATCTCTGACAGAGGTCCCGAATTCATACCAAGGTTTTGGAGGGGATTCTGTGCAGAAATGGGTATATCTTTGTCCTTTTCCTTGTCCTACCACCCACAGTCAAACGGTGCTGCTGAAAGGGCGAGCCAGTCTCTGGAACTCTACCTGCACTGCTTTGTTAACGAGCACCAGGACAATTGGTCCCGCCTTCTCCCATGGGCTGAGTTTTGCCAGGAACACGCCTCACGCCTCTATTTGCTTAAGTCCTTTCCAGGTGGTTTTCTCCGACAAGGGAATACCCACTTTGGACGACCACCTTGCTGCTCTGTGGGAAATGTGGGATCAAGTCCATGTAGCTCTCTCTTGTGCAGCCGAGTTCCAGAAGAGGTTCACTGAGCCATAGGGCTGTGGCCAGTGGCGTCACTAGGGGGGGGGCCAGAGGGGGCCATGGCCCCCCTACATCATGCTGGGCCCCCCCAAATGCCAGCAACTTGCTAGCCATGTTCTTAAATTATATTCCCTCGAGCTGTAACAGTCTGTGACAGCCCGAGGGAATGCAGGACAGAGGGGCTGGAGAGATGCTGGGGCCGGAGGGAGCACTGACAGGCTCCTTGACAAGGCCCCGCCCCCCAACAAAGCCCCGCCTCCCGCACATAAGCCCTGCCCCCGCCAGACCATGCTGCTGCAGAAAATGGCTGTCTGACCTCCAGTGACAGGTAGGCTTGGTGTGTGTGTGGACATAGCAATCTGTGTGTGTATGGACTCAGCAGAGTCTGTGTGTGTGTGTGTGTGTGTGTGTGCATGGACTCAGCAGAGTCTGTGTGTGTGTGTATGGACTCAGCAGAGTCTGTGTGTGTGCATGGACTCAGCAGAGTCTGTGTGTGTGCATGGACTCAGCAGAGTCTGTGTGTGTGCATGGACTCAGCAGAGTCTGTGTGTGTGCATGGACTCAGCAGAGTGTGTGTGTGTGTGTGTGTGTATGGACTCAGCAGAGCGTCTGTGTGTGTGTGTGTGTGTGTGTATGGAGCAGACTCAGCAGAGTCTGTGTGTGCATGGACTCAGCAGATTCTGTGTGTGTGTGTGTGCATGGACCTGCAGAGTCTGTGTGTGTGTGTATGTGTATGTATGGACTCAGCAGAGTCTGTGTGTGTGTGTGTATTGACTCAGCAGAGTCTGTGGGAGTGTGTGTGTGTGTGGACTCAGCAGTCTGTATGGACTCAGCAGTCTGTGAGTGTGTATGGACTCAGCAGTCTGTGTGTGTGTGAATGGACTCAGCAGTCTATGTGTGTGTATGGATCAGCAGTCTGTGAGTGTGTATGGACTCAGCAGTCTGTGTGTGTATGGACTCAGCAGTGTGTGTGTGTATGGAATCAGCAGTGTGTGTGTGCGTATGGACTCAGCAGTGTGTGTGTGTATGGACTCAGCAGTGTGTGTGTGTATGGACTCAGCAGTCTGTGTGTGTGTGTGTGTATGGACTCAGCAGTCTGTGTGTGTGTGTATGGACTCGGCAGTCTGTGTGTGTGTGTGTGTGTGCATGGACTTGGCAGTCTGTGTGTGTGTGTGTGTGTGTGTGTATGGACATAGCAGTCTGTGTGTGTATGGACTCAGCAGTCTGTGTGTGTGTGCATAGACTCAGCAGTCTGTCTGTGTGTGTGTGTGCATGGACATAGCAGTCTGTGTGTGTATGGACATAGCAGTCTGTGTGTGTACGGACTCAGCAGAGTCTGTGTGTGTGTCTGTATGTATGGACTCAGCAGTCTGTGTGTGTGTATTTACTCAGCAGTCTGTGAGTGTGTATGGACTCAGCAGTCTGTGTGTGTGTATGGACTCAGCAGTGTGTCTGTGTATGGACTTAGCAGTCTGTGTGTGTATGGACTCAGCAGTCTGTGAGTGTGTGTGGACTCAGGAGTCTGTGTGTGTGTGTGTGTGTATATGGACACAGCAGTCTGTGTGTGTGTGTGTATATATGTATGGACTCAGCAGTCTGTGTATGTGTGTGTGTATGGACTAAGCAGTCTGTGTATGTATGGACTCAGCAGTGTGTGTGTGTGCATGGACCCAGCATTCTGTGTGCATGGACCCAGCATTCTGTGTGTATGTGTGTGTATGGACATAGCAGTCTGTGTTTGTGTATGTGTGTGTGTATGGACTCAGCAGTCTGTGTGTGTGTGTGTGCATGGACTCAGCAGTAAGTGTGTGTGTATTTACTCAGCAGTCTGTGTGTGTGTGAGTGTGTATTTACTCAGCAGTCTGTGAGTGTGTATGGACTCGGCAGTCTGTGTGTGTATGGACTCAGCAGTCTGTGTGTGTGTGTGTATGGACTCAGCAGTCTGTGTGTGTATGGACTCAGCAGTCTGTGTGTGTGTGTGTGTGCGCTGGACCAGTCCTGGGAAAATGCATCCGTAGCCAATGCCGCTGGATCCGGTGTAAAATCTTGTTGGAATAATCGTCACTGTTAAATCTTCTAAATTTCTTCTTGTCTTCAGTTGATTGATATATATATACGTCTTTTGTATATATAGTCTTGGGCCAAATGCTCGCCACAATAATATATGTCTATATTATTGAAAAGTACTAATGCGCAATCTGACTTACGGTTTCTTCAGGTTTATTCTTAGTTACGGATACATAATAAAACATAATAAAGGATGTTACAGGATAGTGGACATTCAACAGCAGATGGTAATTGCTGGACTTCTTTAAATCCTTACATCTTTACATCGAGAGAGAGCCAGAGCCAAGACAGAGCGAGATTGTGCCCCTCTGTTACTATATAGATGTGCTCATACTAACGTCAGCGTTTAACTCTAGCCATATAAGGACAAGACCCCCAAATCCACATTCCAGAGCTCTCGGACAAAGAAAGCCTTGTGACTTATACCATCTGTTACTTATGTCAATCCACACATCCATATATATAATCAATAGAAACATAGAATATGCAATATTCTACATCAGGCCTCCAACTGAAAAAGTTTGGAAGCTGTGTATTCAAGCGAGACGCGAACAAGTCTACATCCCAAGGACCCCAAAGATCCCAAATGCACTGAAAGATTTGAAGATGAAGGTGCCAGTCGCTGGAATCTCGAAGATGGCGGGAATACCAGTCCGCTGTAATGTTGGATTGACCTGGGATGTATTCCGCCCTGACTGCAATAATGTGTTGAAGACATAATTGCCAGAAATATCAGGCCAAATTCACCAGGACTTTGGATTTTGTGCCTCTGAGATGATTGATATAACAGACAGCTGAGATGTTATCCGTCTTCAGTAGGATAGAACACTGGGATAGAGTCAGAGACAGACTGTGGGTTGCAAAGGATCCTGCTAGGAGTTCGAGGCAATTTATATGTAACATTGATTTCAGTTCCGACCATCTTCCGCCTGTGGAGATATCTCTGCAGCGCGCACCCCAGCCGTACAAACTAGTGTTGGATTCTATAACCACGTCTGGATTTGAGCCAAAAATGACCCTGCCATTCCACGCCTCCATGTGAAGGAGCCACCAGTGGAGTTCCTCCTTCGCCTCCGCATCCAATGTCATGATATCCTTGTATGAGGCGCAGCCTCTGAGGTAGGATGCTTATAGACATTATAGGGCTCTGTAGTGAGGGGGCCCCGGGAATATGGCTTGTATGGATGGAGCTAGGAGCCCGATCATGCAAGCCAGATGTTTGAGAGAAAATTGGGGAGTGGCAAGAATATGTCGAATTTCCTTTTTGATGTCCTTCAGTTTTGACATAGGTAGGTGTAGAGTCTGCAGAGAGGAGTCTACAAGAAGACACAGAAACTCTATCTGTTGAGTGGGACTGAGTATGGACTTTTCCCAATTTCTAATGAAGCCCAGGTTTTGCAGCAAGGTTGTGGTCCAACCGAGATGAGTATGAAGTAAGGGGACCGACTGGGATAGCAGAAGGATATTGTCTAGATAAATGATGAGACGGATCCTATGACTGCAGAGGAGAGCAATAACCGGCTTCATGAGCTTGGTGAAGCACCAAGTAGTGGAAGATAGCCTGAAGGGAAGGCAGCGGAACCACCATTTCCTTCCCTGCAACGTGAATTGCAGGAAATCTTGATGAATGTCTGCGATGGGTACCGTGAGGTATGCATCTCGTAGGTCTAACTTGACCATCCAATCTGATGGTTGGAGTAAATCTCTGAGGCAATGAATGTCTTCCATCTTGAAATGATGGTACGTCACATTGTCGTTTAGCTGTTTCAAATTGAACACGGGGCAGACCCCACCTCCTTCCTTGGGGACTAGAAACAAATTGCTCACGAAACCCGGGTTCTGCATTGGGACTTCGTGGATGGCACCTTTGCGTGCCAATTCTCATATCTCTATGGAAATAAGGGTCATATCGAGTGGGTAAAAAACAATCTTCCTTGGGGGGACAACGTTGGGTAGGGAGGGACACAAATTTTTTTTAGATAACCATTGACAGCCCTGAGTACCCAAGCATCTGAAGTAATAAGAGCCCAAACATGGGAAAATGGTGAGTGTGCCCCCCACTACCAATAGGGAAGAAAGGTGATTGTAGTAGCTTACTGTAAGGACGTCCTCCTGAATGAGCGCCTCGTGTGCCTCTGGACATCCAGGGTATGCCTCGTTGAGGGAAAAAGGTCGGTGTTGACCTCTGTTCTCGAAAGGGGGTTATTGCCGCGCATGCGCATTAGGTCTCCCCCACTGGTTGATGTCAGTGGGGGAGGAGCATGGGCGGAGCCTGACCCAGCGCAGAGGAACATCGTCGCTGGATTCAGGTAAGTCACTGAAGGGGTTTTAACCCCTTCAGCAACATGGGCAGGGTCAGCACGTCCATACGGCTGCACAGGCGGCCGCCTTAGTGCGCAAGAGCAGGGGGGCAAAAATCCGAATCCCCTGCCTCTGGCTCTGTCTCTGGCTGGGGACTCGGATTTCTCAACTCACCTCGCTCTCCCAGCAGCCAACACGGAGCAGGAAACTGGCAGTGAAGTTAGTCGGCCTCCTCTGATGATGTCAGAGGAGGGGGCATGACTTCAACTGCTCCCAGATTCCCCAGCGGGTCTTCAGTGGATCCCCTGCCTCCAGCTCTTGTCTGGCCCACCTAACCACGAGGGGTAAGATCCCCACCCCCCCTCTCTGGCCCAAGGTAAGTCTCAGCCCAAGGTAAGATTGTTTTTTTTTATAATCAAAACCTTGTTTTTTTAAGCAGCCCCTGCCTCCATTATACTGCCCCTGTCCCCACCATGCTGCCCATGTCCCCCCTCTACATCCTCTGCCTCCATAATACTGCCCCTGTCCCCCTCTACTGCTCCTGTCCCCCCTCTACAGCTGATCCCCCCTCTACAGCCCCTGCCTCCATAATACTGCCACCCCTCCATAGCTCCTGCCCCCTCTACAGCCTCTGCCTCCAAAATACTGCCTCTGACCCCCCTCTACAGCCCCTGCCCAATAATACTGCCCCTGTTCCCCCTCTAGAGTCTCTGTCTCCCTCTCTACAGCCCCTTCCTCCATATCACTGCCCCTGTCCTCCTTCTCTACAGCCCCTGTCCCCTCGATGCTGCCCCTGCCCCCCGTGCTGCCCATGTCTTCCCTCAACAGCCCCTGCCCCCCCCTCAAACCCTCAGGAGTGGAAAGGAGAGAAACAGTTTTTACTCACAAATGCACTAAATAATACAGAGTGGCTGCTGGAGCAAAACAGAAAACCGTCCGACCACTAACTAAGACTGGACACGCACTCTGTTATTGGAGCGAAGTGGGTGATCCAAAGACAAAAAGAGCGGGAAAAAATGGTCGTTGTGTGAGGTATTAGACTCCAAAAAGATGGCTGCCGCGGATGGGTTATCAGCTGTTGAAGCGTGCGTTCGGGAGTTGAACGCGCGCGAACATGTAATAAGGAGAATTACCGACCACTGGAGCAAGCACTCTGGGGTCGTGGATTTACACAAACAAAGTTAAGAGTGTTCACATTCGTATGAATGCGAAAGCGGCAAAACTGCCGAAACACAATATGGCTGCGAGACGTGTTCCTGACGGAACGCACATGCGCGGCCGAACAGACGTCTCTGAGAAACAGAGCTGAAAGCAGGCAGCGTTAGCAAGGGGCAAACAACTTAGCATTAGCGCGGGAGTGCAATGGGGACATGGGGTAACCTCCAGAGGGTCTGCCTAATAACATTAGGTGTAAAAAAAACAAATATCAACAAAAAGACAAATAAATTTAATAAACAAATTATAATACATAAAACTAACAGTAATAAAAGGATTAGTACTAAAGACACCAATCACAATTATTAATATGGCAAATCACAATAATCACAATGAAATAAAGATCCCACAGTTAGTAAAACTGTGAGATAGATTGTACTTAACTGAGGGAGCAGCAAAGAAAGAGGAAGTGGTCACCTATGTTCCGCCCACTATAGGATAAGGATGTCTCTGATTGGATGTTTATGTTACTAGGCGGATGTTGTCATTGTGATGTTTATACCTGTTCTTTCTATTGATTTGCATTTGTTATTTCTTTGCTGCCGCAGGAATTAAAGAAAGCGTGCAGCATAATACTCGCCTCTGTGTCTTTAATAAAATTGGAGATTAGTCAATCAGACACAACCTGTGTCTATATAAGCTAACCTCCCCGTTGCCTCAGTGCCCTGTTGAAGTCTTTGTTTAGCCCAATAGTGCGTTATACTCTGTCTGATTAATTGGTTACCGAACTTTGGCTTGTCTTACGTTTACTTTGTTTTCTCTGCTCCCTGACCTTGGCTTGTCTCTTCGTATTCTGTCTCTCTATTTCACTTTGACCTCGGCTTGTCTCTTCGTATTCCGTCTCTCTATTTCCCTTTGACCTTGGCTAGTCTCTTCGTATTCTGTCTCTCTATTTCCCTTTGACCTTGGCTAGTCTCTTCATCTCTCTATTTTCTTTTGACCTTGGCTAGTCTCTTCATATTCCGTCTCTTTATTTCCCTTTGACCTTGGCTAGTCTCTTCGTATTCCGTCTCTCTATTTCCCTTTGACCTTGGCTTGTCTCTTCGTATTCCATCTCTCTATTTCCCTTTGACCTTGGCTGGTCTCTTCGTATTCCATCTCTCTATTTCCCTTTGACCTTGGCTTGCTTTGACTATTCTTTTGCATAACGCGGCCATTCTAAGGACCGGTATTGCATTTATGTGTCAGTGTGTATCTATGTGTGTGTCTATGTGTCAGTGTCTTTATGAATTTGTGTGTATGTGTCGGTGAATGTATATGTATCTGTGTGTTAATGTACATGTATATCTGTGTAAGTATGTATGTATGTGGTAGTATATGTGCATAAATCCGAGCAGTCAAACACCAGCACAACATACAAACTAGGCATGTGTATGGGCAAAATTTTCGGTTCGGTTCAGCATTCCGAAATTCGGGACTTCGGCAATTCGTCACTTCGGCAATTTGGCACTTCGACACTTCAGAAATTAGGTAATTTTGGAACTTCGGGACTTCGGCAATTCGACACTTCAGAACTTCGGCAACTTCGACACTTTGGGACTTCGGAATTTCTGAACTTCTCTTGCAGCCGCTTGGTAGATAACTCCCTGATTCCCACGGTATTAGGGAGTTATCTACCAAAAGGTTGAAAGACCTAAATTGGTCTTTCAGACAAATTTACTAATACTAAGTAAAGATTAGTTAGTATTAGTAAATTATGCCCATACTCGCTATATGCGAGTAGGGGCATCTCTAGTAAACAGTGAGCAGCCACTGGCTTTTTTTTTTAAAAAGGGTCCCCCCTCCCGGCTTTTAAACTAAAGGGGGGGCCTATTGCGGTGGGTGGGGGCCCTACATTAGAATGAGGGGGGGACCTAGTGTCCTCCCCCTGGCCCCCACGCCTGAGCGGTGGGTGGGGGTCCTACATTAGAATGAGGGGGGACCTAGTGTCCTCCCCCCTGGCCCCCACCACTGAGCGGTGGGTGGGGGCCCTACATTAGAATGAGAGGGGGGGACCTAGTGTCCTCTCCCCTGGCCCCCACCCCTGAGCGGTGGGTGGGGGCCCTACTAATTAGGGGGGGACCTAATGTCCTCCCCCTTGAGCGGTGGTTGGGGGCCCTACATTAGAATGAGGGGGGGACCTAGTGTCCTCCCCCCTGGCCCCCACCACTGAGCGGTGGGTGGGGGTCCTACATTAGAATGAGGAGGGGGGACCTAGTGTCCTCCCCCTGGCCCCCACCCCTGAGCGGATGGGGGCCCTAAATACTAATTAGGGGGGGAACCTAATGTCCTCCCCCCTGGCCCCTACCCCTGAGCGGCAGGTGGGGGCCCTAAATACCACTAGGGGGGACCTAGTATCCTCACCCCCCGCCCCCACCCCTGAGCGGCAGGTGGGGGCCCTAAATAAAAAATTAACCCCCTCTTCCCAGGTGACTAGGGGTCCCCAAACCCTAGTCACCCCCCTCCCTAAAAAAATTAACCCCTACCACCCCCCTCACCCTAAAAATAGTGAGGGGGGCCATTAGCTAAACCTGTTAAAAAATAAAATAAAACTTACCATTTGATGTTTTCTTTCTTCTAAAATCTTCTTTTTTCAGACCCCAAAAAGGCCAAATAAAAAGCCATAATAACCGATGCACTGTAAGCAGTCAAACACCAGCACAACATACAAACTAGGCATGTGCATGGGCAAAATTTTCGGTTCGGTTCAGCATTCCGAAATTTGGGACTTCGGCAATTCGGCACTTCGGCAATTTGGCACTTCGGCACTTCAGCACTTCGACACTTCAGAAATTAGGTAATTTCGGAACTTCAGGACTTCGTCAATTCGACACTTCAGAACTTCGGCAACTTCGACACTTTGGGACTTCGGAATTTCTGAACTTCTCTTGCAGCCACTTGGTAGATAACTCCCTAATTCCCACGGTATTAGGGAGTTATCTACCAAAAGGTTGAAAGACCTAAATTGGTCTTTCAGACAAATTTACTAATACTAAGTAAAGATTACTTAGTATTAGTAAATTATGCCCATACTCGCTATATGCGAGTAGGGGCATCTCTAGTAAACAGTGAGCAGCCACTGGCTTTTTTTTTTTAAAAAGGGTCCCCCCTCCCGGCTTTTAAACTAAAGGGGGGGCCTATTGCGGTGGGTGGGGGCCCTACATTAGAATGATGGGGGGACCTAGTGTCCTCCCCCTGGCCCCCACCCCTGAGCGGTGGGTGGGGGTCCTACATTAGAATGAGGGGGGACCTAGTGTCCTCCCCCCTGGCCCCCACCACTGAGCGGTGGGTGGGGGCCCTACATTAGAATGAGAGGGGGGGACCTAGTGTCCTCTCCCCTGGCCCCCACCCCTGAGCGGTGGGTGGGGGCCCTAAATACTAATTAGGGGGGGACCTAATGTCCTCCCCTCTGAGCGGTGGTTGGGGGCCCTACATTAGAATGAGGGGGGGGACCTAGTGTCCTCCCTCTTGGCCCCCACCACTGAGCGGTGGGTGGGGGCCCTACATTAGAATGAGGGGGGGGACCTAGTGTCCTTTCCCCTGGCCCCCACCCCTGAGCGGTGGGTGGGGGCCCTAAATACTAATTAGGGGGGGGACCTAATGTCCTCCCCCCTGGACCATACCCCTGAGCAGCAGGTGGGGGCCCTAAATACCACTACAGGGACCTAGTATCCTCCCCCCTCCCGCCCCCACCCCTGAGCGGCAGGTGGGGGCCCTAAATAAAAAATTAACCCCCTCTTCCTAGGTGACTAGGGGTCCCCAAACCCTAGTCACCCCCCTCCCTAAAAAAATTAACCCCTACCCCCCCCCCTTCACCCTAAAAATAGTGAGGGGGGGCATTAGCTAAACCTGTTAAAAAAAATAAAATAAAACTTACCATTTGATGTTTTCTTTTTTCTAAAATCTTCTTTTTTCAGACCCCAAAAAGGCCAAATAAAAAGCCATAATAACCGATGCACTGTAAGCAGTCAAACACCAGCACAACATACAAACTAGGCATGTGCATGGGCAAAATTTTATGCGAGTAGGGGCATCTCTAGTAAACAGTGAGCAGCCACTGGCTTTTTTTTTTAAAAAGGGTCCCCCCTCCCGGCTTTTAAACTAAAGGGGGGGCCTATTGCGGTGGGTGGGGGTAATAACCGACGCACTGTAACCCCTTCAGGACGGAGTCAATACTGCACGTTCTGATCAAAACAAAACGTAAACAAAAACTGGAATTTGCGCTATATGTCTATTCAACCGTAATTCACCGCTGTCACATTAAGTGCACCCACACTTATTATATATCATTTTGTTCAGGAGAAACAGGGCTTTAATTTATCATTAACTATTCATATATGGAACATAATTTATTATGAATAAAATTTAATTTGTATTTCCGTCTGACATTTTAGCTGTGAATGTTTTACTGTTAGGTTTTACTGCAAAAAAATGCACATATTTGTAATCAACGATGTCTCACGAGTACCACACCCCCCCCATTAACAGGTTTTATGGTGTTTTGGAAAGTTACAAGGGTCAAATATAGAACGTTCGATTTTCACAGTGAAATTTGCCAGATGTTACTTTTGAGATGGTGTGAGGAATGAGAATTACCCCCATAATGGCATACCATTTGAAAAAGTAGACATTTGTAAAAAAAACTTTAAAAAAAACGAGCGCAAAAAAGCCATCCAATCAGAGTGCTCTGACAGGTAAATGAAGAGACTGACAGGTGTTTGTGACTAAGTGGCTACTAAGAAAGACTTGACATACCCCACTTGCAATACCTTAGGTTGTCTACTTTTGCAAATGGTATGCCATCATGGGGGTAATTCTTATTCTTGGGCTACCATACGCTGTCAAATGCAACATAACCAATCTGGCAAATTTCAATGTCAAAAAAATGAAAATGCAAGCCTTATATGTGACTCTCTAACTTTCCAAAACACAATAAAACCTGTACATGGGGGTACTGTTATTCTCGGGAGACTTCACTAAAATCACAAATATTAGTGTTTTAAAACAGTGAAACATATTACAACAATAATATAGTCCATAAAAATGCTGTTCGTTTGTAAAAAATGCAAAAAACTTCACTTTTACTTAAAATATCATCGTTGTAATACAAAGATTACTTAAATATACACAAAGAATTTTAATGTGTATGCATTTATAGGTATTTAAATTCTATGTGTATACTAATGTAATCGTTTATGTAATTATATGTATTTATCTATATATATATATTTGCGGTTATTTGTATTTTATATATAGATAGGTATATATAGAATGTCATTCTAAGTGTATTTTGTTACCAATATATATATATTAATAACAAAATACTTATATTAATATTAAAATACACTTTGTATGACGTTACATAAATATAATATGTATATATATTATATATATAATAGATATACATATATTATATATATAAATAAATTTCTATGTTAATTTTACACGTTTAATTCTTTTTTTTTTACTTTCCCACCAGCAGGGTGACTGTCTGACATTTCAGACAGTCCCCCTGCTGGCAGATCCACAGCCAGCTATAGGGGGCCATGTGAGAGCGATTACATGTCCCCCGGGGGCCTCATTTGCCGGGGGTGGGCTGCCTGGGCTGTCAGGCAGCCCTCCAGAAGAGGATCGCGGCGGAGGTAAGTAAATTTCACCTTCAGGGATAGAAAGCCATTACGGCTTTCTGTGCCGCCGCAACGGCTTTAAAGCCCTTTTAATGCCGGACGTCATAGAACGCCGTAACGGTGTAAAGGGGTTAAAAAAAAACTAAAAAAAAACGAGCGCAAAAAAGCCATCCAATCAGAGTGCTCTGACAGGTAAATGAAGAGACTGACAGGTAAGTCTCTACATTTACCTGTCACAGCACTCTGATTGGTTGGTTTGAAATCCACCAATCAGAGTGCTCTGTGTAATTTTACACAGTGTGGGAAAGTTCTTTGGAATTTTCCCACGCTGTGTAATTTGACTCATAACACTCTGATTGGTGGATTAAGTAACCCTAGTCACCTGGGGAGGGGGGGTTAATTTTTTCAGGGGTGGGGGCCAGGGGGAGGACATTAGGTCCTCCTCCCTAATTAGTATTTAGGGCCCCCACCCCACCGCTCAGGGTTGGGGGCCAGGGGGAGGACATTAGGTCCCCCCCACTTAGTTTTTAGGGCCCCCACCCACAGCTCAGGGGTGGGGGCCTGGGAGGAGGACATTAGGTCCCCCCCCACTTAGTTTTTAGGGCACGCACACACCGCTCAGGTGTGGGGGCCAGGGGGGAGGACATTAGGTCCCCCCCCCATTCTAATTTAGGGCCACCGCCCAGCGGTGGGGGCGGGGGGAGGACAATAGGTCCCCCCCCTTATTCTAATTTAGGGCCCCCACCCACCTCTCAGGGGTGGGGGCCAAGGGAGAGGACATTAGGTCCCCCCCCCCATTATTTTACTGTAGGGCCCCCACCCGCTGTTAGAAGCCCCCACTCGCGCAGCACGGGTGGGGGCTCGGGAGGGGGTGGCTTTTTAATAGACATAGGCTGCTCACTGTTTAAAAGACATGCCCCTACTCACGGTATAGCGAGTAGGGACATAATTTACTAATACTAAGTAATCTTAGGATTTTTAGCTACATAGGCGAAGATTCAATTTGCCGCCCCCCACCCCTCCTTCAATAAAAAAAGCATTTTCACCTGTGTGTCTTGTTGTAACCCCCTCCTTTGCATTTCTTACTCCTTTTGTGCTCTAGTGTATTTTATTCTCCCTTTAGTGTGTCTATGTATTTTTTTTTCAATGTTAATTTTTTTTTTATTATTTTCATTTCTTA
>OW240917.1:256718974-256747392 GCA_933207985.1 Pelobates cultripes | reverse complement strand
ATGATTTCTAAACTGCCACCACTCCCTTATTTTCAGGCCCACCTACACAAATCTTATATCAAAACGTTCAGCTATCCCTGCTGCCACTAAACATGTCAACGGCTAAGCCGTAGTCCTGATAGTTTTCACAATATAATCATTTGTTTGCAACTAACGCCGTCCATTGACTTTCATTGAAACTTCACTCTGCAAATCTCAAATTTGAAGTGCAATTTCTAAACTGCGACTGTGCCTTCAATTTTAATACTTCAGAGACATACTATGCATCAAATGTAGGTCTGGGTCTTGTGATTCTCACAATATAAAGCTCTTCACTGTAGGAGTTATAGTTTTTAAGATACGACCGTTTGAAGATGGCAACCACCAAAATACTCTGACCTGTGTCAAGCTGCAGCAGTAAGTGATGTCATAGACAGGGCCTTTTGAACACCTGCTAATGTTTTTATAAATGTATGGTTTAATGTAACTGTGCAACAACGTTGCAATTAAATGTGCTATGTAAATGATAACAGTTACTCCGCCCACTCCAGTTGTAGACTACTGGTGGAGGCAAGAACACTTCACACAATTTCACCAGAAATTGTAGCTTTTCTAGTTATTATTCTTATTATTATTATTTATTCATTATGGATTATTTATTTATTATATTATATTATATTATTATCATTATGGTTTATTTATTATATTATTATTTATTATATTATTATCATTATTATGGTTTATTTATTTATTATTATATTATTATTATTATTTATTATGGATTATTTATTTCTTTATTTATTATGAATATATATGTTTTGGGCTGTTGCAGGCACAGTGCGCGCTCCCGCGGTGACAGGTGACGCTGACGTGCCCGTTCCCGCCTGCCCCTTCGATCCTCTCAGCGCGCCTGCGCGGTGACGTCACCTGAAGGAGGAAGTGAAGCGTTATTTGATAATGGCGGCGGTGTGAGGGAAGCTGCGGCTCGGGCTGTGAGGGAGGGCGCTGCCACATTGGGTTTGGGTGAGTATCCGGCTCCATGTCCCGGCCCCCAGGGAATCGGCGGGGGGAGGGCTGCCCTCTGAGCATTGCCACTGGGGGGGAGGGGAGGGGGGTAATCGGAGAGCTGCCACCTCTCATCTAATATTATACCCCTCTATATATATACCCCTCTATACATACTCCCCTCCTCTATATATCCCCCCCCCATATACCCCCTATATATCCCCCTCTATATTACTCCCTCCCTCTATATATCCCCCATCATATAAGTACCCCCCCCATCATATATATACCCCTCTATATATACCCCCACGGTCGACTTTGATCGATCTGGTCTTTTATCTTATCTCGACTTCGACTTTATCGACGGATTTTTTATTTTTGTGTATTTTATTTTATTTTATTTTATTTTATTTTTATTTTTATTTTTATTTTATTTTATTTATCTTGATTTTGTGTTTTGTATTTTATTTTGTGATATTTTATCTTTATCTTTGTCCTGAGACTGAGACAGACACCTTCATCCTCCTTTTACTCCCTCATCCTCCTTTTTACTCCCTCACCAATAGGTGCAGTAGTGATGGTGGGTTCACTGTATATACAAACATGAAGGGGTTAATTCATTTCACCAGTAGGTGCAGTACTGATGGTGGCTGCTCTGTATATCTACACACACATGAAGAGGTTATTTAATTTCACTAGTAGATGCAGTAGTGATGGTTACTGCTCTGTGTATATACACACAGAGGTTAATTGATTTCACCAATAGGTTCAGAATATATATATATATTACACACATACACGGCATATTGTATCTCCATAGAGTGGAAGAACACAAGGATCTTAGTGTATGCATTGAATGTTGGTGCCTATATTTAGTATTAATATATAATATGTATTATACAAAACATCCGGAATATAAATTAGGAGCCATACATTAACAAATACAGTGTGCTTGGAAATAATTGGAATGCACAATTATTACAGCCTTCAAGTTAGGTATTCTGTGCACTGGGCGTATGGGGAACTGGCCAGGGAATTGGGCATTTTACACCTAAATAACTAGACGGGGAAACCAATCTATTTTCAAACTAAAACCTTTACATTCGAAATCCTTGGTTTTGTTGTTTTAGAACAGAATTTTGCATTTCCTTGTTCCTCTCTCCTCAATTCCTGTTTGAGGGGAAAAAAACCTATTGGCTCTGAAAGCATCATGCTTAACAATTGGTAGCAATATTCTCATTATAGCCGTTTATTTTCTCTCTAACACTAACAGAGGATAGATTGCTTAGTTTTACTCAATGTTTTTATACAGGTTTATTTAGCTACATTTTGTGGTTTTCTAAATATATTGCCATTTAGGGCAATCCCTATATACTTTGAACTGCATTTTGGTGATTGTTGCAGGTGTAAAAGTTTAGGGGATATCCATTTTTAAAAAAAAAAAAAATTTTAAATCAATATGTTGGTGGGACTTTTATAGCAAATGAATCATGGTGAGCAGTGATGCAGCTAATTTAACATGTTTCACAAAACGATGTAACACTATATTGCTCTGATTTGATCTCTGAGCAGAAGTCTGCAAAATATGCTAACAAAATGTTAACGCTTTATTAACTTTCGATGGACAATTAGATTGCAAACCAGTCAGTTGTCTGTTTTTTGCTCTCACGGGTTAAAGTCAGCCCATAGATAAACAAATGAAAATGTGCAGATTTTGGGGGCATGTCTTATTAAACTGCTCTGTAAGAGAAATCTGATAAATCTTTTCGCACTTGGGTTTCTGCGGCAAGGTTAACGTAAACATATAGTCACGGTGGATGATGTAGCTTTGTAAGGGCACATTAGAAGTATTTTATTTTTGGTTTTCTGTAAGTAGTGCAATAGAGATTCTAATTACGCTAATAATATTGCTTAACCTGAAAGTCTTGTTTTATTTTTTTAATGACTTTGTCAGTGACTTTTCTTTGCCTCATTAGGCAGATGTGATGTGAAGGTGACAACGTTCTCATTTACCTATAGGTGACTCCTGATGGCTTCTTCCTGTCTAGCAGAGTTTAACAAACTCCAGTCTCAACCAGACTTGGGAACAATGAAAAGTTTTTCTGTGGGCCTAACAATGGAAAATATTATTTATTATTTTTGTGTGCATGTGCCATCCATATTTCCTGGAATATGTAAACAAATAGAAACAAAATTGCAGTTCAGTAGATATACCCCCAATGAAAATATGGATGTATGTGTGCATTTTTTTTTTTTTTTTTTGGTTTAAATCTGAAAATGACTTGTAATAACTGCAGATCTCTTTTCTGTAAGCCCTCCCCTTCTCAACCTGCCCAGACTTTCTGTGGCTGTCCAATCACAGACTCCCCAATGCAGCTCAATGAGAAGTCTTTGCAAGGCAGGTGCTCTGACAATTGCTGCCTCTTGAGTTTCTCCACTGAGAAGTGACTTTCTATTGAAATCTGCATTATTTTTTTTTATAAAATGAAAAAAATAGGACGCATCTGGAGTGTTCTTTTACATATTGATAATTATCCTGGGCTGCTTTGTGTACCTTTTTTATAGAATGTTATATTTTTTTTTTTTAAATATTTTTCCTCAATCCACATTGGTTCCAATATTTGTTCACAAAGCGTATACTGTCGTAAGGCATACATTGAACAGCTCATTTAGAGAATAGATTATACATCACAAGAGGGCTCTAAGCTGCGTTGCGCGTGAGTATTTCTGTGATTTGAGTTTTTTTGTTTTGTTGTGTAAGCCTGGCGGGGTGTCGCATGAGTGGAGTGGCCACTGGTCTGTGGGTCATAGGAGTAGTACGGGTGGTAGGCATTCCTGTGGCCAGGTATATGCCCCTTCCCTCAGAGAACGTTTGTGCATTCTGTGCATTTTTTAGGGTTAGGGAGTTTCAAGTTGTATCTTTGCCTCTGATCTTCCTGGGCGTCCAGCCTGCGATCAATCTGCAGCCTGTGCTGGTCCAGGGCAGCCAGACCTCTCTCCACCACGGTAAGCCGGCTCTCATGTGTGTTTTGAGTGGTCTCGAGTTGGGCCACTACAGTAGTCGCGTGTTCAATGGCTTTTCTGAGGGGGGCCAAGTCTCCCGCGGAGTTCTGCTAGCATCGCCTTGAGTTGCGCCGCAGTGACCGGATCCCGGCCTGTTGCGGCCTCCATTGGGATATTGCCCTTCTGTACAGCCTGGGTGGTTCTTTCCATCGGGGCTATAGCCATATCTTCCGATGAGTATGAGGAGCCGTCGTCTGCCAGCGCCATGTGAGCTCCGGAATGGGCCCCCGATGTCCCGGCCCTGCGGGCTCCTGTCAGGCTTGGGTTTTTTGTTTTTGCGGCCCATCCTCGGTCTAGTGTCCAGGGAATTGGGTTTTGTGAGGTTGGATGATCCCTTGTCTGCAATTTTAGCTGTTTTTAGGCAGTTTCGAGCGGAGCACAGCGAGCTTGCGACCATCCAGGTTCACCGCTAGGCTCTGCCTCAAATCTGTCATATTTTAACTAGTTGCCTCCTCTTCTTTACGCCCCAATTTGTGAATGTTCCCAGCATATTTTTCAATAGAAAATCAAATTTTATTTATAAAATATTTTACCAGGAAAGATACATTGAGATTTCTCTCGTTTTCAAGTATGTTCTGGGTCCACAAAACATTGCATTGATACATTATGGTACAATAAAATACAAAAACAATATTAAAACATAATTTATACAAAATTTAACATAGAATAGGTAGGAAATATATAATCAACCATGACATGTGCATTCTGTTTTGAGGTATGTAGAGAGGGATCTCTTAAAGGACTTTAGGCCTAGGGAAGATTTTAAAGTGTGCGGGAGGTCGTTCCACAATTGCGGCGCTCTGTAGGAAAAGGAGGATCGGGCTGCTTTCTTTTTGTATTGAGGTAGACTAAATAAAGTCCTGGTACTGGATTGGGGTTTATAGGACAGGTAAAGGCAACCTTCGGCATGCCAGATGTTTTGGACTACACCGCCCATGATGCTTTGTCAGCATTATGGGGGATGTAGTCCACAACATCTAGAGTGCCCAAGGTTGCCTACCCCTGTTATAGGAGGTGGGAACAGCCGAGGAGAGCATTTTGCTCAGGTAGGGTGGGAGTTTCCCAGAAATGCTCTTAAACACAAGGCTGGAAAGATGAAGGGTGCGTCTGGATTCCAGCGACAGCCAGTTTAGTTCTTTTAGCATGTCACAATGGTGGGTCCTGTAATTACATTGTAGCACAAATTGGCAGAACGAGTTATACAATGTGTTGAGTTTATTAAGGTGGGTTTGCGGTGCAGATGCATATACTACATCACCATAATCAATGATTGGCATCAGCATTTGCTGTACAATCTATTCCTTTACTGTAGGGCTTAGGCAGAATTTGTTACAGGGCACCTAGTTTTGGATAAAGTTTAGATGCAAGTTTTTCTATGTGGAGGCCAAAAGTCTAACATCATACCCAAGTATTTTAAAGAGTGGACTGCGGTCAGTGTGCCATTTGAATTTGTTTTGATGGATAGGTGGGAATTGTGTAATTTAGGTACTGTTCCACAGCTCATTGTGACAGTTCTGTCAGTGTTTAGGAAGAGTTAGTTTTTTTGTGATTCACTTTTCTTCCTCTGTGAACTGGTCTTGGAGCATAGCCTCAAGCTGTGGTAGATCAGATTTGCTCGCATAGATTACTGTGTCGTCTGCGTACATGTGTACATTTGAGGATTTGCAGGCTTTAGGCAGATCATTTATGAATAATGTAACTAGTAGGGGGCCGAGAATGGAACCATGGGGAACACCACACGTGACTGGGAGAGTGAGGGAGTTGCTGTCAGAAATGGACACACATTGCGAGCGATCCGATACATTAGATCGAAACCAGGTTAGGGAACAATCACCAATACCTGAGTTTTTGAGTTTGTGCAGTAGAATGTCGTGGTCTTACCGTGTCAAACGCCTGACTTATTTGCGAGGTATAATATGGTGTTTCTAAATTTCCATCCAGCATCATGGGATTTATAGTTCTGCTAAGCCTAGGGTGTTACTTTTAGGACAACACAGCTATTATTATTATTATTATTATTATTATTTATTATTATTATTTTTAAAGAGCCAACATATTCCAAAGCACTGTACATCTGGAAAAAAAAGACAGTCCAAAATAAACAGACCCGTTAAGTGACTTTGTGGAATCGAGCCTAATGAATAGAGATCTATTTAGCTGATGGAATTCACAGCCAGGATGCAAGGGGGAGGTTGAGCAAAGCAGATATTTCTTCTATACAACTGAAATATTTGCTAACCAAGTTATATCAGCCGAAATATTAAAGGATCACTATATGGTCAGGAACACAAAAATGTATTCCTGACACTATAGTGAAACCCTTACCATATAGGTGGCTTGCCTCTAGCCCCCTGAGAATGGGTTAAAACTCACCTTATTTTCATCTCTCCACGGGTATGCTGGCGCTCGCCTCACCCCCTTGGTGACATCATCAAAATTCCCACGGGGAAAGCATTGGATTGGCTAAAATCGGCACGGGGCCCCTCAGGGCACTATAGTGCCAGGAAAGAGTGTTTTCCTGGCACTATAGTGGTCCTTTAAGCTGTAGTAGTTCTGGTGACTATAGTGTCCCTTATTAACTCCATGTAACTGCAAGTGCAAAATATTACAGTAGTAAACTACAGGTAAAAATTTAAACAATGTGCTTACAAAGGTAGAATAAATTGGGTGGTTAATGTAAGGTTTAACTAACTAACCCTGGGAGGATGATGGCCTGTTAGTCCCTGTTTGCACTGTTATGAGCATTGCTGTGAAATGCACAATCACCGGGGTCACTTGCAGTATTTGCTGATGCCTCGATTGATGTCTTTTTACTTGGAATACATTGAAACATTCTAACTTGGTTCTTTGTACAGATATTCACATACAAACAGGGTAGATTTACTTGTAACAAACCTCCAAACTAGGCACATCCTCCAGGCCTCGAAGGGTCGGTGTATGTTCAGGACATGAGATCCCCAGTTTTTGTTCTGTCTCGATGTCCATAAAACATAAGGAAGTAAAGGTCCGTATTCTCAGGCCGTCAGAAAGGAATATCTTCATTTACTGGTCCTCCTTTGGCCCTGGGAAATTCCCTGATTAGCACATTGTATATTGCTTTATGGGTTGTGGTGCACACTGATTTCTATATATCTCTCTGTATCCATAAGCCAGTGCGAGCTGACTGAGTTAGAAAGTAACACCAAACATGCTTTTCTTTGCTTGTGCTTCGACTACCGCTTTAAGAAACTGATCTTTACTGCTATTTGGAAATCCCCATTTCAATTCTGCAGCTGATATCCTTTGGACCATGTGATCCTAGTTTGTCTTATTATACATGTTCACAGGAATCACTTTATTGCAAAGGTACAGCTTCCAAACCAGACCGATTCATTTCTCAAAATACAGGATTTTCTCACATACATACGCGCTTCTGTTCTGAAACCATTTCTGTGTGTATTAGAACATATTTATGCTTCACGCATGTTTACATCACTATCATTTGATCTTGGTGTATCTTTCGCATTTTTTTTTCTATTTTTGATGTACATGTGTATAGCAAGAATAACAGTACAGACATTTACAGATTGTCATGAGATAAGCATTTCCATCAGCAAATGTGTATATTGTAATCAGCACCCATTGCAGAGCTGTAGTAATGGGTCAAGCTGAGGCACTGCAAATAGATTCAACTGCTGAGATAGTTGTGTGCAGGTTGGCACTTGAATCTGGTCTCTTCCTGATCTTGTAAGACTTGCGGGTAACCGCCAATATAAGCAGCTGTCGGGTAATCTTGGTTTTCCGGTTATTAAGCTTGTGTGGAGTGCGACCAGCCACCATGATGCTCAGGCCCCGCCCCTGCATTGTTATTTTTAATAACCGGTACTCCGCTTTTGTTTACATGTGATATACGTCATATAAGCAAGTTAAAGTTACATTTTCATACCTTGTCCTTTACGAAAAGTGTGACAGCGCAAGAATGGCGTGTAAATGTTTCAGAGACATGCGTTCATAGGAAAAATGAGTTGTTAGGCTCCTCCTTTTATTTTAGGGTACATCGGTAATCTCGGTTTATGTACACTCAAGGTGGTTCAGATTTGAGAACTAACTTACAAAAAAATGGAACACCCTGATAAAGATAGGCTTGTTTAGGAGATGAATACCATGGGCGTTGTATTAAATGCAGATATTGTGTGACTGCGAGTACATAATGCGAGATGGATGATCTGATGGAACATGGAGAAGATAGAACGGGGGAGAACATATTTGCATGTCCTTGACCTGTACTGTGTGGACATGTTTTATTTTTTGAGATTTAGAGCTAGAATTTTTTTTTTTTTAAATTAAAATTGTTCTCTAATTGTTCTGAACTTTCAAACTAGTTTGGTAACCTCAATGATGAGCCCTTAGGCATCCCGCAGGTCTGTATAAAGATTTTTCTCATTGTTTACCATTTCAGTCTCTTTCTTCAAGTGACTGGAAGGCATGACCTATAACACCAATAAAATGCTGGGGACTTTTCTCTGTTAGACTCCCTGACTCCCTGGGGCTGTCACTGCTAATCTAAATGCACATTCACTTAGGTGGTCCTGTCATTTTAATGCAGTGATTGCCACCTTGGCATCCCAGAGATTTGGAAACTACAGTTATTGCTCTGCAGACCTGGCAAAACTACTTTTATTTACTTTTTATTTTTATTTTTTTCAATTTACATTTTTTTTTCTTTGTCAAAGTAAGGAACTGGGTAAAAAAAAAAAAGACGGAAGAGTCTAACATTGTCCTGAGATAACATGTTATACGTGTGTGTGTGTATGTATATGTGTGTGTATATATATATATATATATATATGTATGTGTGTGTATATATGTATGTATATATATGTATATATATGTATATGTATATATATATATATATATATTTGCACATTGATATGGGAGATGAAATCTGTGATTTACAAGTTGTTCAGGCTAAGAAATACCTTATATTTCTGTCTGTAGGAACATTAAAGAAATTAAACATTTCCATGGAAATTGAAACTATAACCTGTGGGTTGTATCAAGTGGAAGCTTTGCGACCAAAACAAGTGTTTTGAAGGTCTAGAGCAGCTGATGTGATATAGAGTATTTGCTGAATCTTTACATGTCCCGCACAATGGGAATGTGTATACGTGCTGGGGTCAAGTACCAACAGTAAATTAATTTACTTGTTTCTAAATGGTTTGTACAGCTTGCAGCCCCTCTTAATGCCACCGGAGCTCTGTGCCAAACTTGAATGTCAAAAGGCTTGCCAATATCCTCTTTCCACTTACGCATGTAATGGGCATTGGAGGAAGATAGAGGGTGTAGAGAATTAATTTAGACATTCAGGGTGAGAGAAAACACCGGTTATATGGGTACGGTATGTTTGATTGCTTTTACCTGCAAATACGTAAATATTAATAACAAATCAATGGTAACAGTAGAGGCTAGCTCTGGGATTATTTGGGAGGCTGTGGAATTATAGGGACACTCCACACTCACTCAATGTCAACTTGCTAAAGTGCTTTGTGTGTTTGGAACCTGTCACATATCTGACCATTCATAGAAGTGTGTAGATTTCAGTAGCGCTTTTATATTTTATATATAATTTATCTAATCAGCCAGGGAGGTTTTCTTCCGCTTTCGTTTGCGTCAGGAATGTAACAGAAGTGTCAGGTGTGCTGTGAGCGCTTAGAGCGCTTAGTTTCCCTTTGCAGTGAGCTATATTGGAAAGCCACAAGAGGGTGCACTTGTGACTCTAGCAGCGACACTTCTCTTTGAGAGGACTCTGATTGCACAGGCTTTCACTCTGAGCAATCATTGGGAAATAGACCCAATGGGAAGAAAGTGTAATTATATGTTCTCCTTGGGGTATATCTACTAAATTATTTTTAAAAATCCGTTAAGAGAGAAAACCCAACACTGAAGCCTGCTCTGCATGATAACTCTGATCAAACTCTCAAACTACATTGTACAACTATACTTGTGTAAATGTCAGGCATGCCCAATGCACTTTTCCACATTCCTAGGGATAGGACACTGATGGGTTCAATCAGTTTGTCCCTGTGGGTGTGAAAAGCTTAAAGGACCACTCTAGGCACCCAGACCACTTCAGCTTAATGAAGTGGTCTGGGTGCCAGGTCCTTCTAGGGTTAACCCATTCTTTTATAAACTGAAACTGCTATGTTTATGAATGGGTTAAGCCTTCCCCCTATTTCCTCTAGTGGCTGTCTCATTGACAGCCGCTAGAGGCGCTTGCGTGCTTCTCACTGTGATTTTTCACAGTGAGAGCATGCCAGCGTCCATAGGAAAGCATTGCAAATGCTTTCCTATGCGACCGGCTGAATGAGCGCGCAGCTCTTGCCGCGCGTGCGCATTCAGCAGACGGGGAGTATCGGAGGAGGAGAGCTCCCCGCCTGGCGCTGGAAAAATAAGTTTTTTGTTTTGTTTTTTTTTCCTCCCCCCTTTCCCCCTTCCAGAGCCGGGTGGGGGCACCCTCAGGGCACTATAGTGCCAGGAAAGCGAGTATGTTTGTTTTCCTGGCACTATAGTGGTCCTTTAAGACAGAAGCAGGTAAATATGAAACTGGAAAATCTTGGCAAAAATTTAATCTATGCATTTCTATGAGGAAAGTTCAGTGTCTCCATGCAGAGGGTGGAGACACTGAATGTCAGTCACACTGTGCAGCACTGCCCCAGGAAGCACTTCTAGTAGCCATCTAAGGAGTGTCCAGTGGAGGTATCCTTAGGCTGTAATGTAAACACTGCATTTTCTCTTAAAAAACGCGTTTACTGCAAAAAGCCTGAAGGGAACGATTCTTCTCGCCAAAACAAATACAACAAGCTGTAGTTGTTCTGGTGAGAATAGTATCTTTTTTTAATAAATTACTATTTTTATTGTATTTAACAATCACTTTGTAGAAAACGCTTATAAACACCCTCCATATTCACAGCATGCATAATCAAGGCTGTCTTTAATGAAATCTTTCTAAAGTCTTGTGATGGGACGTAAGCAGTTTGTAGTGTCAATGCCACGTTATTATAAAATACATTTTGCCTCGCTGGTCAATCCACAAATGTGATGCCCCTGTGCATGATCTATCACACACATGCATGCTCTGAGTACTAGTTTAAAGGATTAAACCATGATCTTTCAGTATTTTGAAGTTGTTGTGGAGCAAAGACCCTGTTGTTGTTTGTGTTTTTTTTAATCTTTTTTGTGTTTGGTTTTTTTTCTCGATCTAAATAAATTGTTTGCACGCTCCCATGGTCCTTGAAACTGACCCGAAAGGAGAGAACAGGAGTGGAGAAAGATTTAAACCACATAAAATATACTGGCCATTGCACAAAATGTAGATTGCATGCACCGTGTCCTTTGCATTTGCACTTCTATTGTGTCAGCCCTTTCAAGCTGCGGGGAATGGCACATCATCCGGCAAATATTAGTGCTAACTGGCACCACTTGAAATTGTCATTTAGATCTGACCTGTCCTCTGAAAGCAATGGTCCATTATTTAACGTGTTAAAAGACTCTGCAGACATTTGATTTTCTGGCAAACATACCTAGAATTCGCTAGTATCAATTATTGTTCAATGCAAACAAAATAAAAAAATAGATGTGTGTGTGTGTATTGTAAAATCTGAATTGTCACTTCATCTGGGGTTTTTTACATTTGTGATGGTTTTTTGTTTTTGTTTGTTTGTTTTTTAAATAGTTTTAACCTTTCTCAGGTCATTCAACCCAGCAAAATGTCTTTATTTTTCCCCACTGCCCTTCTAGCAGTAGGTTTTGGCGAAGATTTTCTATGTATACACAGTTCTATTTAAATACAGCAAATTATTTGTGTAAGATGTGTATTGGCTGTTCCAATCGGTGACTACGAATCACTACTCTGTTACCAGGTTTAATATGTATTAGACTGTGACTTCTACTTTAAAAACACTGACATGGTTACAGAAGCGTATAGGCTGGAAAAAGTTCATAAATTTCCCCTTTCACATATGTTTCTGCTATTGATCTTCTTGGATCCCTTTTACCAAAGAGTTCTAATTTCAGTTTCTTTTTATTTATGCCCATAGTGTTCACTAAAATGATGGATCTCAACTTGGTCTGGTTGAACCCGCTGCCATAGAAAAGCCATGGATGAGAAGACCTCCCCGCTGTGACCTGAACTGCATTTCAATGGATACAAAGTACAAGGAAGACCTCTTCAGAAAGTATGTACAGTTCCATGAGTCGAAACTGGAAGCTTCAGACACTAAGCAGAGAACTATCAATGATGAATACCTGCGCACAGCGGCCTCGGCCCTACTTAGCTTGCCTAAAATCGACCCGTCTTATCGATTCAGGCTGATTAGATTCTACGAGGTCTGTGAAAACTCTCTGAAATCCCTGCGGACATCAAACCTACGCTCCCTTCACAATGCAGCGGCAATGCTGGAGACTATTGGGATTAATCTTTTCCTTTATCCATGGAAGAAAGAATATAAAAATATCAAGGTGTGAACATTGGCACAGATTGCTTGCTTTTTCTGAAGGTTGCTTTACGATTCCAGTTTTAGTTGTATCATGAGTTTAAATTGAATGTGTCGGCTAACGTGTCCCGTGCTGTTTGCAGTTTGTTTTATGTTTGTGAGAAATTATAGTTTTAATCTCTTTGATAGATGTTAAAAGGAAACGCCAGTGCCAGGAAAACAATCCGTTTTCCTGGCACTGCAGGTCACCTCTCCCTCCCACCGCCCCTTCCCCGGTTGCTGAAGGGGTGAAAACCCCTTCAGTAACTTACCAGAGGTAGCGACATATCCCACGTCGCTGCTTCTTCCGCCGCTCCTCCTAGTGATTGCGTCGGCCGGTTGGCGAGACTGAACGCATTAGCACTCCCCATAGGAAAGCATTGAAAATGCATTTCAATGCTTTCCTATGGGGAAATGAGCGACGCTGGAGGTCCTCACACAGCGTGAGGATGTCCAGCGACGCTCTAGCACAGGTTTCCTGTGCTAGAAACCAGGAAGTGCCCTCTAGTGGCTGTCTAGTAGACAGCCACTAGAGGAGGGGTTAACCCTGCAAGGTAACTATTGCAGTTTATAAAAACTGCAATAATTACAGTTGCAGGGTTAAGAGTAGTGGGAGTTGGCACCCAGACCACTCCAGTGGGCAGAAGTGGTGTGGGTGCCTGAAGTGTCCCTTTAAATAACTTCTCACCTGCAGTGCAGGCATAATTACACTAATAGAACACCCACCTACCCCATCACATTTGGCCCAGCACTAACACTAGCAGGGTATGCTTCAGGTAACCCGCATGCTTTTGTGCCAGCACATCTCAGTAGGTCTGTCATTCAGTTTCTGTATTCCTCTAGCACAAACTCCAAGTGCGCTTGCTACAGCAATTAAAGCATAAGCAATGTAAAATAATATGCCATTTATCAGCTCCAGCTTTGCTCAGGGGATAAAGTTATTCTTACTTTATCTTTTTTGTTCTTACTTTTATCTTTAGTCAAAATGAGTATTTCATAAAGATTTTATCTTTGTTAAATACTCACAGATGACCAGGTTGCTTTAAAGTGTCCCTCCAAGCACTATAACCACCGTAGTGATTTAAAATGGTCATGGTGCCTTGTCTGTGCAGCGTTTCGTTATGAAACTCAGAGATTAACTCCTCTGCTGCTGGATGTGTAACTTCACCTCTGAATGCATCATTAGCCAGTCCAAGAGTTCCAGATGGTTAATGTGAATTCTGTGCAAAGTTGGCACCTTATGCAGGTACGCACATCATGCTAGCGTCAGACTACTAATGCCCCCCGTGTTCTACTCCTGACTCTTTTTGGCTTTCGTGCTGTGTAAAAATGTATATAAGGAATACGCCTTGTACATTCCTACCAATCAAATTATAGGAGGAGGTTAGCAGTGGCATGAATCTTTTAGATCTAGCTAGTTACATTGTTTACTTATCACAGATTGCATTGCAGTAGTGTGAGGTACAGTAGGGATACAGTGTGTATGCACTAAGATTTTACAGGTAACTGTATAGTAGATGTTAAAGTGGCTCTCTCATCTTCTGGGGTCTATTTTGCAAAGGCTCCCAACAGTGACTGTGCTACTCTGGGTGCAGCAGAGGTTATACTTCCCTGATGCTGTCCTCTGTGGGTGCTTAATTCTTCAGGTGCCCATGCTCTTGCACTAGAGCTGGGCTTGACAAAGCCATCGTGACTAGGAATTGTGCCCTGGTGCCTAGGTGTTTGTCAGCACGTTCTGTCCCTGAGGTGACCACCTGAGGGAGATCAGAGGCAGGTGGGTGGGCGAGTGGCTGGCCAGTTGAATGAGTGTAGGCGGTGAGGGAACTATAATCTTCTTGCTCTGCCCCTCGCATGCCCTGCCGGGAGCCGGAATATTTCTCTCCGGACCTGGCATCACTAAGCAGCGCATGAGGGAGCAGAGCCAGAAGAGCTTGAAAATGAGCAGAGAGCCTCACAAGACCCCAGGAAAAGCATCCACTCCAGCTCTCACAAAGGTAGGGCGATGGGTGGACAAATAATAAAACAAATCATTTGTGTGTGTGAGCTTTACAGTGTAAGTGTGCAGACTCATTAAGCTATAGTGGTTCCGGTGACTATAAGGTCCCTTTTAAGGAACTTATGTTGATGTTGAAAAATCCTAACTTTATCTGGCTCCTAGATTCCAAGCAAATTGGACAAGGCCTGCACTAGAGCCTCCATAGATATTCTCTTGCGATGAGCATGATAATGCCTTATTCACACAGTGGTGACAACTGCTTTAAGTGTAGTATTATAGAGGTGTATTATGCATGTGAATTGGGCCTAGTTTTTTGTTTTTTTTTGCTAATTGGAAGATGGCTGGCAGATTAGACTAAGTGGAGAAGGAAGTGGAATTTGAGGAATCCGTGTAAGAAAAATGTTACTTTATTTAACCTAGTGTTTCAAAGTTTTTGGGTGGTTAAGAATTGGAGAATACTGTTTGGCTGGATAATATGTATTTTTTTTATATTGTTATATTGTATATCTGACCTGATGTTTTATCTCCCCCTTTTCTCTTGCCAGACCTACACTGGGCCATTTGTTTACTATGTGAGAGCTGCTTTGGTCGATGATGATATCCGGCATATTTTAAACAATATGGGATATGTTCAAGAACTTGGGACGGTTTATAGACTGAAAGACCATGTGGACAGCACTCAGGTCAAGAGAGTTGCTTTTGAGCTTTTCCTCGCCCGAGTGGAATGTGAACTTCTTCTTGAGATCTATTTACAAGTGAAGGACAAAGGCTACCTGGAGATTAATGTTGTGAGTGAAAGGAAGAACAGCAATGAGGACGTCAGAGGGTGCACCGATGAAATGAAACGCAGGGCAGAATGTAAAGAAACCTTGAACATATCTATGGCAAGAATGATTCTTCAGAAATCAGCCAGTGAGAGAGCTCCCTCAAAAGACTACTTCAAGCAGAAAGTCACTAAACCATCAAAGTCGGTGGACACCTACGACAACTATTGGGATAGCAAACATAAGCCTCCCTTGACGGCCACACTCAGTCTGAGGAAAGAGCCAATTTTGGTAGACGCTGAAGATGACATCAAAGATGAGATAATATGGCCATCTCCTTCCTTGTTGACTATGTCCTCCTCTCTACATGGTTGCTCCGATGAATTTTTAAACATTTCATCCAACCCAAATGGAGCTTCTCGAACAAATCCCACCTATGGTTATTTCCCCCCTGAAGACGATCTAGATTTATACACTGAACCGGAATCTAGGATGGTAAATATTAAGCGGCAGGAATTTGCCAAGCCTGATGTTTGGCTATTTAAAAACGATCTGAATCCGCCTTGTCACAAGCGTTCGCATTTAGCCAAAGAGACAGGTTTTATGAAGTGCCAAAACTGCGGTGTATCCTCCGGCGGTCCTATATGCCAAAAGTGTGATAATATGGTTCTCTTCAGGCCAGATGGTACAGCATTGAAGCAAAGCAGCTTAGCAATCAAATCTGCTGTCCAAAATGAGGCTTACTCCTCCAGCCCGGCTCTACGAGAGAAGACCTCTTACGGGACAACGCCGCAAGACAGGGCTTCTCAGCAAAATCCAAAAACTAAAACTTCCAGCACAGTGCGATGCGGCTTTTGTAACCGAATAGGGGCAACAAATACTTGCACAATCTGTTCCAAAGTCTCGTGCGATGCTTGTATCGTTTCTTACTGTCATGAATATTGTTGCCGAAAAAGCGATCACCATAAATTTGCACCAAACAATCAATTGAACTATAAATCACCCCAGCTGTCTCATCTTGTGTATAGATAGATTCGCAACTTAATCTCGATAAAGGGCTAACGTGCAGAACCATAGACTGGAACAGAACTATATCCCCAACCTCTAGAACAAGAGCGCACGGAAATGTTCAGGGAGGAGATTTCAAAAGTTTTTATGGTTTCAGAATACTGTGGATGCTTCTAGTCCTCGCTGCTACAACGGTGCAATAATCCTTTCGGGCTTGCTATTTAAATTATAATGCATTTCTCCTCACATAAAATAAATCACAGTGCTTATAGTGAAGCATTGATTTTAACGTATGGGGAGAGTTAAAAAGCATAACCATGTTGCATAATTAAAGAAAATAAATGAAATTGAATTAAATACAATGCAAATAAACCTTGCCCACTTGGACTGAGATTGACAGCTGGGCACATGCCATATTTCCCCAAGTGTCGATGAGCTGCCGTTTTTTTGCTCAGCCTCAAGTTGGCTATATAATACTTTGCTCCTCTTCTTTCAAACGCGTGCTGTTAATTTATATAGCAAGTGAGCACTTAAAGGATCTGTTCGAAATGCTACATCCTGAAGGACTACACTCTTACAGTTGGTTTTATTGTAAACCTACATGCTAATTCATTCATGGAATAATTTGCCAATTGATGGAGAACCTCTCTTTGTTTGGTTCTCTGTGTCTGGTGTGCATGCAGTGATTCTGCAGAATTGGTATCTTAAGATCAGTGTTTGTGTTGTCCAGCATAGTGTATAGGAAAGATGTTCCCTATTTTCAATTGTTCGGCAGTTTGTGTACTCTAGGTAAGTTTAAGGGAGTCACTGCTTTCTTTATTATCCTCCAATATAAATGTACAAAAGCAGTGCCCATGCATCAGAAGATTATGCTCTAATATGTTACATGGTGTCCTAAACCTTGCTACTCAGAGGATGGGGTGGGGGTTTGAGACAAGGTAGGGGTGGTAAATCCTTTTACAGCCAGTTAAAGATTTTATATCTTAAGCTGTGCAATTTCAATATGTTCATTTATGTAAGTGCTTCCCGACTACAGCCCTCACGGTCAATGGTGTCTAGCCGTAGTTTGACAGGTATCGTGACTTGCATCTCCCATGGTGCTCAGCCAGCCTATAGAGTCTCTGCATCATTTTACAGTGAACAAACGTCTGCAGCGCTGTGTTAGCCGTTGCTTGCTTAAAGGAACTATAAAGACTATATTTTTGTTAACTATTTTAGAACATCACAACAAGCTCTCTGTAGTGTTTGCTGGCAGAACTTCACATGGTGTTACTCATATCTGAAACTGGGCAGTGAAGGAAAGAATGGTGTCCCAAAAAACAAAATGAACACTGTCTGCTTAGTCCTTTCCAGACTGCCTTTCAATGCAGTCATACCATTCCATGCCTTATGGTAGTATGGAATGTCCCGATTACTTAATATTAGCTGCTCTTTACAGACCTGATACTTTCACAAAATTATTTGCCATTGGCCTTTAAGGGGTCAAAGAGGAGTTCATTTATAGGAACAATCCAAACCCAGGAAATACTTAAGTTTTCTGAAGTGCTTAAAGGGACACTCCAGGCACCCAGACCACTTCTGCCCATTGGAGTGGTCTGGGTGCCAACTCCCACTACCCTTAACCCTGCAAATGTAATTATTGCAGTTTTCAGAAACTGCAATAATTACCTTGCAGGGTTAAGTCCTCTAGTGGCTGTCCACTAGAGGGCACTTCCTGGTCCTTAGTGAGGACCTCCAGCGTCGCCAAAATCACCATAGGAAGGCATTGAAAAGCATTTTCAGTGCTTTCCTACAGAGAGGTCTAATGTGCCCGCCGACTGACGTAATGAAGGGGAGGGGCGGCGGAGGAAGAAGCAGCGATGTGAGACATGTCGCTGCCTCTGGTAAGTGACTGAAGGGGTTTTCATTCCTACAGCAACCGGGGATGTGAGGTGGGAGGGGACCTGCAGTGCCAGGAAAACTGATTGTTTTCCTGGCACTGGAGTCCCTTTAATGGTTAACAGTGTCCCTGCAGCATTTATTTAAAAAATAAGTGTCACTTTCAATAAAAATCCACTTGGCGTTCACTGGTGGCTGGCAACCAATAATCATTGCTGGCTCTGTGTGAAGATGGCTGCACATGCTCCCTTCCTCGCATTCAGCTGATGATCTCCCTCCAAGTCAGAGCTGAGCTTCAGCGAGAGATCCCCTTATAACTGTCTTAGAGGCAAGTAATCTCTTTAAAAATCGTAAACTAAAAAGTGTTTACAACTCTCCAGCGTTATTAATAAAAGCTTATACAACACTGGATTGTTCCTTTAAAGGAAATTCAAGCTGAATTCAAACATATTGGAAAAAAAGAGTCCTAATATTGAATCTCTTCAATGCCATATTAGACAGCTCTGCAATAGGGCGTAAGTCACGACCCCCAAACCTTTGTAAAACGTGCAGTACTAGCATTGGTACATCTCCTGGTATAAAATAATTTAGGCGTTGCTGCTAATTTTGCTTGTGAAGCAGCACAATATAATATTCTAAGTCCTAATGCAAGCCACACATAGAAATGCGTTGTGCAATTTAATTTTAATTGTTCTTTTATCACAGCTAGTTTGATAGGTCGAATTAGCTATGGTTAATCCATATATGTATGTATGGTCTCTCATTATTATTATAATAATTATAATATATAGCGCCAACAAATTCTGTAGCGCTTTATCACCCTCAGCCCGAGTATACAATGGAGAGATACTATTAATAGGCATTCCAGAACTCCTGGTTTCGCCCAGTACTTAAAGTGCTCCTTGTGCGTAGACCCAATGCTGACGTGTACCAGCACTGACTCTTTTAAAAGGGGCTTTGTAGGAACCATTCCGTATTTGCAGAGTGCTCTATCCTTCTCATTAACCAGCCGGGTTTAGTAGTTAGATTTCCTCTTTTAACGGTTTAGGTGCTTGACATTTCCTAACGAATGCACCTTGCTGAGGCAGTAAGGAAGCCTTGCCATATATGGAACTCAAGATCTTTAGTTTCTGAGCCTAGATACAGCTTATGGGAGACTCCAAAGCTACAGTCTGTTCATCCTGATTGTACACCACTCCGTGCCATTAGTTGCAACTCCGTGCTAGGAAGGACCTATGACAACCCAGAACTGGATCAATATGATTTAATAGGTCTGTGCTTTAGCATTCGTAGCCCATGGCCTTCACTGCTGTCATTCAAAACATGAATTCTTTTAGGAACCCAGATCATGTACACAGCTTTAGCTTGACTCATTTGCTTAAGTGGTAAAACTATCTCAATGAGCCATTCACTTGTAAAATGTGACTATATCAATATGTATCTTAACCTTGCTGCAAGGAAGGCAGTACTGCTAAAGTACATTATCAGCTTTAACCTGTTACCTGAGGAATAGGACCTGCCTGATCTATCCAAGGGGGCCAACTAAAGTTTGACCCAGGGGTTATGGCATGGGGAACGGCTTCGGCTGAATCATTTGGTTTCTGTATGAAGCCTTTTTGCACTCCACTCTGTGTCGGCCCCAGTGAGCACTATATTAATCTGTGTGAATAGGGATGTTGGTTTCCTAAGGCATGGTGGTGGGACAGAAGGTCTGGGTGCTGCCACAAACAAAGTGTTCAATTAGAATGGCCAGGGTATTGATCTGCATAATTGCATATTGGAAATTCAGCTTGTTAATTTTCAAACTTTAATATTAATACTGCTTAATTGTCGTTTGTGTACACATTTTTTTTTTAAAAAACGAATCTATGTAAGAACTCTTTTAGAACTTTTTTTTTTTCTTGATTCTCATCTGTGCTAAAAGGGAATTCCACTATTTGGTGTTTCAAAGCCTGTACACATTTTCTCTGTGAGATGGTAGACATTACTGTACATGCAAAGTGCCAGGTTGGTCTTTTATTTTTCCCCTCCTGCATTTACTGTACAGGCATTAAAGACCCATGTGAGTGATCTTGGTATAATGCATTTTGGGGTCCACGCTGGTGCACCTCCCAAATCCATGTTACTGTCCCCAACATGAAATATGACATATAAATACAGGTCCTCCTGTATCCATAGCCTGCTTACATACATATTTAACACTTAGCTTCTTGCTTTCAGATGCCCATTTAGGTATCATGCTCCGTCCATTTCTCTCCGTCACCTTCTAACTCTCCCCAGAACACAGATAAAACGTTCCGTAAGGAGTTTGACCAAAAAAACCTGAATGTGAAATCGGAATTGTCAGTTCTGAGTGAAGCACGTCCTTTCTCTATCAACCCAGGAATCCAATTTGAAGTAATTGCTGGGGTGAATAATATAACAGAGGCAAGTAACTAAAATAATGCCTCGGCAGCAATTTCATGTCCAGAGCAACATTAATCCATCTTAGAGTGACCATACCCGTTTGGGCATTTGCTGATAAATACTGTAGTAGCAGAGGCTCGCTCAAGAACTCCTTCCATAATACTGTAGGAGTGTATATGGTAAATGTTGGGTTAAATTAACTTGTATGCAGTGCTCTGTGCCAAGACAAACAGACTTACAAAAACTAACAAAAAAACCCATTCAGATTTTAAATAAGTAAATGGTACAAACATAGCTATTTTTTAGTTTGTGCAAAAATGTGAGATCTGACCATTCCGCTTTGATTTTCCCCATAATCTACTGATGCCAGCAAGCCATGTCACAAATTTGAACACACAGCCTTCAATGTAACAGACAAAGCATGGAAATTGGACTCTGCACAATTCTATCCGATGTACTATACTCCTTCACATTGATATATACTTAAAGTTATACTGTCTTGCTCTATAAATCGAAAGTGAACTGCTCTCCGAAAAATAATTTTGCATATTCTTAATGTATATAGATAGATGTATATAAACAGTGATGAATTTAACAGAAACCTATAATCCATGAAATGTACAGTGCCTAATCTGCTATTTTAATATATATTTTTTTTCCAGATCTATATTTGCCGGGCCACTCTAGATATTTTGGTTTCCATCTTGTTAATTCCATTCACTGAAGTAATAAACTTGCAATGCCACGTATCCTGTACACTGATCATAGCAGAGCAATTATTTTTGCTTTACCTAGGAGTCCTTTGTCTATAGTGCCATATATAGTACTAAAACTGTTGCGTTGCGAGTGATCTAATGCTATTTTTGTGTGTATTTTGTTGTATACGATTGCTGTGATGACAGTAAAAAAGATCTAAAATATAAACTAATTTAAAATATGGATGCGTTTCAAATTTATTTCATTGGAGTCCAAGGAGAAAAGTCAATCAAACTTATAGGGTTATTCACTAAAGTGAGAATTCAAGGAGACTTTCAGATTTTAAGGTGAGAATAGCTGAACTGGAAAAATTCACTCACTCAGCTGTGCTTTCTGTTTGGCTACTCTGGCCTTCAATTTTATATTCACTTTGAATTCTCACTGTAGTAAATAACCCTGTTGGTGTTCTAAGTTTCATACTGAACCAGAGCTCTGTTCCCTCTGACATGTGCTTTAAACACAATTAATTGTAGTGGTTACCATGGTTGGGCTGGGACAAGAATTCCCCCACGGCATTTAAAAACTGAGGGCAGGGCTCTGGTGGGGGGGCCTGTTCATTTGATTCCCACCTGGTCAGCCCATACACAAAGCCGTGCTACATTTTTCAGAATACATTGTAGTTTTAAGTGCAGCTTAAATGTACGCCCTGGGCTCCTCGTTAATATATCTTATTGCAGTTCTATTTATGCATACTCAAATCATTCTAGTACTTACAAAAGACAAGCCTGCCTGCCCCCTTGCCACGCTCACTTACTCCAGAAAGTCTTCCTTATTAAATGTACGTACACAGCACTGAGTTAACATCTTCCAATTCAACCTGGTTTCAGATAGAGAAATTGTAAGCAGGTAGTGATATATCCTTACTGTACGTCTCCCTGGGTGTCCTCTCCTTCTAATGCAGGTTGCTTGGTAGATCAGATCAGTCAATGCTGTTAGTGAGCACAGCAAATTAATGAGGCCAAAAGCATTAAAGGATCATTACCTGGTACACCTCATTGCCTTGCTCTCAGCCAATGACCTAACAGGAACTTCAAGCACTTCAGCAATGTGAGCCGAGACGGGGAGCAGTTCAGAAACCGTATGACTCTTGGCAATGGGGGAGAGCACCAGGGTAATCATGGCACCATAACGATTACCGTGAGCTGTTATGGTGTTTGGCATGTTGCTTTTGCAGGTGTTTTGGTTACTAATGTGTCCCTTTAACCCCTTAAGGACCAAACTTCTGGAATAAAAGGGAATCATGACGTCGCATGTTGTGTCCTTAAGGGGTTAAACACACTATAGTCACCAGAACAACTACAGATTATTGAATGTTCTGGTGAGTATAATAATATAAACCCACCCAGTATAACTAACTGTAACCTAACCTACACAGTGCATCTAACGTGTGTGGGAGCCTGGAGTGTCCCTTTAATAATATAAACCTACCCAGTATAACTGTAACCTAACCTACACAGTGCATCTAACGTGTGTGGGAGCCTGGAGTGTCCCTTTAATAATATAAACCCACCCAGTATAACTAACTGTAACCTAACCTACACAGTGCACCTAACGTGTGTGGGAGCCTGGAGTGTCCCTTTAATAATATAAACCCACCCAGTATAACTAACTGTAACCTAACCTACACAGTGCATCTAACGTGTGTGGGAGCCTGGAGTGTCCCTTTAATAATATAAACCCACCCAGTATAACTAACTGTAACCTAACCTACACAGTGCACCTAACGTGTGTGGGAGCCTGGAGTGTCCCTTTAATAATATAAACCCACCCAGTATAACTAACTGTAACCTAACCTACACAGTGCACCTAACGTGTGTGGGAGCCTGGAGTGTCCCTTTAATAATATAAACCCACCCAGTATAACTAACTGTAACCTAACCTACACAGTGCACCTAACGTGTGTGGGAGCCTGGAGTGTCCCTTTAATAATATAAACCCACCCAGTATAACTAACTGTAACCTAACCTACACAGTGCATCTAATGTGTGTGGGAGCCTGGAGTGTCCCTTTAATAATATAAACCCACCCAGTATAACTAACTGTAACCTAACCTACACAGTGCATCTAACGTGTGTGGGAGCCTGGAGTGTCCCTTTAATAATATAAACCCACCCAGTATAACTAACTGTAACCTAACCTACACAGTGCATCTAACGTGTGTGGGAGCCTGGAGTGTCCCTTTAATAATATAAACCCACCCAGTATAACTAACTGTAACCTAACCTACACAGTGCATCTAACGTGTGTGGGAGCCTGGAGTGTCCCTTTAATAATATAAACCCACCCCGTATAACTAACTGTAACCTAACCTACATAGTTCATCTAACATTTGTGGGAGCTTGGAGTGTCCCTTTAATAATATAAACCTACCCAGTATAACTAACGGTAACCTAACCTACACAGTGCATCTAACGTGTGGGGGAGCCTGGAGTGACCCTTTAATAACATAAACCCACCCAGTATAACTAACTGTAACCTAACCTACACAGTGCATCTAACGTGTGTGGGAGCCTGGAGTGTCCCTTTAATAATATAAACCCACCCAGTATAACTAACTGTAACCTAACCTACACAGTGCATCTAACGTGTGTGGGAGCCTGGAGTGTCCCTTTAATAACATAAACCCACCCAGTATAACTAACTGTAACCTAACCTACACAGTGCATCTAACGTGTGTGGGAGCCTGGAGTGTCCCTGTAATAATATAAACCCACCCAGTATAACTAACTGTAACCTAACCTACACAGTGCATCTAACGTGTGTGGGAGCCTGGAGTGTCCCTTTAATAATATAAACCCACCCAGTATAAGCTAACTGTAACCTAACCTACACAGTGTAACGTGTGTGGGAGCCTGGAGTGTCCCTTTAATAATATAAACCCACCCAGTATAACTAACTGTAACCTAACCTACACAGTGCATCTAACGTGTGTGGGAGCCTGGAGTGTCCCTTTAATAATATAAACACACCCAGTATAACTAACTGTAACCTAACCTACACAGTGCATCTAACGTGTGTGGGAGTCTGGAGTGTCCCTTTAATAATATAAACCCACCCAGTATAACTAACTGTAACCTAACCTACACAGTGTTCCAGTGTGGTTGCTTTGAGGATTGCTGTAATGTGCGCCTTTACATAACTGTCATAGTCTAATTCGATTTGTTCTAATGATAGATTTTTACACTTGTGCATTGTGGAATTTATTTCACCTCGACTGAATGGGGAAAAATAAATAAATATTGGAATGGCCATATTAGGGGCATGCGGTGTTTAGTCAGATTTTCATCCGCTGAAAAAGATTTGTGAAAACAAATCCGACAAACCAATATATTTGGTCAATCTCTCCTGATCTGTGAATACAATCAACAATTAGTGACTATCCCCTAGAGACATCTGTCATCATTTGTTTGGTCCACGGTCATATCAGAGCAAAGTGCCTGTCCTTTGCATGAGTCAATTGTTTAGGCTATGTGGCAGCTCAGCAAACTGGACGATCGGCTAAATTGTGGACAAATTTATGTTGAGATCTGCACTTTTTGTAAAATGAAAAAACCTCAGGACACTTAACAGAAATCACTTCAGCAAGCTAAATGGCTTTAGGGTCTGTTGTATCCGTTTAAAGCAACCATCCATTTGCCACCTGCACAGTGTGTCGATGCAATACAATTCGCTGCCTAACAAACACACCCTACATTAAAGCCTGGAGTGTCCCTTTAATAATATAAACCCACCCAGTATAACTAACTGTAACCTAACCTACACAGTGCACCTAACTTGTGTGGGAGCCTGGAGTGTCCCTTTAATAATATAAACCCACCCAGTATAACTAACTGTAACCTAACCTACACAGTGCATCTAATGTGTGTGGGAGCCTGGAGTATCCCTTTAATAATATAACCCCACCCAGTATAACTAACTGTAACCTAACCTACACAGTGTATCTAACGTGTGTGGGAGCCTGGAGTGTCCCTTTAATAATATAAACCCACCCAGTATAACTAACTGTAACCTAACCTACACAGTGCATCTAACGTGTGTGGGAGCCTGGAGTGTCCCTTTAATAATATAAACCCATCTAGTATAACTAACTGTAACCTAACCTACACAGTGCATCTAACGTGTGTGGGAGCCTGGAGTGTCCCTTTAATAATATAAACTCACCCAGTATAACTAACTGTAGCCTAACCTACACAGTGCATCTAATGTGTGTGGGAGCCTGGAGTGTCCCTTTAATAATATAAACCCACCCAGTATAACTGTAACCTAACCTACACAGTGCATCTAACGTGTGTGGGAGCCTGGAGTGTCCCTTTATTAATATAAACCCACCCAGTATAACCAACTGTAACCTAACCTACACAGTGCATCTAACGTGTGTGGGAGCCTGAAGTGTCCCTTTAATAATATAAACCCACCCAGTATAACTGTAACCTAACCTACACAGTGCATCTAACGTGTGTGGGAGCCTGGAGTGTCCCTTTAATAATATAAACCCACCCCGTATAACTAACTGTAACCTAACCTACATAGTTCATCTAACATTTGTGGGAGCTTGGAGTGTCCCTTTAATAATATAAACCTACCCAGTATAACTAACGGTAACCTAACCTACAGAGTGCATCTAACGTGTGTGGGAGCCTGGAGTGTCCCTTTAATAATATAAACCCACCCAGTATAACTAACTGTAACCTAACCTACACAGTTCATCTAACATTTGTGGGAGCTTGGAGTGTCCCTTTAATAATATAAACCCACCCAGTATAACTGTAACCTAACCTACACAGCGCACTTAACGTGTGTGTGAGCCTGGAGTGTCCCTTTAATAATATAAACCCACCCAATATAACTAACTGTAACCTAACCTACACAGCGCACCTAACGTGTGTGGGAGCCTGGAGTGTCCCTGTAATAATATAAACCCACCCAGTAAAACTAACTGTAACCTAACCTACACAGTGCATCTAACGTGTGTGGGAGCCTGGAGTGTCCCTTTAATAATATAAACCCACCCAGTATAACTAACTGTAACCTAACCTACACAGTGCATCTAACGTGTGGGAGCCTGGAGTGTCCCTTTAATAATATAAACCCACCCAGTATAACTAACTGTAACCTAACCTACACAGTGCATCTAACGTGTGTGGGAGCCTGGAGTGTCCCTGTAATAATATAAACACACCCAGTATAACTAACTGTAACCTAACCTACACAGTGCATCTAACGTGTGTGGGAGTCTGGAGTGTCCCTTTAATAATATAAACCCACCCAGTATAACTAACTGTAACCTAACCTACACAGTGTTCCAGTGTGGTTGCTTTGAGGATTGCTGTAATGTGCGCCTTTACATAACTGTCATAGTCTAATTCGATTTGTTCTAATGATAGATTTTTACACTTGTGCATTGTGGAATTTATTTCACCTCGACTGAATGGGGAAAAATAAATAAATATTGGAATGGCCATATTAGGGGCATGCGGTGTTTAGTCAGATTTTCATCCGCTGAAAAAGATTTGTGAAAACAAATCCGACAAACCAATATATTTGGTCAATCTCTCCTGATCTGTGAATACAATCAACAATTAGTGACTATCCCCTAGAGACATCTGTCATCATTTGTTTGGTCCACGGTCATATCAGAGCAAAGTGCCTGTCCTTTGCATGAGTCAATTGTTTAGGCTATGTGGCAGCTCAGCAAACTGGACGATCGGCTAAATTGTGGACAAATTTATGTTGAGATCTGCACTTTTTGTAAAATGAAAAAACCTCAGGACACTTAACAGAAATCACTTCAGCAAGCTAAATGGCTTTAGGGTCTGTTGTATCCGTTTAAAGCAACCATCCATTTGCCACCTGCACAGTGTGTCGATGCAATACAATTCGCTGCCTAACAAACACACCCTACATTAAAAGCATTATATCGCAAGATCATTCAACAACCCAGATCCTGCCATTTTGCTATATGTCTCGAACAAGGTTAATTGCCAACTTGTGGGACAGTCAGAAAAATATTTAAATGATTCGATTCTATAGAGACACTTAGAATAGAATAAAATTAATAAACCATTGAATAAATGATAGATGTTTGTATAAGGAAGGAGCCCACGCTTATATATATATATATATATATATAACTTCCACAAGAAAACATCTTGTGGAAGTTATACCTATTGGAGCTTTGGTGGTGCGCCCGGCATTTGGAATACTTCAAGCGTGAGTGCAGGGGATGTTGATATTCTTTTTATATATATATATATATATATATATATAAATTATTATTTTTTTTTTTGAAGAGCTGGTTCCTTTTAGAAACTACACAGACACTCAAAACTGCGCCATCGCTTGTTAAATATACTGATTAAATCTCAGCCTTTCACCCTCACCAACCCATTGCTCATGGAGAAGCTGTTTAATTCACTGAGTTCAGGCATTTAACCAATAAGTTGTTTGTGCACCGATAATTTAATGTCTGAATTGCTTGCTTCACGTAGGAAGTGATTAAAGGTGCAGTATGGTCAATATTGGCTCAAATATGCTGCTTTTCAGCTTGATGTCTGGGTAACCATTTGTTAAAATATTATTTTCTCTCTTCTCTGCTTTTTTGGTTTGCCAAATTGGAGGGGGGCAGTGGGGGTATGAAACGTAAGCTATGAAGATACAAAAGCAGAGAATGAGTTAACAAATGAACAATTAATCATGGAAGGAAACGGGCTTATAGATTCTATGCTTTATTACACACTAGATATACACTAATGGCTTGTTGAGATCCAAGAACATGGCAAAAATGATCTGGCAATTATGCACTTAACACAGAATTGTAGTCCATTGAAAACTGTTGCAAAATTTAGGCAAAAATAACCAATTTGTAAGAATTTTCCAAGTCTGTTATAGTCGCAATCTGGCTCTCCAGACTCCCCGCAGGTGTATCACTGCCACTCAGGGGCGGGCTGGGCCGGGGGGCAGGGAGGCAATTGCCCCCCAGGCCGCCCTAAATTCCTGTAAGGCCGGCCGCGACGGGCCGGCCCTTTAAATACTGCAGCCGCCCGAGCGCTCTGT
>OW240917.1:256560406-256718874 GCA_933207985.1 Pelobates cultripes | reverse complement strand
GTGTGAGGAGAACACATAGAGGGAGGAGTGAGAAGAACACAGGGAGGGTGGAGGGGGGATGAGAAGAGCACAGGGAGGGTGGGTGAGAGTGAGAAGAGACCGCTAGGGGAGGGTGGGGGAGAGGAGAGACCACTAAAGGTGCAGGGGAGAGCTCTACGGGACAGAAGGGGCAGCTCTATAGGACAGGGCCAAGACAGGGAGCTCTTTCACACTACGCGCGCACACACACACAATGCATCCCTATACATACACAGAAACACAACATGCTTCCCTTACACACAGAGAAACACACAATGCATCCATTACACACACACACAATGCAACCCTTACACACAAAGACAATGCATCCTTTGCATACATACACACAGAAACACAATGCATCTCTTACACTCAATGCACACACATACAGACACACACCTTGCATCCCTTATGCATACAAACACAGATTCACACAATGCATCCCTTACACACAACCAGAAACACATAATACATCCCTTATACACAAATACACACTGCTTCCACTACACACAAACACACTACATCACCTGCACAAACTGGTAACCCTATACACTACATACCATAAGCACACATATTAGATCCTCTACAATAACACATCCCCTACACACTCCACTCCCTGTGAGCGAACTCATGGGTGGGTGGAATTTATGAGTGGGCCTTATGGGCATACTCACCGTCAGGCCCTGGGGCCCAGACCTTGAGCTGTGTAAGGGGCCCCAAAAATGGAGCTGCTTCCAATTCTCCCAGAACATTGAATTTTGTGACCACAGTTGCAAACAGCCTCCAGAGATCCTGTTCTACACCAGACCAGTGGAGCCAAACTGCAGCCCATCATCATCCTCATCTGCTTGTAAGTAGGCAATCTAGTATATTATTAGTGACACTAATCTATAATGTACCTCACATTAAAGGGACACTATAGCTTAATGAAGTGGTTCTGGTGTCTATAGCTGGTCCCTGCAGCCTTTTTAATGTAAACACACACTGTGTGCAGCACTGGCGTTAGTTCATATGGGTGGGGCATTGTGATGTTACATGGGGGGGCAGCAAATTTTTATTTTGTCTAGGGCGGCAAAAATCCTTGCACCGGCTCTGATCCTGGGCAGGTGCACCAGTCTACTGGTGACCCACAGGAGGGGAGTGCACTGATTGCACTGCACTCTCCTCCTGTCCAGCCCCATCTTTACCGCAGTGCAAGTGCCCTCTGCCCCTAATTTACAGTGGCTCACACTCACAACAAGCAGTGCCTGGAGCCGTGAAGGAGCGGGTATGGCAAAGAGCTACTGATTAGCATAACATCAATATCCGTTATAAAACCAGGAAAAGGTGGGCATGGATGGTGAACTAATTTGGTGGTGCAATGGGCCACTTGACTGGTTTTGCCCTCCAGGCCTAAGGCTGCCAGCCCTCCCCTGCTGCCACTATAAAAATAACCTTTGCATTAAGTGTTGCAGTATTTGTAATATTTAGTAAATATCTTGGCTCTGTGGGTGAAGAGGCACGAGGATTGAGGGACCGTATACAAAATTAAGCTCTGTGCTCAAATCCCCACTACTTGTGGGCAGCAGAAATGACTGTAGTGCTCATCAGCTCAAATACATGGTATAAAAATCTCGTTCGATCTGGAAGCAGCAAGGTGAATTAGTAGTATAGGACTCTTCTAACAGGGTTAGCCCTTTATGTGGCAGGTGAGCTTACACTTGAATGGCTAATGGAATGATACGGAAAAAAAAACTGGTTATTTGGATGTATACAGATTTGGGATCGTGCGCAAGTTAATTTTATTTATTGTATGTATTGGGGCTGATGTGTACTATGGTCATTGTATCCATCCAGGAGTAGTGATACTTTGAGCGCAGGTTTTTTTTTTTGTATTAACTTTTGTATGACACTGTTATGTTACAATGCAGCTGCCCAACCCATGTATTCCTTATTAATAGGAAAATCCCCCTCTCTGTCTCTTTAGACATATCTTTGCCAGAAGCTCAAGGAAGCAAGGTGAATTGTTGGTGTAAAATTCACCTAAGCGGTTTTGCCTTGACGTGGCAGGTGAGCTTACACTTAAATGGCCATTGGTGTGATACTATAACACCCTCCGGTTAATTACATTTCAATAGGGATTTATGGATCCAATGTAGCTGACCTTGGATCATTAGAATTAACACAGAACAAACTGGGTTAGATACCTGAGCGTACATTAACAAGCCTAGCTAGAGTCCAGACGTTCTTTGGCAAGGTTCCCGATCTCCGCCGACAATTACCATTCCTACATTTTATGTGGATTTGTTTCACTTTTTTTGTTTCTAATTTCACAGATGGGTCTGCTGTAGCCTGGAACGGAGTGAAGTAGAATAGAAAGTCTGCTCAGGTACAAAAGCTTGCAGTCAGCACTTGGTGGTCCTAACCATACATAGATTGTAAGCTCTTTTGAGCAAGGGATTCTTCACCTCAACCTCGTGTCTCTGAAGGGCAACCAAACACTTCTCAGGAAATTGCACCATAGAAAAAAACATAAAAAATCACATAGAACCTGTGATAAAAGTACATGCTGCATTTGACATTTTTTATTTATAATTTTTTTTTTTTTAAATACTTTATTTTTGATTGAAGCATTTGACATAAACATTGTGTATAACAGAACATGCCAGAATCATGTCACATAGGTTTCTCTGTGGTATTACATCTCGTTTTTTTTCACATAACTCCATTATTGCTTGGTTTCACGTATCGTCAAAATGCATTCATTATTATGTTAGACTTCTAAACGTTTATCTAATATTATAATTCCAAAATTAAATAACCGAACTTGCAAATGTTATCTACCGTATCTTTTTTGTTTCTGACCACCTGTCCGGCCGGGTCCTTGTTACTCGTTTCCTATTGAGTGGTCTTTAGACATTGACAGTTGGCTCTTTGTGTTTATATATAATGCTTTTGCTGACAATCCTGTCAAATACCGGCCGGGTGGGAGTCAGGAGTAAAGAGGAGTGATCGAATAGAGAGACAGCGGTGGGAAGAAAGGTAAGAATTGAAAGGTAAGTACACCAGTTTGGGGGTGACTGTGTTTTGTAGTGTCAAGTAGCTCGGTTCAAGGTGATGTGGGGTATCTTAGGAGGTGTTCCCGTGTGGGTGAAAGCTGGGGTGGTCACCGTCCGTTTCTGCTAGTGAGGTCTCAGGCTAAGTCGCTGGAGGTCCATGGTTCCCACAATTTTTCGAAGCGCGCCATAGACCCTCGCACTTTAGCTGTCAGATTGTCCATAAGGTATACTTCTTTTATGTTTGCTAGAACAGTCCTCATAGGAGGTCTCCACCTTTAACCATGCCTGGGCCAGTGTTCTTCTAGCTGCTAGTGTTACTTTGTGAATTAGCTTTTGCTCTCTTTTTGTCCAGTCATCTAGGGGCCTATTTAGTAGATATGTCCAAGGGCTTAAGTCTGGTGCTCTGTGGAAGATATGTGTGATTAGGTTTTGTGTCGCCTTCCAGAAGGTCTGTACCTGGGGGCATTCCCTCCACATGTGGAGGTACGTGCCTCTGAGGCCGTTTTGTGTGCCTGTTCTTGGAGAGACACACAGATGGATGCTGAGTTGTTTGCTTCCCAAATTTCTCCCCATTCCACTCCTTCTAGTACTTCTCCTAGTTCCCTTTCCCATGTGTCTGCATATGTGAGTGTGCCCCATTCTACAGTTTCTGAGCTGATGTGATCATATAATGTTGAGATAAGGCCTGGTTGTGTGGATTCTTTCAAGAACATCTTCTCAAAGAAGCACATGCAGCTTGTGACTGCTGTTTGTATATGTGGGTGTTTCATAAAGTCTTTGATCTGTAGAAAGTGGGAAAAGTCCGCTGGGGTGAGGTGTGTCGTCTGTTTTAGGTGTTCGAATGTGATTAGTGTGTTATTTTTAAACATGTGGCATAGTCGCTGTAGCCCTGCCTTTTCCAAGTTGGTAAAATCTCTTGGTGTCATCCCTGGGGGAAAGGCTCTGTTTCTCAACAGCGGGGTTAATTGTGATGGGTTGGATGTTGTATTTGTGGGCCGTGGCGTCCTATATTCTAAGGGAATTTAGTATAGTCGGGCAGTTTGTGTGCAGGAAAGGTCTGTTCCCTTTTGGCATCCATATGTGGTATTAGGGTAAGTCCGCTCCAGTTAGCAAAGATGCAAGGACCACCGACCTCCTTTCCTCTAGTGGGGCGTGCCACATTGCCACTTGTGCGAGTTGGGCTGCTAAGTAGTAAAAGTATAGATGCGGTAGGCCTAGACCACCCCTTAGTTTCTGTCTGAATAGGATGTTTCTTCTGTTTTGCCATATAAAGTTTCCTATTGCTTGTTGTAGTGGCGCTAGAGTGGATTTGGTGATTTTGATGGGCACCACCTGGAAGAGGAACAGTATGCGGGGTAGAATATTAATTTTTACCGCATGGATACGCCCTATCCAGGAAATAGGCTTATCTATCTATTTTTCCATGTCTGAGGTAAGTTTTGTCAGTAGTGGGGCATAATTAAGGTGATATAGTTTAGTTGGGTCATCTGGTAATAGGATTCCTAGGTACTTGATGTGTCCCTGCGCTATAGGTATGTTACAGTTTTCTCTTATCGCTGCTGTGTCCGCCGTAGACATACTTATTGGGAGAGCACTGGACTTTTCTAAATTCGCTTTGTATCCTGAGAAGGCACTGTACTGGGAAAGGACCTCTGTAAGAGCTTGCATCGATTCCTTCGGTTGCGTGACGGTCAGGAGTATATGCAATAGAGGTTCCAAGGTTAATGCAAACAGGAAAGGGGAGAGGGCATCCTTGTCGCGTACCGTTGTTTAGGTTGAAAGGTCAGGGCCATGTACCAGCGACAAGGATGCCCGCTCCCCCTCTCCTGTACCAGCAATTTTTACTTGAGCAGTGACATTGCTGTATAATGCTTTTATCGAGGCAATGTATTTGTTCGTGAAGCCTATGTGTTCAAGCAGACTAAAGAGAGAGGGCCATTCAACTATCGAACGCCTTCTCAGCGTCAATTGATACTACTAGGGTGGAGGATTTGGTTGCTTGTTGTCGACAAATTATATCTATGTTTCTTCTAGTGTTCTCGAAGAGTTGGCGGTCCGGGATAAAGCCTACTTGGTCAGGGTGTATCAGTGTTTTCAGTATCGGGTTGAGGCGGTCTGCTAAGATTTTCGCAAAGATTTTAATGTCTTGATTGATGAGGGAAATGGGCCTATAGTTTGTTGGTTGTGTGGAGTCACTGCCTGGTTTTGGGAGGAGAATTATATTTGCTAATGACATTTCTTTTCTGGGAGTGCCGCCTATCATAAGTTCATTGAATAGCTGTGTCAAGGTGGGCGATAGTCCGGAACGTTTTATAATATCCTCCATCAAATCCATCCGGGCCTGGAGCTGTGTGGCTTTTGAGGCCTGCTATGGCCTTGTCTACTTCATCGCTGGTGATGCTGTCGTTGAGCCGTAGCGCTGCATTTGCTGATACTTTCGGCAGGTCCAAGTCCTGAAGGAAAGTGTGCATTTCGTCTTGTGCTGCTGCTAGCTGCTCCGTGTCCTTGGGCGTGTGGTTATACAGATGTTCTGTAGAATTCCGTAAAGATCTGTGCGATATCAGTTGGAGTGTGTTTTAGGGTACCGTCTTTGTGTTTGAGTGCTCCAATGTGGGATTGTCTTTGCCTCGGACATAGTGTTATGGCCAGTAAGGTGTCTGTCTTGTTTGCCTTTTCATAATAGGTCCTTCTGGACCATGTGATGTCCCTAGCCGTTTCATCTAGGAGAAGTTCTGAAATTGATCTCCTTACGTCCCTAAGCTGCTGAAGAAGTTGGGGCGTAGGTGCTGTCTTGTGTTTCAGTTCCACTCTTCGTAATCGTTCTAGTAGTTGTTGGAGTCGTTGTGTTTTTTTTGTTTCTTCTTTCTGGTGGCTAGCTTTATACATGTTCCCCGTATCTCTGCTTTATGCGCCGCCCATACTGTTCCTAGTGATACCTCCTCCGTTTTGTTTTCGCTGAAATAATCTTTGATGTCTTTCCTTATCTCTTCTTGTGTCTGGCAGTCCCTGAGCAAAGTGGGGTTTAGTCTCCAATTTCACGGCTAAGCGGTGCAGAGGTTTCCTAATGTCACAGAGATGTCTGCGTGGTCAGACCACGTGATGGATACTATTCTTGAGTCCATCACTCTAGCTAGCCCAGTGTCGTTAACGAGGAAGTAGTCAATCCTAGAATATGTCCCATGAGGGGCGGAATAGAACGTGAAGTCGAGTGTGTTTGGATGTTGTGCTCGCCAGATATCTACTAGGCCGGTAGCTTTTATAAAGTTATGTAGTGCCTTGTCTTGTCCTCCCTTTCCTTGGGACCTCGGTTGTCCTGCTTTAGTGCTCCTATCTACGGCTGGACACGGCACTGCATTGAATTCCCCCCCCCTACCAGTATTATGCCGTGTGGGAGAGCTGTTAGCTTATTCGTCAGCGTCTCCCAAAACTCTCTATTAGGGGCATTTGGGGCGTACATATTGATCATATGGATGGTATGAAAGTGTATGGATCCTGATATAATAAGATATCTCCCTTCGGGGTCTGTCTCTATGCTGGAAATGGTCAATGGACATGTGTTACGTATGAGTATGGCTACCCCATTCTTTTTCCTGAGTGATCTAGCTTTGTGTGATGTAGGGTAAGTGTGGTTACTCACTGTGAATGTTGTGTTTTTCGATATGTGTGTCTCTTGAAGAAAGGCGATATCCGCTCCCATCCTTTTCACTTCCTTGAACATCATCCGTTGTTTTTTGGGGGTGTTGAGGCCCTTGACATTAAGAGATATCACCATCAAAGCCATGTTTTCATCAGTCGAGTCCTGCATTGGTCACTGCCCTCCGAACCTGGTGCAAAGTGAAGATAAAGAATATAGAAATAGAGAAAAGAGAAAGTATAGTTTGTAGAAAGGATAAAATTATTTCTGGTCTTACATCTCGTCAGAAGTGAACTGGGTGTGGTTCCCGGTCTCATCCTCCCTGGTATCGGTATGATGAGCTGTAATTACAGATGTCCGGATGTGACTCCACCGTTTCCAATTCGTTTGCAATGTAACTGAACTTGTAACCTAATCGTGAGCTATACCCTAGGTCCTGTTTTCCTTTACCGCTAAGGCGCCCCTGCGTTCTTTAGGGGTCTCTGGATAGTTCATCTCTTGTCTGTCGTAAGCATCTGTCGGGTCACAGGGAGCGGAGGGTAGAGGGGGGGCGCACAACTGCTTTAGAGCCACGTGCTTGGTTTGAGACTGTTTTTCATGGGGTGGTGGTCCGGCTCTATGTGCACAATCGGGGGTTCGCGGTGGGCAGTATATATGAGTGTCACCCCTGTCCTCCCGTCAAGTCTCCTTCCATAGTGTTCCACCCTGTCTATGCCAGTGCGTCCCCCTCCACCACCCCCCCAGCAAGAACATCCCCCAACCTATATCCTTTAAGCAAGTAGTTCCCTACAAGTATTAGTCATAATTTTAATTTCTTTGGTGGGTGTTTTGGCCATTAGCCTCCTGGGTCGTTCCCTGACCTCCGCAAGCTGTTTTTTGTTTTTTTTAAGCGGGATCTCCGGGGTGTAAGCTTGTGGATCTTAGGGGAGCTGCAGTGGAGCGTGTTGTTTGCTGTTCACTCCTTCGAGGCGTCTGGCCAGTGTTGCCAGTCCAACTTGTTGCGGGGGCCTAGATGTGAGTGTCCCATAAAGCCAATATAGCGGATAAGCCAGTATCAAGGGAAAAGGGGCCCTCGTGTGCAATTTATTGTGGTGGTATATCATGCTGGCCCGTAACTAGGCTTATGTGAGCCAGTGTGCGCGGCCTGCAGCGTAGTGTCCCAGTCCCGTTCTTCGCCCCCTATCCATTCCCTCCCCTCCCCCAACAATGGTGCAGTGCACGAGTAGGCAGCCCCCAGATCATTGGCAAACTAATCTTTTTATGAATGGGAGTTCAAGGCTCCGGTCTCTCACCCCGGTCCCTTGTTCCCTCCTCCCCAAGTGTCCGGCGTCCCTTTCTGATGTTAGGGGTTATTGGGCCTCAAAAGCCCCTGTTTTGGTTACCCAGGTAGCTTGCCTTGGTGTGGTCCCCAGCTCGTTGGTTAATGGTGCCTTTTCTGAGTGGGAGCATGAGGCCCCTGTCTCTCGCCCCGGTCCCCTGCACCTCCCTCCCCAAGTGTCTGGTGGCCCTCCCTACTGTGAGAGGTTAGCCGGTCCCAAAGGCCCCTATTACGGTTTCCCCGGTACCTTATTCGTCTGCTGATATCCATTCTCGTGGTAGGCATGGTAGTGTTCCCATGCTTGTTGTCGTGGGGGGGGAGATTTGCCGGTGCTTGAATCCCCAGGTTTGAGAGGAAGGTGGCTGCATCTTCTCCCGGTTGGAGGACGTGTGTTCTGCCGTTTTGAAACGCTAGCAATTTGAAGGGGTATCCCCATGCATATCGAATCCCCTGTTCTCTTAGGGCTTCTGTAAGGGGTTTCCACTCCCGCCTCCGTTGCAGGGTAGTCGGGGGCCAAATCTTGATATAGGGAGAGCTCTGTGCCCTGGAATGATATTGGGCCGCCTCATCATTTTTTCAGCAGGGCCTCTTTGGTCTGGAAGTGCAGAAAGCGGATCACTATATCTCGCGGGGTATTAGTGTCCATTCTCTGTGTGCGAAGGGCCCTGTGGGCACGTTCAATGTGCCATAGGTGCTCTGGTAGGTCTGGTAGCAGGGGTCGCAATATTTGTGTCACCAGGTGTTCCACCGGGCCTTCGCCTGATTTTTCTGGTAGGCCTATTAATCTTAGATTATTGCGGCAGGATCTGTTTGCCATATCTTCTATGGCTAGTTCTGCGGTGGATAACCTATCTGTCAGGGAGTTCACGTGTGTGATGGCAGTGTTGTGAGTGATTGTCGTGTTTTCTAGGTGTTGTTCCAGCCTTGTGGTGCGGTCACCGATAGATTGAATTTCACCATGTAGGACGTGTGTGGAGCGTTCAATCTCCTCTGCCAGGTAAGTTTTCACTTCTGTGAGCCTTGTGAGGATTTGTGCTGTGTCCGGGGCTTGTGCCGCCGTTCCAGGTGTCGGTGCGGATTTCGTTGGGGAGGTTGAGGCCTCTAAGCCTGTGTCGCCGCCATCTTGCGAGCCTGTAGCTCCTTGGCGGGGTGCGGCAAAGTATTCCGCCACAGAGGCCCCTGTATCGCACGGGTTCTTCGGGGGTTTCCTTGCAGGACGTTTGTCCATTTTAGTGGGTATTTCCGTGGGTTCAGTGGGCTATTGTAAGCTGTAAACGGTGTGGTCGGAGCGGAGCTCTACACAAACGCGTCCAGCTCGCTCCGTGTCCTGGCCACGCCCCCTTATTTATAATTTGTGCTTGCAGACAGAACAGTAAAGTGTTTAGTTTTTTTACTGCTTTTATTATTATATACTCTTGTGTTTGGAGTATTTTTCTTGGCGCTGCTTGTATATTGTTGTTTGACTAGAATAGCAAAGGTTGCTCGGAGTCCAGGATACAGTAGAGACAAACAGACTATCTGCTTCCAAATTAGAAAGGGCAATGTAACAATTGTATGTGTGTTTAAATATAATATAATAAATATATACACACTGCACACATGGATGGGAGGGAAAACGCAAACTAAATAGTATATGATTCCGCTTAAATTTGGGGGGTACTTGATAACCGGCTTTCATAAGTATAAACCACATACAGTTGAAGCTGTAAAATTAGTGCTCAGCTGAACCATGTTTCCCAAAAATAAAATATTTTTTAGGACATCTGAATATCGGAAATAAGATTCCAACTCGGAAACAGACTCCAAACGAAAAAGGCACAAAAATGGGGCAATCGGTATGCTGATATATATTAGACAGATATTTATATTACATTACGATACGTATGTATTTTCCTGCCATTTTGTTCACAGATCAATTAACAAAATGCAATCAATGAAGGGAATATCAAAAAGAAGCAGTGAAACACTACCTCTTGCCCTCCCCATTCCTCTCCCAATTTTTTTTTTTATCCCACCCCCATATTGGTAACTTTTTGTTGTAACTGTAAATAAATCAATATTTAGTGATTGTCAGCTAGTCATCATTGATCACCTACTGTACGAGTGAATTATATTTATTTATTTTCAACCTTCTTACACTATTGTAATGCTCACCGTCTGGTCTCACGTTGCTCGCATTGCTCTGTACCATATAAAGGTATGTTCTATTTAATAACGCAATACTCCCTCGTTTTATGTGCAGAATTAAATAATATTCATAGCTGGAACCTTACAGGTATTTTAAACGTGAAGAGATTTTAGAAGAACAATTTCTAAAACAGAAATTATACCCAAAACCTAAGGCTTTTCGCTCCATGTTCCCATATCTGTGTTATTTTCCTAATAATCTGTATTCTAGTGCTGTAACACTGTGACATTTACTGCCCGCTCTGACAGTGTACAACTCCCCGGGCTATATTTTAACTTTTGCATTTGCTCTGCATAAAAATAAATTGTCCTTGTGCGCTCTCTTATGGCTGGGATACATAAGCAGCCATTTTAGATCAAAGATTGTCCTCTGCTCAGGGTCCAACACCATGTTCTTCTTAATAAAAATGCTTTCTTCATAAGATCTACCAACCGTTAAAGGAAATAAATCTGCGTGTGGGTTATATCTTACCTGGAGCTGTAATTCTAGAAGTATGGGCCGCAGTTTTGCAATATTCTCTGTGACGAGACCAATCTCGCCACATTGCATTGGAGGAGCCTGGTTGCCCGCCTGCTGCCTTTGGATTATGGACCGGCAGTTAAATGGTTAATTTTACTGTGCAGAAACATTTATTCCTTCCTTTCTGCACAGCCGTTCAGTAGATTCTATCTACCGAACAAACAGACTTCTATCAGCCTCCCCAGAGCCGTGGGAAGTCGGCCGGCGCCGTTAATTGGCCACCCAGAAGCTGGCATGTGCCCTCCATTTACCTCCCTGAACGAGCGTGTGCCGGCAATTAACCGCAGCTTAATTGACTGTTACTGGGTGGTCGCGGTTACACCTAGCCGCCACACGATGGCGATGTTCTGGAGCTCCCCGGGCAGCCAGCGCTTTTCTGCCCGGCTTTCCTACGCCAAATCTGGACACTGTGTCAGCTAAGCACCGCTGAGCCTCCAGCCCCTGGTTCTGATTCGTACCAATTTAACGAATGTATGTAGATTCGGTATTTTGTGTTGGGGGAAATGTTTTAACCCAGATAGCTATGCCATGGAGCCTATTCGTGTAATTAAAGACTTTGGCTCCATGGCAATTAAACTGTATTCGTGTGGTCTGAGTGCCATTCACCTAATAATGTGCACTCAAACCTGAGCTATCTGGGGATATGTTACATGTCTGTGTTTTATGTAGTAAATGTTACTTTATGTATTTTAAAGTATAATACTGGTTTTGTGTCCCCACATGTGTAATGGAGTTTTGCCTTTGTCTTGGGAGATAATTGAGTTACTTCTCAATTATCTCTCAGGGCAGAGGGGAGGAAGCCAGGATGCATTGTGGGAATATACTGTGACTGTGTGTCCTATTTGTCTACTTGTCTGTCCCTTGTCACAGTCTCCCATTTGGTCCCCTAGGGGAGTGTCCACCAGGTGGGAGACCTGCATAAATACTGGGCAGGTAGCCCTCATTAAACAGACCACTGCTTGACCCTCAACACAGAGCCTTGTCTCGTTCTTGGGGGGATTCACTGTATGCTGTTAGAGACTGATTGCCAGGAGTGTAAGCTGATTGTCTGCTTTTCCTGTTCGTCTGCTAGCAGCTATTTGGGAGGTTCCAGTTCGGGAGTTGGAGTGCTATTTTGTATCCAGTTCGGGAGTTTGGTGTTCTGCAGTAGCTGTGCCTGTATCTCTGGAAAGGGGGCCGATCGCCTAAACGGTTTTTTCCCCTTTTGTGCAAAACGGTCCGTTACATTCTCACATGGCTTTTTGTCAAGGGAACCGCACTTGGCAAGAATGGAACGTTATCGGAGTGGACAAGGCGAAGGAGGCTGCAATGAGATTGGAGATTATGCTAACGCAGTGCACCTATAATCTTAATTTTATTAAGGACGGGAGGCCGCTACTCTTAAGGTAGGAGGACATCCTACCTGCAAGGGCGGAGAGTGGAAATCTATAGCGTATCCCGAACGGTCTGTAGAATCCAACCGTCTGTTGAAATAGCCTCCCAGTTCTGTGAAAAAAGGGACAGTCTGCCAGTGGTTTTATTGGTACAAGAATTTTGGAAATTTTGACTCACCTGCAGGGGAGCATCCGCATGCTCTACTGCGTGAGCCTCTTGCTCGGAACGTGTTCCGGTTGAAGTTCGACCTTGACGTAGGGTAGAATGATGGATGAAGTAGTTGGTGTCTGGGACCTGTGTGCCAGAAGCGGCTGGTGGCATGGCCCCTCTGCCAGGGTTAAGGCGAAACACTTGTCTCAACATCTTGTTCCCACTCTATCTCTAAAGTTTTCTGCTGTTCTCCTAGGCTCTTCAAGTCTGGGCTGCCACAGCTAGCCCTTAGACCTGCTCCCTCTGTGGACACGTTGCGGCCGCCATTTACACTTTCCAAGAGTTCACATGCCATCTGGGGACATTTTTTGTTCCGAATCCTCAATTTTATTTCTATTATTCCCCTGATGCAGGAAAAGTCGACTTGTCAGAACTATATTCATCAGATATGTTTTTTGTAAAAGATAATTGATTTATAAAATCCCACACACTTTGCTAATGCATACAATCTGTGTGTAATTCATTGTGTGGGAAGCAAGGAAATATTCATCCACAGTGGACAGTAATGGACATGATTTGAATTATAGCAGTCACTATAAATGTAATAATAGGGGGGATGGGTGACACAGAGCTTATTGCAAGTTAATTAACCCTTTCAGTGCCAGCGATTTGCCCAACATGTCACAAAGCAATACAGTGAGCTTATCTGCAAAAATGTTATTTAATAATAGGACTCATTACACTGACAGTAAAGCTTTTGTTCCCTTTACCTTTATGGTAGAAGCAAAAAATAATAATAATATATATATAATATTTCAACAAATTTTTGTTACAAATCTGGATGTTTCGTTGCAGAATATTAGCAGTTCTGTGGCCAATTCCTGGCAATGCATTATTTCGTAAATAAGGTGGCAGTCGCTTTCCCAAACTCCGACCCTTCAGATGTTGCTGAACTACAACTCTCGTGATTCTATGAATGAAATAGATAGGCTGAGAATCATGGGAGTTGTAGTTCAGAATTTGGGGAAGCCTGCACTAGGTGGTCCGCTGATCTGTACAAAAAACAAAGAACACAGTCACTAAACTCCGAATTGTTAAAATATCAAAAAGTTGACTATAGATGGAGAGACTTTCAGAATAAATTATTTTGGCCTCTGTGTTGACTTTCAGATTTGAATGAATTATGTTTCGGAGTTTAGTAAATTACCCTTCAGGATATACTATCAGGGGATTGTGGGTAATCTAGTTTAAAGCCTTGACGATTAGCTGCAGGGTGAGTGTCTAATCCTGCTCTTGTGGGAAAGTGAAGTAGGATGTTTTGCCAACAATCTTTTAAATTTAGTTTTCTATTCCGCCATAATTCCTGCTAACACAATCCATTTATAGCCGGTATGGGGGCCATTGAGATGTATTGTCGATCCTCTCTATAAAGAATGATTCAGGATTAAAGTACTAACAAACTTTGGGAAAATTTCATTGGTTTCCATGGTAACTGCTCCTCTTTTAAACGCTTGCCCAAAAATTGGTTCTTAGAAACAACCCCTGTTTTGCCCTCTTTCACGATTATTCACGAAAGTGAGAATTTCAAATTTAAGGTCAAAGTAGTAGAATTGGAAAAAAGATTTGGGTTCTCTGGCCTTAAATTAGAATTCTACTCTCAAATTTATTTTAAAATGTTTCTGAAAAATAGTAAATTCTCAAGGCACGCACTAGGCAAAATAACCACCACTTGTTATGTCTGAGGGTTTAACGTCAAACTGTCTGCGAGCGTTTTGACACAAAGCATGGTTCGTTCCACCGCAAAAAACGCGTAACTGACAAATCCATATGGTCATTGTTCCAGCCTAAATGGCAGAGATTGGCTGAGAGTGATGGGCCCAAATTATTTGTCACTTGAAAGCCACAAGCTGCCCCCCCCACAGGGTATGTGTAATCCTTATAACAATATTGGCCGTTATCATAGAAAGAGCAGAAAGCTGAAACCCTGTGTTTAAGAAACATTTTTATGAAAAGTATTTTAAAGAGACTCTCCAGCCACTGCGCAAGGACGTGTCCTGTCTCTGTCTCACTGCCCTAGTGTCTCATTGCGGCAGCGATTTGCACCAATCAGCACTTGCGCAGAATGTTGTGAGAGCGTTGTAGAATACCTGGCACTCACACCAGTGCGTTAGATTTAAAATCTCTCCTAATTTACACAATTGTTAACTGTTCAGCTAGCACAATGCATTGCTACACTTATTACAAGATAAAATGCGTGACAAAAGCCCCTTTATTGAATGAACAAGGTCACGTGACCTTATGCCATCACTTCATGTTATATACGGCACATTTTTATTACAGAGATTAAAATACAATAAACTAACAACGTGAATGCCGAAAGATGAGCAGTTAAAGAGACCAGAAAATCTGGCATATCAAATTCACACGAAAATATTCGACACTTTGTATTCATCGTCAGAAAGAACTAATTCTTGAAGAAGATGACGATCTGCAATAATTGAAAAATATAAACCAGACACAAAGCCCGGGGTAACTCGCCTGCTGTGGCTCAAATTTGGAAGAATTACAGAACACTGATTGAAAAACAAAACGCGGCTGGAGAGAGAATTTTCAGAACATAAAATTACAGTAAATCAGAAGCACATCGAGGAACTGCCTACAGCAATGGTAAAGGTAGATCGCCAGCTGTTTGAGACTGCAACTCCCTGAATCCTTGGCCAGCACCCAACATGCATGGCAGCTCTGTGTGTCTTCAGGCGGGGTCGTGGCGTGAACCTGACAATCTATGCACTACAACCACTATGGTTATAGCAGTGGTTATGGTGCAAAGTATCTCTGGCTGCAGTCTCCCAATTTTTGTCATACTGTTTGGGAATAGTTTGATATAAATTAGGACTTTCTCACACCCTCAGCCCATCACCTCTGCCGCCAGCATTAATACTTCTACATTAGTCCAGCAATGATAGGCTGAGGCTCTGGCCCAGCCCACTCCTGGGTAAGCTGCCCCCAGAGCAGTCAGTGAGCTGTGGTGAGTATGGTTGTTAGGGGGCTTATTTGTTTTTTTCTGAGATTGATATGTAAAATGTATGCTTTGGGTACGACATCCTTTTACAAACCAAATCATCGGAATAGCCAGGCGCGTTATCACCTATTTGTTACGCAAACACCTAGCGATGGTTTATTCAATGAGTTGCTGATTTTTGTCTCTAATGCTGGTATTAGGGTCTGGGCTTTGCTAGTTAGAAGTCAACTTACAATGCTGTTTAGTGGATAAACCGTTAGCACTTAAATGTAAAAATAATAGAAATATAATTACTTTTGGCATTTCATGATTCAGCTGAATGAACAACTAAACCCAGAGTAATGTGCAGTGTGAGTGTATCGCAGAGCTCCACAGGAAAAAAACTCAGTAATGTGCATTGTGTATGAGTGTATCACAGAGCTCCACAGAAATAAAATTCACAGTAATGTGCAGTGTGTATGAGAGTATCACAGAGCTCCACAGAAATAAAATTCACAGTAATGTGCAGTGTGTGTGAATGCATCGCAGAGCTCCACAGAAATAAAACTCACAGTAATGTGCAGAGTGTGTGAATGCATCACAGAGCTCCACAGCAATAAACTCGCAGTAATGTGCAGGGTGTATGAGGGTATCACAGAGCTCCACAGAAATAAAACTCACAGTAATGTGCAGTGTGTATGAGTGTATCACAGAGCTCCACAGCAAAAAAACTCACAACAATGAACAATGTGTATGAGTGTATTACAGAGCTCTAAAGCAGTGAGTGTATAAAACTTATAGTAAGGAGCAGTTTGTATCACAGAGCTCCCTAGCAATATAACTTACAGTAATATGTGGTGTGTACATCACAGTAATGTAAAATAAACGTACCACTATTTGGCCATTTGGTATGTTGGGAGATATGTAAACATTGTATAGATAGAACAATATGCAAACAGAACGCAAATGCAAAAATAATATTAAATACAAATCAGTGTTTAGTAGATATACCCCAAATAAAAACTTGCATTTATTTCATTATGCATTTTTCCATCTGAGTTATATCTAAAACCAGTTTTTAAAAATTGCAGATCTCTTGTCTGCAGCCTTTCTAGCCCCTCCCCTTCTAAGCCCGCCCAGGCTTTCTATGACTGTCCAATCACAGACTCCCCAATGCAGCTCAATGAGAAGTCTTTGCAAGGCAGGTGCTCTGGGGAATGGCTGCCTCTTGAGTTTATCTCCACTGAGCTAACCAAACCAGGAAGTAACAGGACCGGGTGTCTGATTGACAGCCAGGGGGTGGAACAAGGTTAGTTTATAAAAGTGACAATTTCTATTGAAATCTGTATTTTTTGTAAAATGAAAAAACAAAACAAAATAGGACATACTCATCACACATGAAGCATTTCAGTAAGCTGTAGTGCTTTAGAGATCATCACAGACTCACTGCGATGTATTTGAGTTCAGTATTAATCAATACGGGGAAACGGAAAAAAGAAACAGTTTTAGATTTGATATGCAATGGTTTATTAACAAATGACTAGTCACGCGCTGTAAAACCAGTTAATAAATGTTTATTGTCTGAAACCATAACAGCGAGAATTGGCAGCTATGCTTTAAGCATTTTTGGAAGCAAATTGCTTCTAAACTCAAGTGTTTCTGTACGATGTTTATTTGAGATTTTATGCATTTGGAAAGTGTGAATATTCTGTTAGATAATTCTGTACGTGTGAATCTGATTAACGCAGCCGACAAGGTCAGTGGCAATGAATAGCTCGGCTCCATTATGTAATCACCGCTCAAACGGCGGTATTACGACGGGGAATATGTAAAATACAATGCATCCACGATGGTACTTACACTGATTGCAACTTCGATTTATTTCAGGAATATCAGAGAAATCATTTCATAAAAGGTAAGGTGTCGTTCGATACAGTGTTTATTTTGTAGAATTTCTACAAAGCATTTAATAAAGAACATAGTAACTGCTACAATCACAACATTAGTGTAGGAAGTCTGGGGTAGTCTCAAGTCCATCAGTAAAACGGAACACACTATAAAACAAACACGTATTCCTAACGCTATATTGCTGAAGAAACTCACCTTTTATACATCGCCACGCTAGTTTTACCTCGGCTGGTCCCACCTCATCAGTCTTGATAATCTCAGTGTGAGGCTACTGCGCAAGATGCTGCACTGCACCAATCAGCATCTCCTCGTTGAGATACATTGAATCAGTGCATCTCTATGGGGATTGTTCAGTATCCATGCAGAGGGTGGAGACACTGAACGTTGGTGTTGTGGAGTAGAGACTGCTTCAGGTGTTGCACACATTACAGCACTGCCCAAGAAAGCACCTCTAGTGGCCGTTGGAGTGAGTGCTCCCAGAGGTGTTACTAGGCAGTAATGTAAACATAGAAACATAGAAACATAGAATGTGACGGCAGATAAGAACCATTCGGCCCATCTAGTCTGCCATAAACACAGGCACCATTCTGTCATGCTCCCTTCAATAGACGGGCACTCCCAGTTCCCTGGCGAACCCCCATTATCTGTGTTGCCAGTGATGTGAGTTGCCCCTAGAAGGCTTGCCCACTGATTCCAATTTTTGGAGGTATGACACAGAGCCGGATTAAGGCTACCCAAGGGCCTAAGCGGGTGGCCTAACTGAAGCCCGCTTCTAAAGCCCTGGGCTCTGTTTCTGTGAGTCGTGTATGACTGAGTGTTGTGTGTGTGAAGGAGGGCGACAGCTGTATGGGAGGGGAGGTCTGAGTGTGTTGGTTGAGAATTTTGTGTGTGGTGGCTGAATTGTGTGTGTTTGTGGGGGAGTCAGAGTTGGTTAGTTTGGGAGCCCCATTATTTGCACTAATATCAGATACAGACCACGTTAAGAGTGCCTCGATCAATCTTTTTTCTTCGTCTCGAGGAGGGACCCCTCACACCAGAACCAGTGCTCCAGGCCCAGGCAGGGGCCACCGTGGTTGGCTAATCTGGCTCTGAGTGCTGGGCTAGCAGCAATTCCTGTCTGCTGCCTCATTCCTGCAGTCCTCTGCCAGCAGACATCCCAACACATCTTTAGCCAGCAGACTGCAGCCCACAACCTCTGTAAGCTGGTGCCCTGGGGTAGAGTGCTCACCTGACCCCTTGCCAGCCTGCCTCTGTACCCAACCCATTTATCCTCCTTCATTATACGGCAAATAAACAATATATGGATATGGAGGAGCTGGTAACACGAAGAGATGATTTATTGCATGATCCCGGCAGGTGCATCCAGAATTAATTGATATAAATTTACATAGTGCAGGACATACAGGAATTCAGTGCCAACAACGTATTAACCATTTTAGTTTTTCTTTTTTGCAGTGAATCAGGATATTTACATCACAGCGTGAATCCTGGGATTAATTATATTCACATAATCGCGTAGTGAACAAGAATTAAATAACGCTCTGGTTGCCTGGGAAGCAGTGCTCGAATGTATCGTTGGTTTTGTTGCTAATTGTAAAATGTGAGGTGCATTAAAAGGATTTTCATGAATGTGGTTTATATATAACCTATTGTAATATATCTGCAGGATTCCATTTAATATGATCTATATTTAAATTTATGTGAATTTACTGATATATTTAATGTTGTGAATGTTTACAGTTTAGTATTAAAGCTTTACATACACTGATTTACAATTGGTGTTATATCATTATTATTATTATTTATAAAGCGCCAACAAGTTCCGTAGCGCTGTACAAAGGGTGGACTAACAGACAAGTATATGTAACCAGACGAGTTTTACACACAGGAACAGAGGGAGTGAGGGCCTTGCTCAATGAGGGAGTGGGGTAATGTGAAACAAAAGGTAAGGGTAGAGTAGAAAAGTAGGTTGCTAGGATAGTGTTCGTTGAGGGCTTAGTGTTTTGTTTTGATGACAGTTTCAGGAGAGGAATCAGGGTGCGGGGAGGGAAAGCTGTTCACACTTTAATTGATAAGCTTTCCTGAAGAAGTAAGTTTTCAAAGATTTTTTGAAGGAGTGGAGACTGGGTGAAAGTCTAACAGAAAAGGGAACGGCATTCCATAGGAACGGTGTAGCCCTAGAGAAGTCCTTAAGGTGAGCATCAGAGGTAGGAGTACGAACAGAGGTTAAACGTAGGTCTCCAGACAGGACGGGACATATTTGTGTATTAGTGAGGATAAGTAGGTCGGAGCAGCATTGTGTAGAGATTTGTTAGCAAGTATCAGGATCTTAAATTGAGCCCTATATCGTACAGGAAACCAATGGAGGGACTGACAAAAGGGTGGGGAATGGGAGGTGTGGGCGGACAGGAAGATGAGCCTCGCCGCCGCATTCATTGTATACTGTAACGGGGCAAGTTGGGAGCATGTAAGACCACTGAGAAGTGGATTACAGTAGTCAAGACGAGAGAGGACAACAGATTAAACAAACATGTATCAGGCGTTAAATAGGGTCAGATGCGCACAATATTTTTGAGATTGAAGCGGCAGAATTTGGCAATTGATTGGACATGTGGGGTGAAGGAGAGGTCGGAGTCAAAGAGAACACCTAGGCAGCGAGCCTGCGAGGTATTGTGGATGGTAGCGCCATTGACTTGGAGGGAGACAGAAACGAGAGTAGCGACACTTGAGGATAGGAAGACCAGAAGTGGACAGGTTCAGTTTAAGGAAATTAGCAGCCATCCAGTTGGAAATAGCAGAGAGGCAGTTAGAGACACGAGTCAAGAGGGATAGTGAGAAATCAGGGGCGGACAGATAATTTGCATGTCATTTGCATAGAAATTATACTGGAAGCCAAAGGAGCTGATGAGTTTACCAAAGGAGGTAGTGTAGATTGAGAACAATAGGTGACCAAGGACAGACCCTTGGGGAACACCAACAGAGAGGGATTGGGGAGGAGAGGCAGAGCCAGAGAAAGAAACACTGAATGAGCGTTAGGAGGAGCACCAGGAGAGAACAATATCTCGTAGACCGAGATTATGGAGGATGAGAAGAAGCTGTTGATGATCAACAGTGTCAAAAGCAGCAGAAAAGTCGAGGAGAATTAGGATAGACTAGTGACCATGGGATTTTGCAGTGAAAAGATCATTGGATACTTTGGTCACAGCTGTTTCAACAACGTGATGAGCGCTGAATCCAGACTGAAGCGGGTCAAGCAGAGAGATGGAGTCGAGGAAGTCTGTCAATCTCGCATACATGGGCGTAGGAACCCCCACAAATCTGGGGGGATAGCATTCTTACTCGCCGAATATATTCTTATTCAGTAAACTGGGAGTTGTTTATTCCATTGTACAGCGCTACGGAATTTAACCCCTTAAGGACTGGACCTTTTTTGCGATGTTGTACATTTGCGACCAGGCATATTTTTACACTTTTGTGGTGTTTGTGTTTGGCTGGAATTTTCCGCTCTCTCATTTACTGTTCCCATACAAATTATATATTGTTTTTTTCAGGACAAAAGGGGCTTTCTTTACATACCATTATTTATATAATCTCATGTATTTTAATTTAAAAAAAATAAAAAAATATGATGAAAAATTGAAAAAAATACATGTTTTTTGACTTTTACTTGAAAAATCTTTTACTCATCTACAAAAGCGAATTAAAAAAACTGCTAAATAGATTCAAAATTTTGTCCTGAGTTTAAAAATACCCCGTGTTTACGGGCTTTTTTGCTTTTTTTTGCATGTTATAGGGCTATAGGTACAAGTAGAATATTGCGGTTTCAAAACATAAATTTTTTAAATTTATCAATAGTGACATTGTAACACTATTATCTGTCATAAATCTCTGAATAACACCCCACATGTACATATTTTTTTTAAAGTAGACAACCCAGGGTATTCAATATGGGGTATGTCCAGTCTTTTTTAGTAGCCACTTAGTCGAAAACACTGGCCAAAGTAAGCATTCATATTTGTTTGTGTGTGAAAAAAGTAAAAAAACTAAATTGAACGCTAATTTTGGCCAGTGTTTGTGACCAAGTGGTTACTAAAAAAGACTGGACATACCCCATTTGCAATACCTTGGGTTGTCTTCTTTTGCAAATGGTATGCCATCATGGGGTAATTCTCATTCCTGGGCTACCATACGCTCTCAAAGGCAACGTAACCAACCTGGCCATTTTCAATGTAAAAATATTTGACCCATATATTTGACCTTGTAACTTTCAAAAATGCTATAAAACCTGTACATGGGGGGTACTGTTTTACTCGGGAGACATCGCTGAACACAAATATTAGTGTTTAAAAACTGGAAAACGTATCACAACAATTATATCATCAGTAAAAGTGCTGTTTGTGTGTGAAAAATGCAAAAAAAGTAACTTTCACTGACAATATCATCGCTGTGATATGTTTTACTGTTTTGAATCACTAATATTTGTGTTCAGCGAAGTCTCCCGAGTAAAACAGTACCCCCCATGTACAGGTTTTAGGGTGTCGTAGAACGTTACAGGGTAAAATACAGTGCTAGCAAATTCAATTCTCTGGAATTTCGGCCTGGGTTGGCAGGCAGGTCCCTTAAATTGCAATCAATAAAATTACTGAATTATGTAAAACTATTACATAAATACGCACGTAGAATTTAAATAAATATGCATATTTATATATTTGAAGTCTACGTGTATATTTATATAATTATTTATGTAATTTTGTATATGGACATATGTATATTTCTTATTATTTTTATTTATTTTTATATACATAGATATATATACAAATTCATTCTAAGTGTATTTTGATATAAATATATATATATTAATTTTAAAATACAGTTAGAATAAAATTTCATATAGCTATATAATTTTTTTTAATTTTTTATTATTATTTTAAAAATTTTTTATTTAATTTAAATTACTTATTATTTATATTTTATAATAATATATATATACAATATATATAGTTATTATATATATTATATATATACGTGTGTAATTTAATTATAAGTGTATTTTTATATTAATATAAGTACATATTAATATAAAAATACACTTAGTATGACATTATATATATGATATATAGACATATATTACATAGATATATTATATGTCTATATATCATATATACACATATATAATTATAATGTTTTTTTTATTAACATTAACTTTATTTTTTTTTCTGATTTTACACTAGCAGGGAGACTGCCTGTCAGTACAGGCAGCCCCCTGCAGGCAGCACTATGGACACCTATTGTGACTATGTGATCGCTGTGTTAAGCGATCACATGGCCACAGGGGTCCTAATTCAGTGTGGGGAGACTGTCTGGGCTGCAGGCAGTCTCCCCACAACCGGAGCAACACCGATCGCCGACGGGGGAACGACGGCGATCAGGTAAGTAGCTCTGACCGTTAGGACGGTTCAGGACTGTCATCGGTCCTCAAGGCAAAAATGCCGATAACTGTCCTGAACCGTCCTCGGTCGCTAAGGCGCTATGTAAATAATAAAATAATTATAATAATAATGTTAAATTTTAAGTGTGTGTGAAATAATATAATGTGAAGCATATCAGTGTATCGCATAGCTCCACAGCATGACAGGTGTATAGTCGCCATTTTGGGCAGTCGGAATCCAGGACAACCACCCCATAACCCAACCCAATAACGCACATACTAGAGGATATGGGGAAATATGTCCACAGCTTTATTTAGCAAACAATAATAATAACAATAATAATCATAATAATAACTTAACAAGTAAACATGGGTCATTGCCCCCCATACTCCGCCCTCGCATCCTATTCCTTCCATTAACATATAAAGGGCAATGACCCCCATATAAATAAACATATATATATAACATACATCAACATTATTCCAATCGATGTAAAGTGCCAACCATCCATTAACCACGGCAGGGGTATACCCGGATACCCCTACCCCACCAGGTTCTGAGCCACCGACAGGACTCGAAACCTATCAACCACCAATGACCACCACTTGTTTGTCTTCCATTACGTTCATCCTGGGGAGCCTATTTCCTCTCCTTCAGCTCCCCGTCCCGCCGCTGTGAAAAAACGGGACAAAAACCCACACATAACAAAACAGGGAGGGTGGGTGGAACAAACTTAACCAGGTAGGAAGTTGGAATGAATTAACTAAAATGGCTGCCCATTTAAATAACCAAACCCACTTACCCATAACTCCACTCCCTTGCTTACTTCCTCCTAGGCCCGCCTCCTAACCCCTGTCAAGGCCTTTTTCCGCTTAGCTGCGCTTGGCTACATGGGGCTACATGACAGGTGTATAGTCGCCATTTTGGGCAGTCGGAATCCAGGACAACCACCCCATAACCCAACCCAATAACGCACATACACTAGAGGATATGGGGAAATATGTCCACAGCTTTATTTAGCAAACAATAATAATAACAATAATAATAATAATAACTTAACAAGTAAACATGGGTCATTGCCCCCCATACTCCGCCCTCGCATCCTATTCCTTCCATTAACATATAAAGGGCAATGACCCCCATATAAATAAACATATATATATAACATACATCAACATTATTCCAATCGATGTAAAGTGCCAACCATCCATTAACCACGGCAGGGGTATACCCGGATACCCCTACCCCACCAGGTTCTGAGCCACCGACAGGACTCGAAACCTATCAACCACCAATGACCACCACTTGTTTGTCTTCCATTACGTTCATCCTGGGGAGCCTATTTCCTCTCCTTCAGCTCCCCGTCCCGCCATAAGCTCAGACCTTGACCCCTTAAGCCGTCTGAGCTCCGCCACCCCGAAGAAACAGCGCCCGCTGCATACCAACCTGCCAACCCAAGTTGAGCAGATCCCAACCCACCTCCGAAAGGTGAACCCCGTCCGAGCGGTAGTACCCCGGCAACCCCTCCTCCAACTCGCTGTGCCGTACCACCACACCTCCCATCTTCCTAACAAAGCTCGCCATTAAGCTGTTCACCTTTTTCCTGCAGTGATCAATCGCCACCGGATCCCGCGCGTGCCGCCATCGACGCCTTGGGACAATCTCCGACCACACTAACATAACCCCCGGAAGCAGGTCCCTCAATTTGTTGATGTCCTGCTTCATCCACTTTACCAACCGACGTTGTGGCGTGAGGCCCAAGTCGTTACCCCCAGCATGAAGGACCACCATGTCCGGTGTCCTCCCGCCCACCACCATCCTAAACATTGCCCCACAAACCTCCCCCCAGCAAAATCCCCTGTACCCAAACCATCGGACTGTCAACTGGTCCTTCGGAAAGCCCAGCTGCTGGCCCTGCATTCGAGCTGCGGCCCTCCTCTCGGCCCAGAAGACAAAAGAATGTCCCACAATCCAAGCAACCCGTCCTGGGGAGAAGAAGAAAACAAGCATGAGGGAAAGGCAAAAGAGGACTCCTCCGTCCATGTCCGCCCCCGCCCCATATCTATACATATACATATATATAAACATATACATACCCAGACATGTACCTTTTTTTTTTTTTTTTATTCCAATAAGCCCAACCGCACATATGAGCGGAACCGCACCGACTCCCATCTCCCTATGCGCTTCACGACCTCATCTCCTAATCCCAACCGTGCGGCCTCCGTGGCCGCCCCAATGCGAAAGGAGTGAGTACCAAAACGTCCGGCCGGAAGCCCCAACTTACCTAGCCCGGCCCGAAAAACCTTTGTAAACTGAAACCGGGACAGGGAAGAACCATCCGCATGTACCAAGAAGGAACCCCCTACCGCCGGCCTCCGAGCCATATACTCCGCCACTGCAGCCACCGGGCACAATGCTGCGCCCGGCAGAGCCCATAGCGTAACGTCCCTACCCACGCCACGGACGTCCGTCTTAGAACTACCCAGATGCACAACCACCTTACCCTCCAAAACACGAACCCCTGAGGCCTGCAGACCCCCGGGCACCACCCTACTGGCACTCACCAGCTCCCCCACGCGGAACGCCCCGAAAAATGCCAAGAGAAAAGCCGCTCTGAACAGAGAGACCTCAAACCCGTTGAAACAAATGTCCGGCAACCGACCCACCAGATCCCCCAATACCCGTACCGACACCGGGCGCCTAGAGTCACAGGTCCTGCGGCCCTTTCGATAACCCTTCAGCGCTTGCCGTACTAGGAAGGTCTTAGTCAGATCCTCCGACCCGCGCCATCGGAACCAGAACGCCATTGCCGCCATGGACCTGTCGACCACTGCCGGGGACGCCCCCTTTGCCAGCAATTGGCAGGTGTACCACAGAAAAGCGTCCCGCAGCGCATCCCCACGTAAGCCATGCTCCAACCCGTCTAATGATCGTTCCCAAGAGTCCCAGACCTTACTGTAGGAGGCCCATGTGGCCGGTGCCAGTGAAGCCTTCACAAGTCCCCCAAGCAGGACGCTCCCAGCTGCCATATCTCGTCCGGGCAAGCCTCCCCTTCCTTCAATGCTCCTGGCGCCATCGACCAAAATCGGGACCACTGAAAACGAGACAGAGCGTCAGCCACCTCATTCAGGTACCCAGGGACATGACGCGCGCGAAACACAACATTCCGTGACATACACATCAACACAAAGCGCCGCAGCAACCTAACCACCGGCTTAGAGGCAGCCGATTGATTATTCACCGCATGCACCACCGCCATGTTGTCCGAGAAAAAGACCACTTTCTGATCCCGGAGCCCCTCGCCCCATAGTGCCATTGCAACGACCAACGGGAATAATTCCAGATAAGCCAGGTTGCGCATGACCGGGCTAGACCCCCATGCCTCCGGCCACCGCTCCGCGCACCATCTCCCGCCAAAGTAGGCCCCGAAGCCCACACTACCTGAAGCATCCGTGAAGAGCTCCAACTCCGTCGCCGACTTACCCGCCCGCCTGAAAAACACCGTCCCGTTGAAATCCTGCAGGAAGGCATCCCACACGCCCAAATCAGCCCTCATGGTTGCTGACACCCGTATGAAATGATGCGGGGATCGAACTCCTGCCGTAGCAGCCGCCAGGCTGCGGCTGAAAACCCTCCCCATAGGAATTACACGGCATGCAAAGTTCAGCATCCCTATTAGCGACTGCAGTTGCCGCAGCGTAACTTTGCGCGCAACGGTCACCGCAGCTACCGCCCCCTTGAGCCCCTCCAACTTGTCCCGAGGCAGTCGGCATTCACCCAAGATAGAATCTATTTCTAACCCCAAGAAACTAAGGCACGTCGTCGGGCCCTCCGTCTTATCCGCTGCCAGCGGCACCCCAAAGTGGCCCGCCACCCATTCCACGGTCCTAAGCAGTTGCTGGCATGCCGAGGAGGCAGCCGGCCCCACGCAAAAGAAATCGTCCAGGTAGTGCACCACCGAACGGTTCCCCGCCTCGACCCGCACTACCCATTCGAGAAAAGTACTAAATTTCTCGAAATAGGAGCATGAAATAGAACAGCCCATAGGGAGGCACAAGTCCACGAAATATTTTCCCTCGAAAAAACATCCCAACAGGTGGTGGCAGTCCGGGTGGACTGGCAGCAGCCGAAACGCCGCCTCAATATCCACTTTTGCCATAAGTGCCCCATGCCCGGCCCGTTTAACCAGCTCGACCGCCCGGTCGAATGATGCATACGAGACCGAGCATAGGTCCTTATCAATACCGTCATTCACCGACTCCCCTTTTGGGTAGGAGAGGTGGTGAATGAGCCGGAATTTCCCCGGCTCCTTCTTTGGCACCACCCCAAGAGGGGAAACCCGTAGGTCCTCCAATGGGGGCACCGCAAACGGGCCCGCCATCCGCCCCAGCGCAACCTCCTTGTCTAGTTTCTCCCGTACCACCCCGGGAAATCCGCCACCGACTTCAGGTTGCGCAACCCCCCCGAACCCCCCCGCTCCCGGAAGGGAATAAAGAAACCCCGCCCGAAGCCTTCCCTAAGTACCGAGGCATCAGTCCTGTTACCGTAGCGGCTTAGCCACGGCTCCATCGCGTCTAGCCTCACCGGCGTGAAGCCCCGGGGCAGGGGAAGCATTCCCTCCGGCCCCGGCAGCCGCTCCGGCTGTTCCTGCCTTCCCTTTTTTGAAACAGCGATTGAGCCCATGAGCACCCCCGCAACCGGAGCACTCATGCTTAAATCGACACGCGTTTCCCCATTTGCACTGGCCCTCATTGTAGAGCCAGCAGAAGCCCTTTTGCAAAGCGGCCGACGAGGCGGACTGCCCCTTCGCGCCGGCCGAGTTTGGAAAGGGCTGCGCCTTCTGGGCCATCATTAGCTTCATCCAGAGGGGCAGATCCATCTGATCCCACCTCATCCCCGGGTTAGCCGCCAGTCGCTGCCTAAACTGTTCATCGTATCGCCACCATGCCAGCCCCCCATAGGTGCGATATGCTTCCCAAATGCCGTCCAGGTAGCAGAACAGGGACGAGCATAATCCCGGCGATTTTTCCCCGAGCACGCTGGCTAGCACGCAAAACGCCCGTAACCAGTTGCCAAAGGATTTCGGAATCTTGCGATACCGCTTCCTCTTCTCCTCCTCCTCCTTCTTTTCATCCTTTTTATCCTCCTCCTTGAGGTCAATAAAGTCCTCCAAGGGGAGCAGGGAGAAGATCTCGCAGAACTCACCTTTCCAGAGCTTCTCTTTCACGTCCTGTTTCAGATGAACCCCCAGGGGGCCCGCAAACGAGACGTATGCGTGCTGCCTCGCTGCATCCGGAATACCCCCAGCCAGTTCCGCCTTGTCACCCCCGGCCGCCTAATCGCCTCGAGCGCCACCCCCACGTCCCCGCCCGAACTAAGCCCCACGGAAACCCCACTAGGACCAGGGACCTCCGTGTCACCCCCCGCCCCCAGCGAGTGGAGCAGTGCTTGCAGTGTGCTAACTAAGGAACTGGAGTGTAGTGACCCACAAGACTCACCGGCCAAGCCCCCTGCAACTGACGCGGCAGGGGCTGCGTCGTCGACTGCCCGATGTCCAGGGAGAGCGACTCCCGCCGATACCTCGCCAACCGGGGAGCCAAACCGGTGCCTTGCCCGTGCCGATATGGAACAGCTCCGTGACCTGGAAAGAGGAGAAGAAGTCCTGGGTAGGGTGCACTGAGTATTCGCATCCCCCCCGTCCCGACCCTGGGAGCGCCTGCCCATTGCCAAAGCCTCCCGCTGCCCCCTGCACGCGCCGCGCGCGGGAGCCCCTAGGGCTACGGCTCCTCCTGTCTTCTCCGGGCATACGTCCCCGCCGACCACCCCTGGGAACGCTAGACCCGCTCTCTCCTGAGCTCCCTGACCTGGAGCGGCGCTGCCGGGACCTCCCCCTCCTCCCCCGTGGCTCCACTTCCCGAACCGGAGAGGGACTACCACTACCGGACCCTGAACCGGACCCCCCCCGCCTACTACCCTGCACCCCCAAACGCTCACCCCTCCGGCTAGAGCCTGACCCCCCACCTGAACTGGCTCCCAGACTAAGGGGACCTAGACCCCCCTCAACTAGACTGGCCCCCCCAACCCCTAAACCAGGCCTACCCGACCCTACCCGCCCCGGCCTAGCCCCAGCATCCAAGGAGGCCCCCTTTCCCCTACCAGGGGAGCCCAGCAGTCCCTCCTCACCCACAGCCCCCCCACCCCTACCACTACTCCCCCCACCTATGACCCCTATGCCCTCCCCATCCACCACCCCCGGTCCCTGGGAGGCCTTCCCACCCCCAACTTGGGCCCTCCGCCCTCCGCTTCCTGTCAGGACCCCCCCAGCACTTTTCCCGCCAAGGGGGCCCCGGCCGGAGCCCCCTGCACTTGCCTTTGGGGCCGGGAACCGGCCACGTGTCCTCCCGGTCCCGGCCCCGCCGATCTCCGCCTCCGACGGGGCGTGCGCCCTCCCGGGCCGCAGCTCCATGCTGCCCGCTCCTCCAGGGGACCGCCCGGCCACGTCCGACCCGGCAGCCGCGACGGCCCCGTCCCGACCGTCCCCCCGGCGCCGGGCACTAGTCCTAGGCTCCGGCCGCTCGCGGGGAGGCGGGGCCTCTACCACGCGGCTGCCAGGCCTGCTGCCGCCCGCACCGGAGCCTCCCGGACCACCAGGGATGTCTTCACCGGGTCCCACACCCGGGCTTAGCCGCTCCGGAGGCCTCCTGGCCCGAACAGGCCGTCGTCCGCCGCCGTCCTGGTCCGCCGCCGCCGCCAGGGCCGGGCCTAACTGGGCCTTCAGCCAGTCAGCCCCCTGGTGCCTCGCCGCCGACCGGATCCGCTCCAGCAGTCGCTCCACTTCCTCCATCGGCCCTGCAGGGAGACAAAAAAGAAAAGCCCTACCAAGCCAAATCTGTGCCCACAGGAGCGAACACAAACTTAACCAGGTAGGAAGTTAGAATGAATTAACTAAAATGGCTGCCCATTTAAATAACCAAACCCACTTACCCATAACTCCACTCCCTTGCTTACTTCCTCCTAGGCCCGCCTCCTAACCCCTGTCAAGGCCTTTTTCCGCTTAGCTGCGCTTGGCTACATGGGGCTACAATACAACTGACAGTAATGTGTGAGGTGCAAGTACATCACAGAACACCTCAGCAATAAAATGCATGGGAAAGTGCAGTGTGTGAGTGTATCACAAGCTCTACAGCAAAATAACTCACAGGAACGTGCAGTTTGTGAGTGTATTACAGATCACCTCATCAATACAATGCACAGGAATGTACAGTGTTTGAATATATATCAGCCAACCCAATGCGTGGCAAAACACTGCGCTGCACCAATCAGCATCTCCTCACAGAGATGCGTTGAATTAATGTTCAGCGTGAATGCTAGTGCTGCACGTTGTGCAACACTGGATTAGGAAGCACCTCTAGTGGCTGTCTGATAAGGTATTCCTCTGCAGTAATGTAAATACTGCCTTTTTCTGAAAAGGCAGTGCGCTTACATTAAAAAGCCTGCAGAGACATGCTATTAACACCAAAACTACTACGTTTAGCCGTTGTGGTTCTGGTGACTATAGTGTCACTTGAATATAGAGGGAAAAAAGAATCATCACAAATGTATGAAATAAAAATGTCTATCATTATTGTAAAAATTATTTTTTTTGGTAAACAATGTACAGATAGTACTGTACTAATGATATCCCTGGCAGGATGGGAGCATTCCATGTGCTCAGCATGGTATCCCTGGTTAGATGTGAGCATTCCATACCTGGTTAGATGTGAGTATTCCATGTGCTCAGTATGGTATCCCTGGCCGGATGTGAGCATTCCATGTGCTCAGTATGGTATCCCTGGCCGGATGTGAGCATTCCATGTGCTCAGTATGATATCCCTGGTTAGATGTGAGCATTCCATGTGCTCAGTATGATATCCCTGGCTGGATGTGAGCATTCCATGTGCTCAGTATGATATCCCTGGCCGGATGTGAGCATTCCATGTGCTCAGTATGATATCCCTGGCTGGATGTGAGCATTCCATGTGCTCAGTATGATATCCCTGGCAGGATGGGAGCATTCCATGTGCTCAGTATGATATCCCTGGCTAGATGTGAGCATTCCATGTGCTCAGTATGGTATCCCTGGTTGGATGTGAGCATTCCATGTGCTCAGTATGGTATCCCTGGTTGGATGTGAGCATTCCATGTGCTCAGTATGATATCCCTGGCTGGATGTGAGCATTCCATGTGCTCAGTATGATATCCCTGGCTAGATGTGAGCATTCCATGTGCTCAGTATGATATCCCTGGCTAGATGTGAGCATTCCATGTGCTCAGTATGATATCCCTGGCTAGATGTGAGCATTCCATGTGCTCAGTATGGTATCCCTGGCTAGATGTGAGCATTCCATGTGCTCAGTATGATATCCCTGGCCGGATGTGAGCATTCCATGTGCTCAGTATGGTATCCCTGGCTAGATGTGAGCATTCCATGTGCTCAGTATGATATCCCTGGCTAGATGTGAGCTTTCCATGTGCTCAGTATGATATCCCTGGCTAGATGTGAGCCTTCCATGTGCTCAGTATGATATCCCTGGTTAACCCCTCTATCCACCCGTCCCTAATCGTCTCCCCTCCAACCACCTAGCCTCCTAACCCCCATAAAACTAGTAATATATATATCTCACCCTAGTGTTGCCGTGACTCCACGTGACATCATGGAACGCGCGTACGCAGAGGGCAAGGGAGGTCGGGAGGAGGAGCAAACAAAGTCCTTTAATATGCGGCGATGCCGAATAGTGGAGGATTTAATCCAATCAGGATTTGAGAGGGAAAATTTTTAGCATATTATTGTGGGCAGCTGCCCCTTTTGCCCTGTGTTAATGGCTGCCCTGACTTAGGGTGACCACATTTCCTAACTGCCATTTAGGGACACTTACTACCCCTCTACCCCTTCCATTCATATTACTACCCTATCCCTTCCCTTCATATTACTACCCCCCCATACCCCTTCCGTCCATATTACTACCCCCCAAACCCCTACCGTTCATATTACTAACCCCCATACCCCTACCGTTCATATTACTACCCTATCCCTTCCGTTCATATTTCTACCCCCCATACCCCTTCCGTCCATATTACTACCCCCCAAACCCCTACCGTTCATATTACTAACCCCCATGCCCCTTCCATTCATATTACTAGCCCCCATACCCCTTCCGTTCATATTACTACCCCCCATACCTGTTCCGTTCATATTACTACCCCCCATACCCCTTCCGTTAGTATTACTACCCCCCATACCCCTTCCGTTCATATTACTAAGCACTCTGTGGAAACGGCACTGACCAAAGTATCCAATGATCTACTCGCTGCAAAATCTCGTGGTCACTACTCTATCCTAATTCTCCTTGACCTGTCTGCGGCTTTTGACACTGTTGATCATCAACAGCTTCTTCTCAACCTCCACAATATTGGTCTACAAGATACTGCTCTCTCCTGGTGCTCCTCCTACCTCTCCCAGCGCTCTTTCAGTGTTTCTTTCTCTGCCTCTGCTTCTTCTCCCCAACTCCTCTCTGTTGGTGTACCCCAAGGTTCAGTCCTTGGTCCCCTACTGTTCTCCATCTATACTGCCTCCCTTGGTAAACTCATTAGCTCCTTTGGCTTCCAATATAATTTCTATGCAGATGACACGCAAATCTACCTGTCCTCTCCTGATCTCTCCCCGTCCCTCTTGACTAGTGTCTCTGACTGCCTCTCTGCTGTTTCTAACTGGATGGCTGCCCACTTCCTTAAACTAAACTTGACCAAAACTGAAATTCTGGTCTTTCCTCCCTCAAGTGTTGTTACTCCTGTGTCTGTCTCCCTCCAAGTCAACGGTGCTACCATCAGCTCCACCACGCAGGCTCGCTGCCTAGGTGTTCTCTTTGACTCCGACCTCTCCTTCAAGCCTCATGTTCAATCTATCGCCAAATCCTGTCATTTCCATCTCAAAAACATTGCGCGCATCCGCCCCTACTTAACGCCAGATGCGACTAAGTGTTGGTCCATTCCACTGTCCTTTCTCGCCTTGACTACTGTAATCCGCTTCTCAGTGGTCTTATGTGCTCCCAACTAGCGCCGTTACAGTCCATAATGCGGCGGCGAGGCTCATCTTCCTGTCCGCCCGCACCTCCCATGCCTCACCCTTCTGTCAGTCCCTACATTGGCTTCCTATAAAATATAGAGCTCAATTTAAAATTCTGGTTCTTGCTTTCAAATCTCTACATAATGCTGCTCCCACCTATCTATCCTCCCTTATACACAAGTATGTCCCGTCTAGGCCCTTACGATCTGTTGAAGACTTACGTCTATCTTCTGTCCGTACTCCCACCTCTGATGCTCGCCTTCAAGATTTCTCGAGGGCTGCACCGTTCCTGTGGAACTCGCTTCCCTCCTCCGTTAGATGCTCACCCAGTCTCCACTCCTTCAAAAAATCGTTAAAAGCCCACTTCTTCATAAAAGCGAATCAATTAAACTGTTAATAGCTCCTGACTGATTCCTCTTCTGCAACTGTCATTAGTCTAATACTATCCTTACCTTTTTGTGTCATTTTACCCCACTCCCTCTAGCATGTAAGCTCATTGAGCAGGGCCCTTAACCCCTCTGTTCCTGTGTGTCCAACTTGTCTGGTTACAACTACATGTCAGTTCGTCCACCCATTGTAAAGCGGAATTTGACGGCGCTCTATAAATATCATAATAATAATAATAATAATAATAATAATAATTACTACCCCCTCCTATTCATATTACTATCCCCACAGCCCCACCCCTCTAGTCATATTGGTAGCCCCCTTACCCCCTTCATTCATATTAGTACCCCCCTCCATTCATATTAATACCCCCTCTTATCCCCCTCCATTCATATTTGTATCCCTTCCTAACCCCCTCCATTCATATTTGTACCCCCTCCTACCCCCCTCCATTCATATTTGTACCCCCTCCTACCCCCTCCATTCATATTGGTACCCCCTTCTACTCCTATTAGTACCCTTCCACCCCCCTCCATTCCTATTAGTAGCCCCTAACCCCTTCCATTAATTTTTCTACCTACCCCCCTCCCCCTCCCCAAATTATATCTCCCTCTAACCCTTCCATACTCAATACCTGGCAGTGGCAGGGCAGGCAGCTGCTTTTTTTTCCAGAGCCGGCGTCTGAGCTTATAATGACGCCAGCTCCACTCTCCCCCTTGCACACTGTTGTCCCCCTCCCTGCCATTTTACCGCACAGAGCAGGGAAGGGAGACCTCTTCAAGTGGCGCCTATGCAGTGTACACTGCGTGCGGTTCCATTATGGAGCCGCACGCAGCCTGTCAGGGGGACGGCAAACATCACTTGTCAGTCTGACAAGTGATTTTTGTGCTCCCCTTCGGCCGGCGGACCTGGGGGGGATTTCTGCATTATCTGTCACCCCCGGATGATTTCCTGGGGGGGATGCGTCCCCTCCATCCCCCCGGTTCCTACGCCCGTGTTTGCATACATAACTCTCTCAAGGATCTTGGAGACAAACGGCAGTAGCGAGATAGGGCGGTAGTTGAATGGGGAATTGGGGTCGAGGTTGGGCTTTTTCAGAATCAGGGTTATGGTTGCATGTTTTAAGGGTGAAGGAAATGTGCCAGAGGAAAGAGAGAAATTTAAAATTTTTGTGAGAGGCAGAGCAAGAGAAGGAGAGAAAGTGCAGATGAGATACGAGGGAATAGGATGGAGGGAACAAGTGGTGGGGCGGGAGGAACGAAGCAGAGCAGAATGATGAAGGGATGTGTCTGAGGTCTCTCAGTTCCCCGCCCCACCCGCCGAGAGGTACCACAGCCAGGGCGTCCAAGAGCGAGTACATTTCTCTTGTCTATCATGCAGCGCCGCTGTAAGGGATTCCATGTTGTAGATTTCTCCCACCCTGTCTATCCACTGCCGGAGCGTGGGCGCATCCCTCTGCCTCCACCTTGTGGGGACCAGGAAATTGGCTGCTGTCAGTAGATGTTTTACTAGGGATTTTTTTTATGCTGAGAGGGTCATGTCTGTGTGGTGTAATAGCATGGTGAGGGGCTGGAATGGCAAGGCAATGTCTGTGATTTGTTGGATGGACTCTTGGATCGTTGTCCAAAAGGGGGCGATGCCGGGGCAACCCCACCAGATGTGGAGAGCGGAGCCATCGTTGGCGCCGCATCTCCAGCAGTCGCCGGGCGTCTCCGCATTTATGCTATGCAGAATATCTGGGGTTCTGTACCAGTGTGTTAGGATCTTAAAGCTCGTCTCCTGGAATTTGGAGCTGATGGAGCATTTATGTGTTAATATAAAAATCTTTTCCCATTCCTGTTCTGTGAGCGTGGTCCCTGTCTCTCTCTCCCATCTATTTATGTATCTTGGGTGTGGCAGGTTTTCCGAGTCGAGGAGAAGTGCGTACAGCATGGAGACTCCCCTCTCAGGGTGGGCCATTTTGGTGCAGAGTGTTTCAAACTGCGTGGGGGTTCTGTGTAGGCACCGTTTGTTCGGGAAGGCCGCATAATATGCCCGTATTCGAAGGTAGTGGAATTTGTCTAGGCCTGTAGGTACTTTGTCCCCGATAACATCAATCATTGGCTTGCCACTTCACTAGAGTTGCAGAGTAATGGACGTAGAGGGGGTTCCCGTGCCTGTCATATTTTCTCATCCGGGGTGGGGTTGTCCCACCGGGCCAATTGATTCAGGGCAGGGGGTGGTCAACCCGGTGGCGGACAGTCAGCGGTCTCATACTCGGGGGTGTGGGTCATTGTCGTGGGGGGGTGTAAGTCACTCCCGGGGGGGGATTATTTGGCGTCCCGATGGGGCAGGGTCACACTTTTGGTGCCGGCACCGCATGTTCGTAGTGCTCATGTAGCGTCTGAAACATAACTTAGTCAGCACACAATATTACAATATTAAGTTAAGCGGTTTCGAGGCCGCATCCGTGGCTGATTTGGAACTGGACATAAGAACACTTTTCGGCTTGTAACAAAACTTAGTCAGCACACAATATTACAATATTAAGTAAGCCGGTTTCGAGGCCGCGTCCGTGGCTGATTTTAAACTGGACATAAGAACACTTTTCGGCTTGTGACATAACTTAGTCAGCATACTACATTACAAAATTAAGTTAAGCGGTTTCAAGGCCGCGCCCGTGGCTGATTAGAAACTGAACAGAAGAACACTTTTCGGCTTGAAACATAACTTAGTCAGCATACTACAGTACAATATTAAGTTAAGTGGCTTTGAGGCCGCGTCCGTGGCTGTCTGTAAACGGAACATGAAAACACGTTTCGGTTTGTAAAGCACCACAGCCATGGTAGACCAAAGTAAAACAGACTGAAACAAGCGGATAAGGCCCCTAAGATTCCCCCCCCTCCCCCCCCACCACTCATATTCAACTGGTTGGGACCATATTATTATTATTATTATTATTTTATTATTTATATAGCGCCAACAAATTCCGTAGCGCTGTACAATGGGTGGACTAACAGACACATAATTGAGATCAGACCACTGACGTACAGGAACAGAGGGGGTTGAGGGCCCTGCTCGATGAGCTTACATGCTAGAGGGAGTGGGGTATAGTGACACAAAGGGTTAAAGTAGGGGAATTAAAAAGTTTGTTACAGAAGGGTTTATTGAGTGCTTGGTAGGTCATTTTTGACAGGTGAAGGAACGGAGTCATGGGGTGGGGGATGAGAAACCTGCTGACAGTTTAATGGATACGCTTTAATGAAGAAGTGAGTTTTCAAATATTTTTTGAAGGAATGGAGGCTGGGTGAAAGTCTGATTGAGGAGGGAAGGGAGTCCATATACCTCCCCATTACGTCTGTGCAAGCTCATTTGCAGTGTGTGAGCCCAGGGGTACCTTATAGTGACCATGGGGGGCAGTTAGGTGTGGGTGGTGGAGTCTGGCCGGTATGTGGTTGAGTTCTCAGTTACCAGCAATGCGAATACGAGTGGGAGGTCTGGTTTGTCCTGCTGGATCCATACTCCTCTCTGACCGGAGTCCCGTCTATGTGGGATGTGATTCTTAACACGAGACCAGAGTTATATTGAGCTTAAGAGTCCCTGTTTTCCCTGGCAGTCTCAATTAAGCTTAGCACCCGTTCACCCCCCCAAATTGGCAGAAGCCTCTAGGTGTCCTTTCCCATCCCCTTCTATCCGTGTTGTCCCGGGAGCGTTGTGAGTCCCTTTCAGGATTCACATCCTGGTAGCCACCCGGCCATTGAGATGGAAGTGCCCGTGTGGGTGTAAGTTTAACTACTTAGCTGTTGTTGTTGTCGCTCGGGGAGCGCCCTTGAGTTCGATGCCAGTCCGGAAGGGCCAACAGTCTCCGGGCTCGGGCCTTGATACAGGTGTTTACTCCTCGGGTCCGTTAGGGCCTCCCCAGCGCGTGAGTTGCACTTCTCTCCGTGCTTGCTTGCGCAGAGTGTCAGGAACCTCAGGGTGATTTGTGCGCTGTGGAGGCTGATCCAGGATCCAGTTGTGGACAGTGACTGGTGGCAGGTCTAATGCTCTCAGGAAGCTGGGTATTTCATTGGGTCATGGCATGGAGCGCCACGTATTTTCTTTTTTGGCTTGGAGGCAAAAGGCGAAACCCCACTTATAGGGTATGTGTTTTTCCTGAAGAATGTGCGTTAGCGGCCGCAAGGCCCTCCGGGCATCTAGAGTGAGGGAGGACAAGTCATGATACAGCGATACCGAGGGGTCGTGGAAGGTTTGCGGCCGTGGCACTCGCATGATGGCTTCTTTAAGCTGGAAAGAAAGTAGGCAACATATCACGTCACGTGGGAGGCCGTCCCTCCTCGGGGGACCTAGGGCCCTGTGGGCCCGCTCTATATGGAAGTCATCTGGGGCCTCCTCACCCAAGATGTGTGTGAAGAGCTGTGTGAGGGCTTCAAAAAGGTCTTCATTGTCGGCTTCTGGCAGGCCTCTAACGCGTATGTTATTACGTCTCCCCCGGTTGTCCAGATCCTCCACCTGCCTGCGGAGGTCTAGTAGCACAGAGCCTTGCCTGGCTGTGGCATGGTGGGCAGCCTGGGAATGTTGGATGGCCTGTAGGTTTTCACTCTCCAACTCTGTGACCCGTTGTTCAAGGGCTGTGAGGTCCCTGCGTACCTCTAAAATCTCCTCCCGTATCGCCACCCTCAGCTCTGCAACCATGGCGGCTTTATCCCGATTAGTGAACATGTTGGCCGAGATGGCCACCAGTTCTGCTGTAATTTGCGCCAGGGCCTCCCCTTTTGCTGAGCTAAGCTTTATGTCTGTGCCGCTCTCAGCGTCCGGGAAGGCGGCCGCCATCTTGTCTGCGGGCCTCGTGGCTTGGAAGCTGTCCGGGTTGGAGAGAAAGTCGTCCATCAGACCTGCGTGTTTTCTCGATGGGCTGTTGCCCGAGGGTCCCGAGGTGCCCTGGCGTCTGGTCTTCCCCATTTTGAGTATACTAGTAGGCATTTATTTGGGGCTTTGTGGGTGGAGGTTGCAGAGCTCCGTCAAAGAGCGACTCACTCCATTCGCCGACTAACCACGCCCCCAAATTGTACATTCTATGACCAGAGAGATGTGTTATCCCGCTGATTTCTGAAGCATAGATCAATGTCACAACAACTGTTCATTTACAAGAGATAAATGTATCTCTGGTGTAAGAATCCAGATCGCAGCACTGAATAAAATATTAATAAACACCCAGGACTTGTGTCAAAGGAACACTCCAGACTCCAGCATTATGACTCATATTTCTACAGTTCATAAAACCTCAACAGAATTCGTGATTTCTAAACGTTAAACTTCTGATTATCGTTTTCTCGCACTGACTGTGCCGGGGAGAAAGGGGATGGCTTGCGAGGGCTGCAGACCGTCTATTTTCTTTTCATATACCCACAAAGAAAAAAAAATATCCATGCTCCTTGGTATATTATGTACTAAATAGTAAAAAATAAATAACTAAAAAAAACTTTAAATGGAGAGATCCTTTAACTTTTTTATGAGATACTTTGTTTTACTTTAAGCAATCACTTCTTTAGGAGAGCATATCAACTAACCTGTTAATAGCAAACTGTTAATAACTAATATTACTGTTAATAGCTTTCCCTCCCCGCACCTTGGTAACCCACCTGCTTCCCCTCCTGCAACTGCGTGATCTAATAAACTAAGCCTTCACTGTGGACGATTCTAGTAACCTAGTAACTCTGCTCCCTCTAGAATGGAAGTTGGTTTGAGCAGGGCACTCAACACACTCTGTTCCTGTGCGTCCAACTCGTCTTCTTCCAATTCCATGTCTGTTAGTCCACATATTTTACAGCGCCACGGAACTGGTTGGCGTTTTATAAATAATAATAATTATAATACTAATTGTCCTCACGTTCCAGTTTGTTCCTGGCACACAGCGCGTTAGAGAATAAATAGTAATTTGTTGTTTCTTTCTCTTCCTCTCTCAATGCCGGTAGGTGTAAAAGACAGAGTGTACAATGACGGCGGACAGAGAGCCAAGATGGCGGCGCCCAGTTCCAGGATAGTGGGAAATAGAGCGATGTGAATTGATATGTTTAATAATATTTTACGTAGTAATGTAGTAATATGGAAATGCAAAAAATAAATCACATCATTTTTGCACCAGGTAATTACACAGCAAGGGGCAAAGACTGAAAAGGAAGAAAATCAGGAAACGTTTTAGGAAGAAGCAGGTCTGATACTGGGAATAGCAGAATAGCGTCAGAGCAGAGCAAGGATTGAATTAATGAGATATTCTCTGGGTCACAGCTTGCTTTAAATTCGACTTTTACAATGTTAATAGTAATAAATTAAATGAAATTTTAAAAAAATGTGGCAAATATAAACAGACAGCTGTTCTTCAGCATTTTTTAAAGTGCTATGCTCCAAATGTATTGCAGCCTTTTTATTGCCTCATTTAGATGAGATGAGAATTTCACACTTGGCACCCCCTATAGGCCAGGCAGTTGCAACAGAAACTGCACATTCTCATGCAGCATCCAAGCATACTGGACAACACAGCTGACAGTCTATGCTCTTATTTATTTACAGCGCTACAGTGTTTGCTGGCGCTATATAAATAATAAAATAATAATCGTAAAAAAGTAAAGCAAGTGAAACGAACAGCAGAGCTGGTGATAATTTCTTTTTTTCTGCAGAAGTCACCTTTCATCTGAAGAAATGTTAGAAAATGGCTAAGGAATAAAGCTGGAGGCTGTGGGAATGGGTGAGAAAACATGTTTTATCCCCCTTAATACAATATGGCATTATCTGCCCCTCAGGGTAATATCTAACACCAATTAAGGCATTGCCTTCACTGCCATCTCCAGAATATTACATCTCTGCATTTCTTTATTTCCCAAGTGATCATTCTGTGATTGGCACAATGCTGCAGATACCAGCTCTGCACCCAGTGCCAACCCCTAGCTGTAGCATGTTTGTATTGCTGCAATGAGTGGCTGTGTCATTTGCAATGTGTGCTAGCAAATGGCAAATGAATCCATTCTCTCCTGACTCCAGGATTGGAGCCCTGTGCCTGCCCCTGGTTTGGTGAGATAGCACAGTGACTGCTCAGAGCATCAGACAGGCTGAGGAGCTGGGGGAGCACACTGACAGCTAGCCCTCTACTGGGGGAGCACACTGACAGCTAGCCCTCTCCTTTACATGATGGAGATACATTATCACTGCAGAACTTTAAATATGGACATGAACTTCTGTGAATGATTCTGCTGCCAGGGAGCCTATAAGGTAAGTTAAAGCCCACTTATTCTGTACATCCATTTCATGCTCAGGTCTCCTTGAATGAGAAGCAGATCAGCCTGTGTGTTGCCAAATTATGTAATTGTTTGTTGCACAGCACAGATCACAGAGATTCTAAAAGCTGGGAGTTTGGATTCAACATGTTTTATAATCTGTCTGCATTTCTTAGGAAGGAATGGAGGAAGCTACCGATGGGGAGGTCACACTGGCTGATCAGTAAGTCTGTGCAGGGGGTTGTAGCTCTGGGATTTAATAATAATATTGATAGTATGGAAGATTATATCATGGACTGTAAAGTTAATTAATTATTGTAAGTTATTTAGAAATGGATGGATTAAAGGAATGGTGTGCTGTCACAGAGTTACCAAATTAACTCTTAATTAGTGAATAAATATCCATTAAGGCTGATGGGGGTACATGAAAAGTGTTGATCTGTAGTATGGAGCATTCATATCCTGCAGGAGGGAAATCAACCAATGAGACATCACAAAGGAATTGTCTTGATAAAAACACTGACTGCCCCCCTGCAGGGCATGCAATGCTGCAATATACCCAGGGCAACACTTTTAATAAACTGCCCATCAGCATGGAGGAGAGAAAGAAGTGCAGAATAACCGGTGGATTTGTTCCATTTGTCACTGACCCATCTGACTATTTAAAGGGGAACCCCAGACCCCTAAAGCACTTTATCTCGCTGAGATGCTTTATGTGTGGAGAATACGTCCTCTTTTTAAATTTTACAGAAAGTGCAGGTTTCAATAGAATTTGGCACATTTAAAAATGAACCTTGTTACACCCAATGGCTGCCAATCAGACAACCAGTCCTGTTACTTTCTGGCTGAAAAAAATAAATCAGTTTTTGGTGGAGATACACTCGAGGCAGCATGTGGCGGCTTAACTGCAGGCGCTCTGGTTGTCCATATAAAAGTATAAAGAAAATGGGATACAGCTGGATACCTAGAACCAAAAATAAATAATAATGCAACACTGTTGGAGGTTTGCAATGCCCCCACTTTATATGGAACTCACAGACTCCAGATGAAAAGAACGCATTGAGGCTGCCTTCCCCCCCCCCATGGGAGGTCTGGTCTCTCAGTCAGAATGGTGCTTTTGGATCTAAATCAGGAATCAGGTAGGTAGGTAAAAAATGATTTATTGCAAATAAATTGAATAAAATAGATATTTTCAAATTGATGGTATATCACCGGTCCAAGGCGTTTCATTTCTATGGAAACTTCCTCAGGGACCACCTTTTATACAATCATAAAAACATAAAAAATATGTCTAACAATTTCATGTCCTACCCTTCCGTTTCCACCCCCCTCTTAAAGGGACACTATAGTCACCAGAACAACTACAGCTTATTGAATTTGTTCTGGTGAGTAGAATCATTACCTTCAGGCTTTTTGTTGTAAACACTGTCTTTTCGGAGTAAAGCAGTGTTTACATTACAGCCTAGTGATAACTTCACTTACTCAATGCTTTCCTATGGACGTCCAGCGTCTTGAGAATCGCGGAAGCGCCTCTAGCGGCTGTCAGTGAGACAGCTACTAGAGGCTGGATTAACCCTCAGTGAAATTGGTTTTCAGCTGCAGGGTTAAAACTAGAGGGACCTGGCACCCAGACCACTTCATTTCATGCCTATAGTGGTCCTTTAAGTGTATGTATCTGCATGCAGTGGCGTACATACTGTGGTCGCAGGGGTCGCAGCCGTGCGACCCCTGCGACCAGGTGCCTGCCTCCATGTTTTGCAGCCCTGGCCCGCCCAGAGTAAGCGCGGGGGGGCCCATGGATTGCGTGTACGCCACTGCACTGAACTTTCCTAATAGAGATTCATTGAGTCAATTAATCTCTATGCGGAGATGCTGATTGGCCAGGGCTGTGTTTGAATCATGCTGGCTCTGCCCCTGATCTGCCTCCTTGTCACTCTCAGCCAATCCTATGGGGAAGCATTGTGATTGGATCAGGCTACCATTTCTGATGATGTCAGCAGACTGCTTGTTTTTTCTGAGTCTAACAGCATACAGAGTTACAGCTTCAGGCTTGAATACAGTAAGATTTTGCTATATTTATGGAGGCATGAGGGGCCTAGGGGGGCTAGATGGTGGTATTAACACTATAGGGTCAGGAATACATGTTTGTGTTCCTGACCCTATAGTGATCCTTTAAATAGGGTTCTTCCTGATTCCTTCTGGTGTGTCTTCGTGGGTGTTGTCTTCTAATTTACCAATCTCTGGAGCTTGTTTCTCCTTCACACCGCTGATCGTAATCTTCTCAATCTCCGCTGTGTATTCCTCCATGTGGCTGCTATACTTCTGGCTTGCGTTCCAGTTTGTGCGTTCCAAATGTTCACAAAACTTTATTGTCCATGTAATTGTCCAAGCAATCTTGGAATAGTTTGATATCTATTAGAGAGAGGAAGTTACTCAATAGCCATCAGCATTTTTACTTCTTTTAAACCTTTGTTTTTTGGATCCAAATTTGGATCAGAGCAAATACCGAAACTATACTCGATCTATTGTGTGCATTTTTTTGTGTTCTAACTTTTTTTTTATCACAGTGACCCCTTACGGCAGATCGAAATTCATAGAGTAAGGAACTTGTCCACTTGGAAATAATCCATAATTCTTAACAGAAAAATGTATAAGTAATAAGCCCCAAAATAGGCTCCTTATGACAAAAATGATTCGTTCTAATGGGCAGAAAATTAATATATTGGTAATAAATAAATAACAATAATAATGAAAATAAGAATAAAAATGAAAATGAACATAAAAATAAAATTAAAAAAAATAAATATAAATAAATATAAATATAGTAATAATGAAAAATAATAAATAATAATGAATAATGCAAATATAAAAATATAAATGTGAAAAAATATATATAAATAAAAATAAATATAAAAATAAATAGAATTATATGAATGATAAAAATATTAGACTTTATATGTTGAGTTTTCAATTTCCCTCTTGAATGTCAACCCTTCTCTCTCCATATTGACACCAATATTGCATTTTACAGAAAACAAAGCAAATCAATCTCTATATTTAATCCCCTTGGCTCCAGCGTCTGCAGTCTATGTATCCAAAAGGTTTCACGTTGGGACAGAGATCTCAATCTGTCCCCTCCCCTCCAATGTAGATCAATCTTTTCTATTCCAATGCATAGTAATTTTTTAAGATCAAACGTGGGACAAGAATTGCAGTGCACCGGAACCGAGTGGGACACAAGACCGTTTCTAATGTTGTTGGCATGTTCCAACAATCTGACCTTTAGTAAACGCTTAGTTTGTCCTACATATTGTTTGCCGCACGGACACTTCTTGGGGTGAAGGGGGTTATATTGGCCACATTCCAGGTTCTGTTGGTGGCCTGTACCCTCCGCTGTCATGGACCATCTCCTAGTCCAATCGCTGCCAAGAAGGTGGTGGCCTCTGCCACGTCAGTGATCTTGATTTTCTTTCCATCTCTGGTGACCATATGGGATCCATCTGTATGGTATTCCTGCCTTCTGAAGCCATTGTGTCATGGGTTTCATTGTTTTCCTCCATAATAAGGTGGAGCGGTATAGATCCTGGAAGATCGATATCTTATGAGACTCAAAGTCCATTGGTGATGTATTGTGACCGTCGCCGTCATTTGCGGCTACTTTATCTTCCACCTAATAGGAACCTTGTCAAAAAAACATGGCCAAAAAGACAAAACATGGCCACCGATATTTTCGGCCACTGTTTGACCTTCACAATATGGCCGCCACAATTTGCCTCTTGTCCTTCACAATATGGCCGACGGCATCCAGATCGGTTATGTAATCATTTACTATATATCCCATGTGGCATTGCGACCAATTACACACCCACGTCACGTGACCAACTTCCCAATGCTATTTTCACTTAATGTAACCCTCGTTTTGTATAACATTTATGATATTTAACCTCTGTACTACACTAAGAATATAATTTAATACATTTTATGTACTTTAAAAATGTTTTTAAATATGTTGAATTCCGATTGGATAATGCTAATTTTGGTCCAATTTTAAACACAGTTATCCCTATATAAACTCCTATAGCAAGGTTGAGTGTTTTTATTCCATTTGATAAAGCCTGTAAAGGTGAAACGCGTAATGGACTATTATGACTATTGTGTATTTTAACTTATTAAATGTTTGTTGGTCACCTTTTTGTGCCAATTACCTTTGTTATATGCACTTTCCCTGGTCATTTTTAGTTTTAAACTTCAAGTAATCCCAAGGTGGGGATAATACCACCAACGCTGTGTTTATAAAGCAGTCAGCCTGCTCTATCCTTGTAAGTATAATTTTACTTCAGTTTATTAGAGATTACTTTATTTTATTGAGAGCACTATCTGTTGCCTTTTTTATTCCTTCCTGAGTGTGTGGACGTGGTGGACATTTGCTGCATATCCTTTAAAGCGGGGATTATACCGCTGTACGCCCATACAGCTAGAGCTGGCTATAGCTCTTCTAAATGTAAGTGTTCCATTGTTATCATATACTGTTATCTGATTGAATTATACAGTCTGCACTATCACCTGCTCCTGTTTCCTGACTTTTATATCATCTTGGTGTGAACGTGGTTGACAGCTGCCGTTTATCCTTTAAAGCAGGGATTATACCGCTGTACGTCTATACTGCTAGAGCTGGCTATAGCTCTTCCAAATGTGAGTGTGCCATCGTTACCTTTTCCTTATATAAAAGACTGTACTCAACTAGCTACACTATCACCTATCCCTGTCTTTTGTCTCCCATATTATCTATGGTCAAGCTGAATTGAGGACAGTACATCCAATCAAGCACTGACTTTTTCATCTTTGGATTATAAAAACTTTCTTTGTGAGAATTTGTGCCAAATAAGTTGTACTATTAGTGTTTACCTGTGGCACAGCCCTTCCCTTTTCTTTTGTTCTTCTTATTATGAATAGCTCTCATCAAAGCTTGTTTGTTTTGTCTTGTCCCACAACAAAGTATTATGTCCCTTGGGGCCATAGGTGGTGCCTTAGGAGATTTGGCTATGTGGTAAGCTCCGTCGTTTGTGAATTGCTTGGCTTGCTTTCAGGGCCAGCCTTAGGCCTTTAGGCGCCCTGTGCGAAAAATCTTTACAGCGCCCCCCCACGTCCCCTGTCATCCATGTATGATGTAATGTTTGTGTTGTCTGTGTATGTGATAGGTGTGAGAACTGCGTGATGACTGTGTGTGATATTTGGGTGTATTAACAGTGTGTGATATGCGTGTATTGGTTGTATGTGATATTTGTGCTGGGTTTATTGCCTGTGTGTGATGGTTATTTAATTCAGATAAAAACATGCATTTAGGCCTGTGTGTGAATGCAGAGTTATGTGCACACAGTCTCAGAGTGAAATGCACACAGCTATAAATATACACTGTCAAATCCACCACATGCACATAGTTGCAGGCAGATAGTCACATACACAGGATCAGGCAAAAACACACAGGTACAGGCAGTAACACACATACACAGTTACAGGTAGATAAACACACACACACACACACAATTACAGTCAGACAGCCACACACACACATACAGTTTTACACACACACACACACAGTCTTACACACACATACTTACATGCAGACAGTCACACAAACACACGCAGACAGCCACACACACACACAGGCAGCCACACACACACAGAGAGCCACACACATACGCACAGGCAGACAGCCACACACACACACACACACACACACACACACACACACAGGCACACACAGACAGACATCCACACACACACACAGAGGCAGGCAGTCACACACAGACAGTAGTCACACACAGGCAGACAGACACACACACACACACACAGGCAGTCATACACACAGACACACACACACACACAGGCAGACAGTCATACACACAGACACACACACACACGCAGACAGTCATACACACACAGGCTGACAGTCACACACACACACAGGCAGAAAGTCATACACAGACACACACACACACACACAGGCAGACAGTCACAAACAGACACACACACAGACACACACACAGGCAGACAGTCACACACAGACACAGGCAGACAGTCATACACACATCGACACACATACAGGCAGACAGTCCCACACAAACACACACACAGACAGACAGTCATACACACACACACACACACACACACAGGCACACACACACAGACACACACACAGGCAGACAGTCACACACAGACACAGGCAGACAGTCACACACACACACACAGACACACAAAACACGCACGCAGACAGTCACAGACACACACAGGCAGACAGTCACACTCACACTGACAATCACACATAGTTACCTCTGTTCATTGTGGAGGCAGTGCAGCTCCTGGAGACTGTTTGTTGGGGAAGCAGGGACTCCTTCTTGCTTTCCCTGCAGCAGTTACCCAGCACTTTTAGCTTCGCCCCGTCGAAGGAAAGCCCTGCCCCCGCCGCAATTTTTTTTTAAATTTGTTTTTAAAATCCCAGCCATGTGTGAGCTGTGTCGGCCGCACGGCGCCCCCTGCTTCATGGCGCCTTGTGCGGCTGCACACCCCTAAGGCCGGCCCTGCTTGCTTTACTGGGAGTAGTGTATTCACTAATCGCCTAATGAAGTGAGGTAGCTCTTCTATCGCCACTGTGTCCGAGACCCCTTTTATCTTCAGGTTTTTCTGGCGAGTTCACTTTCAGCGTACTCAATAAAATAGAGTAATCTCTATCCACTTTCAGCGTCAGGGTCGATTGGTGTGCATGCAGCTTCCTGACCGAGTCTCCCACTGCTGCAAGGTTGCGCTGTAGGTCGGTTATATAGGTTTCCGAGGTCTGAATGCGGGTTGTGACCGCCTGTATTTCAGACCGCACCACAGCTATTGGAGTAGCTGTTGGAGTCTTACAAAGATATTCTCAATGTCCTGTTTTGTTGCAGGGACCATACTTGCTGGGGTAGTTGTGGCTGGGTGTCCAGTCATGGGAGGCCCCAGAGCATTCACATTCTCCCCTTCTTCCTCCTGAAGGTTAGAGGCCTCAGCCTCTGCTTGCTCCATCCCCCTTAGTTTGGGTGTGCGTTAGAGTAGTGTGCCGATGTCTTGTACTTCTTTGGGTGTTTGTACCTGAGATTTTTGGGTCTTCTTTCCCATCTCTTCCGGCTGTTGGGGCTGTGTCTGCCGGGATTCGGGTGTAAGCCAGTCTGGGTCCCACCAGGCCGCAAAGGCATTTGTTGTGCTTTTCAGGCTGGCCGTGTGGGAGGTCTTATTAGGTCAGCATTTGTGTTTCGTGTCCGGCGGCTGAAAGAACGGCATCAGTGTGTGCCTCTCCGTCTCCTATAGCCGATTCCAGTCCACAGGTAGGTCGATGCTCGACAGAAATTAAGATTAAGGTTAGGTTGCTATGTTAGATGTGTAGAGCTCCAGAAATGGCATCTGTGCTGGCTCGTTGCTAAGTTCTGGTTCTGTGCACGGAGACTGTTAATGTCTGTCTTATTACATACTGTTTCTTCTATTAGAATTACATTTTCTTTTTAAAGGCTGGAATTATTTAAAAAACAAAACAAAAAAACAGCAAGCAAAATGTTTAATATTATTTAAAATATGACAAGTACGATAATATTACCATATAATGAGCATATACTATGAGATACCAGCATTGAGAGGCTTAAAATAGCAATACAACACACCTATCACAAGGCCTGCTGTTTAAGGTGTGATTAGGAAAAATGGATGCAGGTGGGCGGTAGTCAGAAAACCTTATATATTTATATTATTTCTTTTCTTACGTAAACTTACACATGCAAGGACAATGGTGTGTAATTCTGTTTTTCTGAATGGTCGGCTTATTTAATTTTATCATCGAAGGAGATATAAATAGAACAGATCGCTAATCCCTTCATTGATTTCTGCCACCCAGACAACCAATGTTTTGTTTAGTGCTCAGAATTGATCTGATTGTGTGTGTTTATATACGAGGTCTGTATGGAAAGTATCCAGCCGTGTAATATGAAAAATAGAGACCTTTATTGAAGGAGATACAAGATATATTGTACATAGGACAATGACGCCTCAGTCCCCTCCAAAGTTGGCACCTTGTGATCTCACACGTTCTCCCAGAGTCTCTTCCACTTTTCAAAAAACTCAGCAAAATCCTTTGTTGGATCCGCCATCAGCTGCCTCGCCGTATTTACCTGATTTACGTCAACAGTCTGAAATCTCTTCCCTTTCAAACATGATTTTGGTTTTGGGAAAAGCTAGAAGTCAAAGGGCTCCAAATCTTTCCACAGATTCTCGACCATCTTTGAAGCGTTTGTGCCACACTTTTATTTGCGCTGCACACATTGCATCGTCCCTGAAATCGTTTCTGCATTCGCGTTATATTAACAATTACTGAGCTTTTTCCAGACAGACCTTCATTAAACAGCAATTTCAAAGATCACAGGATGTAATAGTTTTATTTTTTAAAACACATCACCTAAAAATAACGAGGATTTAGTTACAGTATATGATCATGCTTTGCATAGGCCTGCCACAACGTCAATGTACCCCATTCTATATATGATATACAATTAAAATGCACCCTGCACTGCGGCTAAACACACAATATATCGCTGGGAGCTGCATAAACAACTCAACTATATAAATTTAAAAATCATCGGCACTCTTCTCTACCACAATCTTCCTGTATTCCAATATTTCAGAATTAAAATGAACGTTTCAGCTCCCATTTGAAACTTTCGTGTGTGAGTTTGTGTATTTATGTATAATATATAAAATCACTAGTCTAACAAGCAGTTTGGGGATAATAAATTAACATTAGTAATATGAGCTAACCGTACTGCATACTGTGACCACATTTAATTGCGGAAATCTCAGCAGTGCAAATCCATATTGTTGGTGTGTCTGAGTGTATAACAGAGCTCCACAGTAATAATACTCCCAGTAATGTGTCTGAGTGTATAACAGAGCTCCACAGCAATAATACTCCCAGTAATGTGTCTGAGTGTATAACAGAGCTCCACAGCAATAATACTCCCAGTAATGTGTCTGAGTGTATAACAGAGCTCCACAATAATAATACTCCCAGTAACGTGTCTGAGTGTATAACAGAGCTCCACAGCAATAATACTCCCAGTAATGTGTCTGAGTGTATAACAGAGCTCCACAGCAATAATACTCCCAGTAATGTGTCTGAGTGTATAACAGAGCTCCACAGCAATAATACTCCCAGTAATGTGTCTGAGTGTATAACAGAGCTCCACAGCAATAATACTCCCAGTAATGTGTCTGAGTGTATAACAGAGCTCCACAGCAATAATACTCCCAGTAATGTGTCTGAGTGTATAACAGAGCTCCACAGCAATAATACTCCCAGTAATGTGTCTGAGTGTATAACAGAGCTCCACAGCAATAATACTCCCAGTAATGTGTCTGAGTGTATAACAGAGCTCCACAGCAATAATACTCCCAGTAATGTGTCTGAGTGTATAACAGAGCTCCACAGCAATAATACTCCCAGTAATGTGTCTGAGTGTATAGCAGAGCTCCACAGCAATAATACTCCCAGTAATGTGTCTGAGTGTATAACAGAGCTCCACAGCAATAATACTCCCAGTAATGTGTCTGAGTGTATACAGAGCTCCACAGTAATAATACTCCCAGTAATGTGTCTTAGTGTATAACAGAGCTCCACAGCAATAATACTCCCAGTAATGTGTCTGAGTGTATAACAGAGCTCCACAGCAATAATACTCCCAGTAATGTGTCTGAGTATATAACAGAGCTCCACAGCAATAATACTCCCAGTAATGTGTCTGAGTGTGTAACAGAGCTCCACAGCAATAATACTCCCAGTAATGTGTCTTTGAACTACAATAAATGAGTTTAGAAATCAGTCTGTGTAAATAAGATACATTGTTCTTCTTCTAAATTACAGTTAGTTCTATAAATTGTTATTAGTAAGTCACATAAAAGTTCTCATATCAGCCCTGCCCCTGGACACACCACAACCAGCACCCTAAAATTAAAGTGTCCCATCTTTATCCATTTGAAATGTTGGGAGGTGTGCTGCTCCCTATTGCTGCCACAGAGGGAGATTTGTGGTATCTGCATTTATCATTATAATAATGCGGATTATGGAAACTATAATGAATGGCTCACTGTTTTAAGAAGATATTACGTTATAATAACCAGCCTTGGTCCCAGAGGGCACCATAAACATTACCAAATCCAAATGGTTAACATTAACCAACTTAATGAACAGATTTTGTTAAACTAACCTTTGACTCTGAAATAGAACAGTTGGTTCACTAAACACTGAGCTATCTGAGGGGCACACAATGAGTATTTTGTTCTCATTTTATTGCTTTTCCAAAATAATAAATTGAGGGCTTTCTACTTCTGTAACAGAGAAACATGTTTATATTCAGCGTGACTCTGTAACCCAGAGATGCCGTCCCCCTCCCCCTTATCTGTATTTCTCAATGCTGTGTCTTCAGGCCATCTATAACATAGTTCTGATTATGTGATTGCTCACCATATGCAGAAATTCAATTAAAAATGAAATTAACTGTTACATAGGTGTCAGATTCCAGGGAGTTGGGATCCACAGTCAGTTTCGATTTTACGGTGCAGAGATTGTTGGTAAGGATCAATCGATCCACGATCAGTGCAGGTAGTAAAACATGCGCAGAAACCTTCCCTAAACAGAGTGTTATGGAATGTAGCAATGAGACCTTTCCTTCCTAAGACACACATCCTGGCTTCTTTTTTTCTTTATGTGGCTCCGCGTGGGTGTGACTTTGATGCTGGGAGATGATGTCATACATCAGTAGCCAATCGGTGTGACTAAGAACTCGCCAGCAAACCAAGCAAAATATATTTCTTCCTATGCCTGTGCTATCTTTCACTATACAGTGGACTGATGTGGGTCTGCCCTTGAAGCTCAGTGTTAATTGCAAAACCATCAAATCTAATTTCTACCTTACCGCAGACAAGGCAAAACCAAATCCTGTCTGCATTATCACCATGAGCAGCAGGGCCTATGAATAGGTTCCTACAATATTATTCCGAGGCATTAAAGGAGACTCATAGATGGTACAACAGCTGCCTCTGTGCCAAATACTTTATAAAACTCACAGCATCAACGTCGCTGTCTCTGCACCTCAAACATTAGACCTAATATCTGAGTGTATTTCTGGACTCCTCATATCTCTCTTATTCAGTCTTCACAAGGGCATGGTTTCAGTGACATAATATAGATTTTCTTTAGCATGAAGATATATTGACATTGAAAGTGTGTTTGCTAAAAGGTCAGTTTCGTCAGACAGATGATGTGCAAATAAAAGGGTTTTAAAATCTGTTGAGATGTGAGATAGCTGAACATTAACAGCTTCAAAGAAATGGACGGATAGAGGTACAGAGAAAGAGATAGATGAATCATTTTCAGTTACATTGCAATTGTAACAGTATAAAATACTATTTTATGGTGTCGTGTGCTATAATTGAAGGTTATTCTAGCTGTAATGTACCGATAACTCTTTAATAATTTGCTTTAACTCCAGTAGTGGCACAATTCACAAAGACTAACACACAGACGATCAAAAATAAGTTGGAGGTAATAAAAGAGCAAGTTCTCTAAAGCGTCTCCTCTTTGTTTGGTGGGACACAATAACAGAACAGTACTTAATACAGAATTGTAACAATAAAGATCTAGAGATGATTAGAGGAACAAAGGATCAGCTGTCAAACTCTTGGTGGCACACTGACATCCGAGGTCAAGCTGAAAAAGCAGAAAGAAACACACGGTTAAAGGTTTCTCAAAGTGGAAATAGGTCAATAACACAGTACATGGATAGTCAAATATACAGCCAATTATATGTGCATAACTAGCCAAAATATCATCGATATGGACAACATGTGCATACTGAAAATACAGCGAATAATCGAATACTATGCGAACAATGGAAAACAACTACATGTCTGTTCGTCCACCCATTGTAAAGCGCTGCGGAATTTGATGGCGCTATATAAATAACATCATAATAATAAAGTGAAATAAACAAGAGATACCAAACACAACGTTCGAGAAACAGTGAAAAAAATGAAACCACAAGAAAAATAAAAAGAAGTAAATCTCCAAAGGGAGGGAGGGAAAATATTCGCCATTTGTCATTACTTAAATTAAGGTTATAGGTACACTAAAGCGAGTATAATCTTCAGTTTTATCACATGACCGGAGGCTTCGTATTCATAAAGGGCGCCGTCACCTTTAAGAGCCGACAATACGCAAAGTGTAGGGATCTCTCGAAAAAAAGAGAACATTCGCTTATATTACCTTGACTGGTCTATGTTTGATTTAGTAAAGAGAATTAAAGCAAATTATTTAACTCCTGTCGTGGTAAAATGTGTTCCTATTATTATCTGGTATTAAATCCAACTGGGCGTAAATATCCAAATCAGACGGCAATCCCATCGCTAGATCTCAGTATAAGCACCATGTTTCATTTCTATACAGATCATATGAAGTATGACTCATGAGAATTGTTTGATAACTTTCAACAAAGAGCTCCCTATTTTCTCCATCAGATTCTAAATGAAATCTCATCGCTCGCTACTCACCATGTGATACGGACATTAATAATATTTCTTTAGTATAATGACTTTTTCCCTTATTAGTCCGTTTTATTTCTGTAGCCTTTTCCTGAACTTGGGATAAATGACTTAATATGAAAGTTATTTAATGACATAATCGTTCTATCGATGGGATTGACTCGGTCACCTTTTAATTATTTGGCGATTTAGTTTTGCTTTATATTTATATTTACTGCTATTAAATTAATAAACTGATAGCATTTTACTATGGTTTATTCAATAAACAGTCAATTGTAGTCAATTGAAAACAGAATTGTAAAATTTACTCTAAAATAACTAAGTTTTGGCTATCAGTGAAATGGAGAATTTTTTCTAATTCTAATATTTTGGATTAAAATCTCTGTTCTGAAGAAATCAGTACATCTTTACAAAATGTTTCTAAAGACGAGCTGAAAGTGAAGCAGATTGTAGATGCAGGTGATTACATTCTGAAGGACGTGTGACGTAAGATGTAATAAGGATTGAGCGTGAATGAGAGAACGTCAAGGTTCCCAAACAGCATCATTTTCTGAATTCCCATTACAGCGCAGGTCACTTTGATTAGCAGAGGTGACTTTGGCAGAATGACTGAACTCAAAGGAACACATTAAATGTTAAATTCTGCAAGAAATTCGTGTGTTGTACAAGTTAATGCCTTAATGGTCTACGAACGCAATTGAATGTAATGCAATTGAACGTTTGTTGATGCAGTTATAAGGCCTCTTGTTAAGAGTATCTGCATTCGCACATTTATTCTGAATTTATTTAGAAAAATAAAAACATTGTCTTTCTTTTTAAATATATAAACTCTTAATGGGAACCCTAACTGTGGATATTTGAGGACCAATGTTATTGGGCCTTGCAGAGTTTTCGTTAATGATCAGTACGGCCAGATCTGACGGGCTGCTGTTTGATTCTTATCCCAAATATCTATAGGATGACCTCTCAGTCTGACTCTTTATCTCTCAATCCAAATTTTACTTCTTTATCAAAAGCCAAAGTGCATGCAGCTGAGACCAGGATGTGCCAATAAACAAAGCTAAATCCTTTATCTGTGACAGCCTGATCGGGAGTTTATCGGGAGTTTATCCTGGATCCCTTTCAAAGTGCAGAGTGACGTCAGATATTGCTGGTATCTACAGGTAGATTTGGAGCCTCTGATAGTCATAATGGATGATTTGGCAACTTTGTTTATGCTGGGCCATTGAAATCCGTCTTATCACATTTAGTTAATTAGTTTACAGAATATAGAGGAAAACAGGGGGATGTGGAATTGTCAGGGCTCAAAGGAACACTATAGTCACCAGAACAACTACAGCTTATTGAATTTGTTCTGGTGAGTAGAATCATTACCTTCAAGCTTTTTGCTGTAAACACTGTCTTTTCAGAGAAAATGCAGTGTTTACATTACAGTCTAGTGATAACTTCACTGGCCACTCCTCAGATAGCTGCTAGAGGTGCTTCCTGGGGCAGTGCTGCACAGTGTGACTGACATTCAGTGTCTCCACCCTCTGCATGCAGACACTGAACTTTCCTCATAGAGATACATTGATTCAAAGGATCTTTATGAGGAGATGCTGTGGGTCAGATCTGTGTTTGGCTTTTCCTGTCTCTGCTCCTGATCTGCCTCCTTGACAGTCTCAGCCAATCCTATGGGAAAGCATTGTGATTGGCTTTTGTTCAACACATTTGATGATGTCAGCCAAGCAGGCAGACAGGGGCAGAGCCAGCAGCTACAGACTTGAATACAGGTAAGATTTTACTACATTTAGGAAAAATTAGGGTGGTCCATGGGGACTAGATTGTGTTTTAAACATTATAGGGTCAGGAATGCATGTTTAACCAATGTTGTTGAGCTGGAACCTCAATGAGAAGAAGATTTTTTTTTTTTAGTTTGGTGAATATGCAGTTCCTTTGTGGATTTTGATGTCGGAGCCAATTTAAGAGTTTTCTGGTCAATGTGGGTATTACAGAGTGCAAACATAGACCGTGTCTAGGTATATCACCACCGACGCCTTGTGACAAAGCTGTCCAATTTTATCCATAAGCAACACGCCTAGAGTATAATAATAATCTCAATATATTTCTTTAACCTACTGTAGCCTGATATCTATATCTACCTCTGCCCTAGACGTCTTTCTTCTTCGCTCCACGAGTCTAATTTTCTTCAGGAATCATCATCATTTCATCTCTCCTTTCTTTTCCAATTCAACCTCCGCCTTCGCTTCCATATCTCCGCTCCTTCCTTTTACCGCTTCTTCTTCATTCACTCTTCCTTTCACTTTTCATTTCCTCCTTCCCATATTATTCTGTCTTTACATTAATCTCACTTTTTTTACACAAATATTTCCATTTCAGTCAAATTCTCCATTAGACCCCCCATACCATCTTCCTTTAACGATCTGTATCTCTATCCCCCCATTTTAAATGGGACCATTTTATATTTTCCAAGTCAGAATTCTCTTTCAATTGCCTCTGGTCTCCTCTCGATCCAGTGTTCCATCATTTCCCCGTCCCTCTGTCCCTCCATCCCTCGTTCTCCCCTCCACATTTGTTTCCATGATGCTGTGTTTTGTTTCCAGATCAGAATGTCATCCGCTGTTCATCTACCACATTTTAATGTAATGCTATTTTACAAGAGACTAAAAATGGCTTATTTTATTCCCTGGAACTGTGTTTCACAGGAAAAATAAACTGGATTCTAGGGGGGAAGGGAGAGTGAGCAGACAGCAAAGAAATTAAACGTCAGAGAAAAAAAAAAAAACAACTGTAACTAAATAAATAGTGGAGGAACAGATAGAATTGGAGGTAGCAGTATAAACCCAGGATGGTTGACGGATAAATATAAGAATTACAAAAAATTTTGAATTGCAGAGTATAACATTCATTACACTGTGCCCCGTAGTATGACCATCAATACACTGTGCCCCATAGTATGACCATCAATACACTGTGCCCCGTAGTATGACCATCAGTACACTGCGCCCCGTAGTATGACCATCAGTACACTGCGCCCCATAGTATGACCATCAATACACTGTGCCCCGTAGTATGACCATCAATACACTGCGCCCCGTAGTATGACCATCAATACACTGTTTCCCCCGTAGTATGACCATCAGTACACTGCGCCCCGTAGTATGACCATCAGTACACTGCGCCCCGCAGTATGACCATCAGTACACTGTGCCCCGCAGTATGACCATCAATACACTGTTTCCCCCGTAGTATGACCATCAGTACACTGCGCCCCGTAGTATGACCATCAGTACACTGTGCCCCGCAGTATGACCATCAATACACTGTTTCCCCCGTAGTATGACCATCAATACACTGTGCCCCGTAGTACGACCATCAATACACTGTTCCCCGTAGTAGGACCATCAATACACTGTTCCTCGTAGTAGGACCATCAGTACACTGCGCCCCGTAGTAAGACCATAAGTACACTGCGCCCCGTAGTATGACCATCAATACACTGTGCCCCGTAGTTCGACCATCAATACACTGTTCCCCGTAGTTCGACCATCAATACACTGTTCCCCGTAGTAGGACCATCAGTACACTGTGCCCCGTAGTAGGACCATCAGTACACTGTGCCCCATAATACGATCATGAGTACACTGCACCCTGTAATATGATCATCAGTACACTGTGCCCATAGTATAACCATCAGTACACTGTACCTCGTAGTTCGACTATCAGTACACTTTGCCCCGTAGTATGACCATCAGCACACTGTGCCCCGTAGTTCGACTATCAGTACACTGTGCTCGGTAGTAAGACCATAAGTACACTGTGCCCCGTAGTTTGACCATCAGTACTCTGGCCCTGCAGTATGACCATCAGTACACTGCGCCCCGTAGTAAGACCATAAGTACACTGTGCCCCATAGTATTACCATCAGCACACTGTGCCCCGTAGTTCGACCATCAATACACTGTTCCCCGTAGTAGGACCATCAGTACACTGTGCCCCGTAGTAGGACCATCAGTACACTGTTCCCCATAATACGATCATGAGTACACTGCGCCCTGTAATATGATCATCAGTACACTGTGCCCATAGTATAACCATCAGTACACTGTACCTCGTAGTTCGACTATCAGTACACTTTGCCCCGTAGTATGACCATCAGTACACTGCACCCCATAATATGACCATCAGTACTCTGGCCCTGCAGTATGACCATCAACACACTGTGCCCCGTAGTAAGACCATAAGTACACTGTGCTGCGTAGTACGACCATCAGTACACTGCGCCCCGTAGTATGACCATCAATACACTGTGCCCCATAGTATGACCATCAGTACACTGTGCCCCATAGTATGACCATCAATACACTGCGCCCTGTAGTACGACCATCAGTGCAATGTGCCCCGTATTATGACCATGAATACACTGTGCCCTGTAGCATGACCATCAGTGCACTGTGCCCCATACTATGACCATCAGTACACTGTACCCCGTAGTATGACCATCAGTACACTGTGCCCTGTAGTATGACCATCAATACACTGTGCCCCATAGTATGACCATCAATACACTGTGCCCCGTAGTACGACCATCAATACACTGTGCCCCGTAGTAAGACCATAAGTACACTGTGCTGCGTAGTACGACCATCAATACACTGTGCCCCGTAGTAAGACCATAAGTACACTGCGCCCCGTAGTATGACCATCAATACACTGTGCCCCATAGTATGACCATCAGTACACTGCGCCCCGTAGTAAGACCATAAGTACACTGTGCCCCATAGTATTACCATCAGCACACTGTGCCCCGTAGTTCGACCATCAATACACTGTTCCCCGTAGTAGGACCATCAGTACACTGTGCCCCGTAGTAGGACCATCAGTACACTGTGCCCCATAATACGATCATGAGTACACTGCGCCCTGTAATATGATCATCAGTACACTGTGCCCATAGTATAACCATCAGTACACTGTACCTCGTAGTTCGACTATCAGTACACTTTGCCCCGTAGTATGACCATCAGCACACTGTGCCCCGTAGTTCGACTATCAGTACACTGTGCTCGGTAGTATGACCATCAGTACACTGCACCCCATAATATGACCATCAGTACTCTGGCCCTGCAGTATGACCATCAACACACTGTGCCCCGTAGTAAGACCATAAGTACACTGTGCTGCATAGTACGACCATCAGTACACTGCGCCCCGTAGTATGACCATCAATACACTGTGCCCCATAGTATGACCATCAGTACACTGTGCCCCATAGTATGACCATCAATACACTGCGCCCCGTAGTACGACCATCAGTGCAATGTGCCCCGTATTATGACCATGAATACACTGTGCCCTGTAGCATGACCATCAGTGCACTGTGCCCCATACTATGACCATCAGTACACTGTACCCCGTAGTATGACCATCAGTACACTGTGCCCTGTAGTATGACCATCAATACACTGTGCCCCATAGTATGACCATCAATACACTGTGCCCCGTAGTACGACCATCAATACACTGTGCCCCGTAGTAAGACCATAAGTACACTGTGCTGCGTAGTAGACCATCAATACACTGTGCCCCATAGTAAGACCATAAGTACACTGCGCCCCGTAGTATGACCATCAATACACTGTGCCCCATAGTATGACCATCAGTACACTGTGCCCCGTAGTACGACCATCAGTACACTGCGTCCCGTAGTATGACCATCAATACACTGCGCCCCGTAGTATGACCATCAATACACTGCGCCCCATAGTATGACCATCAGTACACTGTGCCCCGTAGTATGACCATTAGTACACTGTGCCCTGTAGTATGACCATCAATACACCCAGACCTCTTGGTAATTGATAGAGCCCACCACCTGCGCAGACCTAGCCACCTACCTGCCACTACAGGGATGTAATTGCACGCATCCATTTCTACCACGTGAAGAAGCGAATTACAAAAGCCTGTAGGAATACCTCCCTTCCTGAACCACACGCTAACATCAAAGTCTTCGCAGACCTGTTGGCTGCCATGCTGCAGTTTAGGAAATAGATGTCCCTGATCACTACCACGCTCCGATCCAATGATATCAGCTACCTATGGGGATATCCGGCGAAGTTGCTGGTGCAGAAACGGAGTGATCGATGCCGTGGCGACGGAAACTGATGGCCTAAAAAAGCTACAGGACTGGGGTATACCACTACCTATGCCTCTGGCGTCTTCACCGACTAAAGTCCCCAGACTGACATCGGAATAAACTCCCGCCTAAGGGCAGAAGGCCCTCCCGTGTAGGGTATTGTGTACTGGTGCACATTCTATGTTCTTACTAAAGAGATACTAAAGAGATGCTTATGACACTTATGTTTCATGCAAGCTGTACACTTAGTTATAATGCGCTAGATTTTAAGGTTAGAACCCGACACTGCCCGATTAGCAAGACCGCTCACAAGAATGTATAGCAGTAAAGCAGAATGTAGAGAAAGGAAAACATTTTTAAAAATAAAATAAAAAAATTTAAAAAAAGGGGAAAAAAATTAATAATTTATTTTTTATTAAAAATGAAAATAAAAATAACGATTGTATAGCACTTGAGCATAGTTACGCTTCAAAGCAGAAAACCTTTAGTTGTACGGCACCTTAAACCAAGGCACATACTATGCCTTAGCATATGCGATGACTCAAGGTTTGTATATCTACTCTTCTAGGGTTAGACCTCAGAGTAGTACATTCAGCTGTTTATAGCCAACACCTGCTACGATTTGATTGCTAAATATCCTAGAAGGGCCCATGTTAGCAAAACACAGGTATACCCTGGGACGGACGCCCGCCCGCCCGCCCGCCCGCCCAAGGTGGGCATCATACTTAAATACACACTATATATCCTCGCTTGAGAGAGATGTTGTGACGAGAGCAATCTCGCCACATTGCATTGGAGAAGCCTGGTTGCTCGCCTGCTGCCTTTGGATTATGGCCCCATGTTAAAAGACCTCTTTTCTGAATCCATACGCTACCTAGGCCTGACAATCACTAAAAATCCTGCAAACCTTATGTCAGCAAACTATGTTGCAGTTTGGAACAAGTGCAGTCAACTACTGAAACAATGGTACTGGACAGACCGCATCGTGACACTCAAAATGTTGATACTACCGAGGCTGCTGTACCTCTTTCGCCCTATTCCCCTTCCGCCTCCCTCCCACCTACTTTAAGACCATTCAGGCTGATATGGAGAAGTTTGTATGGGCAGGAGGCAAAGCCAGAGTAGCCGCGAATGTCTTACAGGCCCCCCAGAAACAGGGAGGTTTAGCATTACCTAATGTCCATGGCTACTATTACGCGGCAGTACTAGCTGCTGCTATCCCCCACATAATCTCTGAACCCAAACCACCGCTCCCTAGAGCGAGATCAATTAGATAACCATGAAAACCTGCACCTGCTTTGGACACCATCGCATCTCAGGCCTGACTTGCCGACACTTCCCCCCAGATACTGCTGTTGTTTCAAATCTGGGATAAGTACAGACCTAGGTTAGGCAGTACACCTAGCCTCTCCCTGGCATCCCTCCTAAAGGCCATACCCTACATCATCCCAACATTTAATGCCCTACTGTGGCACCGAGGAGGCGCGATGCACCTATACCACCTATTTGATGCCCATAAACTACTAGACTACACGAGCCTAGCCGACAAATACGCACTCCCACAGTCCTCGCAGTACTCGTACCTCCAGCTACACTCCTATATCTCTAAAGAAGTGAAACGTTTCTTAGACACCTCTAGAGATGCTAATAGGTTACCTGCATGGGAACAAATGTGTATAGGTTACAGTTAGTTATACTGGGTAGGTTTATATTATTAACGGGACACTCCAGGCTCCCACACACATTAGATGCACTGTGTAGGTTAGGTTACAGTTAGTTATACTGGGTGGGTTTATATTATTAAAGGGACACTCCAGGCTCCCACACACGTTAGATGCACTGTGTAAGTTAGGTTACAGTTAGTTATACTGGGTGGGTTTATATTATTAAAGGGACACTCCAGGCTCCCACACACGTTAGATGCACTGTGTAGGTTAGGTTACAGTTAGTTATACTGGGTGGGTTTATATTATTAAAGGGACACTCCAGGCTCCCACACACGTTAGATGCACTGTGTAGGTTAGGTTACAGTTAGTTATACTGGGTGGGTTTATATTCTTAAAGGGACACTCCAGGCTCCCCCACACGTTAGGTGCACTGTGTAGGTTAGATTAGTCAGTTATACTGGGTGGGTTTATATTATTAACGGGACACTCCAGGCTCCCACACACGTTAGATGCACTGTGTAGGTTAGGTTACAGTTAGTTATATTGGGTGGGATTATATTATTAAAGGGACACTCCAGGCTCCCACACACGTTAGATGCACTGTGTAGGTTAGGTTACAGTTTGTTATACTGGGTGGGTTTATATTATTAAAGGGACACTACAGGCTCCCACACACGTTAGGTGCACTGTGTAGGTTAGGTTACAGTTAGTTATACTTGGTGGGTTTATATTATTAAAGGGACACTCCAGGCTCCCACATACGTTAGATGCACTGTGTAGGTTAGGTTACAGTTAGTTATACTGGGTGGGTTTATATTATTAAAGGGACACTCCAGGCTCCCACACATGTTGGGTGCACTGTGTAGGTTAGGTTACAGTTAGTTATACTGGGTGGGTTTATATTATTAAAGGGACACTCCAGGCTCCCACACACGTTAGATGCACTGTGTAGGTTAGGTTACAGTTAGTTATACTGGGTGGGTTTATATTATTAAAGGGACACTCCAGGCTCCCACACACGTTAGATGCACTGTGTAGGTTAGGTTACAGTTAGTTATACTGGGTGGGTTTATATTATTAAAGGGACACTCCAGGCTCCCACACACGTTAGATGCACTGTGTAGGTTAGGTTACAGTTAGTTATACTGGGTGGGTTTATATTATTAAAGGTACACTCCAGGCTCCCACATACGTTAGATGCACTGTGTAGGTTAGGTTACAGTTAGTTATACTGGGTGGGTTTATATTATTAAAGGTACACTCCAGGCTCCCACACACGTTAGGTGCACTGTGTAGGTTAGGTTACAGTTAGTTATACTGGGTAGGTTTATATTATTAAAGGTACAATCCAGGCTCCCACATACGTTAGGTGCACTGTGTAGGTTAGGTTACAGTTAGTTATACTGGGTGGGTTTATATTATTAAAGGGACACTCCAGGCTCTCACACACGTTAGATGCACTGTGTAGGTTAGGTTACAGTTAGTTATACTGGGTGGGTTTATATTATTAAAGGGACACTCCATGCTCTCACACACGTTAGATGCACTGTGTAGGTTAGGTTACAGTTAGTTATACTGGGTAGGTTTATATTATTAAAGGGACACTCCAGGCTCCCACACACATTAGGTGCACTGTGTAGGTTAGGTGGAGTTGCTGTGGCGCCCTCCCAGAGTAAGTAGTCAAACTGTTTAAAAAAACGTTTGATAACTTATCAAGGTCTGCCGGGTTAGGGGTTGTAGTGTGCGTGTGTGAGAGGGGTGCAGTGTATGTATGGGGAAGCAATTTGTATATTGGGAGCAGTGTGTTTGTGTGTGTAAAGGGTGTAGTGTGTGTATTGGGAGCAGTGTGTTTGTGTGTGAGTGGCGCAGTGTGTTTTTGTGTGAGGGGTGCTATGTGTGTATGGGGGGCAGTGAGTGTATTGGGGCTGTGTGTGTATTGGGGGCTGTGTGTATTGGGGGCTATGTGTAAGGGGCTGTGTATGTAAGGGGCTGTGCTGTGTGTGTGAGGGGGCTGTATGTGTAAGGGGGCTGTGTGTGTGAGGGGGCTGTGTGTGTAAGGGGGGCTGTTTGTGTGTGTGTGTGTAGGGCTGTGTGTGTGGGGGGCTGTGTGTGTGAGGGGGCTGTGTGTGTGTGAGGGGCTGTGTGTGTGTGTGTGTGGGGCTGTGTGTGTAAGAGGGGGGCTGTGTGTGTGAGGGGGCTGTGTGTGTGTGTGTAAGGGGGACTATGTGTGTGTAAGGGGGGACAGTGTGTGTAAGGGGGGGCTATGTGTGTGTAAGGAGGGGCTGTGTGTGTAAGGGGGGCTGTATATTTGTGTGTGGTGTAGGGGGTTATAGTTTGTGTGAGGGGATAGGGGGCAGATTAAAGATAAAAAAAAATTATTATTAAATAACTAAATAAATAAATATAGATAATGTCCCCCCTCCCTTCTTACTTTTGCTGAGGGAGGGGGAGACATTGCTTTCTCTTCCATTCCCTGGTGGTTCTAGTGGTGGAGTGAACTCTAACCTGCAGCTCAGGCTAGAGTTCACTCTCGCGAGCATGGAGTGTTGCCATGGTAATAGCTCCCCCGGGTTCTCTCTCTCACTCCCTCCCCTGCCGGCCGCCCAGCAATCTGCCTGTGGGCCGGGGAGGGAGATCACTGATCCGTGATGGCAAACAGCAGGCCTGGTGCTTGGATAGCACCAGCCCTGCATGGGCCGGCAGGGGAGAGCCTCGGGCAGCTATATTTTCTCGGGGGGCAATTACTGGGTGGGTTCTTATTATTAAAGGGACACTCCAGGTTCACACAACAAAATGTTTTGTATTAAATTATCTTTCCTCTTAATGTGTGGTTTTTCTTTTCTTCCAGATGGGAAATGGATCCGAATCCTTAGAATTTCATTCCTCAATATCGGAAAACAACGATATCATTTTAGGTGTTCTCTATTCTGTGTTTGGTAATGTATTTACAGTATTGTATTGTTTTTGACATTCTGCACATTATAAATTCTGTGTATTCAAATGAATTTTCTAAGCACCAAAACAACTGTAACTTAACAAAACAGTTTTGGTGTATAGATCACGCCCCTGCAGGATGCAGGAGATAAAAAAAAAATTCTATAGTAAGTTAATACGTGATTGGAAACTATTTTGTTTCATGCAGGCTGAGTGAGTCACAGCCAGGGCAGGTGTGGCTAGGGCTGTATAAACAGAAACAAAGTGATTTAGCCCCTAAATATCAGATACATGAGCAGTGATACTGCAGGAGCGTGATCTATACACCAAAACTACTTCATTAAAGAGACACTATAGGCACCCAGACCACGTCATCTCATTGAAGTGGTCTGGGTGCAGTGTCCCTGTCCCCTTAACTCTGTAGCTGAAAAATTGCAGTTTTACAGAAATGTTTACATTGTCGGGTTAACACTGCCCCTAGTGGCCGTCTCCCAGTTTAATTCTGTGTAACAACACTTGACGTCCTCACACTTTGCGTCTTGCAAATCCGAATTGGAAAGCATTGATTTAATTCTCGCTAGTTCAGAATCAGTCCTTTTGTACATGTTTTTATTCCTAACATTATATAGTGCTCCCTTAAGCTGACGTTGTTTTGATGGCTATAGTATCCCTTTAACTTGTATCATTCTTTAAATTGGTGGAGTTCTAATTGATCCCAGAATATTCCTCCATTGAATTGTAAATGTATCCAGATAGGCATCTGTCCTTTAAAACGCTCAGCCGACGAGCTTGAAATGAGCTATTATCTGCAAATCTATTTGTAAACAGATCACTTAAAATTTCTATTACAGATAATGTACCTGTGTGCAGATGTTATGTTAAAAATAGTTTGTCAATGCCTGCACCATTTCAATTAGTAGCGTCTGTCTCCCTTGCTACGAGACTAGAGAAAGAGGTCGTACATTCGGCAACTATAAAACGGTTAATGTGAGCAGGTTCATATAGCGTGACTCAGTCTGTAACAGGAAAATAAACATGAAGAAAAAGAAGTTGTATAACAGCAGAATGTCTCATGATGGGTTTTGCAGAAATTAGTCACAGGAAATTTTTAAAATTTTTTTGAATTTCAGTAGGGTCAAACTTCCTGTAATCCCCTCAAAGCCGCAGCAGATTCCTCTGTGTATCTGAGTCTTGCTGCTACATCCCCCCCACCCCCCAATACAGGAATTTGTTATTGATTACATTTAACCATACATTGATTGATTAAAAGGAAAATGTAACTTTTCTGAATATCACACGCTTAAAAAATACATTGGAAATCACCTAAAACACGTGTTAACCTTTTTTCCCTTTCCTTTTCTTAGTGAGATGCTCTGTTTTCTTTTAAATGTATATTACAATATTGGCTAATGACATCACAATCCAGTTCAGTCCTGGCACAGCCAAGGCACAGAATGCATTGGAAGAGGAGAAATAGAAATATTGTATGTTTCTCCTCTCTCTACGCTCTCTCAGTGCTGACTGACAGGTAGAAGGGGCAGGGCTTATAAGAATGACTGACTGACAGGGAGATAAGATGGAGGCGCTTCGAATATAGATAAATACAGAAGTGCTGATTTCTACATTTAATTTAATTTTTCAGACACCATAAACTCTTTTTTTGTTTTTTTTTAAATGTAGCTCTCCTGGGGAGAGAGAGTTATCCTTTTAATTCATGGTTGTTTTCCTATTTTTTGTGTTATATTTGAGGTTTAATGGCTTTGCAGTTGTAAGCGCTAATCTGAGCTGTCTTCGCGCAGGTCTCTTTTCGCTGTCCGGAAACTCAGTCCTGTTATTGGTGGCGTATCGGAAACGATCTATACTCAAACCTGCTGAATTCTTCATTGTCAACCTTGCAATTAGCGACCTCGGCATGACCCTCACTCTGTTTCCATTGGCCATTCCTTCGTTGTTTGCGCACAGGTATTTCATTGGCTAATGAAGGGCGACCATGGATCTCTCAAATCCTAATTGTTACAATTTATCACACTGATTAAACCTGTGTATTTAATGGTGATCACAATAATACATTTATTAAATAAATTGGTTTCACACTGAACCTGTCTTAGGGCGACTTCTGCATTTAAACAGTATTTAAGTCAAAGAAAATAATTTAATAAACTTGATTTTTATTTATTTGTTTATTTCTTTCTTTTTGCATTTGAACTGACAGCTTATATTAAATAATTCAATACAGTAGTAGTGTACAAACTGGAGGGCAAGAGGGTGACAAAATGACATCGCCGTAGGGTGAGGGGACCAGGGCACTCTCTACACTTAATAAAAATTCATTTATGGTGGTCTTACTGCAGTTAATCATTAACCCTGGTAGTCCGGTGAGGTGTAATAATCACCGTTGGTCCAGCAGTAGTTAGTAATAAATCCCTGGTGGTCCGATGGGGTGTAATAATCCCGATTGGTCCAGCAGTAGTTAGTAATTACTCCCTGGTGGTCCGGTGGGGTGTAATAATCCCTGTTGGTCAAGCAGTAGTTAGTAATAAATCCCTGGTGGTCCGATGGGGTGTAATAATCCCGATTGATCCAGCAGTGGTTAGTAATTACTCCCTGGTGGTCCGGTGGGGTGCAATAATCCCGGTTGGACCAACAGCAGTTAGTCATTACTCCCTGGTGGTCCGATGGGGTGTATCAATCCCGGTTGGCCCAGCGTCAGTTAATGAATCTTTGGTTGTCTGGTGTGGACCTATTGGCCTCCACGTTCCTGTCCAGAATTCCAGAATTCATACCGCCCAATGTGGCACCCAGACCATTTCATTGAGATAAGGCAGTCTGGCTGCCTATCGTGTCCCTTTAAACAGCTTCTTCACACTAAAAATACAATATGACTTCAAATAAATGAATAAATACAGATTAGACTCGAGGGACGGATCACATTATTAACCAACCCCAATTTGGCTATTTTGTCATAAAATTTGAAATATCCTGAGCATTCTCACTTTCATATGCACTTCAAGCATCGTAACATAAGGCGATGAATTTAATTTATGTTACTTTGATAAATGGGAATAAAAAATGTACGCAGTAAATATCTTCGGCAAATAGTGTGTTTGAATGACACAGTGCATTTAAATTACCAATGTGTGTGCTGACGCTGAATGCAACAACTTGACGCATTTAACACAGGGAAAATTGTGTCTGTCTGACAGCTTAGGTAGGTTGACCGAACTGCAAAAAATGGGTGTATGTCAGAAAAGAAAGGTAAGACTACAGGGACATTGTATGGACTATAACCACATGATTACGCTGAAGTGGTTTTGGTGCTTAAATTGGCCCTTTAAGGTGACACATGCCTCACTAGACCAGACACGCTTTGGCTCCACTGGCCTCGGCTCTAATTGGGATTTATTCTAATTTCATCAAACGATCCTGAACTCCAAGAAGTACATTTATTTGCCCGGATGAATTAGGATGCAGATTCTGTGATTGCAGCCTGATATCCCCCGAGACATGGAAATTAATCTGCAAACATGCTGGCGCTATCAGGAGTACGTCACTTGCTGCCTCTAGTACAAACTGAAATAGTAAACGTTCGCTATTAGTTGTTGTGTTGAGCATTTTTAATGTAAAACCTCATATTAAATTTGTTTAATCATATGCTTTAATGCACAGAGACGAACGTGATACAAATTAACTTTAATTCTCTGGATCCCTGGTGGAAACACAAGCTCAAAATTGTCTGGGAATTCGTTTTCATAGCATGAGCGCTCTCCCGCGTCGCGCACCATCACCCACCATCACTTCTCCGTCAGATCTTTAGCCAGAAAAGCAATGTTTTACAAGTTAATGTGCAGCATGTAAAGGGTGAAATTATCGCTAAGCATTTAATAGAATGTCTTTGTCTCTCCTCCCCTTCTAGGTGGCTGTTTGATAAAGTCACGTGTAAATATTACGCCTTCTGCGGCGTGCTATTTGGCCTGTGCAGTCTCACTAACCTCACAATGTTGAGCACGGTTTGCTGTATGAAGGTTTGCTACCCAACTTACGGTGAGTTTCATTTTATACCTTTACACAGTAAAAATAAAGATACTTCTGTATGTGTTTATTATTTACAGGGATCTAAAATATGTACATGGCAATAGCTTGGTGACCCAGTCGTTTAAAATAATACCATACCTCCCAAGTGACCCTGTTTAGGAGGGACAGTCCCTATTTTGTGGCTGTTACCTCCCCACCCTGAATTCATGTTACTGATAGTGAGAGTTATGTGTGCTTACCAGGGCACTTACCGTATGTATCCCTAACTATACATTTAGCAATGAATCACACACATATCTGGTCACATGTCCTTGACACAGCAGCCATTTCTTCAACAAGATGACATTCGCGGAGGCTGTACCCAAAAGTTAAAACCTTTATTTATTTTCAAAACAGAATATTGAACCCATTGAGGAATATTTATTTTTACTTTCTGTGTTCTACTTAAAGGGTTAACAAGAATCTAATAGTTAAAAAATAAAAACCATTTTTGAGGTTATAAATACACCCCCCCCCCAAATGTAGCCCAATAACTACTGATTAGAGAGGGAAGGCTGGCTCGCCAATTGTGAAATATTGTACTGTCAATTAACATAATCATTTTATGGTTCGCTTCTTACCTCCACCTCATTAGCCGGCACTTGTAATGAACGGAAATATTTCAGTTCTCCAGAGATGGGATCTGATGATGGCTGCACTGTCAGAAGATGTAAACCAAATAGAAATCAGTAATGGTTTATACCAATTAAACATTGCATTCATCGTTAATGTGATTAATTAGAAAGCTATTGAAATGCAGGTGCACCGAGAAATCGCAATTAATTAACGTCCTAATGCCTTCCTGCAATATAGCATTCTTTCATATTGGGAAGAATTCTCAGAGACTTGGCGATTTGACCGAATTGGGCTGATCCGGTGCATTTCCAAATTTCACAATAGCCAGAATACCCAAATGACAATAGCCAGGCCAATTCACTTCATTCGGAATTCGTTTTGTGGAGCTTACGGCTAGTAGCCACTGCCACTTAACACCGGCTTTGGAGCACTCATTTACAGTTTGAGTGGATGTAGTTTTTTGTTAAGGGGATACTAGAGACACCCTTTCCCCTTCATTTTTAAGCTTCCCTGGCAATGTTTGTTTCGATCTGAATTTTCAAACCTTAATACATTTTTTTAGAACCAAAACTTTTTACTGCACACAAGTTTATTTCTTCCAAATAATATAACCAATGAAGGACATGTTACCAATCTAAATATATAATATAAGAATACATTTTACCGAGCTAGGACCGTGTGTATCATTTTTGGCACCTGTCTATAAAGGTTATAGGTCCCCATTCTAGGTGGACATGTCTGGACTTGGTTTTGGATCCATGTTTGATGTCACACCTTCCCCAATGTTTATATAAGAGTGAATAAGGTGATACTATTGGGCCCCAGCTGTATGTTATATTGGTCTGGCAAACTCCTGTGCAATACATGGCATTCAATATACTAGCTATAACATTGTCCGTTGCTTTATCCAGGAAATAAATTCTCTTTGTCACATTCCCGAATCCTGCTACTTTGTGTCTGGGCCTATGCATTCGTATTTGCAACGGCTCCATTGGCTGATTGGGGGAGTTACGGACCAGAGCCATACGGTACGGCTTGCTGTATTGACTGGAAAGCCTCAAACCGAGAACACAGGGCCATTTCCTACACAGCATCCCTGTTCGTATTCTGTTACATCATTCCCTGCTCCCTGATACTTGTATCCTACACCCTGATACTCCTGACTGTAAAAGGCTCCAGGAAAGCCGTACGGCAGCATCTCTCCCCCCAAACCAAGGGAAATGGCGTCCACTGCCTGATTGTAAAGGTTTGTAACTTTCATTATTGAACGTAGTATGTGTTTAGATCCTGGATGGAATGAGAAGGGAGCTGGGGAGATCTAGATTGAAGGCAAATCCAAATAGTGCTTTTATTCAGTTGGCTAATTCACCAGTCTCTGTGAGGTGTTTCAAATTCAGGGCTGCAGGTTTCATTCCCAGCTGTGTCTGTTCGATATTTTATTCTTTCAATCAGTCATCAATAATAAATGTATACCCTGAATATATTAAAAAAAAACTAATAGAAAATCTTATTGTAATCCGTATGTTTAAGAAAGATGGTTCCTATCGATAATTAAATTTGACCAGTGACATGTTATTCCTAAACTATGAATGCGCATGTTATCTAAGCAGTGTTAACAGTAGTGTCTGATAACAAACTTCCTTTCTGATAACATAACCTCCTGTATGGATCAAGAGAAAGCTTAGTTTTACGTTGCTAGGATTGTCCTTATTTGAATATCAGCATTCTCCTTGTGTGAATGAAGGATTAAATTCCACACTATTTGTATATTTTAAAATGATTCACTAATAAATAAAAATAGCTAATTCCTATTCTAACTCAGCTGGGAAATAATTCCTTATATCCACCTCATTTTCTGTGAAATAATATGAAAACACTTTCTTTTAGAGATGTGTAACGGGGAACAAAATTGTTTCGACTTGTTAATGTTCTAATTTCAATTTGTCTCAAATTCAGAAAATATCGATTTAGACTAATCAAATTTTCTCTAAAAAAATGAGTAATTTCCAAAATTGAGACACCCACCATTCCCTATGTGGAATGAATAAAGGTGGCAAGAATCGCTAATTTGCGATTCTTGCGTAAGATTGACGTAGAGTTACCAAATACCAAATAAGAGAAATATTAACTAAACAGCACCATAATTTGTGTGCAAATCCCGTGTATGGGTACCAGTTTAGTGACCTGTTAAACTGCCGAAAGATCAAAATTTGGAAAACCCTTTATCGTGTGCCCTCCAGCTGTTTAGTAAATAACTTCCTAGTTTGCTATCCTCCTCAAAAGGAATGGATCTGAAATAAAGAAGGGCGAGGCGAGGGAGGTGCGGGTGGACAGGAAAATGGGCCTCAATGCTATAGACTATAACAGGGCAAGTAGAGAACACGTAAGACCACTGAGAAGTAGTCAAGTTGAGAGGGGATAGCAGCATGGACCAGCACCTTAGCTGCATCCAGTGTTCAAAAGGGGCGGATGCGGCATTGACTTGGAGGGAGACAGACACACGAGTAGCAACACTTGAGGGAGGGAAGGCCAGAATTTTTGTTATGTTTAAGGAAGTGAGCAGCCATCCAGTTAAAAATAGCAGAGAGACAGTCAGAGACATGAGTCAAGAGGGACAGAGAGAGATCAGGAGAGGACAGATAGATTTGCGTGTCATCTGCATATAAATGATAATGGAGCTGATGAGTTTACCAAGGGAGCCAGTATAGATAGAGAACAGCAGGGGAACCTTGGGGAACGCCCACAGAGAGAGGTTGGGAGGAAGAGGCAGAGCCAGAAAAAGAAACACTGAAAGAGCACTGGGAGAGGTAGAGGAGCACCAGAAAAGAGCAAAGTCTCATAAAACGAGATTACAGAGGATGAGCAGAAGTTCAAGTTATTGAAGATCAACAGTGTTAAAAGCAGAAAAAAGGCCTAGGAGAATTAGGAGAGAATAGTGACCACTGGATTTAGCCGTAATTAAATCATTGGATAATTTGGACAGGGCCTTTTTACCAGGGTGACGTGCAGAATCCAGAGTGAAGTGGGTCAAGTAGAGAGTTGGATTCAAGGAAGTCTGTCAATCATGCATACACAACGTCGCATACCTCTCAAGGATCTTGGAGGCAAACGGCAGTAGTGAGATAGGGCGGTAGTTGGATGTGGAATTAGGGTCAAGGTTGGGTTTATGGCTGCATGCTTGAAGCATTAAGGAAATATGCCAGAGGAGAGGGAGAGATTGAATAGTTTAGTGAAGAGCAGAGCAATAGAAGGAGACAAAGCGCGACTGAGATACGATGGAATATGATTGATGGAACACGTGGAGGGGTGGGAGCTCCTGAGCAGAGCAGTTGTGAGTGAACATAGAACAGAGGAGGGAGCAGGGTTTGGGGACGTTTTGGCATGAGTAAGATAAAGTAAGATATACATGGGTCAGCCCGGCGTTATACGGTGGTAGAGGCTGGTAATGTGGTGATATCCTCAATTTGAGGAATGAAACATTTACAAGACACAAGTTAAAACTATAAAGCTACTAGCAAATTGACTTGCGTAATAAAAGGCCTTGTTTTATTTCTTTTTATTTCTTGCCACCTTTAAGTCACATTGTTCTTTTTTTGTAGCTGAGTGTTGCGGTTTGTATTGGATTTCTGTTGGCCTGGACGCCTTATGCCATAGTCGCCATGTGGTCAGCGTTTGGAGATGCAGCACAAGTGCCACCAATGGCGTTCGCCCTGGCTGCGGCATTTGCCAAATCTTCAACACTCTACAACCCTATGGTGTACCTTCTACTGAAGCCCAACTTTCTAAATGTTTTAACTAAAGACCTGTTGGTGTTTCAGACCATGTGCTCGATGGCTTGTGGAAGCTGTAAGTCATCAGTTTGGAGACCTCAATGTATTCGCACAGAGGGCAGGAGCTCGGCAAAGCTTGCAAGCCATTTTAGGGAAAGTCAAAGAACGAACAGTAGCTGTACTGATACATTCGAGTGTTTCCATAACCACCCGAGGTGCTGTAGTGTGGGGCCCATTGAGGTCAGTCCACCAGTAGCTATGTCTATGGTCAAAAACCCAACTAATAACTTTGGATCAGCATCAGCTGTACGCCTTGTGGTATATTCCTCAAGGTCTAGATCAGTTGAGGAGACTATCGAGAAACCATTGGGCTCATCGCCACCAGACTTTATGTAAGACTTTATCTGAACATCTGGAAAATATCAATGATCTTTTAGCATTTTAAATACTTTTGGCCATTGCCTCCGGATCAAATGGTTTTAGGTGGACTAGGTTTCAAGAATTTACATTCACAAGACTGAATGAGTCAATCTCTGTTATACGTTAAAAAATAAATAATATGAACTACAATTTTTTTACCCATTGTCTGTCATATCTCAACGTACCACTAGGTGTCACTGGCACAGCATGTGTGTGCAATAGTAATGTTATTTCTATAAAATGGTTGATTTTCTTTGCTTTTTTTTTTGTTTCCACTTGCATTTATCTCCTGTTTTTCGTAAATGTTTTCCTTTCTGTGCTTTTACACATAATTTTTTTTTTTATCAGATTATTCCAATGATCTCCTTTCATCACTGATTTTATATATAAAGAACTGAACTGCTGATAAGTTAATGCTATCTTTTATTTTAAAGGCAGCTTTCACTGCAGCTCCTCACACGTCCTATAACACACACTACCTGAGCAGCACGCTCACTGCAGCTCCCCACATCTCCTATAACCCACACTACCTGAGCAACACACTCACTGCAGCTCCCCACACCTCCTATAACATACACTACCTGAGCAGCCCGCTCACTGCAGCTCCCCACACCTCCTATAATACACACTACCTGAGCAGCACTCACTGCAGCTCCCCACGCCTCCTATAACCCACACTACCTGAGCAGCACACTCACTGCAGCTCCCCACACCTCCTATAACACACACTACCTGAGCAGCACACTCACTGCAGCTCCCCACACCTCCTATAACCCACACTAACTGAGCAACACACCCACTGCAGCTCCCCACACCTCCTATAACAGACACTACCTGAGCAGCACACTCACTGCAGCTCCCCACACCTTCTATAACCCGCACTACCTGAGCAGTGCGCTCACTGCAGCTCCCCACACCTCCTATAACAGACACTACCTGAGCAGCATGCTCACTGCAGCTCCCCACACCTCCTATAACAGACACTACCTGAGCAGCACACTCACTGCAGCTCCCCACACCTCCTATAACCCACACTACCTGAGCAGACTGCAGCTCCCCACACCTCCTATAACTCACATTACCTGAGCAGCACACTCACTGCAGCTCCCCACACTACCTGAGCAGCACTCACTGCAGCTCCCCACGCCTCCTATAACCACACCACCTGAGCAGCACACTCACTGCAGTCCCCACACCTCCTATAACCCACACTACCTGAGCAGCACACTCCCTCCAGCTCCCCACAACTATAACCCACACTACCTGAGCAGCACGCTCACTGCTCCCCACACCTCCTATAACACACACTACCTGTGCTGCACACTCACTGCAGCTCCCTACACCTCCTATAACCCACACTACCTGAGCAGCACACTCACTGCAGCTCCCCACACCTCCTATAACCACACTACCTGAGCAGCACACTCACTGCAGCTCCCCACACCTCCTATAACACACACTACCTGAGCAGCACACTCACTGCAGCTCCCCACACCTCCTATAACCCACACTACCTGAGCAGCACACTCACTGCAGCTCCCCACACCTCCTATAACACACACTACCTGAGCAGCACGCTCACTGCAGCTCCCACACCTCCTATAACCCACACTACCTGAGCAGCACGCTCTGCAGCTCCCCACACCTAACCCATACTACCTGAGCAGCACGCTCACTGCAGCTCCCCATACCTCCTATAACCCACACTACCTGAGCAGCACGCTCACTGCAGCTCCCCACACCTCCTATAACTCACACTACCTGAGCAACACACTCACTGCAGCTCCCCACACCTCCTATAACCCACACTACCTGAGCAGCACGCTCACTGCAGCTCCCACACCTCCTATAACCCACACTACCTGAGCAGCACGCTCACTGCAGCTCCCCACACCTCCTATAACCCACACTACCTGAGCAGCAGCTCACTGCAGCTCCCACACCTCCTATAATACACACTACCTGAGCAACACACTCACTGCAGCTCCCCACACCTCCTATAACACACACTACCTGAGCAGCACACTCACTGCAGCTCCCCACACCTCCTATAACTCACACTACCTGAGCAGCACGCTCACTGCAGCTCCCTCACACCTCCTATAACACACACTACCTGAGCAGCACGCTCACTGCAGCTCCCCACACCTCCTATAACACACACTACCTGAGCAGCACGCTCACTGCAGCTCCCCACACCTCCTATAACTCACACTACCCGAGCAGCACACTCACTGCAGCTCCCCACACCTCCTATAACTCACACTACCTGAGCAGCACGCTCACTGCAGCTCCCCACACCTCCTATAACCCACACTACCGGAGCAGCACATTCACTGCAGCTCCCCACACCTCCTATAACGCACACTACCTGAGCAGCACACTCACTGCAGCTCCCCACACCTCCTATAACCCACACTACCTGAGCAGCATGCTCACTGCAGCTCCCCACACCTCCTATAACACACACTACCTGAACAACACACCCATTGCAGCTCCCCACACCTCCTTAAACCCACACTACCTGAGCAGCATGCTCACTACAGCTCCCTACACCTCCTATAACACACACTACCTGAGCAGCACACTCACTACAGCTCCCCACACCTCCTGTAACACACACTACCTGAACAGCACGCACACGGCAGCTCCCCACACCTCCTATAACCTACACTACCTGAGCCGCACACTCACTGCGGCTCCCCACACCTCCTATAACACACACTACCTGAGCAGCACACTCACTGCAGCTCCCCACACCTCCTGTAACCCACACTACCTGAGCAGCACACTCACTGCAGCTCCACACACCTCCTGTAACCCACACTACCTGAGCAGCACACTCACTGCAGCTCCACACACCTCCTATAACACACACTACCTGAGCAGCACATTCACTGCAGCTCCACACACCTCCTATAACACACACTACCTGAGCAACACACTGATTTTAGAAATATACCCAATGAGAAGACATAATTTAATGCATGCAAGTTTTCATTTGGGGTATATCTACTAAACAGTGATTTTAGTTATTTTGTATTTGGGCAGTGGAGTGTCCCTTTTAATTAATAGTTATTTAAAGTCCCTAATATTAAGTTAATATGAGCCCCCAAAGGAACATTGCTAATTAATAACACTTCTTTAAAAGCATTGTAATAAAACTTTTATCAGGCACAAAATTAATCCACATATAACCACTTAATAAAATCTTCTACAGTTAAATGCACACAGATAAAATTATGAAATATAAAATGAATTACAGATCAAGACCAGGAATATTAGGCAACCCCGGTCATAAATACAATATCTCCATTTTTTTCCTCCCTTGGGTCAATAGATTTGAGTATAGTATGTTTTCTGGCACGCTTCAACGGACACCCCTAAAACACTTTATCCCGCTATTAAAAACATTTTTTTTAAATAAATAAATGCATATTATTATTATTAATTGTAATTTTTTTGAGGTGGGGCATTGGAGTGCCTCTTTAACTGAAGGATCGCCAACATCCCACTTTCCTTTACAGAGCAATGCCTTGCTATGCCAGAAGCTTAGGGTCAGCATTACGTACCTTTTAAGATGCTTTGAGATATTACATTGTCTACTAGCAATACAAATTACAATAAAAAATTATTCTGATAATTTTATAAAACGTAGCAGATACAAACATGTTCATACCAATATAATTTAGTTTTGATTCATACCGTTTAGTTAGAAAATTAGATTATGTTTAGCGCAATAATTTTTATGTTTTTTCATCTAAGTTTCTATTTTTAAATGTTAAAGTTCTAATTTTTGTTTTGGTGTCAGTGGAGCCATATGGTTAGCCATTCAAACGCTGGCAAAATATTGCTTTTCCACAATCTCCTGGAATGAAGGCCTTTTGGTGGGATCTGCCTCCCAACACCTCAGCATTACTTTGTGGATATCCTGAGTTCCTAACGGTGGCATAGGCAACTTGTACCCATCAGCAAGCTTTTACAGTACATCTTTCCTTGTTAATCCTTAAAAAAAATTAAAAACAAACCAATAAATGATGTAGTAGGCACTTGAATGAGGTCACTATAAGTTCTTGGGCTGATCTTGTGAATGTACCAACTAGGTCTGGTCACCACTCCAGACGTTCCCACTGTCTTAGAAAGACCACAGGCTACACAATTCCCTATCACAGTTCTGTACAGCTGAAACACATACAGTGAGAATGGTTGTGTTCTGAAGGCACTTTTTAGGAATCAAATGTCTTATAATACCAGCACATTTTCAATTTTAGTTTTTTTCTCCAAGTTTTATCAAATTGCTATTTGTCTTTCTCAAAATATGTAAAAAAAAATATATATAGTAACAAATATTATACCATATATATATAATTTTGATTACAAAGTATGTCAATAACGAATTATGAAAGCATGAAAATCAGTAAGTAAATTAGAATGTAAACTTTTGTTTGATATCCATAAACAACAGTTTTACATGAAATACAGTTTTGTCCTAACTACCTACCCTCCTAGTTATCCATCCAGGAGCCTCAAAAATGGCAGTAAAGCAATGGACACCCAGTTTAATGAATTTCTTATTTCCCTGGGTGGTCCTATTCCTTCTCGTGCCTGTAGTTGTTGCAGCCATTTTTAGGCTGACCATAGTTTATGTCTGAGCCCGTCATAAGTCAGTAACCATCAGTGGTAACCACTCTGAATTCTGGACAATAAATGGTGTGAGTCGCAGGATACCAGCTGTGGATAGAGCTAAGAGAGGCTGCTGGACAGGGGATAATGTTTAGACTTATCTTACCTTTGTAAGGTTCCTGCCCAAGAGTAAAAATCTCATACAGGACAATCCCAAAGGACCACACTTCCGATTTATTAGAGAACATGACATCATAAATACATTCTGGTGCTGTCCATTTCACAAATAGCTTCTCCATGCGGCATCTGCCTTTTTAAAAAAGAAATAGGGAAAAATTTTAAAAAATGGTCTTTAGACTCACACATTCACAGATCTGTACCTTGTGGGAGGGACACCACGTATACTCCTCTCACAAAATAATTGCTCCTTGTATTAGGTTATTACTTATCCCCCTATTATATAACTACTCCTCCTTTTATGTAATTTCTTTCTCTCTAATTCCAGCTGATCTCTCGATTGGCAGCTTCAGAAACAGTAGTGAGCAGAACATTGTTTCGATCAACACAAGGGAGTGAAATGCGTGGTCCGAGGAGCTAGAAGAAGAATGCAACTAACTTTGTATTTGTATCTATAAGTTTATTAACAATTGCATAGTGATCGATTTGTGCTGTGTAATGTAAGCTCTGTCTTCCTGAACCCTTTGTGGAGACAGAGACCATGTATGGTCAATCGCTTTTATTTTTTCCTCCTTTCATCTCCCCCAAAATACACAAAACAAATAATTTTGTAATGCTCTACATGTGTATGCATATCTCGTACCATTTGTACTTCTGGGGTTACTGGAATAAATCATTGGAGCATTGATTGATTAGACGTTATTGGTCTGAGTCTGTCACTATGTATGGTGTGAGTTTAGTACTCAAAGTGTTCTGTGTACCAAGGAGGGTATGGGGTGAACTTGGAGAAGAGGGTAAGGGAATCGTCACTGAGTCTGTCTGATGCTTTGTGGAGTTATAAATTGCTCTTTTTGAATTGTTAAGTCTGAGAAATTCCTTCTTGACCCCAGAATGGCAGTCAGATTTATCCTTGGATTAAGGAGCTATTACCCTACAGTGAAAAACTATATCCTTGAATATTCTGTTTTTGCAAGTATGCATCTAATTGCTGTTTAAACACCTGCACAGACTTGGATAAAACCACTTCTTCAGGCAGAGAATTCCACATCCTTATTTCTATTACAGTAAAAAAAAAAAAAAAACTTTTCTTCTTTTGTCTTTGACTAAATCTTCTTTCTTCCAGTTGTATAATATAGCATATTTTATGTTTTTATTGACTATTTATGGATGTCTGGATTGACATAAGTAACAGATGGTACCAATAAGTCACAATGCTTTCTTTGTCTGAGAAGTCTGAAATGTGGATTGGGGGGTCTTGTCCTTATATGGCTAGGGTTATATTCTGATGTTATTATGGTCATATCTATATAGAATAGGGGACAAAGGACCACAAGGTCTTGCTGTTGCTGCTTGGGGTTGTTTTTCCCCAGCTGTCTAACTATGTAGACCCAAACTCTCCCTTCAGTAGTCCAGCAATTACCATCTGCTGTTGAACATCCATTATCCTGTACAGGGCCGGATTAACATAGGGCCTGATGGAGCTGCAGCTCCAGGCCCAGGCCCAGGCCCATGGAATAGGTCCATTGAATTATTAAAAAAAAAAAAAAATTTTGTTGTTTTTTTACATTTTTTTTTTCACACACTACTCTTAGGGATTCCACCTGGCTTTTATTTTATTGGCACAGCCAGTATTTGAGGCTGCCTGGTTGGTGCCAATATTGCAGTGATACTGGCAATATAAATGCTGGTATTTTTCTCAGTATAAACAAGAGATTACTATGCAATACCAGCACTGGCCAGTATGAGATTACTATGCAATACCAGCACTGGCCATACTCGCTGTATGTGGAGACAGGCAGGGATAGGAAGTTCCAGCATATCCCTCCCTGCCTATCTATACTCACTGATCTGCAGGGGTGCAGCTACAGAGAGTCCAGACAGCAACTCCCACCCTGTAGAGACAGCCTACAGCTCAGGGAAGTAAGGGATGGGGGAAAGGCTGCAAGGAGACACTGGGGACACTGGGACACTAAGGGACATTGGGAGACATTATGGCAGACACTGAGACACTAAGGGACATTGGGAGACATTATGGCAGACACTGAGACACTAAGGGACACTGGGAGACATTATGGCAGACACTGAGACACTAAGGGACACTGGGAGACATTATGGCAGACACTGAGACACTAAGGGACACTGGGAGACATTATGGCAGACACTGAGACACTAAGGGACACTGGGAGACATTATGGCAGACACTGAGACACTAACATGGGACACATTATGGCAGACACTGACTAAGGGACACTGGGAGACATTATGGCAGACACTGAGACACTAAGGGACACACTGGGAGACATTATGGCAGACACTGAGACACTAAGGGACACTGGGAGACATTATGGCAGACACTGAGACACTAAGGGACACTGGGAGACATTATGGCAGACACTGAGACACTAAGGGACACTGGGAGACATTATGGCAGACACTGAGACACTAAGGGACACTGGGAGACATTATGGCAGACACTGAGACACTAAGGGACATTGGGAGACATTATGGCAGACACTGAGACACTAAGGGACATTGGGAGACATGGCAGACACTGAGACACTAAGGGACATTGGGAGACATTATGACACAGACACATGGGGACACAGTGTCCCCATGTCTCTCAGTGCCCCCATGTCTCCCAGTCAGTGTCCCTGGTGTCTCAGTGCCCCCTAGTCTCCCAGTGCCCCCAGTCTGCCAGTGTCTCACTGTCCCCATGTCTCCTAGTGCCTCCATGTCTCCCAGTGCCTCAAGTGTCTCAATGTCCCATTGTCTCCAAGCTAGTGTCCCTAGTGTCTGTGGCCCTGGTCTCCTTGTCCCCATGTCTCCTAGTGCCCCCATATCTCAATGTCCCCATGTCCCCCAGCCAGTGTCTCTAGTGTCTGTGTCCCTGGTGTCTGTGTCCCCATGTTTTCAAGTGTCCCCTATTTTCCCAATGTCCCCATGCATCCCAGCCAGAGTCCCCTAGTCTCCCAGTGTCACTGGTGTCTCCATGTCCCTAGGTCTCCCCGTGTCCCCAGGTCTTCCCGTCTTCCTAGTGACATGGGGACCCTGGGGCATGGGGGCACCGGGAGACATGGGGCATTGAGACACTGTGATACATAGGATCACTGGGAGACCTGGGGACACGACACTAGGGGACATGGGGCACTGAGACACTGATACATAGGAACACTGAGACCTGGAGTAATCGACACATGGGGGCACTGGGAGACATGGGGCCACTGGGAGGAATCCATCTATACAGCAGAATCAAACTAAGTAGTTTTTTTGGTGATTTTACAGCATTTTCTCTTATGTCACTCCTTGTGATTTACATCATGTGATGTCACCCATACATATTTAATTATGCAAATTAGCAAGGCCGGTATGTTTTTCCAAGAAAGGTGGCAACCCTAACTACTTTTCACATACTCTTACTTAAGTATGGAAACTTAAGAGGGATGTATGGGAACAAAACTTGTGTGGATTGGCTGACAATGAAAATAGTTAAAGGGACACTAGAGTCACCAGAGCAACTACAGCTTATTCAATTTGTTCTGGTGAGTAGAATCATTACCATCAGGCTTTTTGCTGTAAACACTGTCTTTTCAGAGAAAATGCAGTCTTTACATTACAGCCTAGTGATAACTTCACTGGCCACTCCTTAGATGGCTGTTAGACATCCTTCCTGGGTCATGGCTGCCTAAAATGCATCCAAACATTCAGTATCTCCACCCTCTGCATGGAGACACTGAACTTTCCTCATAGAGATTCATTGATTCAATTATGAGGAGATGCTGATTGGCCAGGGCTGTGTTTGAATCATGCTGGCTCTGCCCCTGATCTGCCGCTTTGTCAGTCTCAGTCAATCCTATGGGGAAGCACTGTGATTGGATTAGGCCACCACTTCTAATGATGTCAGTAGACTGCTTGTTTTTCTGAGTCTAACAGCATGCAGAGTTACAGCTTCAGGCTTGAATACAGTAAGATTTTGCTATATTTACGGAGGCATGAGGGGCCCAGGGGGGGCTAGATGGTGGTGTTAACATTATAGGGTCATGAATTCATGTTTAAGTTCCTGACCCTCTAGTGATCCTTTGGTCTCTCTAACACTGTGACATGTTCCCTTTCTTCTACACTCACTACATACAGCTTTTCTCTGTCCCAGACTATATACCAGGAGCTTCTGCCTGCTAGTAAGAAGGTAAGGAGACAAGTGGACCAGCGAGTGCTGGGGTACAGTCCTTAGAAAGCGTTGAGCGAGCGCATCATTAGATGCATTTATGCCAAGTTCAGGTTACTGTCTGCATAGTATGCCCTTAGTTGGCCAGCTGCATGATTGGCAGACAGCCTGACATGCATTTATGCCAGGCTGGCCTTCTAATTCTTTGGGCATGTTCGCCCCTCTTGGCAGGTTACGTGATTTGTGTCAGTGGCACACCCTTTTCCCATGCCCATTGACTTCCTGCTTGTCTGGACACTGCTGATAGGCAGGGCCGGCGCGTCCATAAGGCGGCACAGGCGGCCGCCTTAGGGCGCACCGGCACTGGGGGCGCAAAATTCCAGTGACCGGCAGGAGGGAAGTGCTCCCTCCTGCCAGGTCACCTCCTGGATCCCCGGCGCGGCGTGCGGCTTATTTGGATGCCGAGGGAGCTCTGATCTCTCTGATGTGCTCCCTCGCAGGCTGTTTACTGATGACGTCATATTCCCGCTCCCGCGGCAGCAGTAAGCAGCCTGCGAGGGAGCACATCAGAGAGATCAGAGCTCCCTCGCCACCTCGGCATCCAATTCAGCCGCACGCCTCCCAGCAGCCCCACTGGACCACCAATGAGAGACCCACGCCAGCTCTCCAGGTAGGGAGGCTGGGTGGGGAAATTTAATTTAGATTATTAATGTGTGTGTGTGTGTGTGCATGTGAGTATGTGTGTCTGTGAGTTTGTATGGTTCTGTCAGTGTGTGTGAGTGAGTGTGTCTGTCAGTGTGTGAGTATGTGTGTCTGTCAGTGTGTGAGTATGTGTGTCTGTCAGTGTGTGTGTGAGTATGTGTGTCTGTCAGTGTGTGTGTATGTGTGTCTGTCAGTGTGTGTGTATGTGTGTCTGTCAGTGTGTGTGAGTGAGTGTGTCTGTCAGTGTGTGTGTATGTGTGTCTGTCAGTGTGTGTGAGTGTGTCTGTCAGTGTGTGTGTATGTGTGTCTGTCAGTGTGTGTGTGACTATGTGTGTCTGTCAGTGTGTGTGAGTGTGTCTGTCAGTATGTGCGTGTGTGCATGTGAGTACGTGTCTGTCAGTGTCTGTGAGTTTGTGTGTGTGTGTGTCAGTGTGTGTTTGTCAATGAGTCTGTCAGTGTTTGTGTGCCTGTCAGTGTGCGTGTGAGTGTCTGTCAATGAATGAGTGTGTCAGATAAGTGAGTCTGGCTGTCAGAGATGTCTGTGTATTTGTCACTGAGTGTGTGTGACTGTCAGTGTTTATACACCCCTGACTGTAGCGTGGCCAAGCGGAGTGTACCGTGGTACAGGAACTTCGCTCCGCTCAGCCACGCTACAAGAAAGGTAGGAGGCACACCAGGAAGGGGAGGGGACCACTATGGGGGTGGGTGGCGCACCAAGGGACAGTGTCTGTGAGAGATACCCTAAGGAGAGATACCCTAAGGTACAGGAAAAGGAGGGAGGGGGAGAGGAACACTAAGCGACAGGGAACAGTGGGGGTAGGGGAGAGGAACACTAAGGGACAGGGAAAGGAGGGGGGAAGGGAAAGGAACACTGAGGAACAGGAAAAGGAGGAGAGAGGGGAGAGGTACAGTAAGGGTCAGAGAAGGGAGGGGACCATTAAGGGACAGGGAGAGGGGCTGGATGTGAAAGAAACACACACCGGGGCTTGAGAAGGAAAGAGACACAAAGGGGCTGGGAGAAAAGGAGTCACACAAAGGGGCTGGGAGGAGTAAGACACAAAATGTGGGAGGATGTAAGAGTCATACAAAGAGGAGAGATAGGAGACACACAAAGGCAAAGGGAGTCAGATATTTAAAAGACGGGATAAGAAACACAAAAGGAAGGTTAAGAGGCACATGGGTGAAGATGTTTTTGGGGGGGGCGGAAAAATGCATCTTCGCCTATGTACCCAAAATTCTTTGCACCGGCCCTGCTGATAGGGGTTATGGATTTACTTGAAAGATTAAAACATAAATTAGAGAGAGATTAGCCTAGGGTATGTGTTTTCTTATAGCTGCTGTTTTCTTTCTCTCCAGCACCATCTCCATCAGATACATGACGCTTGGGAGTGTTTTACTGTTTTTGGTCGATATGATTCTGTAATTAGGCCCGTCATAATTGTCAGCACCAGGCCCACTGGGCTCTTAATCTGGCCCTGGGGGGAGTGCCTCTTGCATGGGGACTGTCATTAAAGGCCAGTTGTGGCTGCCATTAAACAGATTCCTTTTACCCTTCATGAATTTTAGGCTCATGTTCGGGGGATTGGAGAGCTATATTCACTATGGGGTTTGCTATAATCACTATACTCCCTTGGATCCCAATGATTGCCTCAGGTGGCCCGGGAGCCTCCTCCGCCGTAGTGGGGCTTCCCTGGGTCTCTCTCCCCTGTCCCCCCCACCCTCTGTCACTCCGCTTTCCCTTTGTCCCCCTGGCTCTTTCTGTTCTGCCCCACCCCCTCCTTCGGTTTTCTCCCCTGCCCCTATACTGATCTGGTCCTGGCCCCCCCCCCCCCTTTTTTGCTTTCCGGGGGGCCCCAACTCCTCACCCGGTGTCCCCCTGATTCTTCTGTTTGTCGGTCCCTCTGTTCTCCCCTGTACCCCCTCCCTCTGTTCTCTCGTGCCCCCCCTCCCTCTGTTCTCTCGTGCCCCCCCGTTCCTCTCCTGCCCCTCTCCTCTGTTCCTCTCCTCTGTGTCTTCCCCCTTTTCTTTTCCTCCCCTGCTCTTACCTGTTCCTGTCTCTTCTGTTCTTCTCTCTGATGGTTACTTACTTCGGCTGCCTCCTGGTGGAGCGTGGGCTCACTCCTCTACCTGCCCTTCTCACAGGTCCTGGCTGCAGTTCATAGAAATGCCTAGCAGGTGGCGCCTGGAGCACCTTGGAAGAACACAGTGGAAGCTGAATTGAGTGTCTTCTGCTTGGACCTTCTGGCGGGTAAATACGTTGTTCCTTCTTTATCCAGTCGGGTCCCTTGGGGGTTCCTTTCAGAGCTGGGGGGGGGGTCTTAGCGCAAAAAAAAAAAAGAATAAATAAAATGAACAATACAAAATGGAATACTTGAAGACAAAAAAAAAAAAACGGGGAGGAATAGATAAATAAAATAAAAAGTACAAGATAAAATTAATACAAAAAAAAGGAAAAAAGTACAGGATCACCACTGTATGATGTGTTATAGTACACTTTCCTGCAGCGTCCTGCGCAGCTAATAGCGTGCAGGCGTTTCCTGTGACTGAGGTACGCTAGTATGGCCCGCCTGGCTTGCGCTTGCCGCGGCATACTAGGGAGCGGGTTGGTGAAGGGGTTTTATTAGAGATATGTTCCCCCTGCCATTGGAGGGTCGTGGGAAGATACCGTAATCGGATACACCCCATGACGCGTGGGCATGGTGTCCGGGCATCGTATTTTCTGGATAGCATGGTCGGGGAGAGGGCTCCCTGAGAATGCTCCGTGAGGTTCTGCTGTCAGGACACTCTCTGGGACGCATGTTGCTGCGCTACCCGTGGGCTCTCCTGGGTAAGCTGGGCTTTGCCTGTCAATGTTGCCCTTCGGGCTGTATTGGGTTTCCTTCTGGGCCTCCATTAACGGTGGCTTGTGCAATCAGGCCCCCTAAGTCCCTTCCACTGACTTCCACCTGTTGCCGCTGCAGCAGGTTTGGGTTTTTTTGGGGCCATTTTTGGCTCTCAATGGTGTGCTGACTCTTATCCAGTAGGCTGGCAATCATCGGGGCTCTTGCAGACTCTCGCTGTCTTGGAGCTTCCCCATTCTGGTGGCATGGTAGGCGTTGGGTACCCAACTCCTGGACGGGTGGGTAGTTCTTCCATTGAGACAATCGTGGGGTGGTGCAGGCTGTCTATATCATGTGACAGTACCCTCTACCCCGGTGGTACCCTGGTTGCGGCGCCTGGCTCGGCGCTGCTTGAGTCTGGAAGTGTCTGGTCAGGCAGGGTTTTTCCCGCGGGTTCTATCTTGTTCACGGTAGGACGTACTTCAGGTGGGGGGCTCCACGGGGCAAAATTATAAGGCAGTGGAGATATGGTCGCTCGGTCTAGCGACTGATGAAGCTGGTCCATGGGTCGATCTCTGAGGCGATGTGGGGCCTGCTACAGTAAAGCGTGAGTGATTGTGCCGGATGAGAGCATTTCCTTGGTTGGTTCCTGTTCATGTTACGGTCATCTGCAGGTGGGAGGGTGTTTTAGTGGATTGAGTAAGCATCGGAATGGACTTCCTTCAGGCTTTCGCCGCTTGACAGCTGTTGTTTTTGGGTAAGGTACGTTGGTAGCAGTTGGCTGATTCATCAATAGAATCTCTTCATTCTTGGACGTTGCGGGGTTTACATGACCGGGCCCTTCTGCTTTCTCCTGAGGTAGGTGGAATGCACAAGTTAATGGTTAGGCTCCTAACAGGATGTACTAGGTTCCCGGGATAGTTGGAAATATACCGTTCCCATCGGGGGAGATGCCGGGTTCCGACATTTGTCCTTTTTTTCCTTAGGTGAGTGCTCTTCCGTCCCCTGGATTATTCGGCCTCTTCACCCCTTGTTTGGTTCTCGAAGACGGGTTTTCTCTCCTGCGTCCATTTTGTTGGGGTGTTCCACTTGCGGCTCGAATTCCTGGGGAAGGATGGTGGGGAGTTCAGGGGGCATTCATTCCGGTTAGGGGTGGCTACAGGCGCCGTCAGGCTTGTTGTGCCTGCGCCAATGGTTCAAAGGGCTCGAATGGTGGGAGTCAGGGTGGCAGGTTCCTTAGGTTCACCCTGACGGTCTCCGGAGTTGATTTCTCTCCGCAGTTACGGTTTCCCCCCGGAATAGGGATGGTAGGTTGCTCCTATGTAATTTGGGCCAGGAGGCAGGGGGCGAGTGGTGGATCTTATGCCTTCTTGAGCGGAGGTTCGGGGGGTCTGTTACCAAATACATGAAGGGGTGTGGCTCCGCCCCGTCGGTGGTCAGCTGTCCCGCCTCCTGGGGTGTACCAGGGGTTTTTGTCATCCATCCGGGTGGAAGGACCTGGATTCGGTGATTGTTTGGGATTTGGGTTGATCTTAAATCTGGACATGTTACGCATTCTGTTTTCTTCCCAGAGGTTCTCAGGGGCTGAGGCTATCGCCCGTTCCTGTTGGCAGTGCACTCAGCAATATGAGTGCCCTGGTGCGCTGCCGTCGGAAATCGGACAAGATGGGTTTCTAGATTTGTCTTGGGGGTTTGGGGTATTCCAGTTCGCCTTGGGGTTTTGAGCGGGACGGGGCCTGGTTATCTTGAGGGGATGGATGCGCTTGCTGGAGGTCGGACTAGGCCTATGTTAATCTAGCGCTGCAAGAAGTGGTGGAAAAGGCCATGGCTAACTGTGGTGGGGTCCCCCGCAGATTTTAAGTGTATAACAGCAGGGTTGTGGTGGGGGTATGTCCTTGGCAAGGACGGTTGGGTCACTGTATAACACTATGTGTGGAGGTATATATGTATATTTGTTACTTTATGTTTATTTATGTCTAACGTTTTTGGTTACAGAAAAAGAAGAGATTTAATAAATAAAGTTATGGATGTGTTATGCAGTAATTTAGTTTGTGATAATAAATGATGTGGCCTGTTTCATCCATACTAAGTTGTCATTATTGGGGGGTTCAATGGGGCTAGTTTATGTACTATGCTGCATCGCGATTCCCCACTACGTACATACATAGAACAGAGCTTCAATCAACCTGCCCTCTGAGCATTATCAGAATTGTAGTCTACCATGACTTTACATTGCAAGTCATTTTAATTGATTCATAAAAATTAATAATTAAAAATGGCACTAGAATTACCATCACCACAAATACTACTACTAATAATAATAATTATTATTATTATATGAATACCTGAGATGCTCTGGAGATTTGCCCTCCATGCTTCTCTCTGGGGTGCATATAATTGGACAATGCCCGGTACTATGAATGAGGTGTTTAAGAGGCTAATATAAGATGCTGTACGAGGTCTTCTAATACAAGCAGCCAGAAAGCCGGCACTTGTTCCATGCAGGGTGTGCGATGGCAGCCATCCATACAGAACTAACTTTCATTGTCCCTTATTTCATTGTAAGCTGCTGAACTACGTCACACCCCCGCAACAACACACAGCACACAACCCTACTTACCTAACCACAACACTGCAAGTTAAAATAAGACAACAGCACAAGAGTTCGCTGCAGACAGGGTTATGATTAGAATACATACCCAAAGGGTACGCGTGTTTTTACATAAAAAAAAAACATGCTATTGCTAATCATAATTATTTTTTAGAAAGAATTATGAGAATAATCTTGAGAACTGGATGTGAGATTTAGCACTGTGTCAGTACTATTCTAAAGGTCCTGATGCTGTGCTGACACAGTACCATCGCTATTTATGATACTTACATTTGTTTTCTTAGTTTCTCAGAGTCCACCTTCGCGTGATCATTAGCGTCACCCATGCATCCATTGGCACCATCGCAGTTATCAAACTTGGCGTTTATTTTGTTTAGCCCGCTACCGTCCTCCAACATGCTTGCCTCCCTACTGACTGGGTAATGATTGGGTTGAACCGTTGTCACCAGCCAATCGCTTGGCTGCACTTTAAAATGATGGTAAATGAAATAATCAACGTCCTCCTCGGCATTGTGATATTTTATTAGACTCAGGAATCTGTCAAAGAGCCAAATGGGTTCATTCAATTCACTCATCTTGAGTGAAGATACATTGTATAGTGTGTCTGACTTCTCCTGTGTTACCAAAGAAGCAATGGCTCGTTTTACTCAGCCTTTGAACAATGAGAAATCAAGGAAGGGACGTGCAGATACAGGAAACTCCGTGGCTTTCTGAGACGAGAGACTTGTGGTGGGTTAGAAAGCTGGCATCCAGTACTCTGATAGAATGAAGACTGCGGTCCGAATAGCTCAGACTGAATTAGATTTTACTAAAGTAATAAGTACTACAGAAAATGGAACGATAGTTAATTTTAATTATTCTTTGAAAAGCAGACAGATTTATGGAGTGCAAACAGAGATCTCAGAACTGTATGAGAACGTTTAAACCTTAAGTGACAGCCAGTCAGGATTCAGTATTAAAGGACCACTCTAGGCACCCAGACCACTTCAGCTTAATGAGGTGGTCTGGGTGCCTGGTCCAGCTAGGGTTAACCCATTTTTTCATAAACATAGCAGTTTCAGAGAAACTGCTATGTTTATGAATGGGTTAAGCATTCCCCTATTTCCTCTAGTGGCTGTCTCATTGACAGCCACTACAGGCGCTTGCGTGCTTCTCACTGTGATTTTCACAGTGAGAGCACGCCAGCGTCCATAGGAAAGCATTATAATGTGCAATGTCAATCAGCAGTGACCAAGGCCAGTAAGGTATTGTCATGCATGAAAAAGGGCATTCATTCTCGGGACAAGAATATAATTTTGCCTCTTTATAAATCACTGGTAAGACCCCATATTGAATATGCTGTGCAATTTTGGGCACCTGTTCTAAAGAAGGATATTATGGCACTAGAAAAAGTGCAGAGGCGGGCTACAAAATTAATAAAAGGAATGGAACATATCGGCTATGAAGAAAGGTTAACAAATTTAAACCTATTTAGTTTAGAAAAACGTCGCCTGAGAGGGGATATGATAACATTATACAAATATATTCGGGCCAATACAAACCATTGTGTGGAAATCTATTCACAAGCCGGACTTTACATAGGACACGAGGCCATGAGTTTAGACTGGAAGAAAGAAGATTTCGTCTAAGGCAAAGGAAAGGTTTTTTTACTGTAAGAACAATCAGGATGTGGAATTCTCTGCCTGAAGAAGTGCTTTTATCAGAGTCCATACAGATGTTCAAACGGCTACTAGATGCATACTTGCAAGAACAGAATATTCAAGGATATAATCTTTCAATGTAGGGTAATAACTGCTTGATCCAAGGATAAATCTGACTGCCATTCTGGGGTCAAGAAGGAATTTTTTTCCTAGCTTGTTGCAAAATTGTGCTTCAAACTGGGTTTTTTTGCCTTCTTTTGGATCAACAGCAAAAAACGAATGTGAGGTAGGCTGAACTTGATGGACGCAAGTCTCTTTTCAGCTATGTAACTATGTAATGCTTTCCTATGTGACCGGCTGAATTCACGCGCAGCTCTTGCCGCCCGTGCGCATTCAGCCGACGGCGAGGATAAGAGGAGGTTCGGAGGAGGAGAGCTCTCCGCCCAGTGCTGGAAAAAGGTAAGTTTTTACCCCTTTTCCCCTTTCCAGAGCCGGGCGGGAGGGGGTCCCTGAGGGTGGGAGCACCCTCAGGGCACTATAGTGCCAGGAAAACGAGTATGTTTTCCTGGCACTATAGTGGTCCTTTAAAAATGCTAAGGCTGATTAAGGTTCTGCTGTGTTGACCTTGTCTTTCCTGCAGGTGGCGATGGTGCACTTCCAACATTTCTTCCAAATGTTAATGCTAGGAAGTTTCAAAGCATGGACAATGACCTTGGAATTCACCCATATATTTATAGTCCTGTGCTTTTTATTATATTCTAATCTGAATTTTATCTTAAAGCAGGGAGGTTATATAATGGTTTTGTTGCTTTTTTCACGCTCCGCCATTTTATTACTCAGAGTGAGAGCAGCGAGTTCTTTGTTTACCTTTAGTTACATTCCTGGTTTTTATTCTCGGTGAGGTTAATGTTTCGTATTGTATTTCCTGTGCAGAATCTCATTAAACACAAACAATAAAAAAATAAAAAACAAAAAAACAAATCGCTTAAATGCCCCTCTGAGTCTACGAGTATACACTGACCACAGGTCCACGGCTTGCAGACACAGAAGGAGTGCCCATCCTACAGCATCTACTAAGACACTAACAGGCTACTCACTAAAGTAAAAACTGTAGGAAATTCAAAGTCAATTTAACATTTTAGGTCAATAGAGTCGAACTGGGATGAGGTGGTGGAACTTTCCACAAATCTGATCATGCACCATATCTGACAGCTATTTCCTAAATCTCATCAACCATCTCCTACATCAGAACCCGCCAACCTGCTTCTAGGATCCAAGCTGTATGGACAGATGCCATTCTTCCATACCCCAAAACAGCATAAACATAGGCGCTATACTGGGCCTGTCTCATGCTCGAGTCTGGAGGCACTCCTCGGAAGATCTGCTGCGGAGGGAGTGAAAGAAACAGCAAGCCAAACAAAACCAGGTACCTCGGCTAACAGCAGGGACAATGCGGCCATGCTACAAAGTCTTGCACAGTCCAGACCAGCTCTCACGGAGTGCCTGCGTGTTACAGCCCCAGCTACAATACCAGAGACAGGGGCAATGGGTCCTTCCAGAACCTCAGGCTGGATAACTCCAACCTTCAGAGTCTTCTGAAGGCTCAGCTACCACTACCAAACCGGATTTAAACGTTCTACTGGCTGATATCCACAAATTGCTGGCAGCAGATCTGGCGCTAATCAAAAGCCGCTACAGACGGTGTGAGAGCATCGGAGGAGAATATCTTGGATATACAGCTGACATGTATAACATCAGAGACTCGGTGCAACAGCTTTAAAATCAACAGAGGGCACTGGCTGTCCAAAAATCCCCAGAGGGCACTGGCTGTCCAAAAATCGCCAGAGGGCACCGTCTGTCCAAAAATCACCAGAGAGCACTGGCTGTCCAAATGACAGGCCTGGAGGGCTAACAGCGTTGTAACCACATTCAAATTGGCAGCATCCACACAGCAATTTCGGTCAAGGAGCTGCCAAACTACATAAGGAAACTGTTGGAAACTATATTGTCTCCTGTTGCTAAGAAAACTGCTGTTGATGGAGTTTATTGCATTTCCAGCTCTGCCAAGTCCTCACATAACGTGGTCCAGGATGTTATTCTACCCTGCATGTCATCCCATGACAAGAGCTCTCCAATCCCCCAAACATGAACCTAGATTTCATGAAGGGTAAAACGAATCTTGTTTAATGGCAGCCACAACTGGCCTTTTATGACAGTCACCATGCAGGGGGCACTCTCTGGACCTGAGAGTAAACCACAGTAAAAAACAAATACACAATCACATTGGCTCCCAGGTCCAGGACACTCACATACAAAATAGGTCAATCCCTCCCCTATGTCTGGGAGATAATTGAGTCAGCACTGTACTAAACTCAATTATCTCCAGGCACAAAAAACACATTTTCCAAACACCCCAAAAGTACCTTAAAACACACAAAATCCCCTGATAACCCTGATCTGGGTGACCAGCATATCAAAAAATCAACCAGATCAGTTCAGGAATTTCCTGGAAATCTTAATTTTGATTGACCACCCACATGGTCCCATGCCCAAAACAGTTCCAGAGAATCAGGGCTTGTGGATGGTCTAGTTCGGTAGTTTTAAAGTTAACAAACTACCGAACAGAGTCAATAGTCTTACCCTGGAGCTTGATCCCCTTGTTTGTGGGAATGCTTCCACAGAACAGCTCTTTTCTAAGTGTTGTGGAACCAAGGCAGGCAATGCTGGAAGTCCAGCAATGTTCGGAAGTTTCTGTCTCCATTTTCAGTTCCATGAGATTCATGCCCAAACACCGCTGCCTGCTTTCATAGGAACAATATGTCCACCACCTCATGGTAATCCCTAGGAATTGTGGCCAACCAGACGAACACTTAGAACACTGCAGTGGAAACTGCTACAAAGTAACAATTAGGCTTAACAAGCTCCAGGGTGGTCTCCGGTTTGTGCGGCTGCTTGGTTCCCAAACCAAATATAAAATCCAACAAACCAAGTCTGTTCACATAGTTCTTTTAAAGGGCCCATAGTCTTTTGGTAAGAGGCTGGCCAGCAGGCCCCTCCAAGAACACGGGATGAGGCTCAGTTTGTCACAGCGCCTAATTTATTTTATATGAATATGTTTCCATTTTTTATCAACTAGAGCGGTTTTTTTTGCTTCAAAGCTAGATGTGTCTTAATTAGATTATTTGTGGGGCAACCCAGATCAAACCAGGGATGGTTTTTTTCAGTCTAATGAGTTACTTACCTTATAATAAATGGTGAGACACTTCCAGCCCCCTCAGCACACCTTATTACTCTCTCTATGACCAGGCTCATTAGTCACATTTCCCAATTTGTTCCATCACAATCTACATCCTGAATACTGGGTTTAACTAAGCATGTACCAAAAATGTACATATACTCTGATTGATCTTGTATTCTCCTGTGGTATTTCCACATGCATATTTTGTATCCCTCTCCTGGAACATCCGAGAGTTTTCTATTCTTTTCTAAATTTCGATTATGTTGTTGGCTCCTCAAGCTTACCTAGATTAGAGATAACTTGTATTATATATAAAAATAGCGCAACGTTTTTCACATGTACAATGTATGTACACACCTATGTGTATATAGGTGTGATTACTTGTCAACCGTTAAACAGGTTTATACAAAGCACTGCAAAAAAAGAAAAATTAGTCAAACTGGGAGCGTGGCGGACTTGGAGTATTTTTTCCAAATCAGCTACTTTGGACTCAAATTTGAAATTCTCTTTGAATTCCCCGATAACCCTGCAAGTGTCTTATTGTGTCTGACATACAGATTTACTCACTAACTACTGAACTGGCAAATTAATTTGTACATTAAGGCCAAGTACAAATGATTTTGAACAATTCTCGAACTCCACGATAAAGTCATTTAGGCTTTTTTTTTTAGCGTAACTTTTCGTGAGTGGGCCATTTTGGCCAAAGGTGAAGATGGACTTCCTGTGTCAATTCCAGGAGATGTCACCACATCACGGTGCACCATATTTCATTTAAAAACTGTACCAGTCACCTTTCTCTCACAGTTCAAGAGATATTGTAACACAGATTGACGGAGGACATTTCCCCCGCTGTCGCTTGTAAAATGACACCATGTATTACAGCTCATTAAGAAGCATCGGAAAGCCCTGATTGCGTGCGTACATGCTCACGGCTCCAGAACAGAGGATTCTCAATTGGTGAATTCCCTGGCACAGACTGGACATCAGTATCAGGAACACAGGGGGAGGCTGCAAAGGTGGTAGACAGTAGGATGGAGAGAAAAAAAAAATACCGCCATATTATATTTGGGGGTATATCTGTTAAACCGGTAAAACAAATTCAATGGACTGTTCCTTTAAGCAACCGTCGAAACTCCATAGAGCAGAGGAATCATCTCGTGGTTGGCCAAACTCAATCCTGAAGTGGGCAAAGTTCCACATACACGATGTAATGTGCGTAGATTTGCAAAATAAGGAGAAAATAAGGAACGTTAAACAGTGGTACACTTTCTATTTTATTATTTTGGCTTGCTATTTTTGGAAATATTTGTGATTGCATTATCTATGTAATATTATAAACAAAAACAGGGCATATTCCAGCAGCGGGTACCCTTTAAAAACATTAAATAATTGAATAATGCTTAGGATGTGTAAGACTATCCTGAAGACCAAACAATTAAAATCATCACAAGGTTTCACAAAGAAAGGATCCATGATTCTGTCTAATTCACCGAAATAGGATGCGCGTAATCGGAAGCACGCACAGCATCCCAGAACAGTTTTCTAGAGTCAGTGAGTAAATCAAAAACCAAAAATTGATCACAGGAACCACACTCACTCCCAGCGGCCACAGGTGCTCTGGAACAGGACCAGCAATCCCAATACGACAAGGCAATAAGAAAGTTTCCAGGCACTCCAAAAGTGAAAGCCGTAGGCAGATTTATTGCAACTAAGTGAACAGCAACGTTTCAACCCACCAAGAGGTCTTTTTAAAACTTGGTGGGTCGAAACGTTGCTTTTCACTTTGTTGCAATAAATCTGCCTACGGCTTTCACATTTGGAGTGCCTGGAATCTTTTTTATTGCCTTGACGTATAGAGTTAAAAACCAGACACACATCATATTATGTTAAAGTAAAGAAGTTTAAGCACCATAACCACTGCAGTATATTGTTACTATTGTGCAGAGTCTTTAGGTTCTGTCAAACCTGGTTCATGACAAACTGCAACTTTCCACCCTGAAGTCTGTGTATCAGATAATACCGACATGGATATCTACAGTACGTGTCCAACAGTGGGAGGCTTAGTCTTGCACATGCCACCAATCATTGCTCTGGTTATGGTGGTTGGAGTGTTTTGCATTAAGCTCGTTATCTCCTGGAATTAGACTGGAAAAACAAACAGAACACGAGACATCTTTTCTGCCATCAGATCAACATTTCTGCCATCAGCAAACATCTTCCAGGTGTTCTAGGGCTCAGGTAGTGAGTGAGTTAAAACAGGAACTAAACGATTGTTCACTTTAATCCTTCAAATATCATATTACAGTGATCGCCCATAAAAGTAAAAAAACAAAAAAAACTTTGTAATATTGAGAAGAAACAGTGATCAACAAGATGTGTTCTTCCGACATGAATGATCTGGAAAACAGAGCTTGAAATCCAACTGAGTGACAAGATATTGGTGGAAAAAACGTAGTTTCTCATTTAGGATTTTCTGACCAGTCCATCGTCTTGTGCCACGAGCATAATGTTCGATATATCTTATACTTGGGACAGGACACGGTTTGGGGAGGTATCTTTACCCCTTACTTACACAATGCAATTAGCTCTTAGAGGACAGTACTAAATGAGCAATCCCGTTAATTCTCCTTGTTCCACCATTTCACATTATGGAGGGACAACTATGGACTGTGGTTCAGCTAGTCTGAGTGGGGGCAGTTATCTGAAAATTACTGCTGTTCACTGACTGAAATCTTTCATAACAGCCAGTGTTTCCACAATATCTTGAAAGCTGGGCCTCTTGTTGGGATCTTTGTCCCAGCACTCCAACATCAGTTTGTACATCTCCGTGCTGCAGTTGGAGGTTTTCGGCAGTCGATATCCTTGCTCAACTTGATTATACACTTCGGGGTTTGTCATGTCTGGAGGAAAGTATAGCACAAAAAAAAATTAATATTGCACAAAAATATATTATCAGCTTACTTTAAACTGCTCACTGCCAAAAAGCTCAGGTCTTACAAAAATAGACTAAGTTTCTGATTCACAAAACCATGCAGAGCATTAAAGGGAAACTCTACTGCCCAAATACAAAATAAATAAAAATCACTGTTTAGTAGATTTGCCAAAATCAAAACTTGTGTGCATTTAATTATGCATTTTTTTCATTGGAGTTCTATCTAAAATCAGCTTGCAAAAGCTGCAGTTCTCTTGTCTGCTGCCTTTGCAAGCCCGCCCCTTCTTACCCCACCCAGACTTTCTGTGGCTGTCCAATCACAAACTCCCCAATGCAGCTCAATGGGCAATTACTGCCTCTTGAGTTTATCTCCACTGAGCTAAACAAACCAGGAAGTAACAGGAGTCTGCCTGAACCAGTGTAATTTATAAAAGTGACAATTTCTATTGAAATCTGCACATTTTGCAAAATGGAAAAAAAATAGGACAAACACTTCACTCATCATGCTTTTCAGCAAGCTAAAGTGCTTTAAGGGTCTGGAGTGTTGCTTTAAAGCAAACTGTAATTAAAATTGTAAAGATACGATGTAAGCGACTGTCTGAGCTGGGCCCATGATATCACCATACATTGGATACAGTGTCTCACATTACCATATGGAGCACCTGGAGGTATGTCCATCTATATTGCTTGCTTGTCTTGGTAACCCCAGTACATGTCCCATCATATAATATGTTAGACACTGCTCCCGCTGCGTGCTGGCTTTTATTGAAATCTGTAGAGCAGTTTTTTTTTTAATTTCAGTAAATTTCTGAAGGTTTAGAGGTGACTGTCACATTGTGAATCAGCTATAACTTGTGTTGTGTTGACTTTGTTTTTCATGTGACTCTCCATTTTCGTTTAAATGCAAGAACTATATTTATTACATCACAGTCTGACGCAGCTAAGAGGTCAGACATTAGGTAATATTTTTCCGTTTTTTTTTTTTTAAAGCATGTTTTGTCCGGTGAATTGCTCTCACCTTTATACGGCATCTGCCCAAACGTGAACACTTCATACACGAGAATCCCAAAAGACCACACGTCGGATTTCGTGGTATATTTGCAGTGTGAGAGCGCTTCGGGGGCTGTCCATTTTATTGGCACTGCGCGATTCTTCTCTGGAGAATACATATCATCCTGAACAGGCACAAAAGGTTAGGCTGCTGTAAAGTGTCGTTTAAAAAAATGGGAATATATAAACTGTAATCTAAAATATTTATACTAGAGGGGGAAATCGTGATACGTCCCAGTAATATGGATTTTACATAAATTTCCCTGGTAAAAAAAAGACATAAAATAATCCCAGTGCAATTTTTTCCCTGTAATAAATCCTGTGTATATGATGTGATTGTTGCACGCACCTGACTGATTCCTGATCCGGAACCTTGGTGATAAATACATGTAATAAATGTTATAGACAATGCAGATATGGCTGCCTTTAGGCGGGGGTAAATGGGGCACCTGCCCTGCTCCTTCAGGGGTTTGGCTTTTTATTTTATTTTTATGATAAACATCTCTGTCAGTATTACAAGTACTAAAGAGGTTGTGGTGGGGATGGTGTTGGTGGTGGAGATGGTGTTTTTGGTGGTGGGGATCCATGCAGCTTCCCTGGTGGGATGGCTTTAGGCACCGAATAGATCAGCTGGCATGTTTATATTGGAACTCAGCTGAGAACGGTAAGTATATTAATTGGTAACTATTCAAACACAATCGCAAAGTAATCATGAAGTTTTATTTGTCTATTTTTCTAAAATATCCTTTTTTACCACAGGGACAAGTGAACCTGTAGGACACCAACCTTGAGGATTCTTGCCAGTCCAAAATCTGCAATTTTACAGAGGAGATTGTCTCCCACCAGGACATTGCGAGTGGCCAAATCACGATGGACCACTTTTTCCGATTCAAGGTAAGCCATACCTTCGGCGACCTGATAAAAAATGTACAGGAACGAGTCGTAGCTTAACCGCGTTCCTTCGGGACCTGTCAAGGAAGACATTTATTAGAGTAGCTGAGAAGCTAAAGCATGTTGGGTTAAAGCATCACTTTAAGCACCATAACAACTTTGCCCTGATAAGTAAAAATCTCAGCAGCTATAAGCCAGCCCCTGAGATGTCAGACACCCAGAATTCTCAGTCCCGCGGAGCCTACATCAGTTTTGTCCAATTTGAGCAGTACGTCTGTTCTAAGTTTAAGGAGCAATTTGTCTAATTTGATGTAAAATAGTGACATGAGACGAGTGGAACTGCAAACGGGGAATAAATTACTATTTCTAAAAAGCCATTGGGGGAAGGGTTATCAAATAAGAGCGAACCAAACTACCCAAATTCTGCTTTTGATACTAGCTGGGCTATTGCAGTAATTATAGGAACTATACAAATAATATACAATTTGTTTACATTTACTAATTGCATTATCTAGATGTGTGTAAGAGGTTGTGTTTAAATTGTGTTCCTTTTATACACTCTACTTCTTATCTGTACAACATTTTAACTAAACGAGGGAGTGTGGGAAACGGAAAACTGTTTTGGCATTTTTAATATTTTATGCATTTAGTGAAAACACATTCACTGAGTATCAAGTGGAACAATTGCCATTAAGGAATATTCGCTAGATTTACCGCTCAAATCCAAATAGTAGCAAATTGAAATCTGCAAAAAATTCTGGCAAAAATAGCCAGCTTTGCCTATAGCGGAATTCTGCCATTTGTATTTGTAGTATAGGGAACACACTATGAGAGTAAACTGCAGTGAACTTGTAACCAGATTCCAAATTTGGGGCTAAAACAGCAGCGTAGAAAATGAGTTTCAGAACCCAGTTTTCTGGTTTAATTCTGGGTAACATTTTGCTATTAAAGCGGCACTGTCATGCCGAACTTACCTTTCCTCAATCTCTTCCTCTTCTCCCCCTCTCTCAGGATCTGTTCTTCTTTTCTTCCTGTCTTCTTTAGTTTTCTTTAAAATCATAAGACAAAGTAGGGACTCTTTGCCTTATGGAGGATTCCTCCGCTTGACCAGCTCTGACCAGCGGAGGAGCAAAGTGTGCTTCATTTCCGCTGGTCAGAGCAATTTTCCCATGATCCTTACCTTCCCTCTGTGTTCCCACAATGCTTCCTGTCATTTTAGACGAAACTGCCGAATTGCGTTCTAACTGAATGAGAACAGTATGTTTGTTTCTTTTAGAACGCAATTCGGCACTTTGTTGGTATCGGAATTTCATTCTAATGAATGAAACTCTGATCCTATTCATTGCCGCGGCTGCATCTTGCAGCCGCTTAGTAGATAACTCCCTAATTCCCACGGTATCAGGGAGCTATCTACTAAAAGGCTGAAAGACCTAAATTAGTCTTTCAGCCACATTTACTAATACTAGGTAAAGATTACTTAGTATTAGTAAATAATATGCCCCTACTCGCTATATCGCGAGTAGGGGCATGTGTAGTAAGTAGTGAGCAGCTTATAGCTGCTCACTGTAAAAAAAATCAAAAAAAAATAATAACCCCCCCACCCCCCGCCCATGGGGGACCTAAATAAAGACCTACTGTCCTCCCCCCCTGGCCCTCACCCCTGAGCGGTGGGTGGGGGCCCTAATAAAACAATAAGGGGGGGGGACCTACTGTCCTCCCCCCCTGGCCCCCACCCCTGAGCGGTGGGTGGGGGCCCTAAATGAAACACCCAAGCCCCTAGTCACCCCCCCCCACCCAAAAAAACCTATCCCCTACCTACCCCCCTCACCCTAAAAATAGTGAGGGGGGAATAAAATAACTAACCTGTAAAAAAAAATTAAACTTACCATTTGACGTCTTCTTTTTTCTAAAATCTTCTTTCTTCAGCCCCCAAAAAGGCCAAATAAAAATCCATCATACCCATCGCACTTAAAAAAAAAACAAAAAAAAACGAGCGCCAAAAAAAAAATCAATCCATGTTTGCCCTTCGAGGGCACGCCGCATCCTGAGCTCCGCAGGGCGGGTCAAGGCTTATACAGCCTTGCCCCGCCCTGCAATTAGGCTTAGAACACTCTGATTGGTGGGTTTAAGCCAATCAGAGTGCTCTGTGTCATTTTACACAGCGTGGGAAAATTCAAAAGAACTTTCCCACGCTGTGTAAAATGACACAGAGCACTCTGATTGGGTGGCTTTCAAGTAGGTCCCCCCCCCTTATTGTTATATTAGGGCCCCCACCCACCACTCAGGGGTGGGGGCCAGGGGGGGAGGACAGTAGGTCCCCCCCCCTGATTGTTTTATAAGGGCCCCCACCCACCGCGCAGGGGTGGGGGCTGGGGGGGAGGACAGTAGGTCCCCCCCCCTTATTGTTTTATAAGGGCCCCCACCCACCGCGCAGGGGTGGGGGCCGGGGGGGAGGACAGTAGGTCCCCCCCCTCATTATCTTCATGGCCCCCACCCGCCGCTCAGGGTGGGGGAGGGGGGGAGGACAATAGGTCAATTGGATGTAGTGGAGGCGGGAGGGGGGTTAAAAAAAAAACAGGATTCGGCATGACAGTACCGCTTTAAGTTGCAAATTCCCATTACTGCTTGACGTGCATCCCCCAGACAATCTTAACAACTACAATCAAACGAGTATGACAATCCCACGGTCTGTTAGCCTACTAACTCTTCAAATACGAATTCAGGTTTCCCTTGGTCATAAGCTCCGTGACGATATATACGGGCTCTCCGATGGAACAGATAGCGAGGAGCTGGATCAGGTTAGGGTGACATAGGTTCTTCAGAGCATTAATTTCTTTCTCCATGTCAGCCTGGACAATATGAGCTGGAAGAAAAGGGGAACATTATCACTACTTAAGATTATATTCATGATTAACGTCTTTATTACAAATCAACGTACATTTATTTACAACCAAGGCCAATCAAGCCATAAACACCCAAGGCAAACCCTTCACCCACCAAATAGGGGCTTTTTAAAGAACATTCCATGCAGCGTATAGGTAGGAGGGAGTAGGGGAAATCAGACACAGTTGTCTCACAGCGTCGTAATAAAACCGTAAGCCACCCAGTGCTATGTCTACTCGACACGTGGCCTTGAACGGACACGGCTCGGATACAAACCTCGTTTGAAGGTCTTTATGGCAACTTTTTTGTTGTTGTTTTTCCATACACCTTGCCAGACCTCTCCAAAAAATCCTTCCCCAAGCTTATTAAGCAGTTTGAACTCTGAACGGGGTCTTTCCCAGCTATCATTCGATCGGAGATCCTAAAATACATAAACAGAGGTAAAGAGACAATATTGGTATGACAGAACAGGGTTCCCTACATCTCGAACTTCCAGCAATTGGCAGAACTTAAAGCCCCAACATAGCCTCCTATCTACAACCCTTTCAGCTCTACTGGAGAACCAGGATGGTAGATCTTAGTCACCACTTATTAATCTCCACCAGGGAGCCAAGATGGAGGCACCCAGCTCCAGGATAGAGGTAAACACAGAGCTGTGGATTTCTGTTTTAATTTTATTTTTCAGACCTCATAAATACATATTTTAATAGTAATAGTAAAATTCCTCTTCAAATGTTTTGTCGATGTTCTGTGTGGTCTAAAGGAGGCTCCACTTGGCTGAGAATGATTGGTGTTGCAATACACATTATTTCAATATTCAAACATCATTTAGGGGTGCATTTTCGTGCACCCCATGTTTAAAAATTTGGCCTTGAAAATACAATGCTGAATTATTTATCAGTGAATATTGTGAGCACTACAATACAACCCTGTCAGTGGGTCATTAACCACCTACCTGCTCTGGGGTATACACCCTGTCAGTGGGTCATTAACCACCTACCTGCTCTGGGGTATACACCCTGTCAGTGGGTCATTAACCACCTACCTGCTCTGGGGTATACACCCTGTCAGTGGGTCATTAACCACCTACCTGCTCTGGGGTATACACCCTGTCAGTGGGTCTTTAACCACCTACCTGCTCTGGGGTATACACCCAGTCAGGGGGTCATTAACCACCTACCTGCTCTGGGGTATACACCCTGTCAGTGGGTCATTAACCACCTACCTGTTCTGGCGTATACACCCTGTCAGTGGGTCATTAACCACCTACCTGCTCTGGGGTATACACCCCGTCAGTGGGTCATTAACCACCTACCTGTTCTGGCGTATACACCCTGTCAGTGGGTCATTAACCACCTACCTGTTCTGGCGTATACACCCTGTCAGTGGGTCATTAACCACCTACCTGCTCTGGGGTATACACCCTGTCAGTGGGTCATTAACCACCTACCTGCTCTGGGGTATACACCCTGTCAGTGGGTCATTAACCACCTACCTGTTCTGGCGTATACACCCTGTCAGTGGGTCATTAACCACCTACCTGTTCTGGGGTATACACCCTGTCAGTGGGTCATTAACCACCTACCTGTTCTGGCGTATACATCCTATCGTTCTCGTCCAGTGCCACCTCAATATACGGCTGCAGGAGAGGGATTTTCAGGAGTTTCCAATTAATTTTGTGGAAGTTGACAAGTTCCTGTATTGTTGCAAAGACTCTTCCTGGCTTCAGGTAAAATTCCTCCCGATTGTTTTTATTAATGAGAAAATGAATCACTTTTTCATCTTTGCGCACTGTGAGGAAGTAAAGAGTGGGTACCGTGAGGGGCAGTCGGACTCATATTCTAACGTACAACATGCGCGCTAAATATTGCCTTCAACAAAAGTGGAGAAGAACATCTTGCCACACACAATGGGGGGAAGGATTTATCAAATGATCCTATTTAATAATGTCACGCAAAGTCACAAAAGTGAAGTAACTACCAACATTCTGTTCCTGCAGAGTTCACAGCACCAAATATAAGATAATTTTGATAAGTCTCTGACAATTTAGAAAACGAACGCAAACAATTGATTCTAACAGCCACGTACAATGCAGGGGTATTTAACGGTTAAAGCAAGACTCTCCCAAAAACAAACAGTAGGTGAGATCAGTTAACCGTCTATTGTCTGAGTTAACACTCAGCCGTAAATAACAGATGCTATAAAAATTAGCTATAACAAACAATTCTCTTATACATTTATTAATAACATTTTTGTAAAAAATATTTGCTTTGTTTTAAACAATGGAAAAAACCCAATCATAGCTTTATAATTAATGATGGCCTTAAATGAGCAATTCTTATGTCAATTCTTTGTATAGTGAATTAACCAACGTTTTATTCATTAAAGTGGGAATTGTTCGGAATTGAAATCGAATTCATATCAAATGAAAGTTTAAATTAACCGGACTGAAAGTGTAACGGACTGGGAGAATTTCTCCATTTTGACGGTAAATTTGAAATCCACTTTAAATTCATGACAATTCTTGCTGTAATGATTAACCCTCCTGGTTGTGTACGGTTCATTAAGACTCTAGAGATTCCTCTCATTGGAGTGAAGGATTCTCAGCATTACTATTACCAGCCCAAAACGGATATGTCAGAGCCCTGCTTAGTTTGCACCAAAAATAAAATAGAAATTATTTTTATAAGTGTCTTAATTTCGGTTCTGAATAATTGCGTGCAGGGCTGATGCCTCGTATCGCCCACAGCGAAGGCGTGTATCGGTGTAGGAATGCTGATAAGTCATCGACAAACTGAACTTTAGAATTTCTTGAATGTTGACAGACTGTACTTCTTTGACTTAATAGACTGGGAGCAAGGGTTCACAGTTTCACTTCACATGCTACGAATTAACACTCCCAAAATGCTAAGCCAGGATTGTGGATATATAGCTAAATATTGTTCATAGAACCAACAGTCTCTGGAGTGTTGTATAAGAGGTGACTGTAGAGCAGGGGTTCATAAAAGGTAGATCCTCAGATGTTGTAGAACTACAACTCCCAGGATGCTTTGCATGCCTTTCAAATGACAAAGCATCATGGTTTTAAAACACCTGGGGATCTACCTTTTGGGCAGCCCCAGCTGTAGAGGCTCCCAGATGGCAGTCAGACATTAGGGGTTGTGCCTCAGTTAATTCAATTCTAAGGGAACTCGAAGTTTCTTACACTCCCACCTTTAAAACTGATCATTTAAATAGAACACATCTAGTCAGCCCATCTCAGGTCTAAAATCACAGCCTGGAATATCTTAATAATGCCTGTTTGTATCATGTTTTACCACCTCTGCTGGGAGACTAGGCCATGCGCCTCCAACCCTCTGCACAAAAAAAAATAAATAAAAAGGTTGTGTCCCATTATACCTTTATTATACCTTTCCGTTTAATAGCATCCTTATGGTGTTAAATCCCGAGAGATATTTATAGTCTAGATATGTTTGACAATGACATTTGTTTTATCTGTTAAAGATATGTCTAGATAAAGCTGTGGACATTATTTGCCCATCACAATGTGTGTGTATTTATGGGTATGGAGGAAGGGATGACCATGCCATGGTTTTATGGATTGTATTCACTGAATTGCCAAACAGAGGCTCAGATAGCTGCGCTGTGGTTATAGGGGAGTGGGGAGAATTAATTCCAAGTCAGCTATTCTAGCCTCAATTTTGCAATTTGTTTTTCCAATTCATGATAATTTGGCATCTACCAAATAAAACCCTACATCTTTATTTAATGACTTGGGGTCTTCTGATTTAATCTTAGCGGAGGTATCAAAGTGTGAGTGCTTCAGTAAAGGCTGCAGGAGACTACAACGCCCATAAATCCCAGCTAGGTGATGGTTGGCTGAGTGTGATGAGCGTTGCAGGTTACAAACAATTGTTAGTCTGGATTTATAATGGGTTTTTAGAACACAGGATGTTCCAGTGCCAAGTAACAGACATAGCACCCCAAAATCACACGCCGAGCTCACCTGACAGTGAATACAGTCCGACATTGCTATCACTGGGCCGGATCAGATAGGAACCAGACACATTGGGGGGCATGAGGAGCAGTCTCTCTGCTTCTGTTCGGCTTACCTCTACGAAACCCCTGAAACCGCAAGAGAGGAAACAGACAGGAGTAAGTCATGGATTGGGAATGTTATGAAAGCAAAATAAATAAATATAAATACATTAGAATCCCCATGATCCCACACAATTCATTCATTAAACAGGGACTTGTAGTATTTAAAACAAAATTATAAAATTCAGACTTAAAATAGCCAAAGTATGACTGCAGCAGGGAGAGAAATGTTTACAAATCAGCAACTTGTTCTAATTTTTGCAATTCAGTTTTTACTTCAATCTCGCGGAATGGGAAGATTTTCAGGGAAATGTATACTTTAGGTCAGGACAGCAAAACTGGTATTAATGTAAATAGATTTAACCAAAATCGCCATGTTTTCATGGACACACCACTTCTACATATCGATGGGCTCTGCATGACGGATGCTGCCCTAAACTATGCAGAATGGGCACGCTGATAATTATATTAATAACAGACTAAACTCTCGTGTTCTTCCTTGATTGCAGAATTGGTTTACATCTCATGTAAAGTGTAGGGCATCACTTTTCATTCACTACAGAATTTGCTGGCGCTATATAAATAATAAAATAATAATAATAATTAGCATGAAGTCACATGTCCAGGAAAACAACGGGGAAACTATTGGACAAGGACCCAGTGGGAGGAACAAATTAAATACTGTATTTGGGGGTTAAGGGCTTTTGGATTATGAGGTATGGGGCCAGTGTTTGGCTCCCAAAGAAGGAATTCATTTCTATGCTTGGAATATACAAACGGCTAAACAGCTCTATGGATAAAAAAAGAATGGTTAGTCCACACCACATGCAGGGTCAGATCCCCCCCATGTGTGCCACCATGTCTTCCATGGGCCCCTAGCAAAAGACAATGGTGAACGAGGAACTGTCCCAGCTTAATGTAACATGTAATATAGAATTATTACTATCACGCAGCTGGTCAATGATCAAAAATCACGTTAGAAATAGTCAAATAAGGCTGCGGATAGAGAGAGCTGGGAGAACCCTCCACCAAGGGGCCCATAGGCTCCGGTCTGTTCTGTCCAATAGGATAACCCTCCCAAGATGTACATTAATAAGGAATATAACTGATCAGAGGGGAATAGAAGACTCAGCAAACAGGAATTAGTATTTTTTTTTTATACTCACGATTCAGTGTTGGAAACAGAGTTTACGGGGGAACTTGTGAAGGTCACGTAGGTTGAAGGAACCAATCCTATCTCCAGGCTGCCCGTTACTTTCCGTACCATCATGTACTCCCCCTCATCACTTATCTTACAAAGCTCTTCCCCCTGCATTACGCTCAGCTCGTCGTTGGTTCGGGCATCAAAATCGTACAGGACAGTCATCATATCTAATTTCTGCCCTGAGACCGTCACCACGACGGGTTCCCCTGGTGCTTCTTCTGGTGGCCATATTTTATCCCAGAGGCAGCGAAGGAAGCCGAGATGGTCCTTTAAGAAGGAGTTCATGCTGTAGCCATCATCCATCTCATCGCCTATCTTTACCCACTTCACGCAGGAGCAGCATTTGATGGTGGCATGTTGCTGCAAGTGTGTCGTCCCTCGCCTTTCTCTTGGGAAACTGAGAGGAGGAACAGAACTGATGGATTTTCTTTTTTACCTGCTGACTTCCTGATCACCTGAACTTTGTAAACAAAAAGTAAAAGTTTAAGTCTTGACTCCTGAAGAGGAAGCAATGCTGAAGGAATGCGGCCAGACCTGCCTCTCGATCTCATTCACAGTCAGGACTTCTGGTAACAAGATACCTGCAGCTACTTTCTGTCACTAATGGAAAAATAAGAGAGTTCTGCTTACGTGAGAAATAGATTTTGTTGTGCTTCATTTCCTTGTAGTCTAAAATAAGTGCTTTTCATAAGAAAGCACATTCTGTGCCCTGGTGTGAAAAGTCCACATTGACAGGATCCACACAATATTTCAGAATAATTGTTTATGTTCTCTTTCAGTTCCTGAAAATTCCCCCTTTAGTGAACGAGATATCTATTGGCATTTACAGCAAAGGCCTTGCCTCTGTAAATTTAGAATGTATTTTATTAATATTCTATTGGTAATACATAAAAAATACCAAAAAGATGAAGTGGCTACTTCCACACCAGGATGACATAATCCAATGACAAGCGTCTCATTCTGGTCTATGGAGGCGATATCGCAGAATTCCCTGTGCAGTAGAAGAGACTGCCCCCCCCCTAGTTTGAGGTGAGTAGTGCGATGGAGCTGCAAGCAAAATAGGGACACAATTGATGCAGGCAAATCAGGAACCAACTCATTGAAGTGAGAAGTGAATGTAACGTTTTAGCCAAACTGTTAGCACAAATTTTTCCAGTCAGCCACATTGTCCTTAAATTTGAAATTCAACTTGAATTCCCCAAAATTCTCACTTACCTTTATTCATTGAATAAGACTCGACAGGTAAATCCTAGAGGGGTCAACATTCAAACAAATGGAACCAGCAAAACTATCCCGAACAATGACGGTTAAAAATGTCTACCACGTCCAGGTAGGGCAGGAGAGCCGTAAACTCATGGGAGAATGCAGTGGACAATATGGGAAGTGGGTTCTACGGGGATCATTGCTACTGTTTATTTCAAAGGATTTATTGAATGGGTTGGGGGCCTGAAATTCAGGTCTGTTGTATTTTTTATTTCATAATCCTCTATAGGAGTATCAGGGAGACTCTGTGCCCTGTAACCATTAAATGATGGAACACCTTTGGCATTAATTATGGGAAAAGGTAAGGACCGCCGTGCAAAATGGAGGACACAGCAAAGTCAACCTATCCACCGCCCCTATTTTGGCTTATTTTATACAACTTGATTGTCACTTGGATTATAAACTCCAGGAGGTTCACCATCGCTGAATGTCTGGGGCATGTTGGCCATGCTCCATAATGAGCACAGGGTACATGGGTACTCCTTCAGACTACAGTAATAAAACGGTTTATACTGAGAGTAAGGGTTTAACATTATAACAAACGTTATGACAATTACAAGCTTAACAAACCATGCCTCAAAACAGATCACAATGCCCAGGAAGGGAGGGGTTCATTCTACCCTCTGACCAGCGTTTAAAGCTGTAATATGAATCATTCTTGTGTTTAACCATGCACAATCAGGAATGTGCTTATTCTATTATCAGACTGAGATTAATAATTTACCAACTTATCAGCGTTGGCAGAGGTGCAATCGCAGAAACCGGTTCTCTGAACGATCACTACATATCCTCTGTTCCCCTTCGCCCCCAACCTCTCCTCTCTGGGAAACCAGATATCCATAAATATCGTTATTTTAAATCACACAACAAAGGAAGGCCGGCTTTAATATTATTTCTATGCATTCCTGAACAAGATATGATTTGACACACAGACGCGTAACTTGCGTTTGGAATATATTTCACGAGGTACATTCGGCCTTTTCACGATGCCAATCAACTTGCATTGTTCGAACTAGCAGAGGAGGAAAATAACAGCTTTGTGGGTAGGAAGTGAAATATACAGTTAGAAAATGGTATCAAACAAACTAATAGTTACTTTTTTTATGTAACACCAATGTCAGTGAGATCGAATGTTACTGATAACGGATTACTGGTTCGTGCTCAGAGAAAAGAACAATAACAAGTCATTGTGAAGAGAATGTCCTGCAACGGGGGACTGAAATCTGAAAAACTGACAGTGCAAGGCATTCTGGGACGCAAGTGCCCGGAGCAGATTTTAGTTAAATTTTGTTATGTTTGTTAAGTTAGGTAAGTTTTTTACAGTTTTTTTTTTCTTTTTAGAACTGATTAATATGAGGCGGTTTTGACATATGAGCTTTTATTTCTTGATTTGCAAGATTCTTCACATGATTTTACATACACAATATTGTGAAATCTTTACAATGGAGTCACTTCACATAAGTGGCTTCTAAATTAAACTGTCAGGGCCACTGATTTCCTACACACACACTTTATTCATAGCAATGGGTAGCACACCAACAATGATCAATTGATTTCTGGACTCAGTATACTGAAGGGCAGCCCTCTTCACGCACTGCCCATCAATACGTAGAAGTGATATCCGTACAGGAAACCCCAATATCTAAAACAAGTTCACTGAATTTTAAAATGTCCCTCTAGACACCATGCTGCTATGGTTGTGATGCCAAATATTTAACTCTTACCTTGGCTCCCGCCCCCCTCTGGTCTGGCCCTCTCTCTAGAAGTCTCTAAAGTAAAAGTTTTCGATATATCAATTTCCTCTCATGGGGACCCCCAGGTACACCGGACACTAAAGTGGTTATGTTGGTTACAGTGTCTTTTTAAAGAAAAAAAAAAATCAATCTTTTCTTTCAGTCTTCGATGTATCGATGTAGTCTTGATGGTAATCTGAGGTTTCAATAGATGAAGTGCCGGAATCCCTCAGTTCAAATCGATCATTTCAAATCAGCCCAGTATCTCCATAGCTGAAATGAGGACAATGAAGATTTCTTATCTACACATCATTTACTATCTCTACACATTAAACCACATTAGGGAAAAATCTGACACTGAAGGTCCTCATGCAGAGCGGGAGAACGCCCAGCGTCAGATAACGTTCCAAAGGTGTGTTTCAAACCAGGAAGCCCTATAGTGGCTGTCTGGGAAACAGCGACTAGGGGCTGACTTAGTGCTGAAATGTAAACAGTGAACTTTCGCTGGAACTGCAATGTTTAACATATGCAGAACTAAGGGCAATAGGGACACAGCACCCGGACCACTTCAATGAGCTGAAGTGGTCTAGGGCCTATAGTGCCCTTTAAGGAATATAAAATAAAAGAGTCACATAGTCTTAAATTACAGGGGCAAAAGTTTAAAAATAATATCAGGAAGTATTACTTTACTGAGAGGGTAGTGGATGCATGGAATAGCCTTCCAGCTAGTAAAGGAGTTTAAGCATGCGTGGGATAGGCATAAGGCTATCCTAACTATAAGATAAGGCCAGGGACTAATGAAAGTATTTAGAAAATTGTGCAGACTAGATGGGCCGAATAGTTCTTATCTGCTGTCACATTCTATGTTTCTACATCAGAGTCACATTGGAGTCCCAATATGCTATATTTTAACTTTTGGTCTCTCCATGTTCAGCACATAGTTAGCTAGTGTGTATATTAAAATAAAAATAAAAAAAGGGGGTAACAGATTCAGTGGAGTCCCTTACACAAAGTTATATGTCATGCAAAAATGAAAGGTCACCATACCTCCTTAAAAATGTGTATTTTGTAAAGATAGAATCTTTCTGAAATACTCATTATAACTGTTAGAATTTCACTGAAATTCCAACCCAGTCAAGATTTTCTTTGACACAAGGCGGAGGACTAAGTGACAATCCCTACAGCCTTCACCGGTGACTGCTGCAAGGAAGTAGCGGTGTCTACGGAGGATCCTGCGACCTTGTGGGATGTTCCATAGACCTCAATGCTGTACTATAGCGCATGCGTGAGAGGATAGCAGTGACATCGGTTCTGGCGCTTGAAGACGAGCAGCGCGAGAAAGATGAAGATGCCTGTATGGCACAGGTTCAAGTACGCAATCTCACCTTTACCTTTCCCCCCACAGTCACCAGACTACCAGCGGCAATGTCACAGTTGGGGAACTTTGTGAATTCGCAAAGGTCCCCAGACAGTGACACATTAAATGGTGCTGAGTAAAAAAATCCAGGAAAATAAATTAACACATTTAGAGTAGTTTTCTCCGCTGGATGTTTTCTGGGCTGATGTTTCTGTATGAAGTTCAAGAAATCATTTTGTGCTACAGTCTATATATAAAGATAACATTGAGATCTCCCGCCGAAGCCTCTGGTTATTGGCAGTCAAGATGTTCCCATAATCCCCATGGCTGTCATGTTCCTGTACTGGCTGTTAAAAAATTATGGGAATTGTAGTCAAGACTACAGCAGGAGAGGCAAGGTATTTCTTTATATTAGGAATACCCCTGGGGCAGAACAGGGACTTAGAGAACTGTTTTAGTTCAATTATTTTGACCTTAAATTTTAGATTCAGCATTAACTCACTTAAAATTCTCACATTAGTGAATATCCCTGTTAGTATCAGATTGAAACTCCCGACTACTTACCTCACCCCTGGTAACGTATTCTACAATCGTCGCCGCCTTGCTGGAGACTTTCGGTAAATCCAACTCAGCTTGGCTTCAAGCTCTTGGACCTGCAGGGAACAAAGGGACACTTACTTTATTCCCAGAAACTGCAGAACTATGGCCCTAGCGGAACGTTCCACCATTCAAAGGGTTATCAGCTAAAAAAAGTTAACTCTGGTTACAGGGCTCTGCATGCTCTATTTCTGTTTCCATCTAATTTAGGAATAATTCAAGGGACACTGTAGGCAGTATAACCATTTAATCTCATTGAAGTGGTTATAGTCCTGGGCACCGTCCCTCCACCATAAACCATTTTTGATCAGTTTAACACTGTATGAGGGTCCCTGCCCACCCACAGTCTGCCTCCCCCCCCCCCGGAGGTGTGGCTAAGGTACAGATTACAGACTTCCTTGCAGTCACAACAATTCATAACAGCAATGAGCCCTGTGATATTGTGTTTCCATTATGTACGAGAATCTAAGGCCTTAAAGAAACTATATTAGTTCATCTTTGTAGCCTTACCTTGCTCTTCAGCTCAGTGATGGCTCCTTCAAACTGATGCACAATGTACCCCATGCTGTATTCTTGAGGGTCTTCAGCCAGTCTGCAAGGAACAAACCACCAGATAGGTATCACATATTTTAGGACTTCCTTCTTTACCTGTCACATTCTTTTCCCATTAGCAAAATATTCTAGGAAGATCTGTTTGTTATGAATTATCAGCCATAACCTGAGGGTAACCTTTCACCTGGGGTGGGATGGGTTGTCCTCTTTGTGGCTGAATTTCAGAGATCTTCGGAGTCGGAAATGTTGAGACAGAGCCTCGGATTGGCCACGAGTCCCACAGCCTGCAGAGAAGTTTAGGGGGAGATTTGTTAGGTTGAGGCATCTAGTCCTAATATTGTTACATGTTATATTATTAACTTGCTGTTCTGGACTGTAACAACAAAACAAACCTTAAGGCAGAAGTACAATGAGTGCCCCACATTTAAACTTGAACAAAGAATATGCTGTGCGGTATGGGAAGGAAAGGTATCCTGACACAGAACTGGGTATGAGAATGTCTCCCGAGCGACATGGTCACCCAAAGATCTGAGCACACTGACATCGACACAAATACTGTGTAAGAGCATGCACATGATATTTCTCACAAGTGCCAGGCCTACACACATGGCACTGTACAGGTTACATTATTGCTCTACATTTGCCTGGACATCCAGAAATCCACTTTTAAACTGCACAACTCACTTTCAAATTTAGTTACCCATCAGGGTGTGCAAAAATCTGAAGAGACCATTGTGGAGTGTGGATTGTTATTATTGCTCCCTAGATCTTTGGACACTGAATAATTGTAGTGATAGTCTGTTTCTAAAATAAACTTGCAACGGGATCTTTGCTCCCTTAAAGCTGTAAACGCTATAACATACTATAAAACATGATAAGCCAAGAATGACCGGGAAGCAGGCGTCTGTTGGTAGAGTCTATCATACCTGAAGAGAGCCATAGGGACCAATATTGAAGAGCCCGTAAACCAGCAACCATTATTTAAGGTCTTAATACAGTATTTAGCAAATGCATTAAAGGGCAGTAAAATCTACTCTGTGGTGTTTCTCCGTGGTGTAAAAACATAATATACAATATAAATATAAAAGGATGGGGCTAGGGATGAAAGAGATATTGCAGTGATTTTTGTCTCTGACTTTACCCACAGGAGGGAGACAATGACTGATCTGTTGTCTCACCATCACAGCACTCCTGCCATAGGCGCAGGTCTACACCAGAGAGGTCCTCACAGGCGTGCATGCCGTTAGGGTACGTGGCCACGTGGAACACATCTTCCTGGACATGTCTGATCTGATCTCCGTTATCACAGAGGACACGAGCCAGTGAAGACTGCCGAATCTGAGCCAGCTGAGCAGCCGTGAATACACCGGGGTTACTGTACCAGAACCTGAACGGGGTACCAATGGTTCATAAGAAAATATAGCCAACGTGAGAATTCAGGGGAACGAGTGAATAAAATCTGCACAGCCCGTAGAGGACAGAAAAATGTACAATGTTTGAAGAGAAAGATAGAAAGTGATCGAAAGAAAACGTGCAGGAGAAAAATAATAAAAATAATAAGGGACTGAATAAATGAGATGGAAAAATAGCAAGGAAATTAGATGACAGTGGAAAAAATGTGAGAGAATGAAATAAAATAAAATAGAGAAATGGAGAGCAAAGAAAAGGAAAATTAGAACAAGTGGGTAACGAGAAAGACAACGGTAGAAAGAATACAAGCAGCTACATACACCTTTTTCCATCCACGGTTGTCCTACTTGCGTTGGTAACTATTTACACTAAACCTTAGTAAATAAGAGAACTTTCCACTGATCCCTACACAATCAAAGCTGTGAATAGGTGACCGTAAACCCAACTACAGCATGATCTGCCAGCACTGAAGGAACGTAGGGTTGTGTAAAGGTCCACGTAACAGATCACAGGATCATTTAAAACCAATTAATATCCTGTAACAGTATGAAACGGCCAACCTGAATCGGCAAATTTTTTGAATCTTGAATGCAGAATACTGCTTATAAAATTACCAAAACATAGGACAGAGAAAGGAAGCACATGCCTGTCTCCATTTCGAATGAGTTTGAACTGATTGACTAAGAGGCACATCAGGGTGGGTCCAACTCGAGTCCCCGGTACCAGGTCTTCCACCATCAGTGCTGGGAACAGATCCACATTTTTTGGTGTTCCATAGAGGCTGGAAAAATAAATAAATAATAAAACGGAGATGTGATGCCAGCATTCCTTTGGATCATCATTATAATGATTGTAATTTGTGCTGTTTTAAAACCTGTTCATTTTTAAATTATCCTGCCAAGTTTTTTTTGGGGAAAACTAACAAAATGGTAAAATGCGAGTTTTTTTGTGTTTTGAACAAGAATGCGAACATCTATTTTTCTAGTACAAGGGCACAAAAAGCACATTGATGCACGACGATGTCTAACGGAGACCCTTGTTCAGCAGACAGTGAAAAAACGTCAAGTATACAGTTAAAATATGAGAATCTAATATTGTTTCTATCATTTCTCCCCCCCCACTTTTCCTCTTTTTTCCTCTATGGTAGGGATGGGAGGAAGTGATCTTATGTCATGAAATATGTTAGTTTCAAATATTTTGCTTTTAATTTGTTCTACAGTTCTGTTTTTAAAAATCTAAGTTGTTAAATTTTGATTTGGGGTGGGGTGGTGGTGGGGGGCTTGAAATGAGCTGGTCATCCCTGGGGAACAGTAGTCTAGCACCATTCCTGTGGACTGACAAATCGCCCAACATGCGTTCCGGTGATCCAAACACCACCTTCAAAGGCATGTTACTCAGCCAGCATTGCTTTTTAGCATGCTATGGTATGCAGAATTTATCCTCTCCATCTTGGCCCTCATTGCCCTTTGTAATACATTACTAGGTCATTCAGACACAGCACTGGTTACCCTATATCCAAAAGCTTGGGCTCTACACGTTCTCGAATAGGGACCTGTTGTCTCCCATAGTAGAATGTAGGAACAGCCATTCTTTGGCATTGTATATGTGGTTGAGATTCTAGGTTATTCTTCTCTTCCTACTGGGACAATTTATCCTTATTTTTATCTGCATTAATTAGCACTTTCAGCCTACCCAATTGTACAGCGCTATGGAATATGTAGGTGCTTTATAAATGCCAGTAGCAATCATACTATACCAAGTAAATAAATATGGTTTTATTTTACACGGGCACGTCACATTTCGTGTTCATATATTCTCGGAAGACTTATTTTGTAGTCCTTTCCTTGGATATTACCGTATTTTATAATAGAGTTTATCATTTTATTTAGGAACATATATTATACAAATTAATATTTTGTCTCTCCTTTGCACTCATTTTCTTAAATCTTCAAATCCTGCTTTTAATCCTGAAGAGCATGTTATTTAATTTGTCATTATTTAGGGTTTAAATAAATATATTTTTTATCAATACATATTATTTATATAGACATAACACAGACTCTTTTTACAAGTTCTCCAGCTGCTTTGAAGGGAACTGACCTGCGGAGTATCTCCCTTATCTCTTGGTTTTTGATCTCTTCCTTTAAGTCGTCAAATTCCTGAGCAGAGGTGAGATTGCAGAAGACTCTGTAGTCATTGTATGGTGGAATTCCGTGATCACGCCCTCGTTGGATGTTAATGGCAGCCAAATCTAAAGCCACAGAATGCACTGCTGAGAAAAGCTTCTCCGTTAGCTCTGTGTTGAGTAACTCGGTGGGAACGCGCATTTTACCAGGAACTCCATAGAGGCCGCGTAGTATGGGATCAATGCCTCCCTCCTGGAGCAACCTAAATGGACTGAAGAAAGCCTTATGTAGTGGGAGGTGTCCTTGTGGAATGGGCTGGAAGGTTTCATTCAAACGATATAGGATAGGGTTGATTAGAGTGTGGCCAAATCGAAATGCAGCAGTGGCGAAGGCATTGAAGATACCACCATGAAGGTTGGGATTATAGCCATTGTATTTCCCCAACATACTCATTCCAGCTTCTCCAAGAATTTTAGGAAGCCAGTGAGTGTAGGTAATGTGCTGCATTTGGGCGCCCACCAGTTTCCTGGCTTCGTGGTATATTCGATCGCCACTCCAGTGAGGATTGAGCTTCAGCAGCTGATCTGCAATACGGTTATGTTCCCGAAACCATAAAGTGTGCATTGCTGTGAGTCCGAGCTGCTCATTGGCTCGATAGTCTCCAGCTAGGAAACATGGTACGGAGCTCTCATTCTCATCACGCATGCATTCAGTAGGAGGTCCACTGGCATATGGTAGTAAATACTTGCCTGAGCTGGATACCACACTGCCCCTTCTCAGGAGCCCTCTCTGGTTGCTAAGATCCCTCAAATCCTGAGCCTCCTGTTCTGTGCTCCCATAAACATTGGAGGCATCCAAGTAGGATGTGAGCAAGTTCATCTGCTCTCGAGAATAAAGTGAGTTCAAAAGCAGAGAGGTCACCCCGCTGCCACAAACTGGACTGGATCGGGCAAAGAACATGCATGGTCCACTGCTCACACGAGGGTCATTCTCAGGAATCATGATGGGAAAACAAGGGGGGTCATTGGAGCACACCTGACTGCAAGGAGCATTATCTGAGAACCTGGACATGCCAAGGGCTGGTACAGTCTGATCCAAATCATGATCCAAGAATTGACCCCACTGCATAAGCATATGTGTAAATTGCTCATCTGGTGTTATGGTCTCTGTGCCAATCATGGTAGTGGACACCAAGCGAGGAAGTGGTAAAGGAAGTTCTCCTGACTCTTCTGTTAATCCAAGACCTCGGGGGAGGTTCAAACCATTCTGATAGGCTGGTTTAAGCAGCCGCAGGAAGGCTGTGTTCGAAGCACCCCACATAGGATGTTGGAGGTTGTTACACGAACCATCATGTGTGCGGTAGTGTTGGTGGAAGCACATGTCTGAACAGTTGGGAGTACTGCGGTGGGCCGAGCAGCCGGAGACATTGGCGATCATACTGATGTATTGTGGAGAGACCAGGTCAATGTAATGGAAACCTGTGACAACAACGAACATTATTAACACTCAGGCAATTTGCTTGGTTACAGGAAAACTTATAAACACTTCACTCTACCCTAAAAAGAAAGATCTAGTATATTTTAGTGAGAATATGTCATCACGTGTCACAACATATTAAAGAAAAGTTTACAAAGACATTTAAAAGCACAGGAAAATGTGATTGCACGTAGACATAATGGGTTTCAAATTGCCTCTGTTCCCAATATAAAATGATCTGTAACTGGAAAACTAAAGGCTACTTATTTAAATATTAATATATTTATAAAACATTTTTTCTACAGGGCACTACAGATAAAAGATGATAAAGGGTTAAAAGAGGAAAGTCTCTTTAATGGTTAGGCTGCAGGACATTACTCTGGCTATCAATGTCTTCAGCAAGCCCTTCCCGAACATGTTCTTCAATTAGCTCCAGGGTCCTTTCCATGATCTCTGCTGCTTTCGCGTCACTGACTGCTTGAGGGTCTCGGGGATAGCGTGTGAGAGCCAGAAGATCACCGGGCATCTTGGGGAGTCTGCATCAATAGTACAATATGAAGATGTGAAAGATAACATTGAACTTCGCTACCGTTACCAGACTGTTCATTAGAATATTGTTAAATTCTATTAATTGCAGGAATTGGCACAGTTCTGCCCAGCATATCATACAGCCAGGAATCCCTCAAATTACAGCATGGTACAAATTAACGATAATGGGAGGGAAGTGTGCAGGCAATTACTCTTTAACCCCTTAAGGACACATGATGGAAATATTCCAGAAGTTGTGTCCTTAATGGGTTAAAGGCCCACTCCACACTCCTAAAGTGGTTTCTTACCGAAGTGCTTTGTGTTAAGAGTGTTTTTTTCTTTTTTTCATTTTACAAAAAGAGCGGTATTCAACAGAAATGTTCGCTTTTATAAATTAACCTACTTTCACCCTACTGGCTGTCAATCAGACAACAGGTCCTGTTACTTCCTGGTTTGTTTAACTCAGTGGAGATAAAAAGGCAGCAATTGCCCAGAACATCTGCCTTGTAAACACTTCTTATTGAGCTGCATTGTGAAGTTTGTGATTGGACAGCCACAAAAAGTATGGGCGGGGTTAGAATGGGATGACTTGGAAAGGCTGCAGACAAGAGAACTGCAGCATTTTATAATTAAATGCGTACATGTTTTCAATGGGCATATATCTACTCAATTGTTAAAAAAAATTAATCGGAGTGTTCCTTTAATGTGTGCAATTTATATACTAAAATGAATCTACATTGTCTGACTATGTGGGAACAGTCATTATACTAGAACTATGCAGCCTACCCAAGTGCCTGGTGGTGTGGAATAAAAGTACCATAATTTATCTTTGAGTGTCTGGTTTATTCCCAGTGAAAGCAGGCCTAATTCATGTCCCTCTTTGCATTAACAAGGATTACAACTCCTTTTCTCCGCTTTAACAATTGACTACAATTTCTGGTAAATCTGTCACTTCCTCCGTTTTTAAACTATTATCCTGTAAAACACAGGGCACACCAACAGAAATGTAAACAATGAAATAATAACTGAAGCCAGACAATGTCAAATATATCGTGGGCATTTTTCTTGCAAAAATATCAAAAGGGATATTTAGTCAGCAGTCCTTGCAGATATTTGTAAGGACCCGTGCTGAATATTCAATGGATAAAGCAAATCAGTTCATCTACCAGCTAAACAGAAATCTAGGAACGTGCTCACGTGCTGAATAGATGTTGCTGAGTGGAGGTGATGCTTGCGTTCACTCCCCGGATCGCTTCCTGTAAAGATATCTTCACAAATTCATCGCCAACACGCACATCATCTGCAGTGAAACAAAATAGATGTTTTACAGACTAGAACGAGTCTAGAACGAGGAATGAGGTTAATCGATAATAAAATATATATATATATATATTTTAACAAATTCGTATTACAAGTCTATATTAATGAAATAAACTAAAACGTGAATACTGCGAACGGACAACACAAATAGCTTGTCCTTTGGTGCGTTCCCGCTCAGTTCTCCAACTGGTTTTAGTTTATGACAGGGATAACCTAAATCATTTGCATATGAGACTGATCCACCCGAAAGGACAGTCCAGACGCAAAATGCAGGCCGGCTCCCTCAGCGAGGTGTGGATGATATACCCCTCCTCTAGGCACAGTGAGTATTGGGTTCATGTTTGGAGTGTTGTTTTACCTTTTACCATAGGCACTTTGTAAACAAACCAATAGAGTGCAAGAGAGAGAGACATTATGAGATGTGTATATGGAGATTTTATTAGAATGGATTAATATGTATTGCTTGTGAGAATCAGATACCATAGAGTGAAGAACCAGTCATACTGTGATAATATAGTCCTTACCTTGTGGCCTGACGCGCAGTTTCACAGTTACAGAGCTGACGCCAAGACTGCTGGTAGCGTGGCATTGGTACTCACTGGAATCACGCAGTCCTACTCTAAGCACCCGAAGAGTACCCGATGACAGAACATTGTGTCTTCCATCGTTTGGTAACTCTTCACCTAGTGAACAGAGACAATTAAACTTCAACACAATTCAAACCACCCTTAGTAGCATCAACGACGCACTTCTCCAATCACCATCTGATCTAATGAATGTTACCAATCACCGATCTGATGTAATGAATGTTACCAATCACCGATCTGATGTAATGAATGTTACCAATCACCGATCTGATGTAATGAATGTTACCAATCACCGATCTGATGTAATGAATGTTACCAATCACCGATCTGATCTAATGAATGTTACCAATCACCAATCTGATCTAATGAATGTTACCAATCACCAATCTGATGTAATCAAGGTTACCAATCACCGATCTGATCTAATGAATGTTACCAATCACCGATCTGATGTAATGAATGTTACCAATCACCGATCTGATGTAATGAATGTTACCAATCACCGATCTGATGTAATGAATGTTACCAATCACCGATCTGATCTAATGAATGTTACCAATCACCAATCTGATCTAATGAATGTTACCAATCACCAATCTGATGTAATCAAGGTTACCAATCACCGATCTGATCTAATGAATGTTACCAATCACCGATCTGATGTAATGAATGTTACCAATCACCGATCTGATGTAATGAATGCTACCAATCACCGATCTGATCTAATGAATGTTACCAATCACCAATCTGATCTAATGAATGTTACCAATCACCAATCTGATGTAATGAATGTTACCAATCACCGATCTGATCTAATGAATGTTACCAATCACCGATCTGATGTAATGAATGTTACCAATCACCGATCTGATGTAATGAATGCTACCAATCACCGATCTGATGTAATGAATGCTACCAATCACCGATCTGATGTAATGAATGTTACCAATCACCGATCTGATGTAATGAATGCTACCAATCACCGATCTGATCTAATGAATGTTACCAATCACCAATCTGATCTAATGAATGTTACCAATCACCAATCTGATGTAATGAATGTTACCAATCACCGATCTGATCTAATGAATGTTACCAATCACCGATCTGATGTAATGAATGTTACCAATCACCGATCTGATGTAATGAATGCTACCAATCACCGATCTGATGTAATGAATGCTACCAATCACCGATCTGATGTAATGAATGTTACCAATCAACGATCTGATTAATGAATGTTACCAACCAATGATCTGATGTACTGAATGTTACCAATCACCAATCTGATGTAATCAAGGTTACCAATCACCAATCTGATGTAATGAATGTTACCAATCACCGATCTGATCTAATGAATGTTACCATCATCGATCTGATGTAATGAATGTTACCAATCACCGATCTGATGTAATGAATGTTACCAATCACCTATCTGATCTAATGAATGTTACCATCATCGATCTGATTAATGAATGTTACCAATCACCAATCTGATGTAATGAATGCTACCAATCACCGATCTGATGTAATGAATGTTACCAATCACCGATCTGATCTAATGAATGCTACCAATCACCGATCTGATGTAATGAATGTTACCAATCACCGATCTGATGTAATGAATGCTACCAATCACCGATCTGATGTAATGAATGTTACCAATCAACGATCTGATTAATGAATGTTACCAATCACCGATCTGATCTAATGAATGTTACCAATCACCGATCTGATGTAATGAATGTTTTCTGCAATCTGTGGTTCCTGGCGCTTACCACACACAAACACACACACATATATATATATATATATATATATATATATATAAATATATAAAAAGATAAAGCCTAAAAAGTGTCTAATTAAAAATAATTATAACTTAAAAATTCAATAAAAAAAAAGTGTGCTTTACGCAACAGCCCCGTGCGCCTCTGGCCCCAAACACCTGCTTTGGTCCATGATATCACAGGGGTTGGGTGTCCTTGTGCAGCACACGGGAATTCTGTGTCACTGCCCTCTGTTACCGTTTGGTCACTGGGAGTCACAGTAAATTTCTGTTTGTCTGCAGATAAAATAAAAAACAACAGAGAAAGCAGTTATACCGAAAATAATACAGTTCATCATCACAATTCTGTCATCAGCTGTAATTCCATATACCTTGTACAATAATCAGTGCAGATGCCTCGATAGACCCCTCATCGTTACTTGCATGACATCGATACAGTCCGTGATCGGAAATCTTAACGTTCTGGATAAAGAGCTCTCCAGAGTTGGTTACAGTAAACCTCTCACTACTGGGAATAGGGTCACCATTAGCTGCCGTCCAGGTAATTACAGGCTTAGGGTCCCCAAATACGCCACACTCCAGTGTCAAACTGCCCCCTAGAAGCACCTCTGTGTTCTGTGGGTGGATTATAAAGACAGGCTTTGCTGGAAACAGAAAGGGATCATATAACACTATCATTTACAAAATTCTTAAACGAATGCAAACTCTACAGTGTAACAAACATTTATCTATCCTTAGTAATAAAATCTAAAATACAATGTCACAAATCTTGTTTTTTTTTGTTGAACTTCTTTAGTAAAACTCTATAAAGCAGTACATTGTGTACTACGGGAATCTGCTTACATCATAGGCTACTGGAACTCTTAGATATTAAGCTCCTAGTAACAAGACCTCACTATGTAAATATACGGGGACATGTCTCAGCCTCCTTGCCAGTTAATCTGGATTGTTGTACAATGTATATTGCCTTTAAACAATACAATGTTAGTAAAACATTAAAAACTGCATGATTTGTAAACTTGCTAATTGAAAGGGACACTATAGGTCACCAAAACAATTTTAGCTTAATGAAGCAGTTTTGGTGTATAGATAATGCCCCTGCAGTCTCACTGCTCAACACTCTACCAAAAATCACTATGTTTATACAATCCTAGCCACACCTCCCTGCATGTGACTTACACAGCCTTCCTACACACTTCCTGTAAAGAGTCCTCTAATGTTTACACTTCCTTTATTGCACAGTCTGTTTAATTTATAATTTATTTTCTCCTGCTCTGTTGATAGACTTCTAGACCCTGCAGGAGCCTCCTATGTGTGATTAAAGTTCAATTTATAGAGCAGAATATGAAAACTTCTAAAGCAAGTTTACATCTGATTGAAAATTAAACCATTTATTTATGCAGGCTGTGTCAGTTACAGCCAGGGGAGGTGTGGCTAGGACTGCATAAACAAAAACAAAAGTGATTTATCTCCTAAATGTGGCAGAGAACTGAGCAGTGACACGTCAGAGGCATGATCTATACACCAAACCTGCTTCATTAAGCCAGTTGTTTTGGAGCCTGTAGTGTCTTTTACGAAATATTTTGAAAATATTGGTAAAAGATAGTAAGTAAATCCCTCTCAATACCTCACACCTCATGCTGTATACATGCAATCTTACCCACACAGTTATCCAGTCTCTTAATCCCTTAAGTACTGAGCCAAATGTACACGTTTTGATCAAAATAAAACGTAAACAAAACCTGGATTTGACTATATGTTTGTTCAACTGTAATTCACCTCTTTCATATTAAGTGCACCCACACTTATTATATATCATTTTATTCTGGAGAATTGGGGGGTTCATTCAAATATTTAGCTATGAAACAAAATGTAATATGAAGAAAATAAAAAATGTGAGAAATTAAGACATTTTGTTATTTTTTTTTAGTTCTGCGTGACATTTTAACTGTGAATGTCATAGTACTGTTTGCTTTTACTGCAATAAAATACACATATTTGTATTCAGCGATGTCTCACGTGAAAAAAAGTACCCCCTATTTACAGGTTTTATTGTGTTTTGGGAAGTTACAGGGTCAAATATAGCACGTTACATTTTTCAGTTTTTTCCCAATTTGAAATTTGCCAGATTGGTTACGATGCCTTAGAGATCGCATGGTAGCCCAGGAATGAGAATTACCCCCATGATGTCATACCATTTGCAACAGTAAACAACCCAATGTATTGCAAATGGGGTATGTTCAGTTTTTTTAGAAGCCACTTAGTCACTAACACTAGCCAAAGTTAACGTTAATATTTGTTTGTGTGTAAAAAATGCAAAACACTAATTTGAACGCCAATTTTGCCCAGTGTTTGTGACTAAGTGGCTACTAAGAAAGACTGGACATACCCCATTTGCAATACCTTGGGTTGTATACTTTTGCAAATGGTATGCCATCATGGGGGTAATTCTCATTCCTGGACTACCATACGGTCTCAATGGCAACGTAACCAATCTGGTGAATTTCAATGTGAAAAAACTGAAACACAAGCCTTATATTTAGAAACATAGAAACATAGAATGTGACGGAAGATAAGAACCATTCGGCCCATCTAGTCTGCCCAATTTTCTAAATACTTTCATTAGTCCCTGGCCTTATCTTATAGTTAGGATAGCCTTATGTCTATCCCACGCATGCTTAAACTCCTTTACTGTGTTAACCTCTACCACTTCAGCTGGAAGGCTATTCCATGCATCCACTACCCTCTCAGTAAAGTAATACTTCCTGATATTATTGTTAAACCTTTGCCCCTCTAATTTAAGACTGTGTTTCTTCTTTTAAATATAGTTTCCTCCTTTACTCTGTTGATTCCCTTTATGTATTTAAATGTTTCTATCATATCCCCCTGTCTCGTCTTTCCTCCAAGCTATATTTTAAGATCCTTTAACCTTTCCTGGTAAGTTTTATCCTGCAATCCATGAACCAGTTTAGTAGCCCTTCTCTGAACCCTCTCTAAGGTATCAATATCCTTCTGAAGATACGGTCTCCAGTACTGTGTACAATACTCCAAGTGAGGTCTCACCAGTGTTCTGTACAGTGGCATGAGCACTTCCCTCTTTCTACTGCTAATGCCTCTCCCTATACAACCAAGCATTCTGCTAGCATTTCCTGCTGCTCTATTACATTGTCTGCCTACCTTTAAGTCATCAGAAATAATCACCCCTAAATCCCTTTCCTCATATGTTGAGGTTAGGACTCTATTAAATATTCTGTACTCTGCCCTTGGGTTTTTATGTCCAAGATGCATTATCTTGCACTTATCCACATTAAATGTCAGTTGCCACAACTCTGACCATTTTTCTAGTTTACCTAAATCATTTGGCTTATCCCTCCTGGAACATCAACCCTGTTACATATCTTATTATCATCAGCAAAAAGACATGAGTTACCATCAAGACCTTCCGCAATATCACTAATAAAAATATTAAAGAGAATGGGTCTAAGTACAGATCCCTGAGGTACCCCACTGGTGACAAGTCCAAGCTTCGAATATATTCCACTACAACCCTCTGTTGCCTGTCACTCAGCCACTGCCTTACCCATTCAACAATATTGGAATCCAAACTTAAAGATTGCAGTTTATTTATAAGCCTTCTATGTGCAACAGTGTCAAAAGCCTTACTGAAATCTAGGTAAGCAATGTCTACTGCACCACCCTGATCTATAATTTTAGTTACCCAATCAAAAAAAATCAATAAGATTAGTTTGGCATGATTTCCCTGAAGTAAACCCATGTTGTCTCTGATCTTGAAATCCATGTGTTTTTAGATGTTCATCAATCCTATCGTTTAACATGGTTTCCATCACTTTCTCCACTCCTGAAGTAAGGCTTCAACTTTTGAAAACCCCATAAACCTGTACATGAGGAGTACAGTTATACTCCAGAGACTTCACTGAACACAAATATTAGTGTTTGAAAACCATAAAACGTTTCACAACAATTATATCGTCAGTGTAAGTGTCGTTTGTGTATGAAAAATGCAAAAAACGTCACTTTCACTGATAATATCATCGTTGTAATACATTTTACCGTTTTAAAACACTAATATTTCTGTTCAGCAAAGTCTTCTGAGTAAAACAGTACCCCCCCCCCCATGTACAGGTTTTATGGCGTCTTGGAAAGTTAAATATAGTGCTAGCAAATTAAATTCTCTGGACTTTCTGCCAGGGTTATCCCGCAAATTGTAATTAATAAAATGTCCTAATTATGTAAAATTATTACATAAATATATACGTAGAATAAAAAAAAAAAATAATTTAATTTTATATATATATATAAAAAAGAAAGACTTGAGGGACAGGACAACCTGATCCTAAAGTCAAAAGAAGGACTAAGTGGGTAAAGTGGGCATAACCAAAAAAAATTCAAGAGAAAGAGAGTACCTTACGCGGGTATATTGAGAGCGAGGACCCGAGTGCCAAAGACACACGGATATTAATTCTCAAAGAACAGCCAAAGATTTACCCACATTAAGAACTCAATCAAAGGGTTAGAAAGTACAAATATTGATATCTTTATTCAATACTTTACGTTAGACTGTTACATATACATAAACATGAAACCAAATAAAATAGTGATGCAAAAATGTGCTGGTGACTTAAAAAAGGAAAACTCTATGTAGCCTGCCTACTGTATCTTATAAATAGCTACTGTGAAAGTATCCAGTTACAAAGCAGCTCATATAGCTATTCAAATACACATTGTTAAGTATCCTTAGAATATTAAATAGGAGAATAGCCACTAATACAGATATGTAGCAACAAAGAACAGGTGATTGTATACACCCGATTGTATACACTCGCGATCACATGGCCCAGAAGGCCGGATCAGCAGCAGGGGGAGTGTCTGGGATGCCAGTTAAGTCCCCCCATCGCGATCGCTGGCGAGCAGGTAAATGCATAGGATAGCGTGGATGTGCTATGCCGCCCGCTGGCATTTAGAGCGGGGTTCCCAAGGTAGGCATAGCACCCCCGCCGTCCTCAAGGGGTTAAAATAATGGGACATCAGCTCCAGATTCTGCATTGTGTGCCCCTCTTCTGGACACTAAGATCAAACTACTTACTGCGGCTGCCAAAGTAGCGTAGAACCGCTTCCTGCGTCCGCACCTCGCCAGCTATGTTTTTGGCTGCACACTGATAAACTCCTTTATCCGACTCTCTTGTATCTTGTATCATCAATGTCCCATCATGCAGCAGATTTAAACGGCCATCATAACTCAGATCAATCTCATTTCTGGAAAGAGGAAAGAAGTAAGGATCATTTAATGAAATTTAACACAACAAAACTCTGTTCCCAGTTAATCAAATGTAGTAAATGTGTGAAGGGTAGTTCAGGTTCTATAGTTACACTGGGTATCCCTCCCACCCACCAAACAGGTGGACAGTTGGACAATTCTCAGTCTTCAACATTCAAACACAATCTTCAACCATAACCTTATACACATCCTGAGCATTCTTCAATTCCTTTACTGTGTTAGCCTTATACACATCCTGAGCATTCTTCAATTCCTTTACTGTGTTAGCCTTATACACATCCCGAGCATTCCTTAATTCCATTACTGTGTTAGCCTTATACACATCCTGAACATTCTTCAATTCCTTTACTGCGTTCACCTTATACATATCCTGAGCATTCTTCAATTCCTTTACTGCGTTAGCCTTATACACATCCTGAGCATTCTTCAATTCCTTTACTGTGTTAGCCTTATACACATCCTGAGCATTCTTCAATTCCTTTACTGTGTTAGCCTTATACACATCCTGAGCATTCTTCAATTCCTTTACTGTGTTAGCCTTTGTAGCGGAGTAGCAGGGGTTAATCCAAGGATTCTCCCCTGGAAACAAAGATTCAGCATACAGAAGTATAAAACACAGCATAATCCCTCTCCCCAAGGACTAGACGACACATAGTCTAGGAGTCAACTGGCTTTTAATGCACAAGCTCTGCTTTTATGTGTTTTTCCCATGCAAGGGAGGCAACTTCCATAATTATTACAGTATCCAATCACATAGTCGGTACCTCCTCCACATCTCCTGCCCTTAGCTTAACAGTTAAACTTATTAACATGTACACATTTCCCCCCAATTCTTGGATGTACCCCAAATACAGGGGGTACACCTTTAAATGAGAGATCCCCTGGTAGCCCTGATCTGGGTGAGAAACATACTCAAAAATCACCCAGATCAGACCAGTGGTTCGGGAGTTATTGAAGGGAAAAGATTTGACTGACCGCACGGGCAGTAGCCGAAAATAGTTCCATGAGTTCTGGCCCTGCGGTCGGTCTCAGTTCACGTATAAAAAGTCCCGAAAGTCTTTGCCATCCATGCTTGACTTTGCATTCGGATGAATCTCCTAGTTCGCGGGATTCATCCTACCGAATGCTGAGCTGTTCGTGCGTTTTATTTGTCCCTTTCCGGAGTGCTGGAGGTCTTAGTGGTGCTTGGTTAGTCGAGTGTCCGATTTGAGTTCCAGACACTCAACGACCAAACACCGCTGTTCGTGCGTAAGATGGCCGCCGCCACATGTTCGGCAGGCGAATGGCAGCCGCACACGAACCTCAATTACCAGCCTTTGCAACATTGTTGCCTTCGGTAATGAGGGACACACGACTACACCGGGGTGGTCCTTCATTCAGTATTTTACACGTTTTCGTGGATAATGCAATGGATGTAGTTCGTGAACCGATTGCCTGAAGATAACCGTCCTAATAGCAATACAGCCATTTTAATCCAAGTTCATTCGAATCTTGAAAGTCCTTTCTCAGTCTCTTGGTGGCTAGGTTTGCCACAGCCTTATACACATCCCGAGTGTGACGAGACCAATCTCGCCACATTGCACTGGAGAAGCCTGGTTGCTCGCCTGTTGCCTTTGGATTATGGCCCCATGTTAAAAGGCTTGATTTTCCAACAGGTGGACAGTTGGACAATTCTCAGTCTTCAACATTCAAACACAATCTTCAACCATAACCTTATACACATCCTGAGCATTCTTCAATTCCTTTACTGTGTTAGCCTTATACACATCCTGAGCATTCTTCAATTCCTTTACTGTGTTAGCCTTATACACATCCTGAGCATTCTTCAATTCCTTTACTGTGTTATCCTTATACACATCCAGAGCATTCTTCAATTCCTTTACTGTGTTAGCCTTATACACATCCTGAGCATTCTTCAATTCCTTTACTGTGTTAGCCTTATACACATCCTGAGCATTCTTCAATTCCTTTACTGTGTTATCCTTATACACATCCTGAGCATTCTTCAATTCCTTTACATATCCAGAGAATACTTTAACTCCTTTAACCTTCCTTGGATACATCTCCCCAAAAAGTGTTTTTCACTGCATTTAAACGATGCACTTAAAAAATGTGCATTTATTTTTATATTTTTTTTCATTTGCTTACCAAATTCCCAATATTCTATCTTTTCATAGTTGCAGAACTGAATACAGTGAATACAATAATTTTATGCTAAAAGAGTTCCAAGTCAGTAGTGGCTGTGTTAATACTGTAGGAGATCCCTATCATATCCCACAGGAGGCGCTGGCAAAGCTCTATGGGAAATCAGGACTCTTCTACCCCCTGCTAGTTCTAAAGTAAATACTCTGCTGAAACGGAGCGTAATGTGAGTCAAGGAAGCATGGTGGGATGCTATGTGATTGACAACCAGGGAGGTGTGGCTAGGGCTGCCAACATAATGCCATGTAAACCCTAATGTCAGAGAAATGAGCAGAGCGACTGAATGGCCATGATCTATACACCAAAATCACTTCATTAAAGGGACACTGTAGGCACTACAACTATTTAATCTCATTGAAATCTATTTCAGAGGACAGCGAGTATGCAGCATTCAAAATGCCACATTTGACAAATAAATAAATAAATAAATGCTCACGTGTTATGCAGCCACACAATATGAGGTTTGGGGTACCCCTCTGCCCGGCAGGTGAAATAAACAGTGTTCCCCAATGTGATGTCAGCATCTCGGGGTTCAGACAGAATGCGAGGGATCTCTGCAAAGAAAAACACAAATAATAATATGCAACCACGACCCCATCCCCAAATAAAAAGCAGAACACAAAATAATAAATTGATTATATTAACAAGAGTTTAAAGATCTTCTAATCAGTTTCTTTAATGTAAAGGAAGCAAAAATACTAAAGCGGGCACAAAAACTGCAGGTCATACCTTATAATTGTTATTTCAGAATCTAATATTTCAATAAAGGTTTTTTAATTGAATGGGGCCCTTCTGCTGAACAGCTGCTCTATAAGGCACGGAATGAGGGCCTGCTCACCACATTTGAACTGATCAGCTGACAGAGAGCTCACAGATTTCCCCTGTAGGTGTATCGGCTGTTCACAGGTAGCCGCGGCATGCGCACTGCTCTTAACTGCGTATTTCCTCAAGAGATCTGCTAGCCACATGAGCTCACAGTCACAGATTAATGGATTGGAGTCTAGACGTCTGTCAAATATAAAACAAACAAAAAACATTCAGCAAGACCTTGCCCTGCTCAGAAATCACATGCCATGAGAGACCTGGCAGTGAAACAAACATGGCTTCCCATTCAAGTAAAAAAAAGAAAATTTTACTTACAGGCGAGTCAACGATGGGAGCAGAGAGAAGGTAAGTGGCTGGATCCTGGTGATTCGGTTATTTTGTAAGAATCTGAGTGAAGCAAAGACACTGAGTTATTTGCAGATAACACAATACAATAAAATGGGAAAGACGTGTTTTACTTTAGAAGCTGTTCATATAAATGGAGAGATAAAAACCGTAACCTGTTAACGAATATGTATCTGTGCTCTCTTGAGTTTAACATGAAAGCTATGTTTATAGAAAAAAGGGTTAATCCTGGCTGGACCTGGCACCCAGACCACCTCATTAAGCTGAAGTGGTCTGGGTGCCTATAGTGGTCCTTTAACATGAAAGCTATGTTTCCTGTTACTGCTTGACGATTTTTAGTGACTGTTTTGCCCTGAACTAACGTCAACCTTTAAAATAAAAACAAACAAATAATAAAAGCATTGCAGGGAAATCTAAACACTTATTATGTTCTTTTCCACAATAGTACAAATACGCCTCTTACAGTCTTTCCAGTTTGGGCAGCTCTCCTAAAGTGTCTGCATCCAAATGTCCCAGCTTATTGAAATGAAGATATCTGAAACAAACATGAGGTCATTCGAATTAAAATCACATGGAAAAACAATGAGAAGCTAAAACTAAAAGCAAAGTAACAAGAGGTCTTAAATTAGAGGGGCAAAAGTTTAAAAATCATATCAGGACGTATTACTTTACTGAGAGGGTAGTGGATGCATGGAATAGCCTTCCAGCTGAAGTGGTAGAGGTTAACACAGTAAAGGAGTTTAAGCATGCGTGGGATAGGCATAAGGCTATCCTAACTATAAGATAAGGCTAGGGACTAATGAAAGTATTTAGAAAATTGGGCAGACTAGATGGGCCGAATGGTTCTTATCTGACGTCACATTCTGTTTCTAAGTAAGTAAAGTATTTGAGAATTATTTTAACAAAATGTGACTTTTATTCTTAGCAACTTTTTCATTTACATAAACCTTTATCTTAAGTTGTGAAGTTTCCTAAATTACTCTGAATGTACCGGCCTCTAGCCACCTCCCCTCTCTGGGCAGTAGGTTTTTACAATCGTTATAAAACACGATCAATGAGATTTCATCTATTTACACAAACCTTCCCTCTCCCCATGAGGGCCACTCTCCGTATAAAGGAAGCACACGGCATGGAATGGGTGAAATGACCACCTTTAGAATATGAATTGCACTGGTCCGGACACAGAACCTAATTTGCTGGGTCTAACCTTAACTCAGTCCAGAGGGAACACTTAGTGATCCCTTCTACGAATCACTCACAATAGACAGTAAGATGATTCCCTGTAAACCTCCCAGCATGCAATGCTAGAAGTGACATTTGTGAGGACAATGAATTCAAGGTAGCAATATTTAGATCCCTCTGTATAACGGTTACAATCGATTCTGTATCATCACACGCCATGTTGGACATTTGAAGTGAACCTGTCGTGGTAGAGAGAAGCTTGCAGTTTTCTAACATGTTGCTTGAATCATATTATACAATTTTTTATTCCATTAATACTGTTAAAAGCTCATACTTGAATTTATTTCCGTTACCCCCGTCTCCCGCTGAGAGCACCAATCATGTTTCAGTGGGTGTTACACTAGCTGTAAGACGCACCTCTCCTTTATACTCCGATTGGGGAGAACTGACGTGCAGTTTAGAATTGCTCGGTGTAAATAAAACGTATCTGTTCTCTCCATTCTCACATTGCCCGTTTCAAAGATGCAATAGATCATTCTGGCTGTTTCTCGGTTCTCTGAGCTTGCCCCTTCTCCCTGAGCTCCCTTGGATTCAAGCATGAGAGACACCCAGAGACGGGTTGTGGCAGAAGCAGCCACAAGAGACTGTACCTGCATTATTATTCCCTTGTATTTGTCCTAATAATCGCTGGAAAGTGCCGAAGGCACGACCACCCTGCTGTGGTCGTGTGCTTCCCCTGTATAGAGGGAAACAATGTTGCCAGAGAGGTAATTGGGTTCGTGGGTGGCCGCCGTTCGCACAAAAACCACGTGGCGGCGGCCATCTTAAACTGCCGAACAGCGGCGCCTGGTCGTCGAGCGCCTGGAACTAAAACCGGGCGCTTGACTACCCAGACACCGCTCAGACCTCCAGGACCACGGAACTGCCCGATTCAAACTGCCGAACGGCCCGCCGTTCGGTAGGATGAATCCCCCAGACTAGGGGATTCATCCGAACCTAAGATTAGAGCCGGATGGCTGAACATTCGGTACTTGCAGTTCAGTGTAATAGACCGACCGCAGGGCCAGAATCCATGGAGCTGTTTTCGGCTACCAAATCCCTGCGGTCGGTCAAATCTTTGAATGTCTGTAACTCCCGAACCCCTGGTCTGATCTGGGCGAAATTTGAGTATGTTGCTCACCCAGACCAGACCAACCAGGGGACCCCTCATTTGTCACCATACCCCCTGTATTTAGGGGACATCCAGAAATGGGGGAAAACTCTGTTCCCACTAATGAGCTTAACTGTTAATCTAAGGGGAGGAGAGGGAGAGGAGGTAACCACGATGTGATTGGATATGTTAAGTTACCTCCCTTGCATGGGGAAAAGTCATAAAAGCAAATGTGTGAATAAACCTGGCAGTTGACCTCCAAGCTATGTGTCGTCTAGTTCTTGGAGGGAAGGGATTGTAACTACGCTACCTGTTTTATACCTGTCTTGGATTGCTGTTCCTGTCTACCAGTGGAGCTACCTTGGATAATACCTCTACTCCGCTACAATTGGTGGCAAGCGACGGGATCGTACTACACAGCAAAAAGGAGTCAGCAGGAATTAAAAAGGACTGAATGGAAACGGATTATACCCTCTTAAAACGGGACACGCTAAGAGAGCTACTAGAAGCGAGAGGGAGGATAGCAAGCAACAAAACAAAGGCTATCCTAATCGCAGAACTCATGGAAGGAGACAGAGTCGCAGCTGCTGCAGCACCTCCAAGGGAGGAGGAATCTGAGTTTGCCAGGGAATATAGGTGCAGGATGGCTCTATTCCCACCAGACGTAGCAGCGCAGAAGGCAGACCAGATTTACAATGATGTACAGGCATACATCATGCTGCGAACGACACCGAGGAGCCAACAAGAGGGGGAAGGAATCACAACGGCTGTCCCCACCCCGCCAGCAAAAGCTAAAATACCGTACCAGGCATTTAAAGCATTTAATGATACCGAGGGGGACATTGATGGCTATTTACAGGACTTTGAACGGTTGTGCCAGCTACATGCCATTAGCACCGAAGACCAAGTGCCCCTGCTAGCGGGTAACCTGTCAGGCCGCGCCGCAGATGCCTACCGAGCCATGCCGGCAGAGGACATCCGGGACTATCAGAAGGTAAAACAAACCTTGCTCGCACGGTATGCCATTACACCTGAGGCATACCGAATACAGTTCCGGAAACTACTCAAACCGGGAAAAGACTCGCATGCAGAATTCGCACACCGACTACAACGGGCAGCCACCGGGTGGATAGAGGCAGCAAAAGCCATCACGTCCCAAGAGATCACGCAGTTGATGGTGCTGGAACAATTCTACCAATGTTTGTCAGAAGATCTACAGATCTGGGTAAGAGATCGTAAACCCCGTACGCTGCAAGAGGCCACTAAGTTAGCAGATGAGCATCAGGACACCCGGCGGGAACAGCACTCATCTACTAGAGTGCAATCCACGCCAAACGTTCCCCGACTTACCCCAGTAGATTCACCCCGACCAGGGGGGACCTACCAGTCACAACCCCCCCGGTACAACAACCGGGCATCTATCCGGTGCCATACCTGTAACCAGCTTGGGCATATGCAACGAGACTGTCCCCGAAACCGGGCCAGGCCGGCCTGGACCCCTCCACGACCACCAACCACCCCTCGAGCCGCAGTCCACTGCTATCAGGCCAGAGCATTGGCTCAACCTTTCACCCCTACCCAAATAGAGGAACCCTTGGGCACCCTCCATGAGGTAAACCCGGTACAGGCGGCATCCGACAACCGCCAAGGCCACCGACAAGTGGTCCACGTGGAGGGAAAGCGGATGGAGGGATTATGAGATTCTGGGGCCACCATCACTCTGATACGGAATCATTTAGTGGCCCCGAACCATCTCACTGGAGACTGTATTGCGGTTAGGGTGGCCGGGGGAGCCATTTACAAAGTACCCACCGCGAAACTACATTTGGACTGGGGAGCGGGGGCAGGGCAAATTGAAGTGGGGATGATGCAGGACCTACCTGCGGATGTGATTTTGGGGAACGACTTGGGGGAGCTAACCTCCGCTTTTGTTACCCGACCTCCTCCACAGGAGGCATACCCGGTCGTCACCCGTCAACAGGCTCGCACCACGGCACCACACATCGACTCTGAGGCTCCGGTAAGCCCGAACCCCCCTGATCACACTGTGTTACCCTGGGCCGCCCCATTAGAATTTGGTAGCGAGGTCGCCCTAGACCCATCCCTACAAGTTTACAAGGACCGGGTAGATAAAAACCAGACTGGCATAGAGGGGGAAAGATACGCTTGGGATAAGGGGTTATTATACCGGTATGCCGAAAAGATAGTAGCTGGATCAGTTCCCGTACCCATCAAACAGTTAATTGTGCCTCGGAAGTATAGACAAGAGTTAATGCGAATCGCCCATGACATCCCCATGTCAGGCCACCTAGGGATCAGCCGAACCAAACATCGGCTGCTGCAAAATTTCTTCTGGCCAGGGATATCCCAGGATATTAAGCAGTACTGTAATACCTGTGATACCTGCCAAAGAGTAGGGAAGCGAGGGGACCGATACAAGGCCAAACTACACACCCTGCCCATAATCGAAGAACCCTTTAGCCGGGTAGCAGTAGACATAATCGGACCGCTGAAACAAAAGAGCCCGTCTGGCAAAAAATACATCTTAACCGTAGTAGACTACGCCACTAGATACCCAGAAGCAGTGGCCCTAACAAATGTGCATGCAGAGACCATAGTAGACGCCCTTATGCGCATATTTACCCGCATGGGGATACCCCGGGAGATTATTTCCGATAGGGGTACCCAATTCACCGCTGAGGTCACTCACCAGCTGTGGAAAGTATGCGGGGTCCAAGCTATCCTTAACTCCCTCTACCACCCCCAGTCCAATGGCCTCTGCGAACGTTTCAATGGAACGCTAAAACAGATGATTCGCACGTTCGTAGCAACCCAGAAAGACTGGGAGCGGTTCCTACCCCACCTCCTGTTCGCCTACCGAGAGGTGCCCCAAGAGTCCACTGGGTTCTCCCCTTTCGAATTGTTATTCGGCAGGAGAGTAAGGGGACCCCTAGATCTAATCAGGGAACACTGGGAGGGGGGAACGACCATTAACGGCACCCCTATCGTACCTTATGTGTTGGAGTTTCGGAACCGCTTGGAGGCATTGACCCGGGCCGTGCGCGACAACCTCCAGGCGGCTCAGACCCGCCAGCGCCGATGGTATGATAGGGGAGCCAGGGACCGCAGCTTTCAGGTCGGCCAGAAGGTACTAGTCCTACGACCCGTCACTACTGATAAGCTGCAGGCCTCCCGGGATATACCCCGCTAGCTACCCATCGAGTAGAAACCCTGGACCCGACCCCGCTCCGCCAACCGCCCTACCGCATTCCTGAAGCGGTGAGGGGGAACATGTACAAAGAGTTGAAAGAAATGTTGCAGTTAGGAGTAATTGAGCCTTCGGATAGCCCCTGGGCATCCCCCGTAGTACTCGTGCCGAAACGGGATGGAACTACCCGCTTCTGCGTAGATTACCGGAGACTCAATGATAAAACCGTGTCCGATGCCTATCCCATGCCCCGGATAGATGAGTTACTAGACAAAATGGCTAGGGGTAAATACTTAACCACCATTGATCTTTGCAAGGGATATTGGCAAATTCCTCTAGCCGAGGACGCTATTCCCAAATCGGCCTTCGTCACCCCATTTGGCCTGTACCAATTTCGGGTCATGCCCTTTGGGATGAAGAACGCCCCGGCCACATTCCAGAGGATGGTGGACCGATTATTAGACGGGTTTCAGGAGTACGCGTGTGCCTATTTAGACGACATAGCCATCTTTAGTTATTCCTGGGCAGATCATCTGGACCATATCGGGGCAGTACTAGACCGCATCCGAGAAGCCGGACTGACCCTCAAGCCCAGTAAATGTCACATAGGGATGGCCGAGGTCCAATACCTAGGACACCGAGTGGGCAGCGGCCACCAAAAACCCGAGCCAGCCAAAATAGAGGCCGTAGCTAAATGGCCAACCCCCCACACTAAAACCCAGGTACTAGCCTTTTTGGGGACCGCAGGGTATTACCGAAAGTTCGTACCTAACTACAGCGCCCTAGCCAAGCCCCTTACCGACTTAACCCGCAAGAACCTCCCGAAACTAGTAGTATGGGCCCCAGAGTGTGAACAGGCGTTCCAGCTCCTGAAAAATGCTCTTGTTAATGCCCCTGTGTTAGCTGCTCCCGATCCAACTAAACGTTTTCTCGTCCACACAGACGCTTCCATGTTTGGATTGGGAGCAGTACTGGGCCAGATCGGAGCCGATGGCGGTGAACATCCGGTAGCTTACCTCAGCAGAAAACTTTTACCCAGAGAAGTAAGCTACGCCGCCATCGAAAAGGAATGCCTTGCCGTGGTGTGGGCCCTCAAGAAACTGCAGCCCTATTTGTATGGGCAAACATTCTCACTACTCACAGATCACAACCCGTTGGTCTGGCTGAACCGGGTGTCCGGGGACAATGCCAGGTTGCTGCGCTGGAGCTTAGCGCTACAGCCCTTTGATTTCACCATCCAATATCGCCTGGGGAAGCTCAATGGAAATGCCGACGGGTTATCTCGACAAACTGAACTGGACAAGTGATCTGTGAGTACTCCTCCAGACATCCCCAAGCCGATCCGTTGGGATCAGACTGTGTATGCTGGCTTGGTTCTGGGGGAGCATTGTGGCAGAAGCAGCCACAAGAGACTGTACCTGCATTATTATTCCCTTGTATTTGTCCTAATAATCGCTGGAAAGTGCCGAAGGCACGACCACCCTGCTGTGGTCGTGTGCTTCCCCTGTATAGAGGGAAACAATGTTGCCAGAGAGGTAATTGGGTTCGTGGGTGGCCGCCGTTCGCACAAAAACCACGTGGCGGCGGCCATCTTAAACTGCCGAACAGCGGCGCCTGGTCGTCGAGCGCCTGGAACTAAAACCGGGCGCTTGACTACCCAGACACCGCTCAGACCTCCAGGACCACGGAACTGCCCGATTCAAACTGCCGAACGGCCCGCCGTTCGGTAGGATGAATCCCCCAGACTAGGGGATTCATCCGAACCTAAGATTAGAGCCGGATGGCTGAACATTCGGTACTTGCAGTTCAGTGTAATAGACCGACCGCAGGGCCAGAATCCATGGAGCTGTTTTCGGCTACCAAATCCCTGCGGTCGGTCAAATCTTTGAATGTCTGTAACTCCCGAACCCCTGGTCTGATCTGGGCGAAATTTGAGTATGTTGCTCACCCAGACCAGACCAACCAGGGGACCCCTCATTTGTCACCATACCCCCTGTATTTAGGGGACATCCAGAAATGGGGGAAAACTCTGTTCCCACTAATGAGCTTAACTGTTAATCTAAGGGGAGGAGAGGGAGAGGAGGTAACCACGATGTGATTGGATATGTTAAGTTACCTCCCTTGCATGGGGAAAAGTCATAAAAGCAAATGTGTGAATAAACCTGGCAGTTGACCTCCAAGCTATGTGTCGTCTAGTTCTTGGAGGGAAGGGATTGTAACTACGCTACCTGTTTTATACCTGTCTTGGATTGCTGTTCCTGTCTACCAGTGGAGCTACCTTGGATAATACCTCTACTCCGCTACACGGGTTACCTAGAAATAGACATGCAGAGCGCTGCCTTCTTATTGCTGTGCCAATTGGCACAGACTGACTGAGAGGAGGGGGAAGGGTTGTTTTTTTAAACCTCTGATTTTCATGAAAACCAGTGCAATTCTCCTAGCACAGCGTATAGCTGGAATTTGATTCCCGGTTATTTACAATTAAGATGTATTGTCAGGACGGGTACCCTTTAAGAGCTCTGTATTTTAAGAGTGCTGGTTACAGAATCACGTGTCTTTGAAATGCGTTCTGCAGAGAGCTAGGCTCACACTCCTACTTACAGCTGCTCCAGGGAGCGCAGACCTTGAAATGAATTCTTCTGGATATTCTGAATTTCATTCTTGTAAAGGTAGCTTTAATGGGAAACAAAAACAGTACAGGTGATAGGAAAGTGTCCTGACGTCTATCTCTGTATTAGGAGCAGAAGACATAATGTTTGTATATCAGGAGGTGAGAGGTACGTGTCCTGATGTCTGTGTATTAGGAGGAGGTGAGAGGTACGTGTCCTGATGTCTGTGTATTAGGAGGAGGTGAGAGGTACGTGTCCTGATGGCTGTGTATTAGAAGGAGGTGAGAGGTACGTGTCCTGATGTCTGTGTATTAGGAGGAGGTGAAAGGTAAGTGTCCTGATGTCTGTGTATTAGGAGGAGGTGAAAGGTAAGTGTCCTGATGTCTGTGTATTAGGAGGAGGTGAGAGGTAGGTGTCCTGATGTCTGTGTATTAGGAGGAGGTGAGAGGTAGGTGTCCTGATGTCTGTGTATTAGGAGGAGGTGAAAGGTCCGTGTCCTGATGTCTGTGTGTTAGAGGCAGGGCCGGACTGGCCCACCGAGATACCGGGAAATTTCCCGGTGGGCCGCGGCACCTGGGGCTGTCATTGCTCAGGCTCCTCTGATCCCGGCTGGCCATGTCCCCCATGTGTGAGCTGTGCGGCCGCACAGAGCCCCATGGGAGCAGGGGGAGACAGGTGGACGGCACAGCTCACACATGGCCGGCTGGGATCATAAAAAAAGAAGAATGTTTGCGGCGGGGCGGAGCTAGCGGGGGCGGGGCTTAGCGTACGGCAGGGGCGGAGCTTAACGTGCAGCGGGGGCCCTGGCTGACTGCAGCATGGGAAGCAGGAAGGAGTCCCTGCTTCCCCAACAACCAGCCTCCAGGAGCTCCAATCAGGAGGTAAGAAGCAGGTCAGTGTGTCTGTGTGACTGTCTGTGTGTGACTGACTGTGTGTATGTGACTGTCTGTCTGTGTGACTGTGTGACTGTCTGCCTGTGTGTGTGCGTGGCTGTCTGCCTGTGTGTGCGTGACTGTCTGTCTGTGTGTGCGTGACTGTCTGCATGTGCGTGTGTGAGTGTGTGGCTGTCTGCCTGTCTTTGTATGTGTGGGTGTTTGCCTCGGTGTCAGTGACTGTCTGCCTGTGTGTGTGTGTGGCTGTCTGCCTGGGTGTCAGTGACTGTCTGCCTGTGTGTGTGTGGCTGTCTGCCTGGGTGTCAGTGACTGTCTGCCTCTGTGTGTGTGTGCGCGCATCTGCTAGTGAGGGAGCCTCTGTGTGTGTGTGTGTGTGCCTGCTAGTGAGTTTGTGTGTGTGTGTGCCTGCTAGTGAGTGAGCTTGTATGTGTGTCAGTGAGCTTGTCTGTAGGGATCATATGTGTGTGTGTGTGTTAGTGAGCTTGTCTGTAAGGAGCATGGGTGTGTTGGAGTCTGTCTGTGGTGAGCATGTGTGTACAGTGAGCTTGTCTGTAGTAAGCATGAGTGTGATCGTGAGCTTGTCTGTAGTAACCATATGTGTGTCAGTGAGGTTGTCTGTAGTGAGCATGTGTGTGTCAGTGAGCTTGTCTGTAGTGAATCTGTGTGTTAGTGAGCTCTTCTGTAGGGAGCATGTGTGTCAATGGGCTTGTCTGTAGGGAGAGTGTGTGCGCATCAGTGAGCTTGTCTGTAGTGAGCGTGTGTGTGTGACAGTGAGCTTGTCTGTAGTGAGCATGTGTGTGTCAGTGAGCTTGTCTGTAGTGAATCTGTGTGTTAGTGAGCTCTTCTGTAGGGAGTGTGTGTGTCAATGGGCTTGTCTGTAGGGAGAGTGTGTGCGCATCAGTGAGCTTGTCTGTAGTGAGCGTGTGTGTGTGACAGTGAGCTTGTTTATAGTAAGCTTGTGTGTGTGTATCAGTTTGTCTGTACTAAATTTGTGTGTGTGCCAGTAACCTTGTCTGTGTGTGTCATTGTCTGTCAATGAGCCTATTTGTGTGCATCAGTAAGATTGTCTGTCTGTGTGTGAGTATGCTTTACTGTATAATTTAATTACCCTAAAAGAACTAATATTTTGAATTAGAATAAGAAATGTATCAATAATATATATATATATATATATATATATATATGTGTGTATATATATACACACACACACTGTTGCATCACCAGGACTCCAGTATCCACTATATATAGGCAATTGAAATAGTTAGCTGCACTCTCGGATTTCCTTAAAATTTTACTTTTATTTAAATATTTAAGAGAAGATCAACGTTTCAGTCCCTCTTGTTGACTTGCATCAGGATCATGACGAAAGTCCACAAGAGGGACTGAAACATTGATCTTCTCTTAAATATTTCAATAAAAGTTACATTTTTAGGAAATCCGAGAGTGCAGCCAACTATTTCAATTGCATATATATATATAAAAACACCCTACATAGCACAATAACTTATGGGGCTGGCATAGATTTTTTTCCAGGGCTGCTTCGTATCCCCAGTCCGGCCCTGGTTAGAAGGAGGGGAGAGGTAGGTGTCCTGATGTCTGTGTATTAGGAGGAGGTGAGAAGTAAGTGTCCTGATGTCTGTGTATTAGTAACAGGTAGGTGATCATGATACGAAGGAAGCTTACAGAAATCGGAGGTTGTCTAATCCTTGGAGTGATCCATGCGTTATAATTCTGATGTGATTATTGTTCAGTAATCTAAAGGGGAAAACAAACTCCATTTAAAAACTATTATTTCACTAGTTGTGCTGCAACACCTAGAATCATTAAAATACCCAAACTGCAGCCCCAGCACACCGTACTCAAACTGGAGCCCCTGCCCACTGTACCCAAGCTGCACCCCTGTACAACCATCCCCAAACTGCAGCCCCTGCCCACTGTACCAAGCTGCACCCCTGTACCACCATCCCCAAACTGCAGCCCCTGCCCACTGTACCAAGCTGCACCCATGTACCACCATCCCCAAACTGCAGCCCCTGCCCACTGTACCAAGCTGCACCCCTGTACCACCATCCCCAAACTGCAGCCCCTGCCCACTGTACCCAAGCTGCACCCCTGTACCACCATCCCCAAACTGCAGCCCCTGCCCACTGTACCCAAGCTGCACCCCTGTACCACCATCCCCAAACTGCAGCCCCTGCCCACTGTACCCAAGCTGCACCCCTGTACCACCATCCCCAAACTGCAGCCCCTGCCCACTGTACCCAAGCTGCACCCCTGTACCACCATCCCCAAACTGCAGCCCCTGCCCACTGTACCCAAGCTGCACCCCTGTACCACCATCCCCAAACTGCAGCCCCTGCCCACTGTACCCAAGCTGCACCCCTGTACCACCATCCCCAAACTGCAGCCCCTGCCCACTGTACCCAAGCTGCACCCCTGTACCACCATCCCCAAACTGCAGCCCCTGCCCACTGTACCCAAAATGCAGCCCTGGCCCACCATAACCAAACTGCACCCCCGTATCACCATACCCTCAATCAATGTCTAACATGAAAGAAAAGCAGGAGTTTTACTAAGTATTGTAACGTGGAGCAGTCCCCAAGGAAACAGCAAAACATTTCACTGGTTTCCATGGAGATTCACCCATTTTTCTGTGACGTTTTTACGAATCTCTCTCAAATGAATCTGAAGAGAGGACCCACAATGAGGTGAATGAAGAAAAAAACAAAAAAATGCCATTTGTGCTCTCAGGTCAAAGAACAAAGAAGAATTCTCACAAAGTATTGAGGTGCCGCAGTTTCTGGAGATGATCTGAGTTAATCTCTCGGATATGGTTAAAGCGCAAATCCCTAGAGAGAGAGAGAGAGAGAGAGACATGGGTCACAATTCATTGTACGTTTTGGAAATGTACCTTTCTTTGAGATGAAATAATTAGGAAGTCATACACCAATGTAAAGCTGTTAATTCATGCAACACATTTAGGAACATCATAAAAAAGGTACCTCAATTCCTGCACCAGTCATTAAGTTACAAAGGTTCAGAGCAGCCAATCAGCAATAGGAGGTCAGATGCATGCTGTGAGATCTCATTTTCCTTTTTTGAAATTCTTTATTTATGGTACATTTTATGTATTTTGGTGGGTAGGGTATGGGGTACAGAAGAGAAATTTTCATCTTCTCTGTTAACAATCGCACAATCTTCTGTCTATACATATATAGGCATAGTAAAAGCTTGTACCGTACATATTCTGAACTTAGACAGTAAAAAGGTTGTAAGATAAAACAATAGAATCTAAGTGCCTGGACTCTATACCTTTTGGAGGTACTGAGAGGCTCGCCTGAGCCTGGGGCATGAGTTCATTATTTAGATCGGTACCTCCGTAGGATTTTTACGGCCCCTATGGGGGGTATATGGAAGTTGCGTTGGAGCGTCTCCTTCAAGGGTGGTCCTTATATTAAGCAAGTATGATACAGACGTATGTTGGACATATGTGTCAATAAAGCAGGGGAGAGAAAAAAGAAGAAAAAAAAACCAAAAAACCTCCCCAGTTATACAGAGTTGTGGGTCCTATTTGGTCGTCCGTTATTACCTAGGGGTGATGGCGTTATGGCCACGCTTATCCCCGTGTTCAGTCCAACTGTGTAGTGGTGTTGTCCCATGTCGGGTATATGGGTCGCTTAGTCTTCAGTTGAAGTTTATCTTGGAGCCAGGTGGTTCGGTAGTTCTCTATGTTTTGGTGTAATTGGGTTTTGTGTGCCCCGAGTTGTGTGTGCGTCACGTGGGCAAGTTCCATTGCCTGGTATTCCTGTGCAGGGGTAGTGAGGTAGAGTAGTGGGTATAGAATGGGTCATGGGGGTGGATTCCAAGGGTAGGGGGGTCCAAGAATGGGTAATTGGGGTGATCTGCCATGTGCGCGGGGCCCGGTGGGTATTGCGGGGTGAGCGGATGTTTGGGCTTGACAGGAGCTTTGAGGGGGGGTTGGATCCTGAGAGCGAGGTGATAGTGTGTTTATAGTATGTACTCTTGTGCAAGCTGAGGTTGTGTTCACCAGGGCAGGGAGGTATCTCCCTCTAGCCATGAGTCCCAAACCTTATGGAATTGTTTGGGAGTGTTGTGGAGCTGGGATGTGAGCCTATCCATTTGTATGTTATCCTGTATTTTTTTAGTGATGCTCGCTTGTGATGGTATGCGGGTGGTGGACCAAAGCTCTGCTATTGCCCGTCGTGTGGAGAGGGTGATGCGTGCGCTAAGTTTGTTTTCTGCTCTGGTTAAATTTTCTAGAGGTTTTGAGAGTAGAAGGGCCCATGGGTCTAATGGGTATGGCTTATGTAGACTTTTTGTCAGTAGGGCAATGACGCTGATCCATAGGGGTTTTATTTTGGGACATGTCCACCAACAGTGAAAAATGTCCCTTGTTCTCCACATAGTTTCCAGCACGTGCTGGGTGTTTTGTGGATTATTGCTAGGCGTTGGGGTGTAAGGTACCATCGAAAAAGCATCTTGTATGCTTGTTCCGCGTGTGTTACACAAATTGATATCGAGGCCGTAGCTTCCCAAATATCTGCCCAGTCTGTGTTGTCTTCTGGGGGTCCCAGGTCTTTTTCCCAGGCTGCTATATAAGTTAGTGTTACTTGGGTAGGGTGGGTTGCCAGGGTCATGTATAGGTCTGATATTTGACCTCTTCTAATTGGGTGGTGAGTGCATTCCTTCTCAAATCGGGTAAGCGTGGCTGTGCCGGCTTGTTGTATTAGTGGGGTTAATGCGAAGCTGCGCAACTGAATGTATCGGAAGTGGATGAACGATGTCAAGGTGTCCGCATCTTTGATTTCCGAGTATTTTATTACCGCGTTATTTTGGTACAGGCTGTTGAGTCTCACTATGTCCCTTTGGTTGAAATGGGCGAAGTGGGCGGGAGTGAGCCCTGGTGGAAATAGTTTGTTCCTCCAGATCGGGGTCATTGGGGAGAGGAACGAGGATAGTTCAAATTATTCCTGTAGTTTGTCCCAGAGGTCCAGGGAGTGCGTGATGGTTGTTGCGGTTGGGGGGGGTAGGGGTCGATGCGATTTAGGGACCCACATGTATAGGGATGGGTGGTCTTTTCCGAAGATTGTGTGTTCGAGGTCTACCCATCTTTTGGTTTGTGGTGGAGCGTGCCATTGTTGAATCTGAGCTAGGTGTGCTGCTGCGTAGTAGTGTGTAAAATTTGGGAGCCCTAGGCCCCCATGGTTTTTGTGGATGTTCCAGATAAAGTGATCTACCGCCGTTTGTAGCGTTTTGAGGTCTGCTCTGTAGGGTGGTATGGGTAGTGTTTGAAAGAGATATAGCAATCGGGGCGGTAGGTTCATTTTTACCGATGCCACCCGACCCAGCCAGGACACACCCAGTGTCTTCCACTTCTGTAGGTCAGCATATGCTTACGTAGTAATGGGGTGTAGTTTTTCGTGTATATAGTGTTTAAGTCAGCTGGGAGTTGTATTCCCAAGTATGTTATGTTGGAGGGGCATATTCTGAATGGGTATCTGTTTTTTATGCTGGCTAGTTGTGTGTCGGGGTGCTGGATCGGAAGTAGTTCCGATTTTGCTAGGAAATCTCATTTTCCAAGCACCATAGGGACTGACATGGAGGGGTCCATGTATAAATGGCTCATTACAAACAGCAAGATCATTTTTAAAAATCTCAATTTACAGACTACTCGTAACATACGGACAATGCAACCAATGGAGGTGACGCAGAGCACCCACAACATGTTAGAAGTGCGCTGAATGGCACGAAAATACAATGATTTACTGGTCTATATATATGTTACTAGAAAATTGGGCAGACTAGATGAGCCTAATGGTTCTTATCTGCCGTCACATTCTATGTTTCTATGTGGAAGGGGGAAGTATACGTTGAGACGTTAGGAAGACACAGTGTCGAAACGCGTTGTGCTGCTGGTGTACTGTTTTACCAATATACTACTCAATGGTTGGAGAAGTCTTTTTCTTGATTAAATTAAAGTTTTTTTTTTTTAATCTTTTAAATAAATGTTCTTTTTTGATAATCCTGGTTTATCTCCCTTTCTTTGGAAGACCTGTGAAATATTTGCTCCCGTCTTTTTTGGAATCCTTAGACCCATGCTGTATATACCTGAGCCAGTATTTATGGGCTCAATAATATGTGAGTGCACACACACACCTCGGCTGTAAGTTTATGTTGATGGACTTATACAGACATACTGCACAATACATTTTTGTATTCTTGTTTTTATCCTGAAGGGAATATTTGCATGTTTTCTATTTTCACATTAGTTTTTATTGTGGACAGTGGACAACGTACCACCATGCTGTGGCCATGCTTGACACAGAGCTTAGAATTTAATTATTGGGCTTGTCACTCATCGAGAATAACGCTGCCCTGACAGATAATTATACTATGTTTTTATCTCCCCTTTCTCCCTAATACAACCATACAAGCAAGAGAATTATGTTTAGCAAAGTAAAGTAGATAGAAGCAGCCACACAACTTAGCGGTTTACACTCATATAACGTATATACATGCAGATGGAAATAAGTAAGTTCTGAACATTTTTGGGAGTTCCAATGTTACTTTAAAATAATAACTAAACAAAACACCCCAAAAAATGGTACAAAGATCTAGGATAACAAACAAGCCTTCGTCTACCAGGACCACCTGCCCCGTGTGAAACAGCCGAGAGCCCACCCAACCCAAGAACAAGGGCTGTGAGAATCTTCTGCTCGTATTAGAACATTGGGAAACAGTTAGAAATGCATGATGTCACATTAAGCACTCACCGGGACGGTCTCTCCTAGAGGGGTGGCAAAAAGCCCGTCTTAGCAACTGTTCCCTCAAAGCATCGTTTTGTGACAGCTACAGCATTTGACAATGGATGAACCAATAGCATAGTAAAATACAGGACTGCAGTAGGGGGACTAAAAACTGAACAGTTTCCATATGAACATAAAAAGTACTCGATGTTAACTGTCTGGTGTTGTTGTGATTAATATTATTTAAATGCGGGTATCTGGCACACACACAGTGGCAGTTCACTGAGAGCTGGCTACCCAAACATTGAAAACGCTTTAAGAAATGTTTTACATTGGGGCCTAAAAAAATAAGTTGTTATATCAGCATTTAAAAAAGGCATTGCCTTATATATACATGAGACGCACTTGGAAATAGCTGAATAATGAGGTAGTGTCCCTCAACGAGCAGCCAGCAACATTTTGAAGAACATGGAGAGGTCGGCCAAAGCGAGTATTTAGACGCATGCTTCCCCAAACTCCGGCCCTCTACATGTTGCTGAATTATAACTCCCACGATTCTCAGCCAATTTCATTCATAGAATCATGGGAATTATAGTTCAGCATCATCTGGAGGGCCGGAGTTTGGGGAAGCCTGATCTAGAGCCTTGCACTACTTGGCTTTACTCACTCCTGGAAGCAGGGAACGCAGAGAATGTTCATTACAGCAGGTGTCAGAACACACTTAGAGCACTACCTGCACAGGTGCAAACATCACAGAAATGCTCATTGCGGCCGATGATCAAAAGGTGCATGCTAACTAAGGCTGCCAAAATTCACCACAGCAGAGTTGACTTGTAAACCAGAAAAGGTGTATAGTACCCCTAGGGCAGTGTTTGGCGATGTTGTATATGAAAGCCCAGAATCAGTATTAAAAGGCTCACAAGACACATTCCAGTTAACAATGCAAAACTGCAGCAGATGTTTTACAAAATAAAAACATGTCTCACTTTTAGTTTTTCTGAATTTGAAAATCTAAGTATGAGGCAAAAACAGATACAGAAAAGAAATGGACAGTAGGGTAATGCTTAATCTTGATGTAAATCGGAAAGGTGAGCGAACAGTTATATACACTGCTCAAAAAAATAAAGGGAACACTTAAACAACACAATTTAACTCCAAGTCAATCACACTTCTGTGAAATCAAACTGTCCATTTAGTAAGCAACACTGAGTGACAATCAATTTCACATGCTGTTGTGCAAATGGGATAGACAACGGGTGAAAATTATAGGCAATTAGCAAGACACCCCCAATAAAGGAGTGGTTCTGCAGGTGGTGACCACAGACCACTTCTCCGTTCCTATGCTTCCTGGCTGATGTTTTGGTCACTTTTGAATGCTGGCGGTGCTTTCACTCTAGTGGTAGCATGAGACATAGTCTACAACCCACACAAGTAGCTCAGGTAGTGCAGCTCATCCAGGATGGCACATCAATGCGAGCTGTGGCAAGAAGGTTTGCTGTATCTGTCAGCATAGTGTCCAGAGCATGGAGGCGCTACCAGGAGACAGGCCAGTACATCAGGAAACGTGGAGGAGGCCGTAGGAGGGCAACAACCCAGCAGCAGGACCGCTACCTCTGCCTTTGTGCAAGGAGGAACAGGAGGAGCACTGCCAGAGTGACCTCCAGCAGGCCACAAATGTGCATGTGACTGCTCAAACGGTCAGAAACAGACTCCATGCAGGTGGTATGAGGGCCTGACGTCCACAGGTGAGGGTTGTGCTTACAGCACAACACCGTGCAGGACTTTTGGCATTTGCCAGAGAACACCAAAATTGGCAAATTCACCACTGGCGCCCTGTGCTCTTCACAGATGAAAGCAGGTTCACACTGAGCACACGTGACAGAGTCTGGAGACGCCGTGGAGAACGTTCTGCTGCCTGCAACATCCTCGAGCATGACCGGTTTGGCAGTGGGTCAGTAATGGTGTGGGGTGGCATTTCTTTGGGTGGCCGCACAGCCTTCCACGTGCTTGCCAGAGGTAGCCTGACTGCCTTTAGGTACCGAGATGAGATCCTCAGAACCCTTGTGTGACCATATGCTGGTGCGGTTGACCCTGGGTTCCTCCTAATGCAAGACAATGCTAGACCTCATGTGGCTGGAGTGTGTCAGCAGTTCCTGCAAGACGAAGGCATTGATGCTATGGACTGGCTCACCCGTTCCCCAGACCTGAATCCAATTGAGCACATCTGGGACATCATGTCTCACTCCATCCACTGTCACGTTGCACCACAGACTGTCCAGGAGTTGGCAGATGCTTTAGTCCAGGTCTGGGAGGAGATCCCTCAGGAGACCATCCGCCACCTCATCAGGAGCAAGCAGTCAAGCATGTAACAGGCTGCTTGCCTTTATCAGAAATGTTCCTTTAGACCAAGAATCCACCTGCTGTACACTAGAAAATAGTGGGAGGTCATACAGGCACGTGGAGGTCACACACACCACTGAGCCTCATTTTGACTTGTTTTAAGGACATTACATTAAAGTTGGATCAGCCTGTAGTGTGTTTTTCCACTTTAATTTTGAGTGTGACTCCAAATCCAGACCTCCATGGGTTGAAAAATTTGATTTCCATTTTTTTAATTTGTTTGATTTTATTGTCAGCACATTCATCTATGTAAAGAACAAAGTATTTCAGAAGAATATTTAAATCATTCAGATCTAGGATGTGTTATTTTTGTGTTCCCTTTATTTTTTTGAGCAGTGTATTATATATGGTTTATTCGCTGTCGAAACAACTGGAGACAATTGGAGAATTTTCCCATCTGTTTTGCATTCGGGTTACAATTTTTAAGATTTTTGCCAAAATGTGAATGTGACATTGCAATGTCCGTCTGAAAAAATTGCAAACACGGAAAAGTGAGTGAAACAGATTTGACAATTTCTATGTATCAAAATATCACGAGAAGCAATAATTTGCATGAAATGCCCAATCTGTGCCTTTTTAGGATAGCAATGGGTTTGTTTCGCTTTTCCCCTTTACCACTGCAGCTCTTAATATTCGCCTTTTAAAGTTGAACTTATTCTCAGTTATCATCTAACCTGTGAACTTTATTTTCTTTCCCAGTAATACTTTACAAAACACTAAACATTTACAGCTAATCTTACACGTCAGGAATGTTGTGAAGTTCGAGATACGAGGATTGTATCCAGTTGCTTCACGAAGGAGTTTAAAAAGCCAGATAGACGTTTCCATCCACAATACGTCATGGCTTTTTGTAAATGTTTGGCCATAGCATGTAATCAGGAACGTTCTTTAGTGGGGACTCTTGCTTGCGTGTTTGGATTCTGGTGTTTTGGAGAACGGCTGGTTCAGTTTGAAGCATACACTTGCAATGATGTAATCTGACAAAACACTGGGAGACTCGAGTCTCTAAATAAAAAACAGACCCACTGGTCACCTGCATTTAAAATATACCATGTGCAGAGCCACTGTGCCAGTCTGGATAAAAATGCAAAATTTCATAGTCTCCCCTGGCCCTGGTGAATGGTGTCTAGTGGGGTTTATCCACTAAACAGGGAATCCAAGGTAAATACACAAACTTGCAAATTAAAAACAAACAAGTAGTTAAATTAACTCCAAGGCCTGATTTCATATTTTTGAAATGATAACGGTTTGAAAAACTTGCCAAATTATTTATTTATCCACAGAAATCGCCATTAAAGGCTATGGGGATATTCAGAGACAAATAATTTGAAAACCTTTTCTAACAGATTGTGATAATTTGAAAAGCTTGTCCTATCTAGCTAGCTACTAGGAATAACTAAAAATCCAAAGTGAATTTCAAATTTTAGACTAAAGAGAGCCAACAACTCATATCTTAGTGAACAAGCCTTGCAAGTGTTTTCAATCCAAACCAATGTTCTACTTAACAAATAAACCCTCAGTGTGTAAACTATTCAGCACAAACACATTATTTAACCCCTTAAGGACCAAACTTCTGGAATAAAAGGGAATCGTGGCATGTCAGACATGTCATGTGTCCTTAAGGGGTTAAGGTTTTACCTCCTAATTAGATTTACACCAGGAATGTGAATTGCCAAAGGAACATTTAAACTGGAAAAACCCTTCAAACACAGCTATTCTTACCGAAACTTTGTAATTCCAAGTTTATCAAAATGCACTGCATGCTGAGAATTAATAAAACGTTAATAGAAATAGCTGCACTGCACATGAAGATCCAATTTTTCCTTCTAAACCCGTTTCAGTAAGGTCTGTTTGCTGAAAAAGAATTGTCCGGAGAACCAATTCTGTTCCTCGTCTGTTACAGCTCCTTAATTCTAATACTTGCACTAATGGAATAGTTTAGACTCTCACCTGGTTATTCACCAATGACTGAACCGGAAACATTCTCTGGCCTTAAATTTGATATTCACTTTGAATTCTCATTTTAGTATAGAAGCCTGTATCAGGTAAGACATGAACACCAGGAATAGTAAGTGCTCCTGAACGCACACCACATGCTACCAGTGATCTTCCAATGACTGTACATTCATTTTAAAACACACGGTTGGACTCACAGTATCCTGGTCAGTGGCGGGACATTAGGAATGGTGTCCAGCATCAGATGCATGCACCGTACAGTGGTCCTGAAACACAAACAGCGACTCGGACAGGTATCCGTGCGGTCCTTTAACAGGAGAACGAGAAGCAGACTTGATAGCCAGAGACGTCCAAACAGCATGTTTACAAGGGAGTTATCCGGGGTCTCTGCACAGCAAGGACCAGGCTGAGCCTGCTAAGCTCTGAAACTCAGTAGGAGGGCCCCAGGAACATGTGTTTCTTGTTAATATCCATCTTTAAACACCCTTTTGACTGAACACACACTGCCTCCCACTGTTATCCTCGTGTTCCATCGAATGCTTAATATCTGAATTCTGGCCCAACCCTTTTGTAATTGGACTGCAGTCAAGCATGTAACAGGCTGCTTGCCTTTATCAGAAATGTTCCTTTAGACCAAGAATCCACCTGCTGTACACTAGAAAATAGTGGTCCAGAAATAGAAGCTTATTTCTGGAACGGTGCCCCTGGACCCCTACAGATAAAGGATCATGGGAGGTGGATCTAGGATATCGGTTTTCATTCATATATGTTTACCTTACAGTTATATAGACATGGTAAAGCATCAAAAGAAAGTACGTTTGGGTAGACAAGAGGATATATCAAGCTGGAACTCTCTATCAAGGTCTCATAAATGAGCTCGATATAATTCCTCAGTTTCTCAATCTACAACTATAGACTTATCCTTAAAGCAGTTCTTCTGGGGTCTTCGCATATTCTGACCTCGGATAGTGCAGGCAAGTTATAATTAATTCTTCAACTCCGGTCAATTCATCCGTTGGTGGCCAATATCAGTGCTGTATGCTTGTGCATGCGCACGATTACTACACAAATCTCTATGGAGAATCCCGCATGTCCGCAGGAGCCTCCATATTATCTGGAGATGGCCGGGGGAAGTGACAAAACATGACGTTAGGAACTCTGCCTTTTGCCAAGCAGAGGATTTACCATAAGACAGAGTAGTACCTAATTTGACTTAAAGGGACACTCTAGTCACCAGATCAACTACAGCTTATTGAATTTGTTCTGGCGAGTAGAATCATTACCTCCAGGCTTTTTGCTGTAAGCACTGTCTTTTCAGAGAAACTGCAGTGTTTACACTACAGCCTAGTGATAACTTCACTGGCCACTCCTCAGATAGCTGTTAGAGATCCTTCCTAGGTCATGGCTGCCTAAATTGCATCCAAACATTCAGTGTCTCCTCCCTCTGCATGCAGACACTGAACTTTCCTCATAGAGATTAATTGATTCAATGTATATCTGTGAGGAGATGCTGATTGGCCAGGGCTGTGTTTGAATTGTGCTGGCTCTGTCCCAGATCTGCCTCTGTCAGTCTCAGCCAATCCTATGGGGAAGCACAGTGATTGGATCAGGCTTCCACTTCTGATGATGTCAGCAGACTGCTTGTTTTTCTGAGTCTAACAGCATGCAGAGTTACAGCTTCAGGCTTGAATACAGTAAGAATTTTCCTATATTTATGGAGGCATGAGGGGCCCAGGGGGGCTAGATGGTGGTGTTAACACTATAGTCTCAGGAATACATGTTTGTTCCTGACCCTATAGTGCTCCTTTTAGATAATTTTTGACTGAGTTGGAATTTTAATAGAATTCCAGTAATCTTTAGGAACATTTCATGAAGATTTTAGCTTTTTTTTTGGTTGGGAGAGTGGCTTTAACAGTAAGCAAAGATCAGTAAAATGTAATTAAATCTCACTACTAAAATGCACATTTGTAAGTTTTCAAACAGAAAAGCGTTGATACAAAGGAAATTGAATTATTAAGACATGAACTGATGTTTATTGGGTAAAGCACTAAGAAATAGAGAAGCTGGAGGTTGGAATTTTTCCAATATTGCTATTCAGGCCCACAATTTGCAATTCATTGGCTAACCCACCACAATCCTCCGCTTAGTGTAAGTAAGACATTATGGCTGGGTGGGGGACAGGGGGACGCAATATTACACAGGGATCAACATTTCTAGTAGCCAATGGCAAGTAGAAATTTAGCCCTGGTGAGTGGAAATTCAGGCACGTGGTGGACACCCTACTGTCAATGTGGATCCTCAGGGTTATTGGAAAATAGCAGAATCGATATAAAATTCACTGTGATCAATGTTCATAACATGTATTCCATCATTACTACCGCACACAAAATTGCTTCCAAAAATATAGCAAAACAGCCATTTCCATATTATTTTTAGGATTTCCATAGGGATAACAACTACTAATATGGAGTTCACAGGAAGCTGTAGCACCGTTCTGCCACTCTAGCATGCTCCCACATGCAGGAAGTCTCAGAGGCTGTGAGCGGAATGTACACATGCAGCCGCCTGTCCATTCCTGGGAGTCACATGACAGAAGGTTTGCAGGGTCGAGTAGACCTGACCAGTAGTATTCGTAATGTAACTTAAAGGAACACTATAGTCACCTAAATAAAGCAGTTTTAGTGTATAGATCATTCCCCTGCAATTTCACTGCTCAATTCACTGTCATTTAGGAGTTAAATCACTTTGTTTCTGTTTATGCAGCCCTAGCAACACCTCCCCTGGCTATGATTGACAGAGCCTGCATGGAAAAAAAAAAACTGGTTTCACTTTCAAACAGATGTAATTTACCTTAAATCTCTAAACTGAACTTTAAATCACATACAGGAGGCTATTTCAGGGTCTAGCAAGCTATTAACATAGCAGGGGATAAGAAAATCTTAATTAAACAGAACTTGCAATAATAGGGCTCTCTTTACAGGAAGTGTTTATGGAAGGCTGTGCAAGTCACATGCAGGGAGGTGTGACTAGGGTTCATAAACAAAGGGATTTAATTCCTAAATGGCAGATGATTGAGCAGTGAGGCTGCAGGTGCATGTTCTATACACCAAAACTGCTTCATTAAGCTAAAGTTGTTCAGGTGACTATGGTGTCCCTTTAAAGAAATGTATAACATATTATTCCCCTTGTTTTAGGTCCTTGCATGGAGACAAGCTGTGTGTGCAGCAGGCTATCTCACTGGGTTGCAAAGCTAAGCAAACAGTTTATGAAATAGAATTTTACTCTTCCCTAAGTAATAAAACATGATCGCACTTCTTTTACAAACTCACAAAGGAAAGAGAAACCACAACAAGGCTACAAGTCTACTGGATACTACTGAGGCTGGACACATTGCCCCCTTCTGGATACACCAAAAACACTTGCAGTACATTCAGCTGCACTGGACATCCAATTTTATTTTAAAGTTCCAATATCTATAAAATGAATGTTATAGAGAGAGTGCGACATTATGCAAATTTCCACTGGAAGATGACAAATGCGTTTTATACATTATATGCCAAAAACCACCCGTACCTACAATAGAAAGGAAGTAAAGTTCAGTAGATTGTTTCGGAAGCATGAGAGAGGTAACTGTGCAGACACCCTGCTCTGCGATGGACTAGAGTTTGGGAGCAGACGGCACATTATTTAAATGTGCAGAATCACCCTGCGCCAAACCAACTCTCCACCAAGCATCTGCCAATATTGTAAAAAAAGTCATAAACGGCTGGGAATTCTGAAAGCAGTCATTAGAAAATTAAATGCATCCTGGAGTTTGGGTGGTTCCCATTATTTACAAGGGCATTTTTTTTTTAATTTATATAGAAATTAACAAATCTCTCTGGAAATGAAACAGATTTGGCTAGAGATTTACATTTGCATCCAACCGAACGAGAACATTTACAGACCTGCGGTCCAAAAAAAAAAAAAAACCTCTTACCAATTCGCTGCATAAATTAAAGGAAATACAAAGTATTTGCTCCTAAGCAAAAATTGACAAGTTAAATAAACCAGTGAAAATGACCAATTCTGGCCAATTATCCCCTAAAATTTGAACTTTGTGGTGAAACTAGTTGTGCTTTGGAAAGAAAGTCGTGAAAAAGCACCAGACGTGTCCTAGACAAGTTCTCTTCACCCACAAAAGAAAATGTCTAGCAAAGCAAGCCAAATATTGTAACAGGTGATTACAGGACAAGTGTTAGCCCAGCAGAGAAAAAGTCTTAACCACAGAGTACTGAGCTGGGGAAATAAGGAATGTGGTCTAAATGAAGCAACACCCACTGCTTGCCCAAAGGCCACGGCCGGAGCCAATCACACCCAACGGAGGTGGCACAGTCTGCGGAGCATGCTGGAGATGCAGGAGAAGCCCCCTTACTGTACATTTCAATGCCATCAAGCTCGGTTTATTTTTCCCTGTAGTAAAGCAGATAATATTTCAGAGGGTCCGGCAGTGGGAGGCTCAGGATCTTCTCTCGCAGTAAATTGACCTGTGGCTCTGCCTTGGGTTCACTTGCTGCTCTCTCCTCTTCCTCCCTGTGATCGTCATCCACATCTTCGCAGTTGTTGTTATCGTCGTCGAAATCAAATGGGTTAGGGATCCGGCTGGCGTAAATCTGCTTGTCCAAAAAGACAATAGTGTCCAAACGGCGCCTTCGCAGTCTCTTGCGCTTGAAGCGAGGTGGGTTTTTCTGTACTCCACTAACTCCTCTGCAACCAAATCCTTGGTTTATCTTTTTAATGCGGGTCCTGATGGCAATGCGAGACAGGTCCTGAAGAGTGCGCACGTTTGGAGGAGCTAAAAACAAAACAAAAACAAGTCAACGTTTGAAATATAACCTATGCTACCAAAATGAGATAAATAATTTCTTAGAGAGTAATGAACTTGATTTCTATCAAACCAGGAATCTCTGTAAAACCTGATTTTCCTGACAGGCACAGAACAATTCCTCCTTGTCCTTGGCACAGATGGCATGCCCGGCATAGAAACATACCCTGCATTAGAAAGAGGTGGCAAGCTGGTGGGCGAAATCTTCCCTTGTTACTGTTCAGAGCACTTCCTAAGCATTTAATAAAATCAATAAAATGTGCTAAACTGGGCAAAATAAGACATTTACCCAATTGGTGTGATTCAAATTTACAATAAAGTTTTAAAAACGGGAAGGAAATATTTTTAATGTATAGTTTGGTTGTATGTGTATCCTGTTTTAGTATGTTTCACAAAATATAAAACATAACTTTTTAAAATATTTATCCAAATTCAGTCTTCGCGTGTCACATTTTCTCACAAAAACATTCAAATAGAATTAGGACAGATTTTTTAAAATCGATTTCCATTCACCCATATTATTTACTTACGCAGTATGAGGCTCTTGGCTTTCCCAGTTTCTCCTTTCGAGGGCTGAATGAGGGGAGCAAATGACACTGCCAGGATTTTCTTGGTGTCCCACGTGGAGGTGCTGGTGCGGGTTATCTTGGTGAGCTAAACAGAAAATGAGAACTGTAATGGATGGAATGGAATAAGCCACAGACAAAGACTGAAAGGGACCCTGCATGGGGAAAGATCTAGTTTCCCCCCCCCCCATTGGAGTATTTCTTTTAGTAGACCAAGTATCCTTTTAAATCACAACATAAAACACAGCTCACACTCCTTACAATCTCTGGACATGCCATTTTCTGACACAGATCCTAGCCTGTTCAAATGTCCTTCGTGGCACGTGGAGTAGATAAACGTGAGCTAATGCTCAGTGTAGTTGCTATATGGATAGACGGCTGATAGGCAGTTACTCTATTACACATACAACCTGAAATGTCTGTTGCATTGGGAAAGGTGGGGATCAGTACCACTGCAGTTACCTTCTCCTCTATTGGCATGACGAGGATTCCTCCAATTTTCAGAAGATTCTTCATATACTCTTCATGCTCTTTCTGTACCCCAGCCCCGCAATACACTCGGTCATACGCAGAGAAGTCCAGAGAAATGTCTAAGCAGTTTCCACTTACAAAACAGGGTTCACAAAAATCAAACCTGGGGAAGAGCACATAATATAAAACAAGGGGTTACAAAAATCTAACCTGGGGGAGGGGCACGTAATATAAAACAAGGGGTTACAAAAATCAAACCCGGTGGAGGGGCACATAATATAAAACAAGGGGTTACAAAAATCTAACCTGGGGCAGGGGCACGTAATATAAAACAAGGGGTTACAAAAATCAAACCCGGTGGAGGGGAACGTAATATAAAACAAGGGGTTACAAAAATCAAACCCGGGGGAAGGACACGTAATATAAAACAAGGGGTTACATAGGTTAATGCTACAAAGAGTTCAGTAAATGTTCTCATCTTGTTCGATAACAACTAACGTGGTCTTTCCTAGTGTCAGGCTACAATGTACAGCCTATTCTCATTGTTTGGCTTCGCTTGTATTTTGAAGAGGCCCTGAAGTAACTGCAATTCTTTTAATTTTTTTACTATTGTTATATCAGCTTAAAAGGAACAGTCCTGGCACCAAAACAACTATAGCACTATAGAGGTAATGATGCTCGGAGCTGGGGGTCTTTGCATTGAGCCAAGTCTGACGCTGCAGGACTTGGCTCACTGGCTGAGAGCGATCCCCTGATGCAGCATGGCAAGGTTTAGCTGAAGAGGAACTAACAGAAGCTCCACGTAGGAACAGCCGGCTCTCAATGTAGGAAGTGACTAGTGCCAGGTAGATCCCAGGTAAGTTGTCAATTGTTAAGCAAAAAGAGAGGAGTGTCAACAGATGCACACACATAGATGTATAAAAAAAGCAAACCATTCACATTGGGGATGCCAGGGCGCTCCTTGCACTATAACCAGTTTTCCAAAGGAGTGTTTCTTTAAAGTAATACAAATCTATATTCCCAAATGCTATAGTGTTCCTCTATCTAGCTCTAAAGAGGTCCCACCTTAGAGCAAAAAAAAAAAAAAAAAAAGTCTTACTTTATTCCAATGTCGAGGCTCCCTCTGTACTGCTCACCTCTTCTCCCCCACTGACAACACAGAGGAGGCCCTGCCTCTTCCGTGAAGGTCCAATCCAATATTTAAAATAGAGAGCATTGGGGACCTAATGCCCATGTGCGGTGAGTGCCACACGGGATTCAAATGATCACATAGGGAATTCTGCGCCATGTGTCAATGTTAACTCTGCAATGTAAACATGCAGTTTTACATTGAGGGATTAAGGGGACAGGGGCACTGCACCTAGACCACTTTAATGAGATGTAATGGTCTAGGTGACTATAGTGTCTGTTTAATATATATGAGCTTAGCACTTACTACCATCCTGTATATTAAAAACCTAAGAAAAAAAAAAAGAAGAGTTACCTGCGCACTAGCTCAAATCCTTATGTTAACATTTTAGAGGGGACTCGTATATAGAAAATCAGTGTAGCGATGATTCAAATCCCACACTTCCCCTCATTTACGGCAATGTAGCCAGATGAAATATAAATCGTATAATATATCTGAATAATAAACTTCCTGGAGAGTTTACGGTCTGAGCCTCTCTATGGAGAGGATAGACAGATCAATACAAGCTGTGCGCAAGCACAATATCTACGAAAATAATAAAGGCAGCCTAAAACGAAGCCTGACAGCTCTGAGAGGTTGCTTTACGGCTTTTACCAACCATTACAGTTATAAGATACTCTTATTGAGGAGGTTGGGTGTATTGTATTCTCTGCTCCCTCATGCAAAGTTATTTTAGTACTTAGACTCTTAATGACCTGTTTGGTGCACCCTGAACCTCAGGGGTTAATCTTACTTGTCAAAGCTGTCACTGGTGCGTACAAACTGATCGAGTTTTTGCTTTGCGTATTCGATAACATCAGCATGCAGCTCCACTCCGTGATTAATGCCAAACGGTCCTGTTCACAGAGACAGACTAACATCAGGCGCATACAACACACTGGGGCTGTGAAACTAACAGCTGGTAAAAGCTACACATCCGTTAGAATGTTTCTTACACATGAAAGCAAAGTAAAAAAAAAAACACACAACAACCCCAATATACATGTAGACATCATACTGGAAGGAATAATATATATTATTTTACATACTCTTGTCTGTGTAGTTTATTTGTCCACATATTTAAAACAGTCACCATTGTAAGAGAGTCATCATTTCTTACAATACTGGTGGGTTTCAGTAGGTTGGAGAGAAGCCCTTTTACAAACATCCCATTTCCTCTTGCATAATCTACATGTTCCCATAGTGTTTACGTATAAAGTAAATCTATAGGTTGTAGTGGAAGGCCCACCATGTGTCTAAACATTGCTCTACTTTTAAACGTTTTACCCCAGAAATGCTCTTTAACAATGGACATGATATGTCAGCATGAGGACTATAACTCCAAGGTGTATTCTGGAATTTCATGGAGTCAAACTGTGCAAGATACGTTATCAAAACGTAATGTGGAAAGTTGCTCCTTAAGCTACACTTAGAATAAATTTCATAGAACATTAAAAAACTGGGGGCAACATCATATGTTCCCAGTGAACTAACTCACCCAGGATAAGTCCCACCATGGTGCTGAGATAACCAGTCCCGCTGCCCAGGTTCAGGAATGAGAGCCCAGGGTGCAAGTCGAGGGCTTCCATAACCTCGGAGTAGATGCAGGGTGCGGACAGGTGGATATTACCATGTTTCCAGGCTAAGTCTTTGTAAGCATTTTCTTTAAATTCATCCAAGTAATAATCTGCACGGTCAATGGCTCGAAAAGCTTGTTCCACCACATCTGACCGAATGTATTGGGCCTCCTTAAGGTTATCAATTAGCTCATCATTGTCTTCTCCAGCACTCACAGCTCCTCCCATTGCGGCAAGAGTTGTGGCCCAGGTGCTAAAAAACAAATGTAAAAGTATTAAATAAATCAATCAATCAGAACATTTCAGAAATGTACCGAGTAATGCACTAATGCAATAGGCAGCTGGGAGGAGGGCCAGCGCTCCCCAATGCTGGGAGGAGGGCCAGCGCTCCCCAACGCAGGTAAAGGAGATAGTTTAATTTTTTTGCTCCATGCACTTGAGGATGGTTAGAGGAGATCACTGCTACTTGTGTGAAGACAGTTTGGGGAGATCACTGCTACCTGTGCCAGGATGAGAGTGTTGGGTAAGTTAAGTGGGTTAGGTTCCTGTACAAGGGAGGCTAGAGGGGAATTGCACTCTATGCAAGCTAGGCCCTGTATAAGGCGAGATTAGGAGACAGTTTTCTCCATGCATTGGGGTCTTAGGTGGCATTGCTCCCCGTGGTTGGGGTTAGAGGGGGGAGGGAGGATTGCTCCCCCTGGTTGGGGTTAGAGGTGGGGGGG
>OW240917.1:256513298-256560306 GCA_933207985.1 Pelobates cultripes | reverse complement strand
GATCCCGCCGCTTGCCACCAATTGTAACGGACCGTTTTGCAGACAAGGGGTAAAAACCGTTTAGGCGATCGGCCCCCTTTCCAGAGATGCAGGCACAGCTACTGCAGAACACCAAAACCGCCGAACAGGAAACCATATGAATGCTGTAAACAGCCGAATAGGAAAGTTTCGGGCATTCGCATAAAAAAACAGTAAAATAACATTAAAGTCTGTTCGTGCAGTTATTCACTTGGTTTAGCACCCATTTGCATAGAATAATTAGTCCAAGTGCCCGGTTTGCCACAATGCTCCCCCAGAACCAAGCCGGCATACACAGTCTGATCCCAACGGATCTGCTTGGGGATGTCCGGAGGAGTGCTCACAGATCATTTATCGAGTTCTGTCTGTCTGGACAACCCGTCCATTTTGTTTCCCTGGGCGATACTGGATGGTGAAATCAAATGGTTGTAGTGCCAAGCTCCATCTCAGTAGTCTAGCGTTGTCCCCTGACACCCGGTTTAGCCACACCAACGGGTTGTGATCTGTGAGCAAGGCAAATTGTTGTCCATATAAGTAGGGCTGTAGTTTCTTGAGGGCCCACACCGCCGCCAGGCATTCCTTCTCGATGGCGGCATAGCATACTTCCCTGGGTAGTAGTTTCCGGCTCAAGTAAACAACTGGATGTTCGCCGCCATCGGCCCCAACCTGGCTCAGCACTGCTCCCAATCCAAACATAGAAGCTTCTGTATGAATGAGAAAGCGTTTAGTTGGATCGGGAGCGGCAAGTACAGGTGCATGAATTAGGGCAGTTTTCAGTTCTTGGAATGCCTGCTCACACTCTGGGCTCCAGGTAACTATTTTGGGCAGGTTCGTCTTGGTGAGGTCAGTAAGGGGCTTCGCTAGGGCACTATAATTGGGCACAAATTTACGGTAATAACCGGCGGTCCCTAAAAAGGCTAAAACCTGGGTTTTCGTGCGAGGGGTCGGCCACTTAGCTACAGCCTCTATCTTAGCAGGTTCTGGCTTTTGCTGCCCACTGCCTACCCTGTGGCCCAAGTATTGTACTTCAGCCATCCCTACATGGCACTTGCTGGGCTTTAACGTTAGACCTGCCTCCCTCATACGGTCGAGGATGTCTCCTATATGAGTTAAATGTTCGTCCAAGGAGTTGCTGAATATCGCTATATCATCTAAATAGGCATCTAAATAAGCATACTCCTGGGATACGTCCAGTAGCCGATCTACCATCCTCTGAAAGGTAGCCGGCGCATTCTTCATCCCGAATGGCATCACCTTAAATTGGTATAGCCCAAACGGGGTGACGAATGCAGACTTTGGGATGGCATCCTCGGCTAGTGGGATCTGCCAGTACCCTTTGCACAAGTCTATTGTGGTGAGGTACTGGCCCCTGGCCATTTTATCTAGGAGCTCATCGATTCGGGGCATAGGGTAGGCATCGGAAATCATTTTATCATTAAGCTTCCGGTAGTCTACGCAGAAGCGGGTGGTTCGGTCCCGCTTCGGCACCAGCACTACCGGAGAGGCCCATTCGTCAATCTTCTTCTTTTACAGACTCTGGTATGCGGTAGGGGGTTTGACGAAGAGGGTGTTGCCCTAGGGTTTCTACCCTGTGGGTGGCCAGCGGGGTATATCCGGGCTGATTGGAAAAAGTATCCCCTTTCTCTCTAATCAGCTCTAGTATCTGAGCCCGTTCTCTAGGGCTCAGCCTGTCTCCCAGCTGTACTTCCCCTAATTTCGTGCCGGGCCCCCCTTTTTCTAATAGGTCCGGTAGTGGTAAATTGTCTGGGTCCTCGGCGGCCGAGGCACATATGGCAGTTACTTCCTCGGCCCGCTCGTGATACGGTTTCAGCATGTTAACATGGAGCATGCGTTTACCGCCCGCTCCAGTACATGGGCCAATTATATAGGTGGTGTCACATACCTGTTCAACCACCTTATAAGGGCCCTGCCAGGAGGCCTGCAGTTTGTCATTTTGGACAGGCTTCAAGATTAACACCTTTTGTCCTATTTGAAAACTGCGGCCCCTGGCTCCCCTATCGTACCATCTGCGCTGTCGTTGCTGGGCCGTCTGGAGATTGGACCGTACTGTCTGGATTAGGGTCTCCAAGCGCTCCCTGAACTCTAGCACATAGGGGACGATAGGGGTACCGTTACTGGTGACAGTTCCTTCCCAGTGTTTCCTAATGAGGTCCAAAGGACCCCGCACTCTCCTTCTGAATAGTAATTCGAATGGCGAGAACCCTGTGGACTCCTGGGGTACCTCTCGGTAAGCGAAGAGCAGATGGGGAAAAAACCTTTCCCAGTCCTTCTGGGTATCCATGAACGTACGGAGCATTTGCTTTAATGTTCAGTTGAAACGTTCACAGAGCCCATTGGTCTGGGGGTGATATGCTGAATTTACAATAGGTTTAACCCCACATGTTCTCCATAACTGGTGAGTGACTTCGGCCGTGAATTGGGTACCCCGATCCGAGATAATCTCCTTGGGGAACCCAATTCTGGAGAATATCCGGATCAGGGCATCCACTCTAGTTTCTGCATGGATATTAGTTAGGGCCACTGCCTCTGGGTACCGGGTAGCATAGTCCACTACTGTTAGGATATACTTTTTCCCGGAAGGACTGGGTTTTGGACAGGGTCTAATTATATCAACTGCCACACTACTAAAGGGCTCTTCTATTATGGGAAGGGAGTGCATTTTTGCCTTGTATCGGTCCCCTCTCTTCCCTACTCTCTGGCACGTATCGCAAGTTTGGCAATACTGCCGGATTTCTTTGGAGACCCCTGGCCAAAAGAAGTTTTGGGTCAAACGATGCTTCGTCCTACTGACGCCTAGATGTCCTGACAAAGGGATGTCGTGGGCAATACGTAGCAACTCTTGCCTGTACTTTTTAGGAACCACTAATTGTGTGAGGGTCATGGGTACGGATCCTGCTACCACCTTCTCGGCATACCTATACAGTAATCCTTTCTCCCAAGCATAACTCTCCCCTTCCAATCCCGCCTGATTCTGTGTAACCCTATCCCGGTATACCAGCAAGGACGGGTCGGTGACTACTTCAGTACCAAATTCTAAGGGGGAAGCCCAGGGAACGAAAGGGGGGGTAGGACTGTTGCTTACCTGAGCCTCAGAGTGTTCGGAAGATGCGGTAGTGCGAGCCTGCTGCCGTGTTACATCGGGTAGCGCTTCTTGCGCGGGGTGCTGAGAAACAAAAGCGGAGGTCAGCTCCCCCAAGTCGTTACCCAAGATGACATCGGCTGGTAAATCCTGCATAAGGCCCACTTCCACATTCCCTGACCCCGCTCCCCAATCCAAATGTACCTTGGCAGCAGGAATTTTGTAAATAGCTCCCCCTGCCACCCGGACTGCCACATATTCTCCAGTGAGCTGGTTCTTTGGAACTAGGTGATTGCGCACCAGAGTTATGGTGGCCCCTCTACGTGCACCCCTTGGCGATGCCCCTGTCGGTGCACAAGGATTCTTCAGTGGATCCGGCTCAAAAGGAAGGTTGTCGGGGCTCACTCTGGTAGCAGTGTACAGCTGCCCGGTTTGCAGGGGAATTAGTTGGAGTATTCCACGTGGGGCGGTTCTTGTTCCTGGGACAGTCTCTCTGTATGTGGCCCTGCTGGTTACACGTGTGACACCGGATGAAAGATCGGGCATTGTTGTACCGTGGAGGGGTTTGGTAGTTCCCACCACCAGGACGAAGTGATGGGGTGGTGGTAACAGTGGGAGGTGTGGTAGCAGCTCCCGAGGTGGGCCGTGACTGTGCCCGCTGTGCCCTTCTGGCATCTTGGTACTCGTCCGCCAACCTGGCTGTGTCGGTTAAGGTGCGTGGTTTTCGATCCCTCAGCCAGTTTTGTAAATCCGGAGTTAACCCCTGGAAGAATTGTTCCAGTAGCAGTAATTGTAACATATCCTCTACTGTTGTTGCTTGTGCGGCTTGCACCCATCCCTTGCCAGCCCTAGTTAAGCGGTGTGCCCACTCCATGTGGGTGTCTCTCTCTGTCTTTCGGCTTTCTCTGAGCCACTGCCGGTATGCCTCTGGGGTGATGGCATACCTAGTTAGAATGGCCTGCTTCACTTTCTGGTAGTCCCTGCTGGCCTCGTCTGGCATGGTGCGGTAGGCTTCCGCTGCCCGGCCCGCTAGTTTGCCCACCAGCAGGGGTACCTGGTCAGCAGCGTTAATCTCATGCAGTTGGCATAACTTCTCAAAGTCATGCAAGTAGCCATCAATGTCCTTGGTTTCCACATAATTTTTAAAAGCATGGTACGGAATTTTAGGTTTCCCTTGTACTATGCGGGGTGGGGTTGGGGACCCCTCTCTGGACCTCGGGTCTGCCTGCTGCTTTGCCATTAAATATTCGTGGACATCTGCCATAATCCTTTCCACGGTTTCCATGGGAGGTGTACCTGGGAAAAAGGCCAGTCTGCTTTGGAGTTCTCTTCTAAACTTGTTCTGTGTGCTGTCCATAAGAGGTGCTGCAGCAGCTGCCCGGTCTCCCTCCATGAGTTCAGCAATAAGGGTATCTTTGGCTTTATTGCTGGCAATAATTCCCCTTGCTTCCAATAGTTCTTTTAGCGTGGCCCGTTTCAAGATTGTATAATCTGACCCCATTCATTATCTGTTTGGGTATATTCACATACCCTTTCCCTTCGGTTCAATACGAATAGAAAATTTCCACGAATGGCTCGATCTGCCGAACAACGGTCTGCTGTGAGGTTTGAATCCCGTCGCTTGCCACCAATTGTAGCGGAGGAGCAGGGGTTAATCCAATAGCTCTCCGCTGGGAACAAAGATTCAGCATACAAAGTCACAGGAACACAGCATAATCCACCTCCCCAAGGACTAGACGACACATAGTCTGGGAGTCAACTGTCAGCTTTATTCACAGGTCTGCTTTTATGCATTTCTCCCATGCAAGGGAGGTAACTTTCATAATTATTACAGTAGCCAATTGTAACACGGTCACCTCCCATCCCTCTCCTCCCCTTAGATTAGCACTTAAACAGATTAGTGGGGACAGAGTTTTCCCCACTTTCTGGATGTCCCCTAAATACAGGGGGTACAGGGACAAATAAGGGGTCCCCTGGTAGGTCTGATCTGGGTGAGCAACATACTCGAAATTCACCCAGATCGGACCAGGGGTTCGGGAGTTATAGACAATTAAAGATTTGACCGACCGCAGGGACTCAGTAGCCGAAAACAGTTCCATGAATTCTGGCCCTGCGGTCGGTCTATTTTAGTGAATGAAAAATCCTGAACAGCTTAGCCATCCATGCGCCTGCTAGCATTCGTATGAATCCCCTCGTTTAGGGGATTCTATCTACCGAACGTCGGGGCATTCGTGTGTTTAATTCGTGCTGTCGGAGCATGCTGGAGGTCTTAGCGGTACTTGGTTAGTCGAATGCCCGGTTTGAGTTCCAGACGTTCGACGACCAAGTACCACTGTTCGTGCGTAAGATGGTCGCCGCCACGTGTTCGGTAGGCGAAATGGCGGCCACACATACAGGTACTTAATTCCCTTCGCAACATTGTATTGTTCAGATAATTGGAAACACACGACCACCCCGGGGTGGTCTCCCGTTCGGTAGTTTCGGGCATTCGCATAAAAAAACTGTAAAATAACATTAAAGTCTGTTCGTGCAGTTATTCACTTGGTTTAGCACCCATTCGCATAGAATAATTAGTCCAAGTGGCAGGGTTTGCCACATATAGTATGAGAGAAAATTTGTCATGTACTTATTTTTGGTCGGAGCAGCAAAGAAAGAGGACATGTGTGGGGAGGTGCTGACTATTATACTGGGACTTGTTATGGGAGTGGCCTATCACTATGGTTACCATTTTTTCTTACTGTTTGTATTCTTTGCTGCTATTGGTGGACAGTAAAGAAAGGGTTAAGCAATACTCGCCTCCGTGTCTTGACAGATAATTGGGTGGTGATGAGTTTATTACTGTAAATACTATAAAAAAAAACAAAATGAAGTCAGTTTAAATTCCCAAAACATCCAGTTCTGGAGAATTTAATTTGTGCACATCCAGGGGTCAGCGTTTTGTCACTGTGTATTAAGACTTGTTCATCCAGTGAGAATTGATCTGTCTGTTTCCGTTTAAATCCCTGATACATTTTAAGAAAATAATACGTGTTCAATAAGTGATTTAATTTGTCCTTGGCTGGATTTAGTAAGCAGCGTGTGTGGAGGCAGGTTTTGCGTTGTTTCAGGAGACGGACATTTCAAGTTTACGACAGTCGTTTCTTTAACGTGACTAATACACGGGTACTTTGTGCAATTGGTCTCCAGTTTTATAAACCTGATTTAAAGGCTAAATACTATCTAAACACAGCTAACATTTCTTTTATTTTTCTGGACAAGGCATTGGCTCCCCTACTCCCATCATGCACCTCTTCTCACTTGGCGGATGCAAAGCCATTTTTTACATTTAAAACATATACTCTAATGATTGATGTATCCATGATGCAGTAATGTTATACATAATATAAATCAGTATGTCTGCATTTTGTTTTTGGAATAAAAATATTCTTAGCCAAACTGTATTTGCTTGAAGTCTTTCTAAATCCAGTCATTATTTTAACAGCAATCAAAAATATCTAGTTTTCCACCAAGCCTTTTAATAAGTCAGTTCATCAGATCCCTTATTACTAACAGATTCCGGCCGAGCGGAACAGATCAGTTATCATGCACAATGTGTTTATCTCACCAGAGACAAAGTAAACTAGAATACACATTGCCTCAGCCATCCGGTTACCATGGTTACTGCTAGAACTATTTTATAGAACAAACATTCTTTTTGTAAGTGATGCATTGAATATTTTCAGCCCCGGTGTGATGTATTGATATACAGTATGACCTGAGCACACCATGTATGATATAACTTGAGAAAACTGAGAAACCATTCTTCTTTTTAAAAGAAAGGAGTAGAGAGTGTGTCTACTGCACCTACTGGGGTGTTACCAACATGCACACACAAACACCTATTTACATGAGAAGTTCGGTTTTGCAAATCTAATGTGAGAATTTATTGAAAAATAAATAATGTATATATCCTGATTCTATGTTTTTTTCTTAGTATCATAAATGGTTGATATCGAAACACTGAGGATTCTAGAAATCTAACCGAGTATTCACCAAAATGGTGAATTGTTACTAATTCAACTTTCATTTCTAATTTTAAATCGCAATAGCTGAACTGACATATACCTATATGCTCTGGATGTGTATAAGGCTAACACAGTAAAGGAATTGAAGAATGCTCAGGATGTGTATAAGGATAACACAGTAAAGGAATTGAAGAATGCTCAGGATGTGTATAAGGCTAACACAATAATGGAATTGAAGAATGCTCAGGATGTGTATAAGGCTAACACAGTAAAGGAATTGAAGAATGCTTGGGATGTGTATAAGGCTAACACAGTAAAGGGATTGAAGAATGCTCGGTGTGTGTATAAGGCTAACACAGTAAAGGAATTGAAGAATACTCGGGATGTGTATAAGGCTAACACAGTAAAGGAATTGAATGCTCAGGATTTGTATAAGGATAACACAGTAAAGGAACTGAAGACTGATCGGGATGTGTATAAGGCTAACACAGTAAAGGGATTGAAGAATGCTCGGTGTGTGTATAAGGCTAACACAGTAAAGGAATTGAAGAATGTTCAGGATGTGTATAAGGCTAACACAGTAAAGGAATTGAAGAATGCTCAGGATGTGTATAAGGCTAACACAGTAAAGGAATTGAAGAATGCTCAGGATGTGTATAAGGCTAACACAGTAAAGGAATTGAAGAATGCTCAGGATGTGTATAAGGCTAACACAGTAAAGGAATTGAAGAATGCTTAGGATGTGTATAAGGCTAACACAGTAAAGGAATTGAAGAATGCTTGGGATGTGTATAAGGATAACACAGTAAAGGGATTGAAGAATGCTCGGTGTGTGTATAAGGCTAACACAGTAAAGGAATTGAAGAATACTCGGGATGTGTATAAGGCTAACACAGTAAAGGAATTGAATGCTCAGGATTTGTATAAGGATAACACAGTAAAGGAACTGAAGACTGATCGGGATGTGTATAAGGCTAACACAGTAAAGGGATTGAAGAATGTTCAGGATGTGTATAAGGCTAACACCGTAAAGGAATTGAAGAATGCTCAGGATGTGTATAAGGCTAACACAGTAAAGGAATTGAAGGATGCTTAGGATGTGTATAAGGCTAACGCAGTAAAGGAATTGAAGAATGCTCGGGATGTGTATAAGGCTAACGCAGTAAAGGAATTGAAGAATGCCCAGGATGTGTATAAGGCTAACACAGTAAAGGAATTGAAGAATGTTCAGGATGTGTATAAGGCTAACACCGTAAAGGAATTGAAGAATGCTCAGGATGTGTATAAGGCTAACACAGTACAGGAATTGAAGAATGCTCAAGATGTGTATAAGGCTAAGCAGTAAAGGAATTGAAGAATGCTCAGGATGTGTATAAGGCTAACACAGTAAAGGAATTGAAGAATGCTCAGGATGTGTATACGGCTAACAAAGTAAAGGAATTGAAGAATGCTCAGGATGTGTATAAGGCTAACGCAGTGAAGGAATTGAAGAATGCTGGGATGTGTATAAGGCTAACACAGTAAAGGAATTGAAGAATACTCGGGATGTGTATAAGGCTAACACAGTAAAGGAATTGAAGCATTCTCAGGATGTGTAAAAGGCTAACACAGTAAAGGAATTGAAGAATGCTCGGGATGTGTATAAGGCTAACACAGTAAAGGAATTGAAGAATGCTTGGGATGTGTATAAGGCTAGCACAGTAAAGGAATTGAAGAATGCTTAGGATTTGTATAAGGCTAACGCAGTAAAGGAACTGAAGAATGCTGGGTATGTGTATAAGGCTAACGCAGTAAAGGAATTAAAGAATGCACAGGATGTGTATAAGGCTAACGCAGTAAAGGAATTAAAGAATGCTCAGGATGAATGCAGTAAAGGAATTGAAGAATGCTCAGGATGTGTATAAGGCTAACACATTAAAGAAATTGAAGAATGCTCAGGATGTGTATACGGCTAACACAGTAAGAGAATTGAAGAATGCTCAGGATGTGTATATGGCTAACACAGTAAAGGAATTAAAGAATGCTCAGGATAAACGCAGTAAAGGAATTGAGAATTGCTCAGGATGTGTATAAGGCTAACACAGTAAAGGAATTGAAGAATGCTCAGGATGTGTATAAGGCTAACACAGTAAAGGAATTGAAGAATGCTCAGGATGTGTATGAGGCTAACAGTAAAGGAATTGAAGAATGCTCAGGATGTGTATAAGGGTAAAACAGTAAAGGGATTGAAGAATGCTCAGGATGTGCATAAGGCTAACCCGATAAAGGAATTGAAGAAAGCTCAGGATGTGTATAAGGGTAAAACAGTAAAGGGATTGAAGAATGCTCAGGATGTGCATAAGACTAACATAGTAATGGAATTAAGGCATTCTCGGTATGTGTATAAGGCTAACACAGTAAAGGAATTGAAGAATGCTCAGGATGTGTATAAGGCTAACACAGTAAAGGAATTGAAGAATGCTCAGGATGTGTATAAGGCTAACACAGTAAAGGAATTGAAGAATGCTCAGGATGTGTATAAGGCTAACACAGTAAATGAGTGAAGAATGCTCAGGATGTGTATAAGGCTAACATAGTAAAGGAATTGAAGAATGCTTGGGATGTGTATAAGTATAACACAGTAAAGGAATTGAAGAATGCTCAGGATGTGTATAAGGCTAACACAGTAAAGGAATTGAAGAATGTTCAGGATGTGTATAAGGCTAATTCAGTAAAGGAATTGTAGAATTCTCAGGATGTGTATAAGGCTAACACAGTAAAGGAATTGAAGAATGCTCAGGATGTGTATAAGGCTAACACAGTAAAGGAATTGAAGAATGTTCACGATGTGTATAAGGCTAACACAGTAAAGGAATTGAAGAATGCTCGGGATGTGTATAAGGCTAACACAGTAAAGGAATTGAAGAATGCTCAGGATGTGTATAAGGCTAACACAGTAAAGGAATTGAAGAATGCTCAGGATGTATATAAGGCTAACACAGTAAAGGAATTGAAGAGTGCTCAGGATGTGTATAAGGCTAACACAGTAAAGGAATTGAAGAATGATCAGGATGTGTATAAGGCTAACACAGTAAAGGAATTGAAGAATGCTCAGGATGTGTATAAGGCTAACATGGTGCAAAGGGAATTGAAGAATGTTCAGGATGTGTGTATAAGGCTAACACAGTAAAGGAATTGAAGAATGCTCAGATGTGTATAAGGCTAATACAGTAAAGGAATTGAAGAATGTTCAGGATGTGTATAAGGCTAACACAGTAAAGGAATTGAAGAATTCTCAGGATGTGTATAAGGCTAACGCAGTAAAGGAATTGAAGAATGTTCAGGATGTGTATAAGGCTAACACAGTAAAGGAATTGAAGAATGCTCGGGATGTGTATAAGGCTAAAACAGTAAAGGGATTGAAGAATGCTCAGGATGTGTATAAGGTTAACACAGTAAAGGAATTGAAGAATGCTCAGGATGTGTATAAGACTAACACAGTAAAGGAATTGAAGAATTCTTAGGATGTGTATAAAGCTAACGCAGTAAAGGAATTGAAGAATGCTCAGTATGTGTATAGGACTAACACAGTAAAGGAATTGAAGAATGCTCAGGATGTGTATAAGGCTACCGCAGTCAAGGAATTGAAGAATGCTCAGGATATGTATAAGGTGAACGCAGTAAAGGAATTGAAGAATGTTCAGGATGTGTATAAGGCTAACACAGTAATGGAATTAAGGAATGCTCGGGATGTGTATAAGGCTAACACAGTAAAGGAATTGAAGAATGCTCAGGATGTGTATAAGGCTAACACAGTAAAGGAATTGAAGAATGCTCGGAATGTGTATAAGGCTAAAACAGTAAAGGGATTGAAGAATGCTCAGGATGTGTATAAGGCTAACGCAGTAAAGGAATTGAAGAATGTTCAGGATGTGTATAAGGCTAACACAGTAAAGGAATTGAAGAATGCTCGGGATGTGTATAAGGCTAAAACAGTAAAGGGATTGAAGAATGCTCAGGATGTGTATAAGGCTAACACAGTAAAGGAATTGAAGAATGCTCAGGATGTGTATGAGGCTAACAGTAAAGGAATTGAAGAATGCTCAGGATGTGTATAAGGGTAAAACAGTAAAGGGATTGAAGAATGCTCAGGATGTGCATAAGGCTAACCCGATAAAGGAATTGAAGAAAGCTCAGGATGTGTATAAGGGTAAAACAGTAAAGGGATTGAAGAATGCTCAGGATGTGCATAAGACTAACATAGTAATGGAATTAAGGAATTCTCGGTATGTGTATAAGGCTAACACAGTAAAGGAATTGAAGAATGCTCAGGATGTGTATAAGGCTAACACAGTAAAGGAATTGAAGAATGCTCGGGATGTGTATAAGGCTAACACAGTAAAGGAATTGAAGAATGCTCAGGATGTGTATAAGGCTAACACAGTAAAGGAATTGAAGAATGCTCAGGATGTGTATAAGGCTAACACAGTAAAGGAATTGAAGAATGATCAGGATGTGTATAAGGCTAACACAGTAAAGGAATTGAAGAATGCTCAGGGTGTGTATAAGGCTAACGCAGTAAAGGAATTGAAGAATGCTCAGGATGTGTATAAGGCTAACACAGTAAAGGAATTGAAGAATGCTCAGGATGTGTATAAGGCTAACACAGTAAAGGAATTGAAGAATGTTCAGGATGTGTATAAGGCTAACACAGTAAAGGAATTGTAGAATTCTCAGGATGTGTATAAGGCTAACACAGTAAAGGAATTGAAGAATGTTCAGGATGTGTATAAGGCTAACACAGTAAAGGAATTGTGGAATGCTCAGGATGTGTATAAGACTAACACAGTAAAGGAATTGAAGAATGCTCAGGATGTGTATAAGGCTAACACAGTAAAGGAATTGAAGAATGCTCAGGATGTGTATAAGGCTAACACAGTAAAGGAATTGAAGAATGATCAGGATGTATATAAGGCTAACACAGTAAAGGAATTGAAGAGTGCTCAGGATGTGTATAAGGCTAACACAGTAAAGGAATTGAAGAATGATCGGGATGTGTATAAGGCTAACACAGTAAAGGAATTGAAGAGTGCTCAGGATGTGTATAAGGCTAACACAGTAAAGGAATTGAAGGATGCTCGGGATGTGTATAAGGCTAACACAGTAAAGGAATTGAACAATGCTTGGGATGTGTATAAGGCTAACACAGTAAAGGAATTGAAGAATGCTCAGGATTTGTATAAGGCTAACAGTAAATGAATTGAAGAATGCTCAGGATGTGTATAAGGCTAACACAGTAAAGGAATTGAAGGATGCTCGGGATGTGTATAAGGCTAACACAGTAAAGGAATTGAAGAATGCTCAGTATGTGTATAAGGCTAACACAGTAAAGGAATTGAAGAATGCTCAGGATGTGTATAAGGCTAACACAGTAAAGGAATTGAAGAATGCTCGGGATGTGTATAAGGCTAACACAGTAAAGGAATTGAAGAATGCTCAGTATGTGTATAAGGCTAACACAGTAAAGGAATTGAAGAATGCTCAGGATGTGTACAAGGCTAAAAATGTAGAATTTTTTTCTTTTTTAGATTCCTTTTTCGTAATATAAACACAGAGTAAAATATTGTGTGCAAATAAATTACGAATAAGATACAAAAAGAAAAGCCAGACATTCACAAGTAGAATTTGAGTTTTATTTCTGAAGTGTAGTCAGGTTGGTTTTGTATTTTCCCTGAGGCCGGAATCACAGTATCGGAGAGATTAGCAGAGATTAACAGATAGTCTGTATCAGCCTTCAATGCAACCTTTTATTTTAAATTTTTTGATTTTTTTTTAATTTTAAATATTAACAGGATTTCTTCACATAAACAATCACATTAACAGACTCACAAACATGACAAAATAAATATACAACAAGTTCACAAGTCCATTTTACTTAAATAATTAATAAATAAATACAGCATTTTTTTCAATATACTGTCATCAGTGCCTGAAACATAGTGACCGTCTTTGGATGTAGAAATGGCAATGGTGAGTTCCGCAGAAAGCCACCAAAGTCATTTCCATCTCCAAAAGAGTTACACAAATCAAAACAAAACAAAAGGAATGAAAGTGAAGAAAAAAAATATTATTTTTTCCCTTTTTCCCAGTAAAATGAAACAAAAACAAAAAAAATATCAAAACTCCTCCATTATAAAATATCTTTAAAAAAATTCCCATTGTTTAAAAGAATAAATAACAAAAATTTATAAAAAATAACTAGGTTTCATCAAAACTATTAGCTGTAGATAGCATTTTTTTCCACCCATGGAATATAATTTATTGTCAAAAGGTTATTATTAATTTATTTCTCTTATATTTAAACTCCTTTCTCCCTATTCACGTGTGGTATCCAGTTAAAATAAGTCCAACGAAAAAAAATTGAATAAATTAACATAATAAATAGTAGAAGATCCACATATGGTTTTATGAATAAATTAGAAATTAAATAATTTACAAGATAATAAAACTAAGTTATCCGTGGAAGTGCAGCTGTTCTACTGGCAAAATACTAGCTGATTCTTATTCACATCTGGATTAGACTTTATGTACAAGAACATGTACGCAGTTTTAAGTCTTTTTAAAAAATAAAAAAAAGATTACTTGCTGCCGAGGCCCAAGACATCATTTTGGATTACATGAATACAACCACCTGCTACATTAACCTGTATAGAATTTACAAAGGTCAAACTTCACTTTCTGATAAATTCATCTCTTTGTTCTATACATGCAGAACCATCTTTCCACCACAATTTTAAGACCAAGGTCTATGGTATTAGATGGTGGTGATTGTAATGTCATCTCCAGGTTAGCTGGAATCCTTGCTAAATAGGTTTTACTTATTTATTTCCTACATTTACATGTATTGCTCTATCTGTACAGTGTGTGATCAAGACCTTCGAAACTTTACATCCAGAATACTCTCAGGGATATGTGCAGGTCTTATAGCGCACCGTGGAAGAGTTAGATAAATCTCTTTTGTACTCATCTTTACGGTGAATCTCAATTGACCATCAGAATCCTGGCTAACCAGTCATCAGCTAAGGACACAGGGTACATTATGCAGAAAGCGCAGTTAAACAGAATTCAGAGCCAGATTAAAACAGAGAAGGGCCCAGGTTGGGTCACTACATTGAGAGCTTATTTCCTGAACACATATTCAACAATGTGTAGGGGCAGAGAGCAGAATGTAGGCATTGCCCTATATTGACTCTGGATCCCAATGTCAGGTCATCTTCCACCATGTAAGATAAGTTCATAGGAGTTGTCAAAGTTGACCTAGTAGTTAATACAGCTCTAGCAGGAGTGAGTATAACTTTGATGGTATTTTAAAGCCGCTTTATAGTCTCTGTAGACCTTGGACATACAATATGTAGGTGTCCATTTCAAGCTTGTCTGCCAACAGCAAGCATGGGGCATCTAGCTTAACCTGCTAAAATTTAGCAATCGACCCATCTTCCATGCTGTAATATCAAGATTTACAAAGTAAAAACAAAATCTCTTCTATTAAATTTGTACCCCATATCTTGTCTCATTCTGTTAACCGATAATTGCTTGTCAAAAGATAGGTTACAATATATAACTCCCTGGCCAACAGAATGGAGAGTATTCTCTCTACTAGCTCAACCCTTCACTTCTTCACATGAGGAAAGAAGTGAGAGCCCAATATATTATGTATGTCAAATTGCAAATCACGCAAGGAGAAGAAGAGGTTGAGCCAGGACCATTTATGCTAAACCTGTACCTGAATTCCTGCCTGGTACAGGGTTTACTGCTAAAACGTATCTTCACTATACATATCCTACAGGGCTGCACTAAGAGAACCAAGACAGATAGAACTCTCGAAATTATAGACACTGGATAATGACACTAGGAACTGGCTCTCCCATATAGACAGAAGGTACTGGCCCTCCCATACAACAGAAGGAACTAGCCTTCCCATACAACAAAAGGAACTGGCTGCCTCATACAGATAGAATGAAGTGGCCATTCCATACAGACAGAAGGAACTGGCCATCCCATACAATAGAATGAACTTGCCATCCCCTATGGACAGAAGGAACTGGCCATCCCATATGGACAGAAGGAACTGGCCATTCCATACAGACAGAAGGAACTGGCCATCCCATACAATAGAAGGAACTGGCCATACCATATGGACAGAAGGAACTGGCCATCCCATAGAGACAGAAGCAACTGGCCATTCCATACAGACAGACGTAACTGGCCATCCCATACAATAGAAGGAACTGGCCATGCTATATGGACAGAAGGAATTGTCCGTCCCTTATGAATAGAAAGAGCTTGCCCTTCCATACACATAGAAGGAGATGGCCCTTCCATACACATAGAAGTAGCTTGTCCTTCCATACAAAGAGAAGGAGGTGGCCTTCCATACAAAGAGAAGGAGATGGCCCTCCCATACGCACATAAATACACACACCCACTCAACACCGCTTAAGTGACTTTGTTCTGGCAGCAAACTGGAAACGCATTCTAGAGGGGACACAGCTGCATGCCAGTTTGCACTGCGGTACGATTTGAACATAACCCCTACCCCCTGGTAGCGAGAAAGTTAAGACAGAAAATAAAAAATTAACGACGCAGCTGTAACCCCGAAAGCTTTCCCTGAGAACCTTTAACCCTTTGCGCTTCAGAAGGAATTACAGAACTGCTCATTTAAAATGTTTTTGTGAAAAATAAAGAAGATTTTTTTTTCTTGTGTATAATACTTGTCTTTTTACTCCTCTGCCGGACCTTTCTATTAAAAAAAAATAATAATAAAATAAAAATAAAAAAATAAAAATCCTGATGGGTTCGGCAGATATCTTATCTGTCGAGATAAATCTTCTGTTTTGGCGTCTGGTTAAGTTTGGTCCAAGAATGAACCTCAGGGTTTTTGCTCTTGGTTAAATGGTCCACAATGTATCATCATACCCTGAAAATAGAAAGGGCAGGCTTTGTTCACTTTGCAGTCAATCTGGCCCTTAATTGGTCATAAAAACTCATCTTTGTATCCTGGATTGCGTAAGTGAGCATGGTCCTTTCTCCTCATTTTCCAGTATCAGGCCGATACATTTAAGAATAAAACAAAATAATTTATATTTTCTTTCAGCTTCGTTTCCAAATTGGCGTTCAACATTTCCATCCGGTTCCTCATTAATTTATTTAGTTTTTTTGTTTAGTTTTTTTAACTCATTTTGGTCCTTTAAGTTTTGTGATTCAATGCACAAACCATTTGGCTTGTGGACCTGAATACTCAACTGGAAAATTCTCATATTCCTATGTTACACCTGAATCCCTTTGACAGCTTGTTTGATGCTTTCGAGCAAAGCTTTGTTCTCCGGATTGAGGTAACATTCCTGGTCGGTGTACATGTCAGTGAGTTTATTCACATAGGCATCGAAATTCTGTTCACTGATTGGCTCCTGTAAATAAAAAACAAACATTGCGCTTAACGACCAACCCAAAAAAATCAACGCACTAACACGGGGGCAAGCAAGAACTGTGTCTACTGAAATGAACGACACCACAAACATCTGGTGGCTTAAGATTAGGATATATGGCACCATACAAAATCTGATGTTTTTTCTTTATTGGCTTACTGTAAAAAATAAAAAATCTAAACAAACAAGACAAACTACACAGACAGGAACAGATAACATACATTCCAAAAATGCAATTATAAGAATTGAATGACCCAAAACAGTATGTTGTAATTCGGTCTTTGCTGAATTACCAACATTTTCGTTTTGTACAATTATTTTTATTAACATAAATTAATATTTTGTTTGAAGACTTTTCTCTACTATTCAATATAGTATAGGGAAACTGTGAGGTATTTTTACGACAGCATCTTTTTTTCCATTTATCCATTCATCCAACCACCCTTCCACCTGTCCATCCATCGACCCATCGATCCAACATTTAACTTTTATATTCCGTACCATGTGAGGAAGGCGGATGTTGGTAAGACTTCGGATAAGGGCCTGACTTAGCCCAGAAAGTTCGACAAACAGGGCGTCATTCTGCTCTTCTATGACCTTATTCTCTTCTTCTATATTTTTTAGGTTCTTCTCCATTGATGTGATCTGTAAGGAGTGGAAGAGAAGGAATGTCACCAAAATAAACTTACCATCTACCTAACACACTGCTTCTAATATTGGTAAATAAATCACTTCCTCAGAATAAATCCATTTTGGCAATGAACTGTTTTTTTTTAATGTGTAAGCCATGTTTACTAATGACCCTATAACACCATAACAATACCATCACCAGCTCATTGACTTTAATCGAAGACAATAGATGGGGAAAGGGAATGATTATATGTTACACTTGAATGAAATCCTATTACTATGAAATGGTATTTGAAGGTAGTGAGTGGTGGCATGGAAGCCTTATAGGTAGAAATGAAAACTGAGGTTATCAAGAACAATATTTACTGTATTAATAAACTACACTCATTGATGAGGAAGATCAGCCTCTCTTACAGACTGGAAAACTGCATATCTGGGTTACATTTTAATTATGGGAGGCATCTCATAAGTTACGTAAAACATTATTGGGCCTCTCATACCTGGGATTATAGGTTGAACTTGCAGCCATTGGGCGATATATAACATGGTCACGGAATAGAAGGTACTGACCTGAGTTTGAAGATTCACCATATCTGCTTCCATCTCGGAGTTGGACTCGTTCAGATCATTGATCTCCTTATTCAGCTGCTTAATTTCTTCATCATTCTCTAAGACTGCGAAGGAGATTCAGTATGTTATAATCATGCCACAAAGCATTCAACAAGAAGAATCTATACATGTTGTTGAATTAATTCCAATAAACCTCAGCCAGCTGGGAGTTAAGATGCTACAGGAATTTTACCAGATGGGAAGCTGTAGATTACGCCACCATACTTTACACTTACTTGCCTCTGACCATAATTCACTGTCATTGGCTGCCATGGTTTTAAATAATTTAAAAAGCGTATCCACAAATATCATATAAAAGTTCCCATTAAAGCCAAGTTCATATTTGTTGTACAGGGATACGCCATATGCTTATAAGACTTGGCAACAATACTGGTTGGCAGAGCTTGACCTGAGGTTCTCTCTGCTATTGAACACTAAAACCTGTTATAAAATGACATTAACGGCTATAGGATGCATTTATCAAAAAACGCCAACGTACGCTGTTAAACCAAAGTTCGGACAAAGACTGGTCTACGTTTTCGTTTCTGTGAACCTGGTTTTATCCTGTACCAGTCTTTTTATTTTTATAGTTTTACTAAAGTGTGTTTTCATTCTCACATCCGTAACACACACTTACCATCGCTGTTCTTGAACTTTGTGCCTAGAAGTTCATCCCCTGAGAGTTTGCCCTTCTTTCCTGCATAGGAAGCTCTGGGACAACCTGACAAACTGGAGATAACAGAAGAAAGAAATTTAAAGATTGGTGGAGGACAGGCTGTGCGAAGAACTATGTCCTACATTAACTAAGTTTCCAGTAGTGACTTTGTACGGCTTGCTTTCGACATTCAGTATCCCCCAAAAGTGAGTACACCCCTCACATTTTTGTAAATATTTTATTATATCTTTTCATGTGACAACACTGAAGAAATGACACTCTGCTACTATGTAAAGTAGTAAGTGTACAGCCTGTATAACAGTGTCAATTAGCTGTCCCCTCAAAATAACCCAACACACAGCCATTAATGTGTAAACCATTGGCAACAAAAGTGAGTACACCCCTAAGTGGAATTTTCCAAATTGGGCCCAATTAGCCATTTTCTTTCCTTGGTGTCATGTGAGTCGTTAGTGTTACAAGGGCTCAGGTGTGTTAAATTTCATGTTATCGCTCTCACACTCTCTCATAATGGTCACTGGAAGTTCAACATGGCACCTCATGGCAAATAACTCTCTGAGGATCTGAAAAAAATAATTGTTGCTCTACATAAAGATGGCCTAGGCTATAAGAAGATTGCCAAGACCCTGAAACTGAGCTGCAGCACGGTGGGCAAGACCATACAGCGGTTTCACAGGACAGGTTCCGCTCAGAACAGGCCTCGCCATGGTCAACCAAAGAAGTTGAGTGCATGTGCTCAGCGTCATATCCAGAGGTTATCTTTGGGAAATAGATGTATGAGTGCTGCCAGCATTGCTGCACAGGTTGAAGGGGTGGGGGGGTCAGCCTGTCAGGGCTCAGACCATAAGCCACACACTGCATCAAATTGGTCTGAATGGCTGTCTTCCCAGAAAGAAGCCTCTTCTAAAGATGATGCACAATAAAGCCCGCAAACAGTTTGTTGAAGACAAGCAGACTAAGGACATGGATTACTGGAACCATGCTCTGTGGTCCGATGAGACCAAGAAAAACTTATTTGGTTCAGATGGTGTCAAGCGTGTGTGGCGGCAACCAGGTGAGGAGTAAAAAGACAAGTGTGTTTTGACTACGGTCAAGAATGGTGGTGGGAGTGTCATGGTCTGGGCCTACAATAGTGCTGCTGGCACTGGGGAGCTACAGTGCATTGAGGGAACCATGAATGCCAACATGTACTGTGACATATTGAAGCAGAGCATGATCCCCTCCCTTCGGAGACTGGGCCGCAGGGCAGTATTCCAACATGATACCTTAACACACCTCCAAGACGACCACTGCTTTGCTAAAGAAGCTGAAGGTAAAGGTGATGGACTGGCCAAGCATGTCACCAGACCTAAACCCTATTGAGCATCTGTGTGGCATCCGCAAACGGAAGGTAGGGGAGCGCAAGGTCTCTAACATCCACCAGGTCCACGATGTCAGCATGGAGGAGTGGAAGAGGACTCCAGTGGCAACCTGTGAAACTCTGGTGAACTCCATGCCCATGAGGGTTAAGGCAGTGCTGGAAAATAATGGTGGCCACACAAAGTATTGACACTTTGGGCCAATTTGGACACTTCCACTTAGGGGTGTACTCACTTTTATCACCAACGGTTTAGACATTAATGGCTGTGTGCCGAGTTATTTTGAGGGGACAGCAAATTGACACTGTTATACAGGCTGTACACTTTCTACTTTACATTGTAGCAGTGTCATTTCTTCAGTGTTGTCGCATGAAAAGATATAATGAAATATTTAAAAAAATTTCGCACTGATGTAGATAGGGGAACGTCACAGTAAGTGAAGATGTAGAATTCACTAATTATAAAAATAGTGCTGTGAAATTCAGCAAATGCTTTCATTACGAATCCAGAAACTATTGTTTAATGAAGTTGAATATATAATTTAGTAAAAATTAATATAAACACAGTTGTTCTACTGATCCAGGAAACGTACAATTTACAATTTTAGAGTAGGTTTTTGAGTCAACTTGTATCCTTGTTGGAAAGAATAATACAAACTTTGATTTGTATTTTGCCATCTTTTAGGGAAAAATCATATTAGTTTAATTTTAATCATTTATCAAAAAAAATTTCAATTGTTTGGAATTTGAGATGAATTTCATACTTTTATGCCACAATATCCAAATTGAAAGACACCTGCTGTGTTTAGTGAATAACCAAGTCAATATAGGGGTTATAAACTACTGCTCACTGGAAATGTGTGGTCAAGGAGGTCACACAGAGCTGTCACGCTATGAACTTGCTCTTTGTCATGTTTTATTGATTATAGACAGACACGGTGAAAAAAGAGGTGGTAGATGTATTTTTTTTTGCTGACACCAGAGTGGAATTTGGTTTTAGATCGACTCGTACCTCCTATGAGTGAGGAAGCTTCCATTGGCGTGACCCGATCCATCGCACCCGGGGGTGGGACAGGTTGGGCCCTCATTCTTCAGAGATTTCCAAGAGAAGGCCGACCCGTTCAGAGCACTTTCTTTTTGTCTTCGGGCAGCTAGCGGGCAACCTGAGGCGCTGCGGTGGGACGCGTATTTCCCACTAATATGTCCAAGACCATCACAGCCGGGAACGGGGCACCTACGTACAAAAATAAAAAGAAATCGGCATAAGAAACCAGGATATGTGACACATATACACATTAAACATATTTAATAATTAATTCCTAAACCTATCCTTAGAACTATCTTTGGCCATCGAGAAACCATTTCCCTGGAGAATTAGCTTCAAGCCCTGTTACTTGAGTAATACTTAAAAGTTGATTATGATTATGAATTAAGACAAGTCTTCAAGCAAACACCCATCATAGTCTTCATCATGACTCTTCTAGTGAAGATCTTCTGATCTTTTCATATATATATATATATATTCACAAACAGCATTGCTTTCCCAATGCACAGTAAGTGAAGGACCACAATTGTTATTATTATTATATATATTTTTTAATGATGTGTAATCTGAGATACCAATCTTGGTTTTTAATTGCTTGCAGAACGAATTATAATTTGCCCCTAATTCTCTTGCCAGCGGGGGCCACGGATTGAGAAAGATAAAGTGTCATAAATGCGATCACAAGCGAATAACTCAATACCCCAAAGGAGAAATAGACTTTGCAATCATGTCGTTACCACGCCACTGTTACCAATAGCATATTGTTAATACTGCAATCATACAGTAGTTCTCTGAGCAGTAAACTGTATCCCACATATGTCCTGAAAGTATTTTAATATAGATTATAATTTTTTTCTAAATGCATTTTCCTCAGAATTAAAGGAGTCTCCAGAGCTTCATTCACTCAACATTGAATTAGGTAGATTTGAAAAGTAAATTATGGGATAAATTATAATCCAGTATCGTATTAAATTAATAACAATGTCCAGGTTTGGCTGACATCACATGTGATCATAATCCAGAAACGTTACAACCTTTTTCAACTGGTAACAACATAAAAATTCGAAATCGTAATCAACTGACAGCTGGGATTAACTTCAGTCTTCATTGTTATCACACAATCTGGAAATTGATACATTGAGATTGTGAGGTTAAAGAGACACTGAAGGCACCCAGATCTCATCTCATTGTATTGGTCTGTGTGCAGTGTCCCTGTTCCCTTAACCCTGCAATGTAAAACATGTTTCAGAGAAACTTCGCTGTTTACATTGCAGGGTTAAGACCTCCTCTGGTGACTGTCTACCAGACTCCCGCCAGAGCTGCTTCCTGGTGTGTCACAGAATTTGACCCACGTAAAATGGCTCTGGATGTTCTTACGCTTTGCATGAGGATGTCCAAGGTGTTGAAAAACCTCACAGACATGCATTGATTCAATGCTTTCCTACAAGGAAGGCCTAATGTGAGGGCGGAACTTGCCGCACATATACTTTAGGTTCCCAGACCACGCTCAAGACTTGACAAAGGCTCCTGTAGAAAATGAAACATTGTCTCCATTTCTGTGTTTCAAATCAAGACTGGCTTTTAAAAACCATTAGCTGTGCCTGGATACTTGTATTTACTACCATTGCATTTCTTTGGGAACTTGGCCCTCCCAGTCTGCAGCACCCTGGTTACGTGTGTTCAATTGCAAACATCTGTGGCATGTGAGAGGGCATTTGTGGTGTTTGTGGCATATGAGAGGGCATTTTTGGTGTTTCTGGCATGTGAGAGGGCATTTGTGGTGTTTGTTGCATGTGAGAAGGCATCCATGGTGTTTGTGGCATGTGAGAGGGCATTTGTAGTGTTTGTGGCATGTGAGAAGGCATTTGTGGTGTTTGTGGCATGTGAGAGGGCATTCATGGTGTTTGTGGCATGTGAGAGGGTATTCATGGTGTTTGTGGCATGTGAGAAGACATTTGGTACATAGGAGAGGGCATTTGTGATGTTTGTGGCATGTGAGAAGGCATTTGTGGTGTTTGTGGCATCTGAGAATTCATTTTTAGTGTTTGAGGAGGCATTTGTGGTGTTTGTGGCATGTGAGAGGGTATTTGTGGCATGTGAGAGGGCATTTGTGGTGTTTGTGGCAAGTGAGAGGGCATTTGTGGCATGTGAGAGGGCATTTGTGATGTTTGCGGCATGTGAGAGGACATTCGTGGCATGTGAGAGGGCATTCGTGATCTCTGTGGCATGTGAGAGGGCATTTGTGGTGTTTGCGGCATGTGAGAAGGTATTTTCGATGTTGTATTTATTTGAGGTGATATAATCTGGTAAGATAATGTTTTAGTATTGAACTCAATACCGCTACACTCTCGGAGCTGAATACATATTCTGAGCTCTGTTCTGAGGGAGCTGCTTGCTCCTCTGTATAATTTACAAGAACGAAAGGAACGGGATTAAGAAACGTGATTAAAGCCTTTTATGGCCAAAACAACGTTCCTATAAGTTAAGAGGAATACATTTGCTGTAGCATACTGAATTTGTGCAGCCCATACCTTTCGATTCTGTGTTTTAATGCTTTTAGTATAGCAGGGGGTCCAATATAATATCTCTAATTAATGTATTATTATTCCCTCTGTAATTATCAGTGATCCCCCTTCCATACCCAAGCTCGTGTACACCAAGGGGTGCCAGTCATGGGTTTTAAGTGGGCAATGTATAAACTGTACTGCTATAATTCTAATATTGTGCAACAATGCATTTAAGATAGATTTGGGGGATAATTCAAAGTTGCGTTGCGTACAGAATGAAATTGCAAGTTTGGGGTCAAAGCAGCTAATGTGAAAACAAAAATTCCAACTCAGTGACTGAGCCATTATATCAGCATTGTTTTCCACTCTGTCCTGCGTGCGTAAGAATTCACTGTTTAGGGAATTAAGCTCTGATGTGTTTATTGCTGTCGTTCTTTGGTCAAGTTAATTCCCCCTAATGACTGAACACAATTTCCTTGCAGTTACTGGCAGACCTCACTTCCTGGTCTAAAATATCATCATAATTAATGGCTTCACACTCTTTCTCCTTGAATTTACTCACTTCATTAGCTCTGGGTCGTCCTTGTCTTCCTTGGTGGGTGTAATTTTCATTCCACTCTTCTTGGCACGAGGGCAGCCAGACAAACTATAAATTCAGAGACAGAGAGGGATGATTGTGACAGGCACGATCTATCAGATCGCAGACAGTTCCACCATGACAAACAATAGCGGGACAGAGCGTAGAATTCTCATGGACCTGCAGAGTTATTCACTAAATGAAGAATTGCCAGGAATTCATTGTGAATTTCAGTAATAAACTATAGCCAAACTGAACTGACTTGGACATTTTTCTTATTTTGGCCTATTTTGAAATTCAGTCTGAATTCACTTCCTAGCCATCCCTCCTTTAGAAACTAACCCCGACAGTGACTGAGCCGCAGTTTGGTGCTGGAGAAGACAGATGGAGTTGTTCTTAGTAAATCAGAAATTGTGGCGAATTGACGAGGGGAATTGTCGTGTCCATTTCTGGTTTAGTAAATAACACTATTAGAGAAGGAGGATGGAAAGAGATGGACATTTCCATCCTTTGGGTAATTTCACTGCTTTAGTCAGAGTTTACGGTAACAATGTACAGGATATAGAATAATGGTAATTATTTCACCCATAATTCACCTTCGATGAGACGCATAATTCCCTGTAATGTGTCCTGAGCCATCACATCCAGGGGTCGGGCACCTGGGAAGGAACACGGGAGAGAAAGGGTTAAGAAATGATATTTTTGTTGATTATAAGTACACACAGGATACGGTTTGTTATAATAAACCTAAAACTGCTCATTTATCTCTGTAAAATCCATACAATGCACAAAAACTGAAGTCTTTGCTTCATGATTTTCCGAAAACGTTTTCTTTATGTAAAAGAAATGCCTCTACAAAATAATACATATATATGTGAAATGATTCACTGGTATTCCAGATATTATTAATACATTCATTCATATAGTTAAATTAATGTCTTTGTAACCACTGAAACATTTTAAACAACTGTTAATATATATTTTTTAAATAGCTTTTATAGGGAAACCATCACATTGCAGGATTTTAATATTATGTTTATTTATCCACTATATTCAACAAATATACGTGAGGTCTGAAAAATAAAAAAGCAAAGTAGGGATTTCTTTTATGTATTTTATATTGTGTATTTTCCTTCTGCTTGACAAAACATGACAAAAGGCAAAGGTACCACCGCATGTTTTGTCATTTTTCTCATTGTCTCCCTAATTGCATGCTCAATACTGGGCTGACGTTGGCTCCTTGGAGAAGACGTACCATCAGCTGAAGAAGGTTGACCAGGTGGAGATGGCGGTGGCCTTGAGGGTATTCATGTAAGTACATCTAATTCAAGTTTGAATAGCTCACATGTTCTTCACCCCTAGGCCACTGCTCATCAAGCATCAATGTCACCATTAGGGGTCTCTGCAAAACATGCAAAGGTCCCAGAAGGTGACAAGAAATGGAGCATCACATGACAAAATAGGTTAGATATAGGTGATTTCGGATGTTTTATTCATTAGTGTAATTTTCCCTTTATTGACATATTGTTTCTTTTAAAACCATTTTTTTTTTGTAACAGACAATTTTAAAGTTGCAGAAAAAGATTCACTCCATGAGTTCCGTAACAGGAGCAGAGACATGTCATTGATTGTAATATGGGTTTCCCAACCATTTTATAGCAAATAATAAAAGCAAAACATGCAAAGAATAAAGAATTTAGCTCTGATGTAGTCAAACAAAATCTGCTCAGAGCTTTAAAGATTGGAGCCAATTGTGATCTCCACCAACAGTTTTCTGCCATTTGGTGATGTTTTATTAAATTATGGGGTCTCAGTCGTCTCAGCAGATTTTGGTAAGAGCCACGGAAGGAGGATAGGTTTAAAGGGGGAGGTAGCGTTCAGGGAAAGGGGAGTAGAGCAGCGCAAACATACTTGAGGTCAGCAGAGTGAGCAGCCATGAGATTTCTGAGACTCTTGTCAGCAAGAGGACAACCAGAAAGGCTGTAAGAGAAGAGATAGAAATCTGTATAAGCCAAAAAAAAGGAGGAATGCGGGATAGTACCAAACAATAAATTAAAAGCTAGCAAGCCAGAGCAGAGATAAAGAACCCAGGGGGAATCTTACCTGCGGTGGGAGGCGTAATTTCCTGTAATGTGGCCACTTCCATCGCATCCAGGAGTAGGACAGCTGTATGAAGAAACCATGTATCAGAACCACGTGTAGGAATGAGATTACATGCAAAGAGCAAACTAACAACACCAGAAATAATATACTGCATGGGGATATTGAGGAGATAACGCACTGCACGGGGTGGGATCACCAGTGAAATAAAGCACTGCAGAGAATAAGATCATTTGGGAGATAACGCACTGCATGGAATGAGATCATTGGAGAGATAACGCACTCCATGGAATGGCATCATTGGAGAGATAACGCACTGCATGTAATGGTATCATTGGGGAGATAACACACTGCATGTAATGGGGTCATTGGAGAGATAACGCACTGCATGTAATGGGGTCATTGGAGAGATAATGCACTGGATGGAATGGGATCATTGGAGAGATAACGCACTGCATGGAATGGGATCATTGGAGAGATAACGCACTGCATGGAATAGGATCGTTGGGGAGATAACGCACTGCATGGAATAGGATCGTTGGGGAGATAACGCACTGCATGGAATGGGATCATTGGGGAGATAACGCACTGCATGGAATGGGGTCATTGGAGAGATAACGCACTGCATGGAATGGGATCATTGGGGAGATAACGCACTGCATGGAATAGGATCATTGGGGAGATAACGCACTGCATGGAATGGCATGATTGGAGAGATAACGCACTGCATGTAATGGGGTAATTGGAGAGATAACGCACTGCATGGAATGGGATCCTTGGGGAGATAACGCACTGCATGGAATAGGATCTTGGGGAGATAACGCACTGCATGGAATAGGATCGTTGGGGACATAACGCACTGCATGGAATGGCATCATTTGGAGAGATAACACACTGCATGGAATGGGATCATTGGCAAGATAATGCACTGCATGGAATGGGATCACTGGAGAGATAACACACTGCATGGAATAGGATCGTTGGGGAGATAAGGCACTGGATGTAATGGGATCATTGGAGAGATAATGCACTGCATGGAATAGGATCGTTGGGGAGATAACGCACTGCATGGAATGGGATCATTGGGGAGATAACGCACTGCATGGAATGGGATCATTGGAGAGATAACGCACTGCATGGAATAGGATCGTTGGGGAGATAACGCACTGCATGGAATGGGATCATTGGAGAGATAACGCACTGCATGGAATAGGATCGTTGGGGAGATAACGCACTGCATGGAATGGGATCATTGGAGAGATAACACACTCATGGAATAGGATCGTTGGGGAGAAAACACACTCTTGGAATGGGATAATTGGAGAGATAACGCACTGCATGTAATAGGATAGTTGGGGAGATAACGCACTGCATGGAATGGGATCATTGGAGAGATAACACACTGCATGGAATAGGATCGTTGGGGAGATAACGCACTGCATGGAATGGGATCATTGGAGAGATAACGCACTGCATGGAATAGGATCGTTGGGGAGATAACGCACTGCATGGAATGGGATCATTGGAGAGATAACACACTCATGGAATAGGATCGTTGGGGAGAAAACACACTCTTGGAATGAGATAATTGGAGAGATAACGCACTGCATGTAATAGGATAGTTGGGGAGATAACGCACTTCATGGAATGGGATCATTTGGGAGATAACGCACTGCATGGAATGAGATCATTGGAGAGATAACACACTGCATGGAATGGCATCATTGGAGAGATAACGCACTGCATGTAATGATATCATTGGGGAGATAACGCACTGCATGTAATGGGGTCATTGGAGAGATAACGCACTGCATGTAATGGGGTCATTGGAGAGATAATGCACTGCATGGAATGGGATCATTGGAGAGATAACGCACTGCATGGAATAGGATCGTTGGGGAGATAACGCACTGCATGGAATAGGATCATTGGAGAGATAACGCACTGCATGGAATAGGATCGTTGGGGAGATAACGCACTGCATGGAATGGCATAATTGGAGAGATAACGCACTGCATGGAATGGCATCATTGGAGAGATAATGCACTGCATGGAATGGGACCGTTGGCAAGATAATGCACTGCATGGAATGGGATCACTGGAGAGATAACGCACTGCATGGAATGGGATCATTGGAGAGATAACGCACTGCATGGAATAGGATCATTGGGGAGATAACGCACTGCATGGAATAGGATCTTGGGGAGATAACGCACTGCATGGAATAGGATCGTTGGGGAGATAACATACTGCATGGAATGGCATAATTGGAGAGATAACGCACTGCATGGAATGGTATCATTGGCAAGATAATGCACTGCATGGAATGGGATCATTGGAGAGATAACACACTGCATGGAATAGGATCGTTGGGGAGACAACGCACTGCATGGAATGGGATCATTGGAGAGATAACGCACTGCATGGAATAGGATCGTTGGGGAGACAACGCACTGCATGGAATGGGATCATTGGAGAGATAACGCACTGCATGGAATAGGATCGTTGGGGAGATAACGCACTGCATGGAATGGGATCATTGGAGAGGAATGGGATCGTTGGGGAGATAACGCACTGCATGGAATGGGATCATTGGAGAGATAACACACTCATGGAATAGGATCGTTTGGGGAGATAACGCACTGCATGGAATGGGATCATTGGAGAGATAACGCACTGCATGGAATAGGATCGTTGGGGAGATAACGCACTGCATGGAATGGGATCATTGGAGAGATAGCACACTCATGGAATAGGATCGTTGGGGAGATAACACACTCATGGAATGGGATTATTGGAGAGATAACGCACTGCATGGAATAGAATCGTTGGGGAGATAACACACTTCATGGAATGGGATCATTGGGGAGATAACGCACTGCATGGAATGGGATCACCAGTGAAATAACGCACTTCACGGAATGGGTGGAATGGGATCATTGGCAAGATAACGCACTGCATGTAATGGGATCATTGGCAAGATAACGCACTGCATGTAATGGGATCATTGGCAAGATATCACCCTGCACGTAATGGGGTCATTGGAGAGATAATGCACAGCATGGAATAGGATCGTTGGGGAGCTAATGTACTACGTGGAATGGGATCATTGGAGCGATAACGCACTGCATGGAATGGGATCATTGGCAAGATAACGCACTGCATGGGATGGGCTAATTCGGGAGATAACGCACTGCATGGAATGGGATCACTGGGAGATAACGCACAGCATGAAATGGGATAATTGGAGCGATAACGCACTGTATGGTATGGGATCATTGGCAAGATAACGCACTGCATGGAATGGGCTAATTGGAGAGATAATGCACTGCACCGAATGGGCTAATTCAGGAGATAACGTACTGCATGGAATGGGATCATTAGAGCAATAATGCACTGCATGGAATGAGATCATTGGCAAGATAATGAACTGCATGAAATAGGATCATTGGCGAGATAATGCACTGCATAGAATGGGATAATTGGAGAGATAACGCACTGCACGGAATGAGATCATTGGGGAGATAACGCACTAAATGGAATGGGATTACTGGGGAGATTATGCACTACATGGAATGAGAGCTCCAGTGAGAAAGTGGACTGCATGGAATGAGATCACCAGTGAGATAATGCACTGCATGGAATGAGATCTCCAGTGTGATAATGCACTGCATGGAATGAGATCACCAGTGAGATAAAGCACTGCATTGAAAGAGATCTCCAGTGAAAAAGTGCACTGCATGGAATGAGATCACCAGTGTGATAATGCACTGCATGGAATGAGATCTCCAGTGAGATAACGCACTTCATGGAATGAGATCTCCAGTGAAAACGTGCACTGCATGGGATGAGATCACCAGTGAGATAACACACTGCATGGAATGAGATCTCCAGTGAGATAGCGCACTGCGTGAAATTAGATATTTTAATATCGATTCCAAGATAACCCTGACTTTATTTTAGCATAAATATAATTCTGGCACATCAAACAGTCATAAAGCCTTTTTAGAGAAATGCACTAATTGGTTGAACTGGGAAATCCCATGATCCGACTGGTTATTGCCATCACATGCTTCCAGCAGCCTTTTATTTTAGCAGCAGTAAAGTTACTGAGAGTTTGACCAATGTGATACAAGGTCACCATTCAAGATACATCTCACTTCAACAACCACGCGTGCCACAGCGCAGAACAACAGATACCACGTTCGATCATAGTAATCAGGTTGCACAAACTAGGAGTTTGATAAAAAAATAATGTAACCATGGGTTATTTACTAAAGTGAGAATTTTAAATTAAATAAAAGAGTATTTCTAATTGTATTGCCAGATTAGCCAAACAAAGAGCATAGCTGACAGAAAATATTAAGGTTCAGCTATTTTGACCTTATGGACAGTCTGCAAGCAATGCTCTTTCTATGGACAGTCTGCAAGCAATGCTCTCTATGGACAACCTGCAAGCAATGCTCTCTATGGACAGTCTGCAAGCAATGCTCTCTATGGACAGCCTGCAAACAATGCTCTCTATGGACAGCCTGCAGACAATGCTCTCTATGGACAGCCTGCAGACAATGCTCTCTATGGACAGCCTGCAAGCAATGCTCTCTATGGACAGTCTGCAAGCAATGCTTTCTATGGACAGTCTGCAAGCAATGCTCAGTATGTACAGTCTGCAGGCAATGCTCTCTATGGACAGCCTGCAAGCAATGCTCTCTATGGACAGTCTGCAAGCAATGCTCAGTATGTACAGTCTGCAGGCAATGCTCTCTATGGACAGCCTGCAAACAATGCTCTCTATGGACAGCCTGCAGGAAATGCTCTCTATGGACAGCCTGCAAACAATGCTCTCTATGGACAGCCTGCAGGCAATGCTCTCTATGGACAGCCTGCAAACAATGCTCTCTATGGACAGCCTGCAGGCAATGCTCTCTATGGACAGCCTGCAAGCAATGCTCTCTATGGACAGCCTGCAAGCAATGCTCTCTATGGACAGCCTGCAAACAATGCTCTCTATGGACAGCCTGCAAGCAATGCTCTCTATGGACAGCCTGCAAACAATGCTCTCTATGGACAGCCTGCAAGCAATGCTCTCTATGGACAGCCTGCAAGCAATGCTCTCTATGGACAGCCTGCAGGCAATGCTCTCTATGGACAGCCTGCAAGCAATGCTCTCTATGGACAGCCTGCAAGCAATGCTCTCTATGGACAGCCTGCAAGCAATGCTCTCTATGGACAGTCTGCAAGCAATGCTCTCTATGGACAGTGGGAATTACAAAGGTCAGAACAGCCAAACTGAAAAAATAACCAACTAGATAATTTCTCTAATTCATTTTTGACCTAAAAATTGCATTGTGATAGTTAACATTTTTTCACAGTCTAAAATAATCAATATTCTTCTTATTCATATCATTGTATAATCATCTTATTTTACTTCCTGAAATATTCTCCAGTCTGGACACATAAAAAAAGACAAATACATGTTTTTGCTTTTAGTGATCTGCACCCATTCTGCCAATCTCAGCGTTAAAGGAACACTCCAAGCACTGAAATCACTACAGCGCACTGTGGTGGTTACGGTGCCAGGAGTGCCCTGGTCCAACTCCTCCCTCCCCCCCGCTACACAGTATTCCACCAAGCGTCGGTCACCTTCTCCAAGAGAGCTGGATGCTCTCTACCCTGAGTTTATCCCAGTAATGCAGGTCAGCTGACGATCTCAGCCAACAAGATGACCCTGCACTGCAGGGCTTACTTTAAGGGTGCTGATGAATGCTCCCTGCAGGAGCTTCTTGCTCCACAGGAGGCTGCAACTGATACTTTGCAAAGGGTTTGATTACTTACCCTTGGAGGGCACCAGGGTACTCCTTGCACAATAACCACTACAGCTCACTGTAGTGGTCATAGTGTTTGGAGAGTTCCTTTAATAGAGCTTTACAGATGACAAGAGTATTATGTATGTGAGAATGGACATAGCATCCAGCTATGGCCGACAACATCAGATCCTGCAAATCCCTTTATTATAACTTAAAAATCAGTGGTCTCCTGCTGTGCACACAAACCCTCATATATAATTTTATTTCTACATTTTTTTGAGAACTTACTCATTCAGGAGGGTTGCTGATTTTTTTCCTCCATCGCCCCCTTTTGGACTTGCGCACCCCCCATCTCGTACTGGCCGAATTTCCCGTTGTGCAGCAAAATATCTAGGAGAATATTGGTTCATGTAAGTCCAACGGGAGATGCATTTTCTGCCAGACTAAATGCAGGGGGTACGTCTAGGCAAAATGGGGTCCCTTTACATGTTTTTGGATAGGTTATAACATAAGAACAAAATCTTTTCACAAAACCACCCAAGACTACAGAAGAAGACAGTGCACAATCCAGACCATGTCTTTTGATAATTCTGCTGCTGACTCACCACTTGTGTATTTATTAAACATGTTAATTTAGAAATGCAGACTAATTTTAGATATTTGAGCTCCTTCTTGCCCAGAGGGTACTGCAATATATTGCAAGAGAAGGATTAAAGATAATCTGCACCTTGATTAGCTGTGTCCAAAAGACCTGTTCTCTGAGGGACTGGTCAAATAAGAGGACCTTAAAAATTCAAGAGAACGCCATATTTGACAAATAACCCGTTCCCCTGCCCTCCCAACAGGAGTATATTAAAATGAATAGCTGGCAATGGGGCTCTTCTCAAATTAAACTCATCAGGTAAGCACTTGCCTACCTTTTGAACTGATAACAGTTCTTCAGAAACTTGAGTTGTGCTATTTTGTTTTGTACCTTCTCGAGACCCAGAAAACCAAATGTGTGTCCTTTAATGATTAGATTTAGGGGTGAAAGCTATCAATATAACGAGTGGAACAGCTAGCTTTATCCTGGATTTTGACTTACGTCAGTAACTCCTTCTTGCTGTCCTTGGAGAGAAACTTCAGTTTGAAATTGCTTAATGTGACATCCCCTGGATATTTCCGATCCTCAAAGTTCTCTTCTTGCAACTCTTGGTCATCAGCTTCCGAGGAAGCAAAAGATGCTCCTGCAGGCTCAGACTTAAATCAAGCAAACAAAAAGAAAAATAAATTTTTTGAGGCTCTGACTGCTTTGACATAATCCCAGAAAAATAAATTCTACAGGACTCAAAACCCAACAAAGCATACAAATATAACTGAGCTAAGAAGAAAAGCTCAATGTTTTGGGGCTTGAAAAGTCACCATTAATACTAAAAGGAATCATCTTACTTATTGCAGCACTTTTAGAGCCTTCACGAGAATTACAATTTGACCAGAACACTAATTTAATTTTGAATATACAAGAAATAACAATTACCTTATTACAGGACACAAACATGTTAATGTTACGTACTTCACTAAAAACTGTATAAAAAGCTACCCGTTCCCCAGTACCTACTTCTTCTGGTTCCTCTTCTCTCTGGCGATTCGGCTTGGTATAATCGATGGGTCCATCCCAATCATCTTGCCGAGACGTCTGGCTGGACTGAGGAGAAGTCATGGTGCTGCTGGTGGCACTGGTGCAGTTTTGGCGCTGAGACTGGTCAGGGGACTTCATACTTGGGCTACTGCTGCAGCTACTACTGCTGGGAAACGTGCTTTCACGTTTCCTGTGTTTGTTCATGCTCAGATCCAATGTACCATTTTCATCAACTTCAATATCCATGGACTGTGGGACAAATATAAAAGTAAAGGCCTTGCACCTGAATGTTGGTGTTCTACCATTGCAGTATGATCTAGTGCTCCACAATCTGCTTTCTCTAAAGTTGATCATTTCCCAGTTATCCCAGATATCTTAATACATTTTACCATAATGCTCATCGTGTACTCTCTACTGAGCACCATACTTCACAGGCTCAACAGCTTCCAGAACAACACCCATTAAATCCCCCAAATTTTTCCTTTTCCTCTACTGCTGTTGTATTGTGTTTGTAATTTGAAATCTTTTTTTAGTTTTTTTTTTTTTTTTCTTTTCTTGATACCTTCTGTTTCCCTTCTAGCTACACAATTCACTTTTTTGGTTTCTTCAAATATCCCTAGATATTTAGGAGTTTAGTATATTTAGGGTTAACACTGGCTTGCTTCGCCAACATGGCTTCAACATTTCTCTAAATTTATGCCAGTAAAGCTGGGAAAAAAGGTATCTGAACCGGAAATCTTTTATCCAACCCAACAATATTGGTTTGTATTTTTGACGTTGATCGTCATCATATTCCAACTCACATTTTTGTTAATCAAATCCCTAATCATAGCAAACCGTGTTTCCATCTAAAACCTGCCACCTGTTTAAAACCAGCCTGGGTGAGTAACTCACTTTACTAGGCAGATCTTGTTGCTTGGTGCTAAGATTTTCCGGCATCTCCCAGCAGCGCGTTGAAAGATTCAAGATGGCGGTGGCCGCCATGTGAGCAGCCTCTGCGTCGTGGGTGTAATCGAAGCCAGAGGAGGAAGAAGAAGTACTTTTTACATAACTGCTGGATGGGCTGTGACTTGGGGAAGAGGCTTTTGGGAATTGTTTGGCTGTAAAACGTGCAAAAAACAAAAAGCTTGCTAAATATACTGAACATTCAATGTAAATGCAAATATTGACAACTTCCATCCATGCGCGATCTTAACATTCAGCTGAGCAATGGACCACAAACACAATGAATTGCATTGCGCACTCCCCTATCTATGAATAGTCTAAACTGCCCCCTTTGGGAAATAAGAAAACTAGAATGCATCATCTTCAATTCGCCTCTGCCTTCCCGCTGACGTTTCACATTTAATACATTTTTCCAGCTCAAATAGATTTTCAATCAGTGCGTTAGCGGAGAGGAGGATTGTTTAGAAACTGTATTATATTCTGTTTGTCGTAATTCATTTCGTCAGAACAATTATCCTGTGAAGTCTTATCCTAATACTGCAAATGAGCTGATTTTATTCAGCAAGAGAATATTGTTTTGTATTTGTTTTTTGTTTTTTTTACTTTTGCTGTAAACAAATTAGTTTCCCGTCAGCTGTAAAGCAGGCTGGCAGGACTGGCCGTGGGCCAGCATTTTAGTTCCATCCTCTACAGGTTTAACTGCAACATAATTTGCCATCGCACTGCAATAAGCTGGTGTCTCTGGGGCAGGAATGCTTTAGATTGTCCAACTGCATCTGGATTACAGCGCGAATGTGAGAAGCCGGAATATTTCCGCAGGGAGATCTTCAGAACTATAATCGAGGTTTCCACTTCCCGCACTGCCCTTATCTATATCTTTCCTAATACGGAAGACAAAGCAGCCTCTGTATTCAGTAAAGAACCCAATAGACTAAATAAAAACTAGTTAGCACATTTTTGACTCCCAACCAACCCACTAAAGCAACCACAACTACGCTAAAACAACCACAACTTCGCTAAAACAACCACAACTACACTAAAACAACCATAACTGCGCTAAAACAACCACAACTACACTAAAACAATCACAACTGCGCTAAAACAACCATAACTACGCAAAAAAAAACATAACAAAGCTGGTTTCTGCAAGCTCAGTTGTGGCCGGTTGCAATTACCAGGTGATTTGATCAGATTTATCATGTCTTTCTGAATACATCGTTTCAGAAAGCCCAAGATCACACTAATCGACAGAGGAAAAAGTGAACATTTATTAAAACAGTTCATTAGTTATGAGAATGAGATATTTTTTAAAAAGTCTTTGACTTGTCTAATAAACCTGACATCTTATTAGTAATTACTTGTCTGTTTTTAGATAGTATTGGGGGAAAGGTGGGGTTTTTTTTAATGTAAAAGCTGGAGTACACAGTAAAGGAGTTTAAGCATGCGTGGCATAAGGCCATCGTAACTATAAGATAAGGCCAGGGACTAAAGTAAGTATTTAGAAAATTGGGCAGACTAGATGGGCCGAATGGTTCTTATCTGCCGTCACATTCTATGTTTCTAAGTTTATCTGAGCTATTTAGTCACTGTGCTGTTACTGTAGGTGAGCCCCATTTTTTAGATATTCACCTCTGTGAGAGAGTGTGCAGCCATTTTTATCACACTGCAATAACATATAGCGCTCAAAAAAGTCATGTTTTCAGAACTTCATTTTTACACACTCGTAGAGAGATGGCCAAAAGGCACATTTGTAAGCTCTTTTAGAACTGCAATCCACATGATGCTTTGCCAGGCATCAATTGTATGACAGTGTTGGGGTCTATTTTTATGGCCAATTCTGCATTAGCAGAGCCTTAGTCTTCTTTTTGGTGATTCTCAGTCTCAGTACACCGCCCCCAGTGTTTATAACTCTGCGCATTATTTCCACCTCCTGGACTACACCACTGTTATGTTGATTGTACTTACATTTAAAGGCGTTGGGTGAGGTTTCGCTTGTCTGAATCTTTGGAGCAAGCAAGCGTTTGCCAAAAACCTGAGCATCAAAACTTGCATAATCGAAGGTGACCTTGGAGTATTTTTCGAGCTCCTTGGCCAGGTTTGCCCTGGGGGTCGCAGGCACCATATTGGGTCGATAGCTGCCAAATTGGGGAATCTCCAGTTGCTTCACAAAACACATGGGCCTGTCAGACACACAGCGGAACCAGAAACAAATTAGTGAATAGGCAGTCAAGAGTCCTGTAGGCCCTCAATAGAAAAATTCCATACTACGCCTTCAAGAGAAGGAGCAAACATTGTCTTCCAACCCAAAGAGGTAATTCCAGACCAAACTGCGTAATAATTGGGGTAATAATGAAATAATAAAGGAAGATCTCATGTGGTAAAAGGGACCCACATCCTGTTTTTATTTGCACGTACCTGAGTATTCTGTCTGAGCTAGGGCTGTTTTTGGAGAGGTCCCCTGGCTGCTGTGTCTTTTCATGAGATCTGGCTAACTTTTCAGCCGCAGCAATCGGGCATCCGGACAAGCTGCAAAATGCAATTCAGTTACCATCGAAAGATTTGAGACAAATATGAAAACCAACATTGGTTCTGAAAAGTGCCTGCAGGTTGATTGCTGGGTAAACACAGGGGCTGGGAGAGCAAACATGTGATTATCTGTTTACTCTTGCATAGAGGAGGATTTCCAATGAAATTTGTGACACTAGTAGATTAATGCAAGGCTTATTAATAGAACTGCGAAAGGATTTTGGGATTCGGACTCCAACAAGGACAGGAGAGCAACAGAATCATGAACTTATTTTTACAAACAAAATGTGAAAAAATTTGGGGATAATTGACTTGATCGCCACTTTCAAGAAGTTTAGTCAAAATAGGAATACTGCTTGGGATTTGCGTTACAATACATGCCCACGTTCGTGATGTTACATTAATTTGTACTCTTTGTAACGGTGTCTTTTTAAGGTAAATCTGTATTCTCTCTGAGGCTGAGGTCGGAATACCGCGTACATCAATTGAAATATTTACCTCCTGTGTGTGTTCCTGTTACTATTCACGTGACCTTGTCCAGTGCAGCCCGGCGTTGGGCATTTCAACACATTCTCGTGCATTGCCAGAACTGTGCCAGGAGAAAATAAACACAAACAAAACGATTTATCCTCTACCCACCAGAACAGTGCACAATACGGCTTCTGCATATAAATAAAGTTAACTGTCAGCATCAGGGGTAGGCTAATGGAGTAAATGCAGTCAATGCCGAACTATGACTCCTGCTATAATGTGTCAGTCTAAAGGCTGGCAAAATATCATGAGAACAGTAGTCCTACACATTGTTCTCATTTAATGAAGAAGCAAAGTGCATTCTGGGAAAAACAAGGCAACATTTTGCTGTGTTAACTAGGGATTGAAAGGATCCCTTAGAAAACGATTAAATTCTTGATCAGGGAGCTGACAATCCATCCTGCATGAGTCACTGGATGAATGGGTAAACCCATAACATTATAAAAACACATGATAGGACCGCAAGTACTCCAGGAAGGAACTGTGTATACAGTAGTGGTCATAGACATAATTATAGGGTCCAGACTGCCCTTAAGTAGTCACAGGCTCGCACACAGCGATGAACACGTCTCATTGCAAAAAAAAGGATGTGTCATTTGGTAATTGTCCCCTTGAGGTAGCAAGTTGCTATCAGCTGCTATGAATGATGTAACTACCGCCCCAAGTGACTGATACTATATATACACACAATTACAAAATGATACGTACTCTCTGGAGGAATCCTGTCTTTGTGAGGACATCCTGAGAGGCTTCTGTGATGGGGATACAGTCCTGTGACATGTCCGGTACCGTCACAGCCCGGGGTGGGGCATTTAATCTCTCTCTTCTCTGGCCTGGCTGCATCTGAACAATCAAAGTACATATAAGTCTATACAATTTATCTGCCCAGTTTGTGGAAACCCATGTTAGAATTCTGTTCAATAAATACAGTATTTGTAAAAATAAAATTAGAAATTAAATTTTTGAATTTGATATATCCCTTCCTGTTGAGTCCTTTGTTGAATAAGGAATCGTCACCAAAGAAAGTCGTTTTTTTCTATAATCGAGAAATCTTTTCATTTTGATAGCATTTATTGTATTATTATAATTTATTTTATATCAATTCACTAAGCCTGCTTGGAGGCATGTACTAGTTAGTTATAAAAGAAATACTGACACTTGAACGAATGTCTATAATATGCAACCAATCAGGAACAATGCAAGGTGCATCCTGGGAGATATGTTCTAAGCACAAACGTACATGCTTGCTATAACGAATAATGACATGCTATGACATAATATTGTAAAAGTGTTTTTTTTTTTTTATACAGTAACAGAACTATATTTAAGACCCATTTGTATCAGACAAAGGAACAATTCATGCAGTTTTTATCATCTTTGTGTCAGCATAATCAAAGTGTAACAAAATACTTTTCACCCTCCGCACGCGGCTAACGTTAATGCGCAATATCATAGCTCAGCTAAAAATTACCCCAAGGATCAATGCGAAAGATCTTATTTCATTTCTAGTTTGCTAATCTGTTTCCTGTGAACTCACAGACACAACCACATGGAGATTACATTACACTTACTCCATCATCCCGAGGATGAAGCAGCGAGAGACGTATATTATATCAGCTTTCAAATAGTGTGGAAAAGAAACAACATATACTAGCAAAGACCCACATTGCTTAGAAAGCAGAAAATGTCGGATGTTGGTTGTTGGCCGCTGTATAATGAGCTGTACACTGCAAAACATATTGCTACGGGGCTTGAAACTTGGAGAATCTACCATGCTGTGCGTTAAGAGATAACGCATAAAATGCGTGGGTAGGCTTTATTTCTGCAAAGTCGGAACTTGCAACACATTTTTTTGGTCAAGTGCAGAATTCAATAAAACTAATTTACGGATGATTTTTCCATGCTTTAACTCTGTCTAAGAACAATATTGGTTTCTAAAAAGCATGCAGTATTTTAGACAAAGAAACATTTTTACCATAAAAGTTTTTCCTCATGGTGTCTATTGATCTGTTTTGTTTATCATCTGGTTGGAAATTCTTGGGGTTATCAGCAGGAATTCGACTTGGCTCTCGAACAACTTTGACTTGTTCGGCTTTGAGAGCAATCGCTTGTTCTAAAAGCCCTAAGTTTCCTCTGGTCATCATGTCATACATCTCGGACTCATCCGTAACGGCTGATTTTTGTGAATGGTTATCGTCGTCTTTATCATCATCTGACCTGACCTCCACAATGACTGAATATTCAGGTTTAGGACTGAACTGTCCTTCACAGTGGATTTTAGGGGAGTCCTGAGAAACATGGGGAATAACTTGGTTGATCGTCTCGGTGGGTCGTTCTTCTTCTTCCTCTTCAAAGTCTTCCAGATCATCATCATCATCATCGTCTTCATCAAGATCGTCATCATCATCTTCATCATCTTCTTCCTCCTCTACATCCTTCTGCAACTTGCAGGTGTCTTCACAGTTGACATCGTCCCTTGATTCAAGACACAGCTCACTGCTCCGTTCACTAGTGACCTCAATGACCTCTTCAGCATCTTCAGTCTGGATGATAATCTCTTTATCGCACACATCTTCTACCAGGGCTTCTTCCACCTCCTCCTCCTGTACTATCTCCACTGCACCAATACTTGGTTTGGGAGAGTCCAGTTCACTTTCTGCTAAATGCCCCTCTGACACAAGTGTTTGCTTCGCTACGTGCCCCAGATTCAGAAGCGAATTGGCAATAATTTCTTGGTAGCTGCTGTAACTGGGTTTTTCTTGAGAACTTTTCTCTGTGTTGGATATTTCCTCTGTAAATGTTGGTTTTTCATCTACAAAGAAAAAAAATGTACAGAGAAAAAAAGGTTGACATTACTCTTTTTGTAATTACACTGTGAAGTAAATTAATCTTGCAATTATGTAGCTGGAAACACGGCTCGCACATAACCCCCATTAGATAGTCTTGATGCCTGTTGAAAGGAAACTCGTTACTAGGTATGTTCTAATTACTACAGGATCTTGTCAGGCTGGGGAATTCATGTTCCTGTGTTTCCAAGACATGTCTGGCCAGCAAGGGATCATGTCTGGTATTGTGTGATGTATTGTTCAGGCTGCACAGTGAACTGCACTGCTTGCACTCACGGTTTCAGGGATCCATACTGTGTTTCTGGTTTATTTTGCATGTATGTAAATATATATATCAATCAATGAAATGCATTTCACTGAGCTGCAGTAAATAGGATTCTCAAATGGTCAAAGAGTATATTTCAAACAGAGAGGAACATGCCATAATATCAGCCTGTTAGCAAACATTTTATTTTGGGATTGTATCCATTACTCCACCAATAGTTTAGTGTTAGTTTAGTGTTAGTCAGCCTTAATATTCTATGTGAGGAAGAGGTGTCAGTATCTGAAATACTTCATTTAGCAACATACACTGGGGGCATACGGCTCTTTAGCCCTGAATCTCTACTGCTAGTTGAGTTTTATATCGAGTATCCAGCCTCCTTTTAAAAAAAAAAAAAAAGATCAGTATTGTTATGCTCTGCTAGACTACTTAGAGGGGTGGTGACCCCCAGGTGACTGTTGGTAGGAGATAAAGAGCGTTGCTGAACATTCCTGTATTACTTAGGTAGCTTGGCAGGATTGCAGTGAATACCTGGGCACGCTAATCATGGGTAGAGAGGAGGCGACTAACCATAGAAAGATGGGGATCTTCATGACATACCCCCACCTCTCTGCCAGTGTAAGGGTCACATAGTTTTCCTTTGGGCTCAAGCCCCATGTCTTCCTGGAACCAAGCAAGACCCTTAAATGGGAGTTGTGTATAAAGAGAAATTCTGGGGGAAATTCTAAGGGAGAAGTAATGGAATTACTACATGACAAGAGTTGTAGGTACACACATGTCTTACATCTCCTAAACAAAGAGGATTACCTTCTGCAGGAGATTTTGGGCTGGGCATATCTTTGGGTTCTGCCATTTCAGATTCTTCTTCGATTTCCTCTAAACTTCCTTCAGAGTCCTCAGACCCAGACTCTTCCTGTTTCACCTCTGTTTCCTCACTTCCATCGCTGTCCACATTGTACCGCTCGTCCAGGGCAAGCTTGAGTGGGTGTGATTTCCTCTTTGAAGAAACATGTTCTGCTTCGGCATCCTGAATCTTGCGTTTTCGTGCCAGGGGGCAACTTTGTAAACTGGTACAAAGTACAAGAGAAATGTTTCAACACATCATTTCTTTAATTACATGAAGCAGTTGGAGAACTGAATTTCCTCATCCGTGCACTATGGAATGCCAGGAGCAAGTCAGGAAAAATCCAGAAACACTGGGTTTTGACTGACGCTCTGCATCTTTTTCTGGATTTATTCTGTGTTTTTCTTTATCTGTAACTGTCGTGGAAGCTTTCAAAATTTCAAAATAGAATTTCCACTCTGAAAAACTTTCCTAACTTCAAATGGAAATCGTAGCATAAATTTATTGTGATTTAGGCCTCACTTTAATATTGTTAGGTCTGTGCTTCTCAAATCATTTAATATTTTTTGATACACTTTTAAAACTATTTAATATCATGAAAAATATATTTTGATATTTTTTTATATATTGATATATTTTTAGGTATGATATATTTTTTATATTTGAATATGTTAATATGTTTAAAAAAATATTTTAAAAGTCTAACCAAAAATCTTAAATCATTCGAGCAGCTTATTAAACAATATTATATTGAGGTCTAGTTAGATAAAACTATAATTTGTTGGCGATATATTTTTTTAAGTGATTTAGGTTAAGAATATTTCAGGTGACAGTTTCATGTTAATAATTCAGGACATGACATTTAGGAATTATTCATTGCATTTTAATAATAGTCAGAGGGTAGTTTTGATGTAAATATATGCATATTATGTATTAAAAAAGTGCTTCTCAATAAAAATCAGTTAATTCGTTAGGGAAGAGGTTCATTTCCCATAGGGACATTTTTTTATTATATTTCTGCACTTGTCTCCTTTGGGCACAATTTTCTTTATACGTTAGCAATAAAACGGTTTCCTATCCGCAGTGCTTCCAATGAGAGCCAAATGCTATGTAATTTAGTTACCTCTCACTGAGCTGTCTCTTGTTACTTAGAAAAATTATCTGTAATTTGATCATGAATTTCTACCCGTTCCATGCAGGAATGACAGGGACAGGTTTGGAGAGAAATTCAGCTGTGCAGATAAGTTTAACGCAAGATGCTTGAACCGTCTGAAACTAACCAATGAATGTGAATCGTTGCTTCTTTGCTGCTGGGTATGTTTCGATAAAAATATTGACTGATCTGGGTCTTGGCTCATATAGAGGTTTCATCTAAACAGTAGGTTGCGGTGAGTTAACTTTTAGCCAACATAATCAAGAACAAAATGACCTCATCGGGTCATCGGGAAAATTTTCAATTTTCCAGAATAATGGTCTGCCCAGACTAAATTTTGTCACAGTGCTGTATCTTATGACCTCCTCCATTCATTAAGATCACAAAACCAATGATTCACTGTGTTTGATGTTTGCCCACCCCTGTTCCGGACTATGACGAGATGACCATATCTCTGTAGCTACGATTGTTTGAGTTTCTGGAGATATGCAGAACTAGTATTACAGAATGAATTACATCCATACGAGTCAGCTTCTAAGAGCACACTCACCTTCTGTGTCTTGCATACTTTCCACTTGTGTGTCCTGAGCCAATGCAGCCTGGGGTGGGACAGCTTGAGAGAAAGTAAAGAAGAGCGATATTAGGTCACCACGGGAGCCAAGGAGGAACGAGAACCTTTACCCTCTGACGGGCTTTCATTCATCCTGATCAGTTTAATTCCAGTGAACCACATGCCTGCTTCAGATTAATGAAACACTTCACCCCATCTAATTAATAGAGTGTTCATTACAGCTTTATGACTATGCTTAATTAAAGAACTGAATGTGCACAGCTCAGAGTATACTGTGTGTTCCTTTTATTTTGTAACACTTTGGTTGCTGTAGAATCAGAGGCTCAGAGGGTAGTGTGACGTCAGCTATTAAGCTGGATACTCTTGGCGTGAGCCATCTCCATGCTCTAGAACAGGGAAGGCCAATGTAGCCTTCAACGACCCTGAGGTCTGCTTTATTTATTTACACCCAATCAGAAAGGCAAACGGTTTGTGAAAAACACTCAACTGAGAATGGACATTCGTATGTGATGGAACAAGTGAGCTGAAACTCACGGCAAGATCGGGAATGAGTTCCATCTCATACAACAGGTCATTAAACTTCCTTTCTCAGGTTTATGTGCATATTTTCATACTTTTAGGGTTCTCCTGAAGACACAGGACAATCCAAATCCAAGCAGTGGCTCCCAATCTAACACACACCAACAGCCCTGCTTTAGTCAAGATGCCTACTGGAACAAAATTAAGGAATTCCTAAATCCCCGTCTTTTGGTGTGCCTTGAAAGCGGGGTTGGGAACTCTGTTTTAGAATTCAAATACACCTCACTCAGGCCTGTAATTGGGTGAGATGACTGCCTAAGGTTGCTAGAGCTTTAGTACAGAAGAAAGTTGTCTGACAGCTCGGATCGGGGCTGCGATTGCAAGTTCTCCAGGTTAATAGGCTCACTGAAGTCTCCTCTATAACAGCACAGTTTATTAAACACACAGGAGACCTTGGGCACTATACATAGACCAAGTTATTGAACTCTGTCCATTCTCATGCAGACGAGTGTTATATGTTTGATGCATTAACAAAGATAAAATGTAAAAAAACCCACTGAGCCAAGATGAGTGAATGTAGGTTGGGATATCCTCTTACCTCACTTCCTGTCCTATGAGCTCAGCGGGGACTGCTGTCGAGAGATCAATACAAATTCTGTATTAGTTTGCAATAAAGACTCGGTCATCCAATATAAAAAACACTTCAATTTCAAATGTTAACCTATCCGTCACTATTCCCAGAACTCCAAATAGGAGCTCTGAGTACCACTACTATAACTGAAATGATAATATTGTGATTTACTGACGTTTGTTTTGAGACACATAATTCTTTTATTAAGGTGGTATCCTACAATAAGGATCCAGGGCACTAGTTTTATAAAAAAATACATTTTTAAAAATCAGCCAACCTGCTCAGTTTTAAGACTGAATATAAATGGTTAAGGGTTTAAATCGGAGCAGAATGTGAATTACTAAAATAAAATAATGTGTAGACATAACACTTCCCAAAGAACAAATAATTATGAGCTTATAGGTGGATTTAAGAAATGGCAGACTGTACAAAGCAATTGGTTCTTATCGTTCGTCATAATCTATGCTTTATAATCTATTCTTACAAAGCAGGTCAGAAAGCGTCCATCTGGAAGGAACAAATATTTTGTGTCTGCTGCTAGTCCAAGACCTGCTCTCAAACGTTTCGTTGTTCGTTACACTGATTTAAAAAACAGAATGCTAAAGGGCCACCTCTCAGTACCACACATTATCTGCATCAGATTTAGTGGATCTCAAATTTTGGTGCGCTGCAGCTCTCGTTTGGACCATGAAGTCACAAAGTCACTCTATGGACTACATAAGGGTCCACTGAGACAGGAAGGTGTATTATCACTCAGCTTGGTTTTCGATATAACACAATCAATTTCAACATCTGAAAAACTTGGTGTAGAGTTCACAGTTTTGGGGGTGCTGATGACTAATTAGGACAAGCTGCAGTTAATAGCAGTCATGTGGCTTTATAAGAACCATCGAGATGTGAGCACAGCCAGTGTGTGCGTGAGAATAGCAAAGCTTTTAGCTGCAGTCCCCCTGGGTGCCCCCTCACTGTGCACTACACCGCCTGCGTGCTCTAGATGAATGCTTGTAAGTAATTAAGAGATTTCAAAAGTTCGGATTGAATTAAACATAAATCTCGGTTGGTCCTCAGAGCTGTTAGTATTTTTGTGAATGACTCTAATGAGGTATGACTTGTTCGTGCAGGGTGCGAAGCTCTCTTATCTCCTGAGGATGCCATTGAGCTTATCAGACCTAGCGGAGGTAATAAACTCACCTCTGATTGTTTTTGACCTCGTGCGTGTTCTTTTGTCGTCAATTTCCACATTCATCTGCAATTAGAGGTTTTCAGGAACATCATTAGATTAATCCCAGATTAATTAAATTGCTAAACCTACCATAACGAACAACGCATCAGCAAACATGTAAATCTGCTATAGTAAGACTATATTATACATAACGCTATACAACGGTGCATTGTAGGCCTATCAGCAAAACAGAAACAGACAATCAGATACTAGCACAATGCAATGCATGGACTCTGTATAGCAATGGGAGCCAAGATGGCGGTGTTCAATTCTCCTCCTCTCTATGCTGACTGACAGGTGCAAAGTGCTTACAGCAATGGGAGCCAAGATGGTGGTGTTCAGTTCCAGGATAAAGGGAACTGCAGTGATGTGAATTTCTACATTTCATTTTATTTTCAGACCTAACAAATACATATTTGCTAAATGTAAGCAATAAGTAAACATAGTATTAAATATTGTGTGATGTGAAAGCGTCCCTTTAAATTACGGCCATTTTTAACATAAAAATGAATCTGGGAACCATAATCTCCCGTATGATGAAATTAATTGAATAGAGTCCATTTATTTTTAAGAACTCCTAGGACATCGTGTGCTTTGTTTGTCATGCAATAAATATCCTTTACTACCGATGTAATCCGCACAGAAATCTACATTGTGATTTATTCATAATCTGGGAGAAAAAAGTGTTGCAGAGGAAAGAATAAATGATATTCAGGCTGCGATAATGTGAAATAAATTGCAAATTATTTCTACTGGTAAAATAATTTTAAAATATATTAAAAATGCATTCTACATCCCTAGAATGCATCTATCCGTTTCATTGGAGATTGGAAAGGGATTATGGCAGAAAGGGGTAATACTCAGCCGTGGGCTCTGCACAAATGTAAAGCCTCTGTACATTTCAACAAGAATGATGAATGCATGGAATGTTTGCAGAGCAGAGGTGGTACTGGCTGAGAAAAACATGCACCCATTGGGTATACAAATATTGGATGTCCTAATTTTTTTTTTTTTTTTAATTCATTTAGTTTTTTGTGTTTGTGAGATATATGCTGTATTTGACCAATTAGTATTCACTGTGGGGGTGTTCGATTTAAATATCCCCAATAGTGAGCCCGCTAAAGTACGAATGTCCCCAGTCGGATACTAGAAATTATCTAGAACCGTCCTCGGACATTTGGATGGGAAAATCTGGACATTTATTACAAGACTGATCCGTGCCTGGATTTTGCAATACAGCCTCTGAAGGAGTTTGAATGTAGTTTGTATTTCAGCCTCTCTGGAGGCCACGGAATGACAGACATACGGAAGCGAATGATAAATGATGTATTAGGTCCCCTTACCTTGGAGTCCCTGCTGTTTAATCGTTTTCGGCTCTCACAGCTGTTGATCCTCTCCCCTCGGGTCCACCTTTGGTTTAGCAGTTCGCCCCGGAACTCATGTTCTGCA